>JALXJV020000014.1:340315-940315 GCA_024633595.2 Lepomis macrochirus | reverse complement strand
AGTAAAGTGACCTGGTTAAAGTAAGCTTCCTCATGTGCTGCATTATTTTCTGTGAGAAGTCCTACCAAGGCCATGTCGTCAGCATATTTAAATAAACTAACATTGGTGCTGTGCACAGTCATCTCATTAATATAAATTGAAAACAGCAGAGGTGACAACACACAGCCTTGTGGTGCTCCAGTATTCATAACAACCTCGTCTGAGTAGATCCCATTCATTAAGACTCTCTGAGGGCGGTCAGTTAAAAAACTTCTAATCCAGTGAATGAGCCCACCATTCACATTCATACTACAAAGTTGTTCTAAAAGAATATCAATTTGCATAGTATTAAAAGCAGAAGTAAAATCAATAAAAAGAACCCGAGCAAGTGATTTTGGTTGTTGTAGATGTTTACCTATTTGATTCACAAGAGTAAGAGTTGCGTCCTCTGTGCCCCTGTGTGACCTGTAGGCAAATTGAAGGGGGTCCAGTTGATTCCCAACAGACGACATAAGATGGGTGCTGACCACTCTCTCCATACACTTAGCTAAGAGTGGAGTGAGTGCCACAGGTCTAAAGTCTCCGAGGGCTGTTGCCTTAGAGACCTTAGGCACAGGTATTATTGTGGATTTTTTCCATGAGTTTGGGAAAACACCACAATTCAGCAAAATCTGAAACAGCTGGGTAAGAACCCCTTTAAGCTGCTGAGAGCAAACCTTTAGCACCCTTCCTTGGAGGCCATCAGGCCCAGGGGCTTTGTTGGGTCTGACTTTAGAGAGACACATGGCTACTTCTTCTTCAGAGAGTTGTATAGGTTCATAGCTACCAATCTGATCACAGATAATACTGCAGCCTATTTTTGGGTCTCTCACATTGTATCTTCCATAGAAAATGTTTAAATCATTAACAAATTTGCCACAATCTGCCATGTTAACACTTTGTTTCTTTCTTTCCCTACCCATTATTGTATTTAATCCCTCCCATGCTTGTTTTGCATTGCCTGTACAAAATCTTTGCTCAACCTTATTCTTAAAATCTATTTTGGCTGTGAAGACTTTACGCCTGAAATCCTTCTCTTTCTCCTTTACTAAGTCTGCTTCTCCTCTCAGAAATGCAGCCCTTTTCTCATTCAGACACATTTTAAGATCCTTTGAGAGCCATGGCTTGTTATTACTAAATACCTTAACTATCTTAGAAGTGATAACAGTTTCTTCACAGAACTTAATATAACGTGATTGTGTCTGTCAATTCGTGATGATCAGAGCATGCGTCAAAAAACATGCGCCAATCTGTAGAGTCAAAACAATCTCTCAGCTCCTCCTCCCCATTCTCAGTCCACTGACGTACAGTTTTCAGGAGTGGTTTTTCACGCCTAACTTTCTGTCTGTATGTTGGAAGGAGATGAATGACAAGATGCAGAGGAAGTTCACCTTTCAGCATGACAACGACCCAAAGTACACATCCAAATCCATAAAAGCATGGCTTTACCAGAAGAAGATTAATATTTTGGAATGGCCCAGCCAGAGCCCAGACCTGAATCCAGACCTGAACATCTGTGGGGTGATCTGAAGAGGGTTCTGCACAGGTGATGTCCTCGCAATCTGATAGATTTGAAGCGCTTTTGTAAAAAAGACTGAGTGCTGTAATAAAATCAAAAGGTGCTTCAACAAAGTGTTAGTCTGAGGGTGTGCACAACCAGGTTAGTTGAGTTATTTTTCATTTTTTCCCCCTCAAAGATTTCAGTTTGTTTTTCTATTGAATTGTTCACATTATAGGTCACATTAAAAGTGGAAAAACTTCTGACATGATTTATCTTTGTCTCATTATTTTACATCATATTAACCTGGCATTTTAACAGGGGGGTGTAGACTTTTTCTATCCACTGTAGATGCATTTTTAAATATCTCTCTATCTCTCTATCTATCTATATCTCTATATCTCTATCTATCATATATATATATCTATATCTATATATCTATATATCTATATCTATCTATATCTATATCTATCTATCTATATCTATATCTATCTATATATATCTATATCTATATATCTATCTATATATATATTTTAGTGGTGGGCATAGATTAATTTTTTTAATCTAGATTAATCTTGAAATTAATCAAGATCCTTGCACAGTCTGCACCTGGGGTCCTGCCTGGTGTGGTAGACCCCAGCCTCTATTGATCTTGTACTGAGTGCCTGTTCTTGTGCTTCTGTGCTGTCCTTCAGTCCAGCCTTTTCCAGCCATTGGTAGGATTTCTTGATATCAGCCACTTCTTCTATTTGTCTGTGGTACACGCCGTGCAGCGGCTTGTCCCTCCATGATGGTTCTTCATCTTCCTTGTCCTCACCTTCAGGTTTCTGCTGCCTGAGGTATTCACTAAGCCCTTCATCTTTGGGGGCCATCTTCCTGATGTACTCCTGGATCTTCATCGTTTCATCCTGGACAGTGGTCTTGACACTCACTAGCCCTCGGCCTCCCTCGCTACGCTTGGTGTACAGTCTCAGGGTGCTGGATTTGGGGTGAAACCCTCCATGCATTGTGAGGAGTTTTCTTGTCTTGATGTCAGTAGCCTCTATCTCCTCCTTTGGCCAGTTTATTATACCAGCGGGGTATTTGATGACTGGCAGGGTGTATGTGTTGATGGCTCGGATCTTGTTTTTCCCCATTCAGCTGGCTTTTCAGGACCTGCCTCACTCTTTGTAGGTATTTGGCTGTGGCGGTCTTCCTTGCTGCCTCCTCATGGTTACCATTAGCCTGTGGCACCCCAAGGTATTTGTAGCTGTCCTGAACATCTGCAATGTGGCCTTCTGGTAGTTCAACCCCCTCGGTTCTGATCATCTTCCCTCTTTTTGATACCATGCGGCCACACTTGTCCAGTCCGAACGACATTCCAATGTCGTTGCTGTAGATCCTGGTAGTGTGGATCAGTGAGTTGATGTCTTGCTCATTTCTGGCATACAGCTTGATGTCATCCATGTAGAGGAGGTGACTGATGATTGTTCCGCTCCGGAATCGGTATCCGTAGCCAGTCTTTGTGATGATCTGGCTGAGGGGGTTCAGGCCTATGCAGAACAGCAGCGGGGATAGTGCGTCAGCCTTGGTATATGCCGCACTTGATGGTGACTTGTGCAATTGGCTTTGAGTTGGCTTCCAGACTTGTTTTTCACAGCTTCATTGAGTTCTTGATGAAGGCTGTTAGTGTCCTGTTGATCTTGTACATCTCCAAGCATTCCAGTATCCATGTGTGTGGCATTGAGTCGTAGGCTTTCTTGTAGTCAATCCAGGCAGTGCACAGATTGGTCTGTCTGGTCTTGCAGTCTCGAGTGACTGTTCTATCCACCAGTAGCTGGTGCTTGGCTCCTCTGGTGTTACTGCCTATTCCCTTCTGGGCCCTGTGCATGTATTGAGCCATGTGCCTACTCATCTTAGCCGCTATGATGCCTGACAGGAGCTTCCATGTTGTGCAGAGGCATGTTATTGGCCGGTAGTTGGATGGGATTGTTCCCTTCTGGGGATCCTTCATGATCAGGATTGTCCGTCCTTGGGTTAACCATTCTGGGTGGGTCCCATCCATCAGCAGTTGGTTCATTTGTACTGCCAGGCGTTCATGGAGTGCAGTTAGTTTCTTCAGCCAGTAGGTGTGGATCATGTCAGGGCCTGGTGCTGTCTAGCTCTTCATACCTGCCACTCTTTCTTGGATGTCTGCCGTTGTAATGGTTACTGGTTCTTGTTCTGGGAGATTGCTGTGATCTGTTCTTAGATCCACTAGCCACTGAGCATTGGTGTTGTGGGATGCCTCTTTCTCCCATATGTTCTTCCAGTAGTGTTCAGTCTCAGCCCTGGGTGGATCTGATCTTGTGTTATTACCCTGCCACTGAGAGTACACTTTGGATGGTTCGGTGGAGAACATCCGGTTTATTCTCCTTGCTTCTGCTTCTCCCTTGTATCTCTTTAGGCGGGTGGCCAGGGCGGTGAGTCTTTGTTTGGCAGTCTCTAGAGCCTCAGGTATCGACAGCTTGTTGTATTTCTTAGGTAACCCCTTCCTTACACCTTTCTGTAGCTCTGAGAGCTGACTAACCTCTCTTCGTGTTGCCTTGATCTTGGCCTCTAACCTTCTCCTCCATGGGGGGTAATGCTCTTTGTGGCTTGTGGTGTTCATCTTATAGCCAAGCATCTCTAGGATCACTGTTGCTGTGGCGTACATCAGCTCATTGGTCTCAGTTATGGCTTTAGTATGGATAGTATGTAGTGCTGCATTCACATCTTCTAGCAGACTTTCAGAGGCTTTGTCACTTAGCCTTGGCAGTCTTGGTCGTTGTACTAGGGGGTCCAGCTTGGCTATGATCTTCATTCTTAGGTCAGCCGCCCTTATGTTGAGTTCTGTGCCGTAAGGGCTTATTGGGGCTTGGGACCCAATCTCTGAGTGTGACCTGTCGTCCTGGCTCCCCCTTGCCGTAGCATATTTGTCATCAATCTCTAGTTGTGATAGGAGCTGCCGTTTGCGGATGTTAGAACACTGAGCTAGGAGTTGTTTCTTTGTCAGTGTTGATGATGGGTTTCGAAGCATCCATATATCCCCTTTCACTGTTGTTGCTTGTATAGTAGCATTGCATCAAATCCAAGTTTTCTGCTCTAGTCCATGTATGTCTTGTTCCAGTAGCCCATTTCTCATCAGGTTGCCCTGGTTCCCTAGCAACTGACGCGGACCTTGTTAACCCGGGCGACGTCCGAGCCGGTATGACTCTTGTATTTACGGTTTCACTCATGCCTGAGGTAGGCCAGTAGCATTAAGGACCTTGCCTAAGGGTCCACCTGGATACCCATGCCCTGACCGGGAATCGAACCGACGATCACCTGTACCGAAGTCAGTGGCCTTAACCACTGAGCTTTTTTTTTTTTATTAGGAATATATTAGGAAGATTAGCTGATTGCCATGGCATCCTAATGGGGATCCTTTAATGAGAGATACGGCCCTTTCAGACTTAATATTCCGATCATTTTTAGAGGCCAGTACCGGCTCATAAAGACCGGGTCAAGAAACACTCACGGTAATTTTGAGTCATGTCATGCTCACCATCACTACATATTTCCAATCTGTTCCACTTTGACATTTTTTTCCATTTGCTGTAAAGTTGCGTTTTATTCTCTTGGGATAAATAAAGTAGGCAACACTTCCTGCAGGTTTTTCCAAAGCCTACCGCAAACAGAATGGTTTATGATCATTCAGCCACTGGAGGACTTTCAACCTGAAACATCTGTCCAGAAAGGGCTGAGATAATGATGGTAATGATCCATGGAAGCAACTGGTTAATAAAGACTGAGAGCAGCAGAGTGCTAACATAACGATGAATTCACCACAACAACACGTATGCAGGCCTGTCACAATACTTACATTGTAGACTTCTCATACAATACGCGAACATGACCTTGATCATATTTCCTGTTGTGTTTACGTGTGTTTGTTTACATGAGAATGTCTCCAACATCTTAGCGTCATCACCAGAATAAACAGCAGAATTTTCCCCACCATCATCAAACTTAGCCAAGCAGGGAAAAAAACTATGCAGAGACACGCCTCATGATCTGTTGCGAATTAAATACAGTGGCAACTAAAAGCAACAACTACATGTTCTGTGCCAATCCATATGTTACTGTGACTTGGCCACTGACAGATAACATGGAAAATATTTAAGTGTGTAACATTGTCTCTGTTTCTGCACCACAGTCCATTATAAACCACATAATAGATAAAGTTTATACAAACATTGACAAAGGAAACATGTTTATTCTCTCTGTGATTATGGACCCTCAACAAAACTGCCTGCCAGCAATATTTGGCCCACGCTCAGATTATGGTGTTTTGATAGCGGTTGAATATTTCGAGTTGAATTGAGAGCTTTTACTTTGATAAATTCTGAACGACATTAAAAGAGTCAGTAGCCTGTTTGACACACCTCTGAAAGAGCCGTCAGAAAACATGATTATCCTAAATGTCTTCTGCCTGGAGATACTAGGGAAATGAAAAAGCGTCCGTAGGTTGAAGGATGTGAATCAAACACTGAAACACAAACGCTGCAGCACAGAAAGAAGGACCCTGGACAAACTGCTGTCCATACAGGACAACGACCAGCACCCTCTGCACAACACCTTCACCAGGCAGAGGAGTGTGTTCAGTGGCAGACTGCTGTCCAAGTCCAGCTCCACCAACAGACTTAAAAACTCTTTTGTCCCCCTGTCCATTATACTGTACAACAGCTCCTAGTCAAGGCAGGGAGGACAATAGACAATAGGACAAATTTAACCTACATTTGCACTGTTTACTTCCACTTGTACTCCATTCGCAATGTTTACTGTGGCTACTGTGTTGCCACCACCGCCCCCACCACTGCAAATGAGCAAGCAGTCTCTATACCGCCTGGGATGCCGGAGTGGGACAGAGACTGCCAGTCATGTGCAATTATAAATTTATGCCCCCTCCCCATGCCGTCTCCCCCCCACCGGATTCATGAAGATCCATGCAGAAGATGCATTTGTTGTTCGCATGACGCTATGCTGCAAAAGCCTATCAGCTGTAAGATTGTCTGGACGTCACCGAGGGCTTCAGAGCATTGATTGGAGAGGACCAGGGAGAGTGAGGGAGTGACATGCTGCTGGCCATCAGAAAGCTGCTAAAGTACGGGGAAGTGCAGAAGAAAGAGCCGGGAGCAGTGCTGCAGCTCTTGAACAGATAAACACCCGTAGCTGGTCTGGATTCTGCTCTGACAACTACGCTGTTTATCGTGGGAGGAGCTCAGAGTTAACTGCTTTTATTAAATTAGCTTTTTACTTTAGTTTTTGGGACTACAACGTTGATTTATCTTCACTTGCACTACTCAACAGCGAACTTCCGTGCATTTCCGGTTCCACTGTTGTCGTTAGCGTCGGTCGGCACCCAGAGCTCTGTTGGACTACTACTTATATATATATATATTAACATTGCTGCGAGCGGCATCATTTGACATTTTCAGAGGAGAAGAACAGACGCAAATGACTTGAGAGATTAAAGTGAGGAAAGAATTTGGACTTTGAGATCAGAGAGTATCGTATGTTCCTCAGTACTGGGTGAAATGTTCAACCCATCTGCGACATCTTGTGTTTCAAACATTGAAAGCTTAAGCTGCACAAACACTTTTAGGCAACGAAAATTAAGAAGAAAGTGTGACTCAAATAAAATAGAGAACTTAGACTCACTATGACCTGAACATCCCTTATTGTGAACAAGTCTCACTCAGTCACAAGGGGATTTGAACCCTGGACCTTCAGATCTGCAGAGCAGGTGACTCACTGACTGAGCTACTGGTGAGAGGCTAGTTGCCACACAGCTTCTCACAAGTTGAGGTAGTGACATCTCATGTGCCAGACCTGAAAAGTTTTGTCAGTTTAAAATTAAAACACTTACAGTAGTCAAAATGTTGGTGAGAAAATTATGATAAAAATCACACATCCTTCAGCTGTTTTTGGGTGTGTTTTAAGTTATTTTGGTGACATCTGATCCAAAAGTGAGCAAAAGCAAAATGTTGTGCATACTGTAGCTACCAGTTATAGATACTGAAGTTCACTGCAGACTCACCGTTTGACCGAAAAAACCTTTGCGACACTTGATATCAGCCATCTAGAGAATGTCTGTGTTGATTTTGGTGGCGTTTGATGAAAGACTTGAGATATAAATGTGTATTGATTTAGCATATTCTGAAAAATAGAGTGAATGTTTTCTGAATTGACCATAGGCTGCAGTGAAGCAAATGTTTGTCACATATCAGTCAATGTGCTGAAAAGATTTCAGCTCTCTAGGGTGATTTTCTTAGATTTTTTAAAATTGGGAATGACAAGTGTCTAAAAATTTACATTTCTTGTAAAGAGCTTGCCCACTTTGAACAATCATGACTAAATTTTATCCATCAACTGAGTAGTGACCCTAGATCGTACAAACCAAATTTTGTACGAATGCATGCAGCGAATTACGAGACAAACGTTTTGCAAGTGTAGCGCCCCCTAGTGGAAAAATATAACAGGACTGCTCAGCAAACCTTGGACCGAGCATCTGAACAGACGGGTCAAGTTTGGTCACAATATCTTAAGCCAATCTTGATTTAGGGGTATTTATGTAAAATTGTACATAACGACAAAAGCGAAGTAAAATAAAAATTTCTGAAAAAAACAAAAACAAAACAGATTGACGTATCAAAATTCTTTTGATAACTTTTGATCCTGCCAAAGTTTCGCGTGGATTGACGAAACCGTCTGGGACGAGTTTGCAAAAATAGGTTTTAGAAAAAATAATTAGAGCAGAAGACCATTGAGCAAAGATGCAGATGAATCCAGAGATTAAAAAAAAAGAAGTTTGACTCTAAACCAGAGGTCACTAATAGGCGACCGCTGTCCTGTCCGGACCGCCGACCTACAGCCGATTTATTATTGAGACTTACTACCTTGTTTTTATTTTAACAGCTTTTCTAGCATTTACTGTACTGGTTTACCGGCCCAGGAAACTCACAGACCTATTGTATGTGCTCCAATCGTCTCATGTAATACTGCTCAGCCAATCAAATCTGTGCATTCGAGTCTAGTCCGCGTCCGCGAGTGAGATACACAGGAGACGTTTTGGAAACGCACACGGAGAGGAGGTGAAAGAGAAAAGACATTTCACTAAGAAAACCGGATTCAAAACCAGAATATCTCACAGATCTCCAATGCTAGCTGGCAGGACAAGCTAGAGCTCATGTTTCTCACTGAAAAAGAGAAAGTAGGAAAGTGGTTTACTGTATAAGAGGGAATGAAAGAGAAGAGGATGCATTACAGCTGTTCATTTGATTTGTTGAGTGTTAATTATAAAATTAGTTAAGACTAAACTTTATCACTTCAAGCTACCCTTTTTATTTCATATAGGGTTAGCGCCACCATGAGGTCTTTGAGTGCCCTTTTTTTTTGCATGAGTAGTGGGTGGAAATTGCAACCCACCTGCCAATTTTGGTGAGTTTTCTGCAAAAAAGAAAGAATGAATGAATATGGCTCCAGCAGCTTCGCCGCTTGGATCCCTAATAAAAACCGGACAAAACTGGACATTGCTTGGAGAAAAGAAAGAAAATCAGAAAACAAACATTTACAAAGTTGTTGTCCTGCTGACAGACCTCACAAAGCATGCGTTCTTATGTCTAACAAATCGGCATCATATTGGAGTTATTTCAGCATCAGTTTGATCCATTTATTGCGATTAAATCACAGCAAAATGTTTACTTTGGGTTCATACAGCTGTAGTATTCACAAGTTCTGTTTATTCACTTATCGCGTTGAGTGAAAGCGTTAAATTTGCGTTGTATGTAGTGGTGGGCTGTTATCGGCGTTAACGTGCTGCGTTAACGTGAGACTCTTATCGGGCGATAAAAAAAATATCGCCATTAATCTATTCTCAAAGTTGGGTTGGGAGCTGGGTCTATACTACGCAAGCTATGATGACTTTCACGTTGATATTTTAGTGCAGATGTATACCGAATTGCACTGTAGGGGGCGAGAACAAGTCTTCGAACCTTTGTGTTTGCCTACTGTGAAATTACCACATCAAACGTGACGTGCTAACATGGATGCAGCTGTTGCTGCGTTCCATTTACCTCGGAGGTCGGAGCTGGGAATGACGTCACACCCGAGTTGACGGCGTTCCAGTTACAACCTCGCTCGGCCAGCTGTTTGTTTACAACTAGCCAGGTTAGTTATTGATACGCCGGTTGATTAAAAAACACATTGTGCGGTATTTACTCACACTAACTGTAGCAACACGTCCACAGACAGCTGTTGGACAGCACTTTGTGTACAAACATATTTGAAGCCGCCGGGTTTGCTTCTGGGAAAATTTACTTTTAAGAAGCTTCCCAATGGAAAATTCGACAAGACTAAGGTTGTTTGCCCCTTGTGCAATGCGGAATTAGTTTACTGTAGGAGTTCTTCCAGTCTCAAGTACCACCTAAACACAAAGCACATCACATGCTACACACAAGTACATCTTATTGAACATGATTTATTT
The DNA here is from genome assembly GCA_024633595.2 of Lepomis macrochirus. Classification (NCBI taxonomy): domain Eukaryota; kingdom Metazoa; phylum Chordata; class Actinopteri; order Centrarchiformes; family Centrarchidae; genus Lepomis; species Lepomis macrochirus. The sequence goes on along the minus strand of JALXJV020000014.1, from coordinate 930,275 downwards.
TCATCACCAATTATCATAGTACAACAGCTTTCTCAAGCAGTTTGTGATGCATTTTGGAAACAGGAGATGAGCCCCTGGTCTAATGCACCACCTGGCTTGAAACCTGGCTTGAAACCCGTTCGCACACATATTCTGAATGCCTTCGGCAGAATTCAAATGAGCCATTTTAATCTAGATTAATTTCAAGATTACAGTGAGATTAATCTAGATTTAAAAAATTAATCTATGCCCACCTCTAGTTGTATGTGAACACAGCATTAAGGGGGACCCGTGGTTATGTAGACAGAAATGTCTCATTCTAAGGTAATAAAAACACAACAGTTCATTATGGTAGCTCTTTATACACCACTGAAAACATAGATATGATCTTATATTGCATTTCTGTCAATAGATCCTCAGAATTATTTCACACTGAACCTTTAATAAGTGATGATTATTAAAGTGATTAAGATTGAGGATGGAAGATGGTGGCATGCGGCAGGGCAGGTGCTGCTTCGCTGGCATTCAATATCCAGAATTCTCATTTGCAACAATTCCATGGGCCTAATATTGCAAGTGGTAATGCAAGCAAGTCGCTTCACTTTAATATACCTGTATGGATTACTATTTATATTGTGACTCTTGTCGCCACTTCAGTGTTGCCGTGTTTGGTTAATACACTCAATCAAGAGCAATGCACAGGAAATGAAAACACCTGTCCCAAACATCTAGCGTTGCCCTTGTTTGGTGGATATACAGGCACAAGCTTTTCTGTGGGACAGTTCACTTCATATCACAGTGTTCTTAATAATGGAAAAGCGATCATTCCGAATGCTGCTTTAAAAAACAAAACGACCAAACGCAACTCTCCCAAGCTGCTATGGAAACTCTCTGGATACTTAATTGTCACGCTCCTACTTGCTGGGGATGTACATCTTAATCCTGGACCAAATGTAGGTGAAGTGGACCCAGATCGACATCATGCACCAGCATTCGCAGAGAATGTACGTCTTGGTTAGGATAGACTGGGAAAAGCATTTAACTGCAAAACGCCTACCTTTGAAGCTGACAGACTGGGTGAGTTGACTGCAGGAATCTTGCCAACTGCTGCCACGCTTCCCGTGGCAAATTGTGTAGAAAGGGTTAACTCCACCTATTTGAAACGCAAGTTAAATCCCGCAGTTGTGAAGCACCGTAGGATTAAATTTTTCAGAACGGTGAATCAGGCTCGTATTTTGTGGGACTCTCGGGCCAAACGAAGCGGATTACTAGGCGGACATTTGAATATCCAAAGTGCAATTCCTAAAAGTGAACAACTACAACACCTTCTTTATGAATCAAATTTGGACTTTCTATGCCTATCGGAGACATGGTTGCATGAAAACTCTCCAGTTGATATTTTAAAAGTGCATCGTTATAATATGTTTAGACATGACAGATCTATTGGTCGGGGTGGAGGTGTATTATTTTATGTCAAGGATAATATAACTTGTAAGCAAATTCAGTGGTCCTGTGTTAATGACTTAGAATGTATCGGTCTTAAATTAACTCTTTCAGCCCAAATGTCATTCACTGTAATTGTAATATATAGACCACCATCTGCAAACAACTTGTTCTATGATAAGTTGAATATCCTTCTTAAAGAGTGTGATACTAACAATGAGATAATTTTATTAGGAGATTTTAATGTAAATTGGAATGATAAAGTAAAAAGGAAAGAGCTAAAACGTGTAATGAGTAATTTAGATTTTCAACAGGTTGTTGAAGGGCCGACTAGGATTACCACTTCCTCAGAAACACTTATTGACCTGGTCTTTACTAATAGGCCAGAAAGAATAAAGAAATCATACAATCTGGTTACAGGTTTATCTGACCATAATATGATATTGATTCTAAGAAAACTCACAAAACAGAGATTTAGTTTATCAGCAAACAGTAATATAGAACATTATAAAGTTCCTAATGGACAATTAACCAATATTGGAAATGCAATTAAAGAAATAAATTGGAATGAGCAACATGTAAATACAAATTTAGATGATAACTGTAATCGATTGATGTGTGAACTTCAAACAACTATACAACGTTTTATGAGGAAAGTGAAATACAAGCCAGGCAAAAGAAATTATTTACCGTGGTTGAATGAAAACATAAGGTCACTCATGAGACAAAGAGACCAGGCTCTTAAGATGGCTTTAAGGAACAAAGTGGAACATGAGAAGTGTCTATTTACTTCACTGAGAAATAAGGTTGTAAAAGAGCTTAGAAAGGCAAAAGCAACATTCTTTATTAATGCTATAAGTGAAGCAAAAGGGAATAGTAAAGAAATTTGGCAGAATCTGAAGAAATTGACAGGGAAATTTAATACCATTAATAAAAAAATTGAATTAAATATAGATGGACATGTGATCTATGATTCCAGTAAAGTGGCGACAGCATTTAATACTTATTTCACTGATTCTATAAAAACTTTGACTCAGAATTCTTGAGGATTGAAATATTCGGTCACTCCTCTAAATACTAAGGCTCCCTTCTTGACTTTTAGAGAGGTGACGAATACTAAAGTGTGCACGATTATTTCCTCTTTAAATTCTTCAAGGGCAAAGGATGTATATGGGATGGACACAGTATTTATTAAAACCCATAAGGAGGCACTCATTCCTCCTATTACAAAAATTATTAATCAGTCCATTAATGATGCAGTGTTCCCAAGTGCTTGGAAAACCGCTATAATCACACCAGTGTATAAATCTGGTGATCATATGACTGTTAGTAATTATAGACCCATCAGTATCCTTCCGTCAGTATCAAAAATTGCCGAAAAATGGATCTCTGAACAGATAGTATCTCATCTAAATGCTAGGTTTTTTTCATTACATCCTATGCAATTTGGCTTTCGTAAATATCATTCCACTGAAACAGCTAATTGTTTTCTTTTGGAAAATATTAAGGCTAAATTGGATCAAGGAGGTGTAGTTGGGGCAGTCTTCCTTGATTTGAAGAAAGCCTTTGATACGGTAAATCACGAGGTTTTAAATACCAAGTTATCAAAGTTTAATTTCTCATCCAGTGTCATCAAATGGATACAATCGTACCTTTTAGATAGAAAACAATGTGTTCACATAGACCATAAAATTTCCCAAATGACTTATAAGGACTTAGGTTTACCCCAAGGTTCAACCTTGGGTCCTCTGTTGTTCTGTCTGTATATTAATGACCTACCTGAAGTTTGTCCTTCTCCAGTAACTTGTCAGATGTACGCAGATGATGCGGTCATATATGTACATGCAAAAAACAAGAAGCAAGCTGCTAAGGAATTATCAGCTTCCATGATTAATATCTCTAATTGGCTAACTAACTCCTGTTTACATCTTAATACCAACAAAACTGTATGCATGTTCTTTTCAAAGTCTGCAAATAAAGATCCAGACCCAGAGGTTATTGTAGCAGGAAGAACACTGTCAGTTGTGAATGAGTTTAAGTATTTAGGTATAATATTAGACACGCAACTGACATTTAAATCTCAAGTTAAAAAAGTTGTAAACAGAATTAAATTTAATTTGGTTAATTTTAGACACATTAGGAGTAATTTAACTATAGAGACCTCAAAGTTGTACATCAATGCCATGATATTGTCACATATAAACTACTGTATGACCAGCTGGACGCAGACAGGAAGGACTATATTAAAATCAGTAGTTTATAACAATGGATAATAAGTCAAATTCATATCATCATTGTAACATTTTAAAGAAGTATGTTTTTTTAAACTGGGAAAATATGGTTAAATTCGCTGATATCTTGCTTGTGTACAACATGTTCCATGGTTTAGCCCCCCCCCTCCACTCAATGAACTTGTTACACAACACCTGAACTCCTCTACTAGAGCGACTACTAGAGGTGACTGTAGAATACCATATAGGAAAAGTTCCTTCGGACAGTCAGCCTTTTCCTACCGAGCAGCGCATACTTGGAATACAATACCTACAGAATTAAGAAACATTTCTTCTTTTTACCACCTTTTCCAAAGCTATAAAACAGTGGGTATTGGACAATCAAATATGCAGTAATGCTTTTGTAATTGTTTTTATATATTTTTGTACTCACATGTCGAGGTATTCTAAGTGTTATATTATTTGTGCTTGTCTGATTTTGTCTGTGTTTATGTAAGTTGTGTTTTAATGTTCTATACAATGTTTTTTTGTGCTGTCTGGTTATGATTTTAAGTGCATGTTTTGTTCTTTGCTTTTAGAATGTGGCCTGTAGGTCATATTTTAATGTTTCTATAACATCAACCTGCCAGGGACTCCAGATGAAAATTAGTCTGCACGACTAAATCTGGCTCGTTTACATTTCGACATTGTCCTTATGTTCATTAATGTGCACTGTCCCTTTTAAATAAATAAAATACTTTTTTCACAATTTCCAAATTCACTGTCTGAAGATTATTCTGAATAAAAGGTTTTATCATTATATTAGTGGCATAAAATGACGATAAATCTTTTATCGCAGTTATTTCTGGGACAATAATCGTCCAACAAAAGTAGTTATCGTGACAGGCCTAGGTAAGCATGGAGTGAGTTTTGAATTGAGGAAAAGAGGACTAAAAGCCCATCTCTAAGATAGAGCCCTGCTTCTCTCTACAGCTGTCAAACGCTTTCCATTTGAGACTTTAGTATAAGAACGTGGAGTATGGATTAGAAACTATATTTGTTTTTTTACATTTTCTATGGAATGCAGAATACAGAAATCAGTCACTTCGTAGACACACATCACTGTACACGAGTGCAAAACATTTTACACATCTGAACTTTGAACATTTGGAACTTCTATGAGTTAGTGCGAGTCTTGTCGTGAGTTTCATCATCTTCACTATAGCAACTGCATAATGACATGCGTTAACATACCGCTTCACATGGATGGGGAAGATCAGGAACTAGGTCCCAGTGCTGGTTCTCTAGGTACGGCAGAGCAGACTTCAGTGACAACGCCCACAGACCCTCCACAGCAGGAAGCTGCGCTCTGTTCCACCATGCTGCTGCAGGAGATGATGACCTGTAAACCAGATACCACACAGCGCCTGTCACTTGTGATGTTTTTATTTTTGCTTTTTCTCTCCATTTAAAAAATGATTTTTAATCAATCAATCAAATTATTAATGAATCTACTCTTTGATCTGGTGCTTCTGATTGTGCAAATAACAAAGCAGCAGAGAGAAAAATGTAGGTCCAACCCTGTGTGTATTAAAGTAGTAAAGGCTTAAATATACTTGCATTTTTAAAAGCAAGAAGGTGATTTGATTGAAATGTTTGGAATATTTTGTGTAATAACAAGGCTGCTGCACATCTGACTGTTCTGCTGTGGTTTTACTTGCGTGACCTCCACCAATGTGCTTCCATTTGGTTGATCCATTTGGGATAAATTCTCCTAAAAAACATTCAAAGGATTTATTTTTTGAAGCTTGGATGCATTCTTATAGTAAGTCATGATTTTATTAGGTGCACCTGTGCAATCCAATGCAACAGCCATGCAATAAATCCTGCCTTCTGCCTGTAATAGTCTGTTTGTTGGCTGCACCGTGTCAGAGAGGAGTGAGTATTTTCTCCACCTGGCTACATCTTTTTTCTTTACTCCTCTATACTTCGTTAGCCATCGTGGTCAAATGTGTCACGCACTGAGTATAAACGTCTCAGGAAGCTCTGACATTTTTCTCTTTATATAACAAAAACATCTGAAATGCATTGGTGCCCATTTTGAATACTGAAAATGTAATTCACTTACAATCAATACACTGATATATTTGTTTATTTATTTATTCCTTTTTGCCCTCATTTGCTTTTCTCCCAATGTTTTTCTTGTTATCTATTATCATAAGTATGGCCTGCACGAACCTTTTGAGCTGGTGGGATTTAAATTAAGCTTAAGATCAGTTCTGTTGTATCCTGTTAACACAATTTCCCCTAAACCCCCTATCCTCCTGTGAAAAGAGCAACACCAAACCCCTTTCCACAATCTAACATTTATCATTATTTTGGATTTAATGGGGAAATTTGCACACTTTTATTAAACATTACGATGTAGGCCTACACCTTTATTCGGCATGCAACGATTCCACAAACCTACTTTTATAAATGCCAAGTCTTCCTAAAAATAATAATAAATACAAATAAACCAGAAGACTATGGGGAAATTCTAAAAGTTGAGCTTTCTATCTACGAACACGAACACGCAGAATTATCCAGTGGCACCCACTTGTTAGTTAAATGTCTTCAGGTGTGTTCTCTCAGTACGTGTGCTTCAGCTGATAAACGTTAAACTGCTAAATATTTTAGCAGAGGCTTTTGGCAGAGGCTAAAATATTTAGGCTATAATATTTCATCTGGCGGTTCGTTTTCTCACCAGGTAAAGGCTTTAATAAAGTCACGAGCTAAAACGGCGCCAGTGTATGAAAAAACATTGTTAAGCTTAGGCCAGGTTTCAATATTGTTGGTGGGTTTTAGGTGAAGTTAAGCAGAACACGCACCTCCCAGCACCCGCTGAAACGTCAATGCCACTGGAAAACAACGTCGTATGACTCTTCTTCAGGGCTCCCCTGGAATGTACTTCCGGCTGGAAATCTTCCACAGAGGATTTCTTTCGTTTAAGTTTAGACTTTGAATTATTTTCGGGCATTTCATGAAATTTCTTTCACAACAGTTTCGAAATTTCGCGCTACTGTGTAACAGGGACTTCCTTATTCCTGAAAGCTTACGTCACTTGATTTAAGCCAATCAGAAAAGGCCTTCTTCACGGGACCCCACCCCCACTCATGTTTAATATAATTTTTCTCCTTAAGGTCAAATAATGATGGCAAAAAAATCACGTGAGGGAGGAGGACTGTGGGAGGTGGATAATAGCTCCATAAAAAAGCCAGTACACCGACCTTGGTTTAGGTTTTTTGTCTGTAGAAGCAGCTATAAGTGACAGTGTTGATGAGAATTAGTCACTAATGTCACCCAATAAAGTTTGAACATAACTCTTTTTGTTTTTCGTTTTTGGGACTGTTGAGAGCCATGAAAATTCGTCTATCGGCTCCAGGTTAATCTTTGCCGGACGTTAGAAATCATTCACTGATACCACGTTTGGTGCTTTTGCTTCTCCAGTCTGCATGTATAACCTTCTTTATTCATTTCTGGATTGATTATTATCATTGTGTGATCTGTCTCTATACACTGCCTATGCTGGCACCAAAACTGTTTCACAGTAAATATAAATAAGATCTTAGTTTTGGTCTAAGTTTTAAAAATGTGGATTGAATTTCATTCATTCTTCAAAAGGGATTAACACTTCAGTTGATTTCTATTAGTAACTGTGGTGTTAGTTTTCTGCAGACAAATCATGGAGATTTTGCACAGCTTCCACTGCATAGTGACAGGGCTAAGGATATTTAAAAGTGCTTTTACATTCAGTTAAACCTATTGTATGTTTAGTCTAGAAAGTTGCTCCTTTTCTGTGACAGCTCCTCACAATTGGAAAATGACTGCAATTTTTTCCAGGTCTGGCCTAAGAGATTGTGTAGCCTTTAAGGAGAATTTAGAGCAAAATCTAGATTCCTGTAGAAATATACTGGAAAAAACAGTAGTGATGTGAGGAATGTGGAAGAAAGTAGCATTTTTCACTCTTTTCCCCACAAAACAATTAGTTAGCATGTAAAATAAACTTTGCAAAGTGCAGAAGAGTCAAGTCATCGTTTAAAATCACTGAAAACAAATTAACTACTAAAGTAATGGCTGCACAGTCTGCAGTGGAATTAATATCAACAGGAACTTCATCAAAGTTGCTGTTGTTGCTTAGCCCAGAATTCATCAAAGTGTCAGACTCTCTCAAAATGTGATTTGATTATGACTTTTGCTATAAAACAACAGGATAAAGAGCTGTTTATGGTCCACCATTTGTATCATCAACTCTCACTTTTAATACATAAGATATTCTGTCACTCTTGCACGAGGATTTCTGCTCAGTGCACACTAAAGAAGGTTATATCACACAGGAACGCTAACTGCAATGATAATACTTTGTTCCCTCTGCTAGGACACACATAAAGTGGAAAGTTGAAGTCATAATAATGGTGGGACTTTCTGAGCCCTTTAAGCTGTTGGCCAGAAGAGAGGGACCAACGGAGAGTGGCTACAATTATGCAATGGAAACCGACTGGGGAAAGCTGGACTGAACGGAAGGAAAAGGAAAGAAAGGAAAGAGGAGAGCATTATTGACAAGAACGGAAAACCACACAACGGGAAAACCTGCCACTTTGAAATAAGGTGAGAGCATTTTTTTGGACACGGTGCCCCATAAGATGAGTATCCCAGAAGGACTGCTCCTGAAGCGCTGACACTGGCCAATCAGCCTACCTCAACCACAGAGGGAAGAAACACAAAAGCAGAGCCGAGGGCCAGGCCTGCGGTACATGGTGCTACTCTGGGAAAAAGCAATCCGGCGCCTGGAAAGAAACAGTTACGTCATCCGTCTCACGTGATGCTGTGTTGTGCTCTGCTGCCATGGTGATGGCGAAGATGATGAGGAGAATAAAAGTGAGGTAGCAGCAAACTTAAATAAATACACACCAAGTGTTTGGGAGGTTATACCACCAGTCAACTTCTCCATGGAGATAGCCAGTTAAAGACCTTCTTATTTTACTTTAACTTTAATTATCTTCATCCCCTGTGAGGCATAAAGCCACAGTAAGCTCTCTCCGTCATTTAAAATGTCTTCAGCAGCATGTTGAGCCTCCTCCAAAGTTAAGTTCATGTCAGCTTTGGTTTCCTGACCTGTACCTTAGGATGGAAACTTGCCTTCATGTCGTTCTGTATCATACTTATTTAGCCAAAGTCAGAGTCAACTTTATTGTCAATTCTACCATGTATAAGGATCATCACCCACGGTGAATGTAAGATTAAAAAAAATAACGAAAACAGTAATTGTCCTTGCTGAGCCATAACACACACCCCTATATGGGGTTAAAACGGTTAGCCTCATCTGCTACAGACAGACAGATAAAGCAGCAGATTATTGTGACCCATATTTAGCCTACGTTATTTGTCAGGCCGCGACCTCTAGTGGAACATAAAGTCAGCCGATGTAGAATAAAGAGCGACAAAGTCCGTGTAAGGAGGTGGTGGGGTGGATGGATGAATCAAGTAAATTAAGGACTTTGAATCAGGTGACAGAGGTTCAAGTCTCGTGTGAAATGAAAGTCAAAGGTGGGGCTCTGGTTAGCGCACTACTAGAGCATGCAACCCGCAGCCCTTTGCTGCATGTCATCCCCTTTCTCTTGCTCATATTCCCTGTCTCTAAACTGTCCTGTCATGAAATAAAGCCAAAAAAAGAAAGTCAAATGGTGACATGTTTGAAGTTAAATAAACCCAACCAAATTACAACTGTTACAACGTTAACACACGTTAAACGCCATGAAAATTACCTAACATACTCAAGGTCCGGTATGGCTGTCAATGGACTGGTACTCGCCAACGCTCTTATATGTCATGTTGGCTAATGGTCATTCGTGTTGTACTTTCAAGTGGACAAATATATCATTTTGGGACACTGACTGCTGTGTCAAGCTTTGGACGTTGGTCAGGTTCACATGTAGTTGTTTTCAAATATAATTTATCGATGGTTAATAGTTATCTGTGTACATTTGAATTAGGAAATTAAAGGAATGGTTGGGAAATACCCTTATTCCCTTTCTTTCTGAGAGTGAGACGAGAAGATCGAGTCCAGCCTTTCTGCGTATTAAGTACAAAACTAGATGAGTCAAGATGTTATTAGCTTAGCTTTGCATAAGGGCTGAAAGCAGGGGGAAACTGATAGCTTGGCTCTACCTAAAGTGAAAAATACCTCAAGCTCACTAATTCAAAATTTTTTTAACTGTTTGTAGGAAAGAAACCAGATACTGACATCCATTCAAAGTGAAAAGGAAATTTCACTGTTAGTAGCAGTATGTTGTAATTTTGACCACACACCCCAGCACTTCTCCAGTCTAACCTCGCTGCTGTAAAAGATAGGTGCAGACTCAAAGAGGGCAGCAGGTCTTTGATTTATACATTATTTGGTTGGGTAATACTGTAATGAAGAGAAGGCACCTCTCATACTAATACCTAAGAGCATCAGTGTCCCTCAAAGAAAGAGTTTGTCTGCTATTTTGACAGCCCCTGAAAACAACGATTTTGGACAGTGGGATTTCAGGCAAGTAAATTTTCCAAAGTGGACAATTACCCAGTCTTTATGCAGCTGTTGTCTCTGTGTGTGCAACTGTGAAAGTAAAGTAGTAGATTTCTTCTCCAAACTGTGAAATCCTCAATGTCAGAGATTTCTTCAACACAGCAACAAGAAGGAGTTTTCAGACCAGCTCATATGTGCAACTTGTCATGCAACGATAAAGTAACTCTGCTAAAGACATTGCACATGCAATGCAGTGTTCACTGTGATGAAGAAAGAAGTCAGGGCCATCACGTCCAGCAAGACCTTTGTGTTCACCGTGAGCGGCAGATAATATGCAAGGAGAAGAAAGGGCGACAAATAAAAAGGAAGATGAGCTAATGAGAAAGTAGAGCAGGAGGACAAGCGCTGCATGCTGGCAACTATATGAATCAATAAAAATGAGGCTTGGCATTCACTTCATACTGTTTAGCAGCTTTGGCCTTGATAGGATGTGAAGCCTGAAGGACGCACAGGCTTTGTAACTCACTTGTTTCTATTACGACTTAATGTACACACAGAGACAGTGATGCAGTATGCCAGTGTAGTACTGTAGGCCCACATCCAGCCTGTAGCTGCCAGAGCTGGCTGAAAGGATGGCTTCATGCCAGACTGATAAGCCTGGCGGAGGCTCTGGTCCCTATCAGAAGAGGTCACTTACAGTATCTGCCAGCTGAATGGGATGGAGCCCAGCCCTGTGGCTCCAACACTGGAAGCATCAGCATGATCCTGCTTTGTGGGCCACCAAAGTGGGTTGCAGTAATGTACTATATTTAAAAAAATTATCCATTCTGTGTCTTTCAGCTCAGATACGATGATGTGATGCAGTTGGTTCATTTGAAACAAGCTTTCTTGCAGACAATGAGATGAGAAGATGAATATCAGTCTTATATCTGTGTAGTTAGTACAAAGATGGAAGCCAGATGTAAAACAGCTAACTCTGTCCATAAGTTCAAAATATGTAATTCAGCCAAAATTACTAATTCAAACAAACAAAATAAAATGTGTACAGGAGGCTAACCATGTCCTACTCCAGCTCCAGTTTGGGAATACACATATATGATAACCTGAAGCTAGATAGTCTGCGTTGTGGCTGTAATTATACTGTAAACTAGCATAAATGTTGTCTTTTGGTGGTCTTGCAGGCTGCGTTCCTGTTAACATTTTCTGAGGCTGTCCGTCTGAATGAAATGAACAGGGAATGTTTTTGTTGCTGCCATCAGCTCTAGCTGGAGCTGGTCCACATCACTTAAACTCCATTGATCATTCATGGACATACAGAACTCAACTCTTTCTACAACTTACTCAACACATGGAATCTCAAATTTATCGTGTCACTATTATACTGCATCAATTTTTGGGGCACGTCAACAACAAGTAAGAAGGAAAAATCGCATCAACAGCAAAATTCATAGAAGAAAACACTGTTACTGTCATGGTTTTGGATTTTCCTCTGTTCAGCCTTGTTCATTTACATGTTGCATGTTCCCGGTTTTCTTATCTTAGTTCTGTGTCTTAGTTCACGTCTTAGTGTTAAGTCCAGGTTCTGTGTTAGTTCTTTGTTCTGATTAATAGTTTGTTGTTTCCCGTTTAGATTTTACGTGTGCTCTGTGATTCATTCATTCTTGACCCATTTGGTAGTTTGTGTGTTCTGTGTTCTGTTTCATTCATCCTGGTCTGTTGCCATTGTTCTGGTCCAGCTGTTGGTCTGTCTTCTCCATGTCCTTATCTGACTGTTTCTGTATTTTGATCGAGTTCAATTGCCTCTCTGTGCTGAGTTATGTTTTTGTCTTTGAGTGCTTTGTCTATTCCATCCATGTTTCTGTGTTGTGCTCTGTTTCCTGTTTTGTCTTGTCTGTGTTTGCTGTCTGTGTCTAGTTTTGCTTCCAGTTCTATTTCATTACCTTGATGTCTTACACCTGTTTTGTGTACCCGCCCTGCACATTTGCTGTTGTATTTAGTGCCTGTGTTCTGTTCAGTCCTTCATCATTGTTGTATTGTCATGCTATGTGGTTGGACTGGATTTTTCCGTTTGGACTTTCCGTTCCTTTGTAGATTTGCTTGGAGTCTGCTTGTAAGTGTGTACGTTTTTCGTTCAATAAATCTATCAGACTGTATCTGCCAGAATCCTGTGACTTGCGTTTGGGCCCAGAACCTGTTCTTTACTCTGCAACACATGCCGGTTTACTGGCCTCCTCACACCATCCTTAAAAAAACAATCTACCAGTGAAGACTCAACTCAAAGGCCCAGGACATGACTGCGAAGTTCCAAGTGTGAAGGGTCAGTGTGTCATCCTCCCAAACAGATCAGTTGTTGTAGCCCACTCCCAAAACTCACAACTAGTCTCAAAGTTACGTACATGTGCTACATCTGCACAACACATTCATGAACAAACCAATATCCAAGAAAGGTTAAAATCAAGGACAACTAGACTTGGTTGAAGATGCTTGAAGATTTTTGCGTCTAATCTGAGAGGTGTCTTCAGTTCTGTTAACCTCTGTGGGGTCGTTATCAAGGTGATGGATACCACTTGGTTTGTTTGTCAGCTCCTGGCTGATCACAAGGCACACAGAAAGAAACAACCACTCACACTCACGTTCACATCTAAGGGCAATTTAGAGTTGGTTCACCTAAACATCTCCTGTAACACATGTATATCTGTAGTTGTATGTTTGCTGTGTATTTTCACATTGATTGTTTCTCATGTTTATTGGGTGAGCTACCTTCAGATTGATATGAGTTTCACCATGGGCATTAACTTTTTTCAGCTTTTAAAAGGGGGTCATGACAGTAAAGGTTTGAGAATCACTGGCTTACACCAAAGCACAGTGAGTCGTTTAGCTCATCTGAAGCAGGCTATAGGTGTCCACTGTAGCTGCACAGGGACCCCTAGGCTATTATCAACAACATCCCCAAGTAACATTTAATGTAATAAACATCATCAATACCAAACAAAACATGACATATCTTTGTAAGTTTGGGCAAATGTGTCACCACAAGATCAACACTACAGATATGATATAATGTATTAAAAACATATTTGATACAGTCACTTTTGTTTTATCATCATAATATTTGACAGGGGTTTACAGAATTTTCATGTGTGCATTCACACATTTAATCATTTGTCCCTCAGACTCGGCTGGCCTGCAGATCTTGGCCCCCCTCCCATCATGCTGCAGTTACAGCAGGGTTTGGCTAGGGGACGCCACAGGAGCAGCAAACTACTTTATCAGCACTGGAGTTGAACTTGTTCTGGACACATGACCTCCTGAGGAATGGTTAGCTTTTACTGTAAATACTTCAGTCCCAATAATTAGATTTAGACATAGTGAGTTATCTGCACATAGGTCAACCTTAGAAATAACTATAATGTGGCCCCAAAACATCCCTGAACAAAACATGTACAATCATGTTATTAACAGGCATATACATCTATTTAAAGAAAATCTACAAGTCAAAGTAAATGGAAAGAATTATTTAATAATTAAAAAATATATAGGCCTACTTTTTATGTGCCAGTGATTTGATCCTGACAGTTTCTCACAGCTGATCTGTGAAAACAAAAAGAAAACACCTTCTCTCATCATTTCATTAGCGAGATAGTAGGCTATCTCAAGGTCGCCAACACATGAAACTTGTTTGTTCACCGCAACTTGCCAAACAATTTTAACACATTCAAGCAGAAGGGAAAATAAACAAACCGCAGTCAGCGCTGCAAGTTTGCGTTTCCCCTTCGAAAGCTAAATTTGTCTCGTCTCGCAGAACAGCACCCATCATCCTCTGGGCTTTTTTTCTCTCTCTGAACCAAACGATCCACACAGAAGGGCTCTCTGTGCTTCTGGCACGTTCAGGCAAAGACGGTAAATATCAGCTTCCTGTGTGGAAATTCCGTTCCAGCTGTGGAATGACCGCAAATCTGACGTCGACGTCAACACGCCTGCACTCACACGTGGAAGATTGCATGTTGATTTCAAATCCGGTCAATAACTGGAGAAAAAATGTATTGCAAGTCGGCTCCACTGCTTCTAAGGCCACGTGATGTAAATGCAGCTTTTGTCCAAGCTTCATGTAATTTTAACCTAAAACTTTCTCAAGCAGTGATTCAGTGATGGAAGAACTCCTCACATCTACAAATAGAGCTTCTACAAACAAATCTATTAAAAATGCATGCACTTGAAAATCAATGAAGGCTAATAAGGACATGGCCTATGTAAAAAAGGCATCAGCACATTTATTTATTTATTTATTGTTTGTTTATTATTTATTTATTTATTGTGGGCAGTAATGGTGCAAAAGTCAGAGAAGTGAGCGGAGGTTCAATCCCCAAACCAGCAGGATAAAATATGGGTATGGAAAGTAAACCAAGCTGTGTTTGCCCTCCCTCATTTACTACTACTGAGGTGCCCTTGAGCAAGGCCCATAACACCAACTGCTCCAGTGGAGCTGCTCAGTGGCCAGCAGACCAAGTTGTGGTTGTACTGGGCAGCTTCCGGGTGTGATTGTGAAACAGGACAGAAGTATAGTAAAAGTACTTATTATGCATATGATATAGCCTACCTGTATTAGTAATGTGTTATTTTTATTAACATGTAGGGCCAAGTATTTTTATAATCAAGCAACTTGGCCGAGCCAAGTTCTGCTTGTGTTCTGCTGTATGTAAAACCCTCTGTCAAATAGTAGAAGGCCTAGGAGTAAAAATATTTTTTTTAATTTTCCTTTGAGTTCTGGTGCAGTAGAAGTATGAAAGTAGCATGGAATGGAGATACTCCAGTAAAGTACAAATGGGATATCTAGTTACTGACCACCACTGCAGAATTTACTGTAAGAAGGTTTACAGTCATTTTTGCCCCCACAGGACCTGAACGCAGCACCCGTCTTCCCTTCACTTGCGCCTCTCCTCTTGCGCGCTCCGCAGGGCGGCGGGGGGTGATGGCTTGTTCCTGGAAGAGCCCGGCCTGCCTGCAGAGTCACTCACATTCCTGGCTGGGATTCAATGACTGAGCCAGACACAAACACAGAGGGAGGGGAAGGGGGTGAGCGAGAGAGGGAGAGAGAGAGAGAGAGACGGAGAGCGAGCCATAGACTGGGGAGGAGAGAGAGAGTGCGCGAGCGAGGGAGCGCGAGCAGGCTGGCTCTCAGACTTCTCATCTCCATACAGTCAGAGTGAACTGCGGGGGCCGACGGAGCGGAGCGCTGCAGTCCTCGACAGCGGAAAGAGCCTCAAATAAGGATTGTTTTATCGACCTGTATCGACTCACAGCTCCTGCTTTGGGTTCATCTTCGCCTACTTCGTTTTGGAATTCAACAAAGGCAACTTTTAGCTTCTCTGGAGTTTTGGAGAGCCGCGTCTCTTTAGTTATGGACAGTCGGCGCGCCGCCGCAGGGAGCGACTGTCCGGTGTTCACTCTGTAGTCACGGGAATAAAACTGTAAACTCGCCGTCTGGGACTTTTTACTGGATGTTTGATGAAGCGCTCCGCAATTTCGCTCAGTTCTGGGACACTGTGGATTTACCAGGTTCAGGGACGGATTGATACTCGCGATTCAACGACAAAAAGGATTTACGCTTCTGAAGTTGCAGGAAAAACATGGAGACTGTAAGTCGGCAGAGCTTCCAGCCTCATCCGGGACTGCAACAAACTCTCAAGCAGTTTCACCTCAGCTCTATGAGCTCTCTGGGCGGACCGGCGGCTTTCTCTGCCCGGTGGCAACATGAGCTCCTCTTCAAGAAGGACGGGAAGGAGCCCGAACCGGTTCTGCAGCATCTGCCGCCGCCGGTGATGCCGGGCCCGCTGTTCATCCCGTCGGACCGCTCCACGGAGAGGTGCGAGACAGTGCTGGAGAGCGAGACCATCTCGTGCTTCGTGGTCGGCGGGGAGAAGCGCCTGTGCCTGCCGCAGATCCTGAACACGGTGCTGCGGGACTTCAGCCTGCAGCAGATCAACTCGGTGTGCGACGAACTGCACATCTACTGCTCCCGGTGCACGGCGGACCAGCTGGAGATCCTCAAAGTCATGGGAATCCTGCCCTTCTCCGCGCCGTCCTGCGGCCTCATCACCAAGACGGACGCCGAGCGGCTCTGCAACGCCCTGATCTACGGAGGCGCCTACCCGCCGCGCTGCAAGAAGGAGCTGAGCGGAGGCTCGCTGGAGCTGGAGCTCACCGAGAGGAGCTTCAAAGTCTACCACGAGTGCTTCGGCAAGTGCAAGGGCTTGTTCGTGCCGGAGCTGTACACCAGCCCCAACGCAGCGTGCATCCAGTGCATGGACTGCAGACTCATGTACCCGACCCACAAGTTCGTGGTGCACAGCCACAAGGCGCAAGAGAACAGGACTTGCCACTGGGGCTTCGACTCGGCCAACTGGAGGGCGTACATCCTCCTGGGCCAGGATTACACGGGGAAAGAGGAAAAGGCCCGCCTGGAGCAGCTCCTGGACGAGATCAAGGAGAAATTTGATTTCGCCAACAAGTACAAGAGGAAAGCATCATCCAGGGTGAGTTGGCCCTCATGCTGCGCCTCGGTCCGTTTGATTTGAAGCTCTTGTATGTTTTGGATTGTTTTTATTTTATTTTCCCCATTTCCCAGTTTGTGCACTGCAGCTCAGTTAGACTTGTATTTGTTTTCCTTTAGAGCCCTCTCCTCCCTCTGACAGAGCTGGGATTGAAATTGCTTTTTGAAATTCAGCTTTGTGCTAAACAGATCCAAATATCCAGCAGGTTGATAGAGTGACCCTCTAGATGGAACGTAGTGGCCCTCACTGGGTTTCAGGGTGTCCCAGCAAAATGTCTCTGCATTAGACTAGAACTGGTTCCAGTGAGAAGGTGTGCTGTAGATACTGGTTTGATAGATTCCCGGCCCCACACACTTACTCATTCCCCAAATCCATATGGGGCTAAATCTTATCATAAGGATTGTGTAGTATGTGTGTAGCCTACCTGGGGGCCGGTGACCCCCCTTCTGTAAGGGACCCAATCAGTATTTGCTCGTCATTGACATATTGTCACTAATTGGGCCTCATCCAGCAGTGACAACACAAACACCTCTGGTGGCAATAAAGCCATTATGTGCCTGTGAAACACCTCTCAGCCTCACTTTTATTGGCCTCTACTGTAAATACAATCTCATTTACCAACAAATGGCTCAATGGGACACAGTAAACAACAGCTACGGGTGTAGATTAAACACAAATTCAGATGCAAGTGAAAAAATTGTACTTCCCTTCTGCAGATTAAAAGGCATTTCCTTAAACCCTCACACACACTCTTCAGTCAGATAGAAGCTATCTCTACCTCGTCTGCATTTCTGGTTGGTCTTTCATTGTGTGTTCCCATGGGAAGGGATACACAGCGGGATTATGGTTATTATGACTGAATTTTCCAGTTTCGTGTGTGTGTATCATTTAATGTATGTAATGTCCGCCTGGCTGTCGTGAGTCTGGCTTCCTGTGGCTTTAATCAGCGCTCTGGTTGGATCCACAGCACCCGACTTTTACTTGAGATGGTTGTAAATGTTTGAATAATCCGAATTAGAGCAGCCGTGCTACTTTGGCTCTGCATGTTTCCTGTGGTTTCTGTGATCAGATACAAGACTTCCGACCAGATGAAGTAGTTTAGTCTCAAAATCTAGTTTTCCATGCTTCCCCCAGATCTGCTGACTGTAAAGATGTATGAAGGGATTATAATCTGGACTTTGGTGTGCAGGCAGGAGTTTGCAGAGAGTGTAGTTGGGTGGTAGACTGATAAAAGGAATCCCACCCCCACCCCACCCCCTAGGAAAAAAAGGCTAGTGCAGCCATTTGCATGAACTGTTACACATGAATGGAGTTGATGAAGCAGGGTTTAGAAGTATTGTGGTGGAAACATAATATGATCCAAACAAAGGAGAGCATTCAGCAAACATCGAACCCATCCCCCCTCCAAACATCCACCTACCCCAGGCCTGAAGCACACGCACTCACACCACCCTCCCCCTCTCACCTACTTTTTTAACTTTTTATATCTGATTTGAAGCCAGAGCAGGCTTCTGCGGGTGGTGGGCTTGTTGATGAGGCGCAGAAAGCAACTGCAGAAGTGTTTACAGGCAGCTTCCCTCCAGCCCTCCACTGAGGCTTCTTTCAGGGGAATCTGCCAAAGAAAGAGAAATCAGGGAGACCCTTGAAGTCCTGGAGAGTGCCAAAGTCCTGCCATGCATGGTGAATACCCACTCTTGGCACACACTTTCATTCAGACTCGAGTGGGCACACCTCAAGGACCCCCACTTTCAGGGGCCTCTTCTGTTTTTATAAGTGCCGATGGGGCACCCAAGTGTTAAGCCCAAGGCCCATTTGAGCCTCTACCCCGCTTTTTAATTCGACTCCTCCTTGTTTTTCCTCAAGTACCCTGTTTCAAGAAACACTAATGAGGGAATGCATGCTGGGTAGGAGTTGAGGAATATTGCTAAACTTATGGCAGCAGAGCTCCCCTTTGTCAGCACATTTCAGCACAGCCAAGGCACTTTGAAAATGTTCTTGGAGTATGTGAAGCAAAGTGCTAGACAGCGTTGCGCTGCCTTTCGCAAGAGAAAACGCCATCATCTGCATGCTGTCAGAGGAGGAACCGGGTGGCTCTGTGAATATTAATGAGGGCGTTACAAAAGTGTTAGCAGCCGTCTCGCATGCAGACAGACACAGGAAGTGATATTGCCACACTTCCCTCCTTGCAGACGCTCTTTTGAGAGTTTCCTTCTGAGATGCACACATGTGTTTGAATCACAGCCCGTTTGCAGAAAAACAGCTTTTTTGCAGCGTGCATGTGTTCATGGAAGAAGTGTTGTAAAAGCATATTCTCCATTCTTATCTCGGGGATGTGAGCCATGGCGCTGATTGTAAACAGCAGTGAGCACATGCAGTGAACTATTGAATTGTTTAAATTAGTTTATGTGCTGGGTGTGGAACACTTCTCCGGGTTGCTCAGGCCAGCCCTTGGCTGCGAGTCCTCTGGTTTCTGGCTGGTACACATGTGGGTGGCACACATAATCAGTGGCTTTCCGCATCAGGATGTTTAGATAAGGATTGCGGCTGCAGATTTAGTATGTTGCTAACTTTATAATTCGCCCTCAAGATGATGTGATTTCTACACAATCGTCTGTTTAAGTGAGATATGTGAAAGGGAATAGGGGCCGGGGAGTGGAGTGGAGGGGATGCTTGCTGTCGAGCCAGCTCCAGCTTGATTCATGCATGGTTCAAACCCAGCAAGTTTACATCAAACTGTTTCTTTTTTGGTACGTTCCTAAATGGCGATGCTCCTGTTCCGTAACGCTTCTTTCAGTTTTGGAAATAGAGCAATGTGTCTTTGTTAGAGTCATGGAATTTTTCTTACACATGAATGCTCATTCATGAGACGCAGACAGGCAGTCAGTCTGTGCTTACATTTCAGACTCGCCACTCCTTCAGAGAGGTGAAGATGTTTTACACATCTAGTAATGAAAACAGTCTTTAGTGGGCTTGAGTGAAACCTGTCCCCGTGTCCTTACAGTCAACCGTGACTCCGCTGCTCATGGTTGAAGGAATCCAGATTTCCTCCTTATCCAGTGATTCATGTTCATTCTGAAGGGGTGGGAAGTGATTTGTTTAGAGGCAGGCATGAAGAAAGAACCCAGTGAGAACAATAAGGCAGGATAGAAGCCATTTTGCGTTTATGCTTCACATATGCTGTGCTGAGACCCGACACATTCCTGCAGGTTTTATCCTGTGGCTCATTGTAGGAAAGGCTGAAACTAAATTGTTGTTAGAGAAATATTAAGCCTAGAAAATGGAAAAAGGAGACAAAACGTGTGTCATTGGTGGGGTTGTGATACTTGGTTCCAAAGCATTGCTCTCAAATATTTGGCCACTGTCCTCTAAATGTGCAGGAGCTAAAACTTCCCCTTTTACTTCCACAACCACCCCCACTCCTGAGACACCCCCACTGCTGCTTGGGATATCTGGCCTCCAGCTGAAGGAGCCGCTTGTTTCAGTAGGGAGGTGGGGCAGTGGTGGTGGGGGCTCAGAGGAAGTGAACTCCCCAAGGGGATACAGGGCCATGTCCTGTTTCATATGCAAGGCGCAGTGTTGGCTAAGCCTGCTGACAGCCAGCCATGTCCACATGGACAGGACAACAGCTGGTAGCTGTGCATTTCAATTGCTACTGAGGGAATATTTCATTCTTTTTGTTTGGCACAATGTGTTGGTTGCAAAAATCTGCTGCAGAGCGTCATTTTATCTTGATTGCGTGGGTGTGTGGAAAAGTGTTTTTAAGAGATTCAATGCTGCATATTTTCTAAGTAGAATTTAGAATTTGTCCTCTGCGCTTTGAAAAAAGGAGGAAGCCACCGATTCAATTAGCCCCTGTTTAATGAGTTCTGTTGCCTGGCCAGGCTGCCATTCTGAGTTTCTAATTGAAGACAGTCAGTCCATGCTGTGAGGCATGACTCAGGGTTGGAGAGATCAATGCCACATTCACGTTTAAGTGTCTTTATGTCAAGTGTGATTGAAACCTCCCATCGCTTCTTGGGCTCGATTAAACCAGAGTGACGGACCAATGCAGAGTCTCTCCTCAGAGGAGTTCACTGCCTAGTTAGCTCTGAAATAAATTGCATCTAGTCAAGGATAAAATGTAAATATACATTTTGGGCTGAAAGAACGGATTGCATTCTGAGAGAAAGAGGTTTCTTCTTCTGTACTAGGTGTTAGCCTGAATGGTATGCAAATCAAAATCAATTAAAAAGAGGGTGTTTAATTAGTAGTTAAGTTTGTGTGCTGAAACGTTTGCTAATTACTTTCCACATAAGCTGCGGCTTTTCACAAGCTCTTTCATTTTTCCTCCCCTATGCAGGAAATCAACTGCAAAAACCACATTTATTTTGCTCTTTTCCCGCTCAGTGAAGAGCGACTTTGCTCCGAGGCTCCTCCACAAAAACTCTGAGGAACCATTGTGTTGTGAGATGAGAAGTCCGTGCTGTTTTGATGCGCCTTTAAAAACGTCTGTCTCTGCCTGTGTTTCCACCACAGCCGTAGACGTGATAGCACTTTAACACACATGAGAGAGAGAGAGAGAGAGAGGAGAGGGAGAGAGGAAGAGCATCACAGGTTATTTAGCTTGTTGTGTTGTCTGGAACATTTTCAAAAGGCTGCCATAGAAGTAGCAGCAGAAAATAAATAAAGTGCAGTGATTCTTTTCATACGGCATGTCTCCCTGCCACAAGCTGTTTATTTCAATCGGGGATTTTCCCAGTTGCTGCCTGATTGTGCACAAGAGATGAAAGCATATAGAAGCAGTATGTGTTGGTGGTTGATTGTTGAATGACTTTAATGCCACTCGACAGCAAAAATAGTATCTGTACATAATCTCAGGTATCACATCAGCACTAAATAATATATCTAGCCCTACCCAGAATTTGAATCTATTTTAATATGTAAAAAATCATGCTGTCTCATATCCTCAGTGAGTTCAAAAACCTCGACATTACAGCTATTTAAATAGCAGGAGTCTCGCCCGGGAGGAGAGATCACTAAGGAAAACCAGAAAAGGAGAATTTCAAGCCCTCTTTGCCCACCATTGTCTGCCCTCCACCCCCCTTGGATGCGCTTTCCTGCCCCGTCTTCCGTGGCCTACTGGCTTCTCCATCCATCAGCAGCGTCTTTATGTGACAAATGGACAGAGCGGCCAGCCGAGTGTTTTATGAAGAGTCCGGAAGAGTGGATGAGGGGCGGGGGAAGGAAAACAAGGCTCTCTGGCGCTACTGGACTACCTCCCACCTACCCACCTGTACACTCAAGGAAGAGCGAGGGAAATAAAGGTTCCCAAGAAGTACTCCATGTTGCCGTTGCAGCCATGCATGCAAGCTGTCTGGGAAAGTTGTGCACGCAAAACTCAGAACAAATGCGCTTGAGGAGCCAAGAGCATGGGTGGAAATAAAGTATTTCCTTCCACTTGCTGGAGTCCCTGTCAGAGTATTCATAGCCTGCCGATAAAGCGTGAAAATAACAAGCACACTCAGCTCGCAGTGGCTGCTTTTAAGTCTTCGAAGGACCTTGAGTGTGTCTCGTTGTTGTAAGAGTGGCGTGGAAGGAGGAACCTGGTGACCTCCTCCAGGTGTTGCGTGGTAAAGAAGCTCTTCCTCCATCAGAGGGTGCAGTTTGATGTCTGGCCTGCCCGTTGGCTTGTGAACGGCACTGTGTCAATTATTTTGTGGGCATTCAATATTGATGATTGGTTACCGTAGGCGGCGGAGGTCTTGCGTGTTTATTTAATGAGAGAGTGTTTGAAATATTCATCAACACACATGGCACTGTAAGCCCAGCTATTGTCTTAACTACACATCCCCAAGCACCATCCTCTAACCTTTCGCCTGCTTCAACGTGCCCTGCGGCCTCTTTACCGGGGGATGCGTCATTGATGCTCAGACGTCAGGCCGACATCACATTGCGTCAGACCAAACTGTGACCAGTGAGCTATTTTGTAGATATTTAAATGGAAAGATGTTTTGTTTGATTGAAATTAGAAATGTTAAGACAACTTTGTGCAGTCTAAACATCAAGGAAGATAATGTCATTGAAATGCTACTGAATACAGTGTTAGGGTTTAACAAAGATGCATAGATGTCTTCTCACTGTGAGTCCTCACTGTGGGTCTGGATGGACGGCTCCTCCACCTTTTTGTTTATGGATTGCACGCATGATAAAAATCCAAGTCATATCCGAGAGCAGTTATGCTATCTGTTTGTTTTGACGTTATATCACAGGGCTCAAAGCGAATCCATATGAAGTGTTGAGAAAGATACAGCTGCTGATGCTTGCGAGGCATCACATCTGATATCTGTGCAGGACATGCTTCGCTTAGGAAAATACCAGTCATCCTATTGTCTTGTTCTATTTTTAGTTTTAGCCCAAAACAAAAATGACTCTATGAACCCATCACCTTTAGAGAGATTTCTTCAATCTCTGACCTGTTAATGGGAAAAGAGCTTTACATGAAATCATTACAAGTACATGTAAGTGTTTGAACAGCAGCATAAACTGCAGCAGTAGATGTTGAGAATGTAGGTTTCATGCTGGGAAACAGATTTCAGTGTGGGATGGACTGGTGGGATGGGGGGTTGACTTTGTGCTGTGTCAGCCCAGGATCACCCTTTGTCTATGACAGCAGTGTTGGCCTCTGGAGTTGCCCCCCCCTATATGTTTGGGAGAGCAGCCAGCACTACATGACCTTTCCCTCCCCAAATAAAGAGGTGACCCACCTCACCCCTTTCCTCTCTTGAAGCGCAGGCAGCCAATCGCGTGCTGCTGAGCAACTCCCACGGGGCAGATGGCTGTCTGATGAAGGCACGTGATGTAAAGAAATGATGTTTGCGTGATGAACGGAGCAGTCGGATGTGTTTCAGATTTCGTTGAAAGATTTTGGGGCTTACCTCGCAAAAACATGCATGTGGGACACAGGGGATCATTTGAGTTGCAAAGGCATCCTCTGCCTCATTTGGTGTGTGATTGCGTACAGGGCTGGTCGGTGTATGATTTGGAATTTGTGTGTGTGTGCGTGCTTGTTTTGTGCCTGGATCAGCTGTAGGAGGAGATTAGCATGAGCTCACTGCCTACTCATTTCCATCCCCATCTGCCTGTCTCCCACAGTGATCCCCCCCCAACCCCCAACCACACACACACGTGCTACAGACTACACACCAGCACAAGCACAGACATCCACACAACACCCAGATCCCACCCCCGCATTGCCTCCATAATATAATGAATACAGAAGAAGACAGAATCGCACACACACACAGACTTGTCAGCTGCACTGGCAGAGCGTAACACCGTCCAACAGGCATGGCCTTGAATATCCTCCCATAGTGTCCTGTCAGAAGCCAGTGGTCCATCTCAGCTAGTTGGGACAACAATCCAAGGGTGGACTGTTTTCTCCTAAGGACTTTTCCTTAATCATCTCAAAGTTTGGGAGGGACATGTCGAGAAAGAGATGGCAGACATGGGGAGATTTCCAAGCTAATAATAAGTGGTGCTAATCTTATTTCTGATTGAACTGGCACGATTCCTCTGCGAAGGAAGCTGCCAAGTCCATTCAGCAGCTTTGCAAAATCTCTGTCAAGTGGATGGGATGGTGATAGTAGTGAGATATGGATTTTTATTTTAAAGAAGCATAGCAGCAAAATTGAACATTGTGGCTTCAGAAATCTGATGGTGGAGAACAACACCATCGACAAAGCTTTTATTATTTCTGCTTTGGGAATCCGTGACGGATGAAACGTCTGGGCTCATGATCGTTATATTCTGGTTACATTTATAGAGATTTCTGTCAAAAATGCGTTACTGAAACTATTAAATCTAATTCCCATTGTATGTACTACAATTCACCACAGTTACCGCTGTGTAGTGCATAATCTACAAGGCTAAAAAGAAAGAGGATTAACCATGGCCAACATAGGCCTACAGTGTTTTTACCATCTGGCTTGTCTCTGCTGTAATGGCACAAAGCAAAAAATCAAGGAAATTCAGTGCCGATACTGACCAAGTTCACACTGTACATCTGGTTTGACTTGTGTCCCACCACTGTACTCAGTGCAGTCCTGGGGGTTCGAGAAATCTTTTTAATCAGTAAGCGGTTGCAGGTTTGTTCCTTGGTGTGTGTCTATCACCAGTGAAGCTCCTTGAACACAAACCCTAGTTCACAGCACCTTT
This sequence comes from Lepomis macrochirus, assembly GCA_024633595.2. NCBI lineage: Eukaryota > Metazoa > Chordata > Actinopteri > Centrarchiformes > Centrarchidae > Lepomis > Lepomis macrochirus. The sequence continues at coordinate 905,352 of JALXJV020000014.1, read as the reverse complement.
TTCTTCTGAGCACAGATGTTGTGTGTGAGGAGGGCCTTAAATCCTCCACTCTCCGTCTCAGCTTCAAAACAGGCATTTGTGGACATTGAGAAGAGTCTGAAAGGGCTGGAGGTGTATTCTCTGTTGTTGAGAAGGCAGGCTGTCCCTCTGCTTGGCCTCAGCCATGTGGAAGGGCAGCTCCCAGGAGCTTGCGTGTGTGTGTGTGTGTTTGTTTGTGGGGGTGGGGTGGGGGGATGTCACCTCTTTTGTGGTGGGTATCAGCTGTGATTGTGGGACAGATAGATGTGATTACCTGCCCCCCCCCCGTTGGATGATCAGTGCCCCCAAAGCGCCTGAGTCATGGACCAGTGCTCACTGTTTGCCTCCCCCTCCTCCATCCTCCATCCTCCCTCTTGCGTCTGTTTGCTCATCTTTCCTGGAAGCGTCATGGCTGCTGTTGTCCAACACAAACAAACAAAGAGGCGAGGTAGCCCTGCAGAACACTGTCTGCTCTTTTTCAACATGTATTAATAGCACAGTGATTGAAATTACCCTCAGTTTGTGTAGAAAATACCTACTCGAAATTTACTGATCTAAACTGCAATTTCAACAATGAGTCTTTCAGTCTGTCCACCTGCTGTCATTTACACTTGACAGTGCATGAAATAAACAATCTCCTTCTTTATGGAGCTATTGGTCAGGTGTGTGGAGTAGGGAAAGTAGGTTTGACTGTCTCTTGAAACAGCTACTTGGGGTTGTCTTTTTTTGCATTCAAACTACTGCAACACTGTAAATGTCTTCTAGGAGAGACTGTCCAAAAATATGCTTCCATATCCCCATTTGCATGCTCAGCTGCAACGACACTACAAATACACACTTTTGCTTTCGGATGTGATCAGATTACACATTATACATGCTGCTTTGCTTGAAACAGGTCCTGTGATTTGTAAATTGGACCCTTTTAAAGTTTGAAGAAGAAAAGCAACATATTCTGTTCCAACCTGCAGTGTCAGTCCAAAATAAATAGAAATAAAACTTCATCTTTGTTTGGAAAGAATCTGAATACATGTTGTTCAGTGCCTTAAACTTCACAGTGCACCTGAGGGAACATTCTTATACCAGAGTCTTTGACGATTAGGAACATGTCTTCAAAAAGAGGAATACTCCAGAAGCTGCAAGACGTGCATTTCCTTCACAGGCTTTTGCAGTGAGGCGTTCCCCAGACAGTGCAATAGATTCACTGCTGTCTTGCGCACGTCCTTTCTTGGAAAAGGTGTCTCTTCTTGGCAGTACAGTCTGTAAACACCTTTTTACATTTGTTTAGTCTACTCTGACTCATAGTTATCTATCTGCTCTTAGTTTTTTTAAGGTGGGTTGGGTTAATCTTACACTGTATTAATCAGGAGGTGTAGACCTGCCCTATTGATCCAACAAAGCAACTTCGTCCTGAACTTTGACTGGCCGCTGTAACCTTCCTCTGGTTATCAGATTCATTTAGAAGAAGTTCTGTGAGGCCAGGTGTGCCGCAATCGAAAGACACAACTGAAAGAGGATTTGGGGTTAGCTGAGTGGAGTGAGACACATGGGAAGTTTGAAGGATGAGATCACTCTGTTTGAAGTGAAAGCAGTGAGTGAAGGGCAGGTTCAGGCCGGTTCCAGTCGGTGGGTGCAGACTGGAGACCAGGGTTAAACCTGGCTGGGGCAGCAGAACTAGACGCCTTTCATTGAGGCAGCCTGGGCAGAAACAGAAACAAAGTCTGTGAATTGCGGCCACACCTCAGCTGCAGCTTGTCAGGAAGTCGAGGTGAAAGGTGTGTGTGTGTGTGTGTGTGTATGTGTGTGTGTCTGTCTGTCTGAGCAAACCAGGGCCTCTTGGTTGAGGCAGTGAAGGGGTTGGGCTTAGTAGGCTCTCCAGTAGGCTCACTTTACTCTTCAGGAATGAAGTGTTGGAAACACAGGCTTATAATGTGGTTAACATCCTTCCTCCAGACTGGCCGGGCCATTCCTCCCTTGCAAGTCACCAATCTCTTGAATTAATCCGTCCCAGCCGCACTCTGGCAAATGAAGCGGCCATGCAGACGCTAAATAAAACAATATGCTGAAAGGAGATCCCTCCTCCTGGCACGGACGCCTGCTTCTCGGGTTCAGGAAGCCTCCACCCGGCCAAGACTTGCTCCTCTGCTTTAACAAACCCCCCCCTCTAACTCGACCCATTGACACTTCATGCCCCCTCCACAATACTCTAAACACATTTCTGCACACACACGGTTTTCCAGCCATCCTCTTCCTGTACACACACACACACACACACACACACACACACACACACACACACACACACACACACACACACACACACACACTCTCCTACAGCAGACAATAGACCTCTTGAAGCCCTCGGCTTATAATTAATGTAATTGTAGATCTCTAAGACAAGGTAATGTGTGGAGTATGCAACCGCCTCCGACCCACAGTAAGCACAAAGACGTTATTCTCAGCGTCTTCCTTCAAAGAAACAGAGCCAAGACTATCTTGAGCACCAGGACACAGTTTATATAAAGCCCACTGCCATTTCTATACATCTGCTGTGAGTGTGTGTGTGCATGTGTGTGAGAGGGTGGGGATGGGGGGGGATGACAAGCGGACAAGCTGACTTATCCCATGTGACCTCTAGCCTTCTCACTGGGCTCATCTGTCTGCCCTGTTTAATTATCTTCTCACACACACACACACACACACACACACACACACACACACACACACACACACACACACACACACACACACACACACACACACACTAGAGGTCAGGGATGCAGCACGCCACTCCCACTCCCCATCCCCTCCCTCCATGCCCCTCTACAGGCATGGCTGCTGGTTGTCTGCATGGTTCTGCAGTGGATTAAAGCAGATGTGTGTATGTGTGTGTGAGTGCTTGTGGTTGCATAGCAATCACACTTTTTCCCACCAGCGTTATCACAACGACAATGCACGTCTCCCACAAAGGCCTGCTTTCTAGGATTGAGGCTGGTTTAGACCATCAGATTTAATCTATTTTGTTGTGAGTGAAACCCAGATATTAGTTTTTACTTTGAGCGTTGCACCAGGTCTCTAAGCTAGGTTGCTCGCATCTCGCTTGGGTTTTTTTTCTTTTGGGCAAGTGTGAAACCATATTGATTTGCTGATATGCCAGTTCCAATGCACTGATTTAACACCAAGTCAACTTTGTAGCGTGTGCATAAAGGACACCATACGCCTTGGTGATAGGGCCAAAAAAGATAGAAAAAAATCACACTTCTTTAAAAGCTTGGGCGTTATTCACCCTTTTATTTGTAATTTTTTTCCCCCAAACAAATGCAAAAACATGATAACGATTCATACATGTGGAAAACAGTTGAGCACCACTTGCAAGACTGTCTTCATAATGCATGACATACACAACATATTTTACATTCTACTGAAAATAACCATTTTGTGCACGATATAATAACCCCATTTCCACAGTCTAGACATCAGAAACATCTTACAAAAACAAAAAAAGTGTTCTTGTGATTTGCCATCCAGCCTTAGTAGAATAAATCTCCCACAGTGGATACAAAAAACTACAATAAGGTCATAAAGATCATAATCGAGGTGAGGTATAAAATATCTGCATCGTCCTCCTCTCAGGCACCTCAGCTGGGTGTGAATTTGGATGTTTTCACTTTAGAAGTGGTTGTATTTCTCAGATATAATCAATCACAGTGCTCGGTCTAGATATGATGGGGGTTTTAAAGTCAGGTTGAGGTGCGTACTGCAGCCCTTCTTATCTAGATTTAGACACTATCTGGACACATCGTGGTATGAGCCGTCAGGCCTGAGACAGGGGAGAGCAGAGTCGATGTTTGTTCTAAGGAGACGCCGAGACAGGAGGTAGTGTTTAGTCTCGGCTCAAGGACAGAGTCAGAGGTGTTATGTCTCCCTGACTTTCTGCTCTCTCTCTCTCTCAGCCTCTCATGTTTTCTTAAACTGGTTACTTCCCCGGTGTCAAACCCCCTCCTCTGCCCCGCCAGAACCCTGCCTCTCACTGCTTTCACCGTCGGTGGCGAAACAGTCGAGCTCAGGAAGCGCTGTGAAACATCAGATTCCACTTCCTGCAGGAATCAATACATCTCAGGTCCAGCAGACACACCCACAGCTGAGAATGTGCAGGCAGTTTCTTTATCTGTCTGTCTCACTCACACAACTTGTGTGGTTTCACACTCTATGCATGTAAGGTCTTTTATTCAGAACAACAAATGTGATTTGATTTCTAAACCTTAAAATGGAGGAGAGTTGCAAAGGCCTGGATGTCCTTCAGATGATCTAACAAGGAGCTGTCAGTCCCAATGAATCGATTGAACGGTCATTCACATCTTTAAACTCACTTGGTGTTAAAAAAGCTTTGCATCTTACTAAGCTGTCACCCAAAGGACAGTTCAAAATAGGTGGGTAGGGGTCTTTCCATGCATGTATAAGGGAGTCCCAGGGTACCTCATTGGGGTTCTGTGAGTCTTTGAGATGTTTCCAGGAGACCCTAAAGGGAGATACATTTATTAATTTGGCAATCCTCTTGCTGCCCACCTTGTGTTCATTTCTCCTCCGTGGTTGATTTTGACATTGAAAAGAAGCAGCAGTGAAACGGGTAGATGGATGAATTGAAGGAGGGGTAGACGGATGCCTTGACCATCCTCCTCCTCCTCCTCCCCAGCAGCACTAATGAAATGATAGATCCCTGATGTGGATGAGAGCAGAAATGAAGGGATGACCTCACAGCCACCTAATCGCCGCGGAGGGACAGGCCGGCAGCTAATGTGTCCATTAGCCTTCCCTCCGCCAGAGGAGAAACCAACCTGGCTGGTAGATAGAGAGGGGGGGGATGAGACGGAGGACAGGAAGTGACATAAGTTGTACTCTCTGTCGTCTCGGCCTGCTGCTTTGACTGATCAAGATATAACGTTTAGCTGCTTTTCTCCTTGTTGATACTGTTAGGGGTTTTTTGCTTGAGTGAGAACACGATTTGAGCATTTGACTAAAGATTAAATGCAAAACATGAGAACAAGTTAGGACTAAATGCTCTATTCTTGCACGGATGGAAGAGCCTCAACACTGCTTTTAAGCCTGAATCAAACCACTGTTGACTAACAGTCTAACTCTTTCCTGAACACCAGCCGCTGTGCAGGACTGTCTCTGTGGCTGTGTAAACGTTTTCTGCTTTGGGATCCTGTTGTTCCTTGCCAGGTCTACAGTTCATCATGGGGGGTCAGAGAGGTTGCTGATACCAGAGTTTGCTCCAATGGAAGCCCCCTCCCACTCCACCATGTGACCCATGTGGGGTGACTGTCTGTAGACAACAGCCAGAAGCCCAGGGATGGGCCTTTTTGTGCAAAATGAAAACACAGCACATGCACACACAAAAATGAACAAGTGAACCCATGCAGTGTCACCTGCTGCACTGCAGGCCCTCCTACTTCCCTTTTTCTGAGTACAGCCAGGGCGAGCAGCGTGTCGGCCGTCGGCCACAACAACCCTGCAGACTGTCAGTCTGAACTTGTACCGCAGAGCAGTGGCAGGCAGCAACTTAGACTTCTGGTTTCGACACCACACTGACTTCCTGTGGCGCCTCCGCCCTGCTGTCGGAAACGTCTTCAGCTCTCATGCTGCAACAGTCCCTCATGTCTACATTATCTTGTCCCAGAATGGCTTGGTCCTCAAAAAACAACAACAATAAAACACCCAAATTTTGAAAAAACAGAATTATGTTAAATTGAATATGTTAGATGTTGAATATTGTAAAATACTGGCTGAAGGAAGCTTCAGTGTTTCAAACCCAACTCCAGAGCCTTTTTTCTCACCACTGGAAGCCATGTGATTTGGCTCCAGAGTGAAGCCTCTCACTCTTTCTTTCTCCCTATGTCTCTCTTTTAATCACTCAGACTCTCCCAGAGTTCACCAGTGGAACAAAATGTCCGGCTATGGAGTGGAAAGTGCCAGTGTGTGCTGGCCAGCCGGCTCGATTTTGAGGCTGCCCAGCACCCTACGCTGAACCAAAGGGCCTCTTTGTGCTCTGCCCTCACAAAGATGTACCCCGAGCAGCAAAAAAAAACACGTCCAAAAACAAAACCAACAGCACTGTCCCGGCCGGGGAGCCTGCCTGCAGCCCTGCAACCAGGGTCCAAGTGGAGGAGCTGCCAGAATGGGAGGTCACAAATAAAACCTGGTGAATAAGCCGGAGAGAAACAGGAGGAAACGGGAGGAAGGAAGTTTTCCATTTGAGCTGAAAAGGTCCCACGTGGTCAGTTTCCCCTCAGTCCTCTTCCTCTTGTGCCTTATAAGATCATAAAGGCCGTGCAAATGCTCAGGTTCGTCTTTGCAATCAGTGAATGCTGAATATTATCAACCGAAATTTTTCCTTCAGTTTATCAAAAACCGTCAAGGAGGATTGCACCGAATGATTTTGTTCATTATTGATGAATCTGCCAACCATTTCAGCATTTGTCAAGAAGCAGGGAAAGATGCCTGTCACAGTTTCCCAGAGGCACAGGTAAGGTCTTCATACCAACAGCCCGAAAGCTAAAGATAATTCAACTTACGATGATATAAAACAACAACCCGTTTGAGCTGATGGGCTTTTTTTAATGTAATGGTTTTGTAGAAGAAGTTTATCAATGTACTGAAGAAAGTATCTACACAGCATCAGCACGGAGCCTTAGGTATCGCACTTAATTAATGAGAGCTTTGATTGCATTTCTGCATAATCTGCATATTGATTGCAGGACGCAAGGCGGACCTTACATTTTAATAGTTTTTCAAACAGGGCCGGTGTTTTGAAAGCAATAACAATCACATGACTATTGGCGCCATAAACAGATACCAGCCAGACACACTCTGCAGGCTGCTATGTCTCCGCTACCCCGACTTTGACTGGGCTGAATTTGCTCTGTTTATGTGTATGTGCTTCCATACAGTGGTGCTAATGAACTTTGAGCCGTCTGAGACGGTAAAAGCACAGTCGGCCGCCGCATGAATGCTGTTTCCTGCACTCGATAATGCGGCCAATCACTGTGGCGACCCGAGTATTCCACCCTGAACTCTCAGCTTTATGGCATCAGAGATACGTCTCAGTACCTGCCACACACACACAGAGCGGGCCACCTAATTGTTGGCTGCTGGCTGCGTGCAGGTCGCGTCGTACAAAGTCCCATTCAGAGTGTTAATTAGGCTAACCTGAAGTTCAGCGACCGGCAGTTCATTACAGAAATAGCACAACAGAGGATGGCTTAAAATGCGGTGTGTGTGTGTGTGGATGCTACAGCGCCAGCAGCAGCTACCACAGAAATGTCTATTTCAGTCGATTAGTTTGATGGGGGGGGGCAGACAGTCAGACACTTCTGTGGCGTAGAGAGAGAGGGTGGGGTAAAGCGATAATGGATTTACTTTAGTGTGTGTTTCAAGGTGCCAGACACTGTTTCTCTCCCCCTCCCTTCCCTCTCTCTCTCTCTTAAAGTGGGCTAGGCAGGAGCTTGAGCATTAAGGCAAGGCAGCCTTTTGTGGAAAAAAAAACTACTCTCCCTCTTCCTTCCTTTCATGTTTGGAGAGAGCTGCAGCATTAAGTGAGAGAGGCATCAGACTTGTGTGTGTGTGTGTGGTTGTGAGTTTAATGCACCGCCTCCACAGCACAGCACAGCATCGCGCTTTGGCCCTACATTATCCCAAATGCTGCTGCTGCTGTGATTGGAGCGGTAATGTGGTTGCTAAGCAAATGCAGTTTTCTTGGACTAAATCGGAGCGGGTAAGACTACTTCCTGGCTGGCTGGCTGGTGGGCCGGGCTTTGGTGCTGCTGCGTGCTAACATCACTCACACACACAGACAAGCACACACGCACATGGCAGGGTCGTTTCACTGTAGCACCAGACGGACCTCAGAAAGTAGTTTTTATTCCTTTACCTGTGTCAGTCTGTCCAGTGCCTAGAGCGCCCGACCTGTTCATTTAAAAATGATCCTACTCCTTAATTCCTCCGAGCTGTAATAATATTCCTTAGACCTTGTGAAGTTAGATTGCCTCCGCTCCAGCAGGGAACCGGCCCTGATGTCCAAATGTCTTGTCATTTCGCTTGATAATGAAGCAGCCGGATGAGTTCCACCCAGAGACAGTTTTTTTTCTGCAGTTTGTCATATTAGCAGCTCAGGGTGAGAAGATGATGATGAGTAATAAGGAGTGAAACAATCAGAGAGAGAACAGTGGTGGGCCACAACAAAAGGCGTGGATGATTCAGACAAAGCAACTGCTGTGTGTATTTATATGCTCCTGGTAATAGTTTTACCTGGTAATAGTGATTTTTGTTTTACAGAGTTGAAACAAACCACACCCTTTACTCTGCTAGAGTATCAGTCTGGTATGACTGGTAGTGTATGGTATGTTTCACAATAGATAATGAGGACGAGACATGTTTGAAATTTCATCATTAAGTATTTACACACATTCTAGCTTTAATGTCTTGATGATTATTGTTTTATTAATCAGCTGTTTAGTTTATAAAATAGCAGTTCTTCAGGGTTTTGGATCACTTGCAACTGTGTAAAACTTAACGTTTTAATCTACAAGGACATAAAACAAACAGTCACTATATATTATCTATTACTCGACTAACACCTGTGTTTAAATGTAGGGTTCTTGTAACATTAATGAAATACTAACCATAGTTGATAATGTCACTTTTTCAACCACAAACTTCAATCCAAACTCTTAAACTGCTTGGTTGTTTCACAGCAGTGTTGTGTGATATATAGTGGATAGTAAATTTATTTCATCAAAGGCAGATAGTGTCATGTTGATAAGTCTCGTCCAAGCCACTGACTGATCTCCGGTTGCTGATCAGTCTGCCAGCCGCTGGCTCGTGTTGCTGGTAAGGCGAGATGGCAGCTTGGGGTCAACTGTCCGTCAAAGAGCGAGATGGAGGTGCAAGGTGGGGAGGGGATGGGTGGGGGGTGGAGGTCGGTTCCTGAAGGTAGCTTTAATTAAGGCAGTTTGGTTAGAGTGGCCAGCATGACACATTCTTGTCAGGAGACCCAAGAGCGATGGGGCCAGCAATTAGACCGTCAAGAAGTCAAGAGGTGGTAATGTGGAGGGCCCGAAGGTGCACCCAGGGATCCACTTTCAAACATGTTTAGGGCAGTAGTGCTGTCTGTATGTCGGCGAGTTTGTGTGTAAGAGCAGGGTGTCATCTACTTTTAGCTTCACGCTCAGTGTCACATTTCCCCACCTCACGTCGAAGCTACTCCACCAGTGTGCGACACATGGACCGCACTGCTCCCCCAGCGTAGAGTAAACACCCCAAATACTGTGCTTTGTGGATAATTTGTCATTTTAATACCAGTAGAGTAATTTACATTTCATTTGCTTATTCAGTTTTAACACAACAGAGTCATCCGAGATAGAAAATCAGTGCTGGTGGCCGCGCCGTGTGTGTATTGTATGAAAGCTAGTGTGTAAACTGTGAGGCGGTGAATAGTGCTACTCCATGCCATCACTGCTGCTGCTGAAACACTGAAAGAAGTGGGTTTAAAAAGGAACGTCAGAGCCTCCATGTTAAATGTGTACCCAGTAGTGCCAACAGGCATGATTTGTTGGTTACAAAAAATGAACTGAAAGTAGTTTCTATAATCAATGAATCGTTTCAAGTTCTCACCAAACAAAACGTTCGTCAGTTGCAGCTTCGCAAAGGTGAGGATTTTCAGTTTTCTCTGTTTTCTAATATAAATAGATGAAAATAAATGTACTTTCTAAGGAAAGTAATCATTAGATGCAGCCCTATGTGTTCGATATATATTTTGGGAAACCCTCTTATTTGCGGTCTTACCCAGAGTCAGATGAGAAGACTGTTTTGACCAGCTTTCGATTGATGCTGCAGCCAAAACTAGACCCACAGCTGAACTTTGACTTTTGGGAGGCTGCTTGACACTTTTCTATACTGGGTGCTCAGACACATTTCTTTTGGTGCACAAACAGGAGTCTGAGTTTCGGCACTGATACCAAAACAATACATTATTTTGATACCTTGGTTTGTGGAAAATAAACCTATTTTAACCAATTTTTCAGTTGTACAAAAGATATGGCAGGAAGATCAAGACCACAGACCAAGCTTTTTTAGTTTCGGTGCTCTGGACACATTGGTCTGTTCTTTAACACGACTGTTTGATGCCCAGCCTTCCTCCGACCTGACTCTGGATCACACTAAAATGTTGGACTGCTCCTTTAAATGGTTCTGTAGAGCACCGTGTACCGTAGAAGTGTTCTCTGCTGCTGCTGCGTGGAACCCTTTCTGTTGAGAGTGTGTGTGCGAGGGAGGCCTCATGTGGGCCTGACCTGATTCCAGCCAAGCATCGCGTGCCTGACCAGAGCGTCTCTCTGTTCTCTTCCTCTCTTTCTCTTTCCCATCCACCCCTCCTCCCCTCGCTTGCTCGCTCTCCCTTGCTCTCCCTTCTCTCTCTCTCATATCCATTCTTCTCTTGCTCTCTCTTTCTCTTTTTTTCCCCCACATTACAGTGTGCCTCACCGCCCATGCTGCACAGTTCACTCTAACGCACACACACACACACACACACACACACACACACACACACACACACACACACACACACACACACACACAGGGTCCCACAGGCTCCCAGCATGCTTACCTCAGTGGAACTGAACTGAACAATTTCACAGTGGCTTCATGGCAGACAAAATGAGAGTGGCGCTGTCTGCCTCCACGCTGTTTAACGGGACAGGAAGTTTAGGATGAAACTTGAAAACATCTTTTTCCATTTTAGATATCAAACCACAACATTATTACATCTGTTCCTTCATGAAATAAAGGAAGGGGAATGTGTATGGGTGATGTTCACTGAACATAAAACACTTCCTGTACAGCGCAGCACTATATGCAAAACCATCTCTGAGGAGTCTGGAGGGGCCAGTTTAACCTGCCAACCTGCTGCTGGAGGTGTGCCAGCGAGGATCAGCGGGCATCAACACGTTTAATGTGTCTTTGGGCAGGTGGGAGGATGGCATACATATGTGTGTGTGTGTGTGTGCGCTATCCTGCAGCTGCACAATGTTGTTGTTTAAAGCATGTAACCCCAGCCTTGCTGCCTCTAATGCACATATAATAATAATAATAATAATAATAATAATAATAATAATAATAATAATAATAATAATAATAATACATTTTATTTGTGAGGGCCTTTCATAGCACTCTAGGACACCTGACAGATTAATACATTTCAATACAAAAAATCAAAACAAGACACAATGTAAAGATTAAGATAAAATTGAATAGAGAATTTTTTTATACACACAAACACACACACACACACACACACTCACACACTACCATGGCCTCTTCATTGGCCCTCAATTTAATTTTCTGTCCCCATGCTGCTAAAAACAATGGTGTCCAAATGTTCTCTCTCTCTCAAGTATTTACACGTTCATTTAAAATGTATAAAAACAGCAGTATGTTTCCAAGCTGCCACTGCACTGCTCCTCATCACAAACCCTGTAAAGTTTGGGTATTCCTCACCCACATGCCCCCCCCTCCATCCTTCACAGTTTCTGTTGTCATGAGGGATGATCCAGGGCCTGTCACCCCCAATTATCCAGATGTGGATAATTCTGTAGTCTTCCCACAAAGCCCTCCTTTCTCTCTTTCCTTTGTGTTCTTCTGGTTGGACACAAAAAGATTGCATCGCCATAATTTGACAGTGTTATGAAAGGTATTGTTAAGGCATATACAGTTTGCATACTAGACATCTTGTGAGTTATGATATAGAGAAGCTGTTATGTAGTTATGTTATGTACTCCTTCAGACAATGGAGTTTGGGTGTAATTTTTCAGACCACCACAGTCTCTCTCTCTGCTTAATGGCAGTCTGTTATCATTTCCAGTCCCGACTCATCTTTATTCTCCTGAGGGGAAAAAAGAGATGAAGGTCAGCAGCCTCACAAATAGAGCACTGCCTGCACTTTCTCCTTTGGGCATGCCCTGCAGGACCTCTGAGCTGTGATTTGGTGTTGTCTGCGGCATCAAAACAGCCGCCAAGAATTCTGACAAGCTCATTAGATTATCTTTTCACTTATCTTTTCACAGTATCTTTTACTTGACTGGTGAGTCAGTGTGACACCTCAGTGTGTGAACACCATTAATGTGTTTCTTGTGGAAGGCCAATCGTGTGTTTGGGGGACCTACTTTTATCAGCTGACCTACTTTACAAAGCACTTTGTGCTCACATTGGATCTGGGAATTTGATGTGATGCACCTCTATGTGGTTCTGTTCAGCAGCCTTGCGAGGCCGGCACATGCCGGTCGGGGGGAGAGAGGACAGACTGCCACCCTTGCTGCGTCTTTAAAAACTCTCTCAAGCTGCTTTTCAGATTACCAGCGCTGCAAACTAGGTAATCGCCCCTCAGCACGAAAGGGCTTATATACCAACTGCAAAGTACGCACAATTCATTTCCAGCGCCACCTCACCCTGCTCGCTGCTTTAATCGGATTCTTGTTTTTGCTGTTTTGTTCTCACTGTTATGCGAGTGGGTGCTGTTGTTTACCTCTTATTCTTGTTGAATGCACAGCACTTGTGCTTATGGCTGGCTGTATATGTGTGTTAGGCTGTGTGTGTGTTTGCGTGACTGATCATTTCAAGCCTTCTCAGCTTTTTCCTGGTGGCAGGTGGCACCAATATGGTGTTACCGTGCTGAGTAGAAACCAAAGATAAATAAATGGATGGAAGAAGGAAAGACGAAAATTATGCTCAGAAAAGTGCAATGAAGAAGATCAGATTTGGTGTCGACATGGTAATCTTTGGTCATATTAGTGCAGAACCGAACTGTCAGCAACAATGATCAGTTGGGATCTGAGTTCATCCCTAATAACGTGCCAGAAATAACACACAGCAGATAATATATTAGAAGTCAGATTGTTTCTTGGTAGCAACTTGTAATAATGAAGCAGAATAAATAACAGATCAGCTGCAACTTTTGCTAACAACCTCTATCCACATCCTCCACATACACCACTTCCAGTTGCATTAATGTCTTTATTCTTTTTCTTCTTCTTGACTTTCTTTTTTCTTTCTGAGGCAGCCATTTTGGCTCCAGGAGAAGTAGTGATGATAGTGGTGGTGGTGGTGGTGGTGGTGGCAAACAACCAAACAGAGGGGGGGGGTTGTTTTGGCTCAGATATTTGTGCAGCTATGGAAAGAGTTAGCCAATGAATGGTGGGCAGGCAGGCAACAATTGTCCTGCCTGAGCCAAGACAAGTTCTTCAACATCCCCCCTGCACGGTTTTACAAGAGGGAGGAGTGCAAAATAACTCTGGTCTGAAGTTCCACATGCAGAGCCAGCAGTTCCTGCTTCTTAAACTTGTTACTTACAGCTAAATGCTATAACTGGAATGACACAGAGTGCACTTATTGGCCTTTTATTAAAAGCCATAAAGCACAATCACTGTCACCCGCCACTGATAGGATGCGCTAACTGGAAGAAGCTTCAGACTACAGATGAGCAGATGTTGGATTCCTCATTCACTGATAGCTAATTTGCAATATTGCTTGTTTTTGGAATGTAATGAACTTAATTAATATTTAAACAAGGGAAAGAAACAATACCTGCTTTAGGGATTAGGGTTACATTGCAATCGGCAAGGGAAGAATCTGCTGTCCGGCCGTCTTAAAGCAGCAGCAGCCTTGTATGATAAGAAAAAAAGGCCTGGAAAAAGTGAGTTTTACTTGAGTTCTGGAAGATAACTGGTTTTGGTGACAACACCCCCTTCCTCCAATGTTCCTTTCTCAGTTCATATGCTTCCCATCAGGCAGAGCGATCTGTATGACGTCAGTGTGTGTGTGAGTGTGTGTGTGTGTGTGTGTGTGTGGGGGGCAGTCCTGCTTTCCAGATGTTAGAGGAAAGGAGGGAAATGAGGAGAACAGGATGGACAAAAGAGAGTGTGACGACACAAACAGACTATCCTTGACTTAAAGACTCATCCTGGATCCAGTATCAGTCTGCCTCGTGGTCAGTGGTCTTTGTCAGGTGGGAGGTGGATCCCCTGACTAAACCACCGCCTCCTAATTTCCTCACTCTGCAAAGGAATCTATTTTGTAAACACAGCTATTAGTTTTTTCCCCCCCTCAATGTACACTTGGCCTTGAATGTTCTGGCCGCCACTCCTCCTCTTCTAGAACAAACTACTCTCTCAGAAGCCACAACAGCTCCTTTCTAAGGCCCTCAGTTTTCACCTCACAGCCACTGCCCAAGTGGGCTGTACCACTGTTAGCAGCTCTGGCTGCAGACCAAACTTTCTGTTGGCCTGTTATTCAACCTGACCCCTCTCTGACCTCGCTGTGGCCCCGGCTCTCTGGCTGTTAAAAACTGAGGATGTAAAGAAGGGCTGTGACTTGGGGTCATTAAAAGACATTTGGTGCAATTAAGCCTGTAATTGTCCCTCCCTTGATTACTTCTCAAGATAGTGTTTGTAGAGTGAGCCTGGATCTCTTAAGGCCAGACGCAGTCGCCTCCCAGCACCACTCCATTTCTTTTTTGTTCTGTTTTTACAGTGATTCAGACCGTAAAGTCAGTCAAGAGGTGGCTTTGGCTGTTTCGTAGTAAGGTCGCAAAGGGTCGTGAACCTTCTGTGACACCTAGAAACCAGCCCTCTGAGGAAAGTCTGTGTCCGATACACTTCTGTATCAATTGGTATTTTTAGGGCTCCTAACATTTCATGACTGCAGGGCTACATGAGGTATTGACACTGTAGAATGAACATCTACTCTGTTGCAGCAAAAGCAGAACAAGGGTGAAAGGGGAAAGTTGCACATTTGCATGGTGCAAAAACATGTCAACTGTACTTAAAATTGGACTTCAGTCTTCGCACTGTACAGCCATGTTTCCCTCACACAGTGAGCTTTTGTGGAGAGAACTGGAAATCGAATGCCACAGGGAGCAAGTTTAAATGCTAAGCTGGCCTCCTCAGGTGACTTGACCGAAGTGACGTATCTCGGTGGTTGGAGCCTTGTTGTCTTAGACGCCAGGTTTATATGGCCCAGGGTCAACTGGTGACTGTTTTACAGGGGTGGAGACTAGTTCACAGGCAACCCAGGCCCCTTTCATGCCATCTGGCAGCCATAAAGTCAGCCCAGTAATCCTGGCTTTTGTACTGGTTAATGGGGCTCTCTGGGGGTGAGTTTTGGTGGGAGAAGACGCAGGACTACTGTTTTGCTCCTCGCCTTAGGACTGCAGTTTAATTCCTACTTAGAGCAGGATAATTTCACATTTTTGCTCTTGGTGTTTGTTTCAGGTTAAGATTTCTGGATAGTTTTTCTTTTTGTATGCATGTGGAGGTTTTAGCAGCAAGAAGCACTGTTGGTATGAAGAGCTGCAACAACTGTGTCAGTGGGTTGTCAACTGACCTAAGCATCTTCACAAATGTAGTAACCTGCCAAATGGCCAGCGCTCCTTCATCATTTATTGATTTCTTGCAGCAGAATGCACGCTGAAGGTTACATGGAGGATGTTGCTGCAATATTCAATATGCATCCAGTTTCTTTTTTACTCTGCGCAAAAAAAGCTGACGACAGTGAAGAACTGCTGCACGAGACTTAAAATAGACAACATGCAGAAACAGCTTTTCTCTAACAGTCGCGAACTTGCATCCTCTTACCCAGCCTTCTACACCAGTCTTAATTGCATCTCTTTCATATGCGGCAAGCCTCACTGACATGTCAGATAAGAGAGTGAGAAAGGAAAAATTTGAGCATTGTCAGCGCCACCACAACTAGACAAGGCAGAAATAACAGCCGGGTCAATGGAGAGGTCACAGATAAATGAAATGGTTCCTCAGTCCAACATGTACTCTTAACCCTCAAATGTGAAATCATCGAAGGATTCTTTCCAGAAGTCTCTAAGAAGCTCGCAGACTCATTTAGAGTACAGTTCTTTTCCTGCAGCTGAAGTTCAAAAGTACTCCAAGCAGAACATATTTGACTAGTCAGAACTGATACCATGCGTGCTGAAGAGGGGGCCCAGGGTAGAAGAAGCTTGAGGACACTGCTTTTGTCCCAATTACAGCTAATCCCTTTAGCTGCAGAGAAAGTGGAGACCCCCTGCTAGCTTGCTGTGACTACACAGAGGAAACTATGCAAAGAGAAAAGCCAAGCAAGGAGGGGTAGATAACCCCCACCCCCATCACCAGAGAAGAGAAAGTCAAGGACCATCATCTGTCTTTTGTCTTTACGATTTATCTGCCTTTTCAGATGAAAACGTGCCACTTTTTATCCAGGGTTTGAAATATGTTAAGCGGAGAGACATTAGCCAGACCAATCCTGTTATGAGCATCAGCGCTGTGGAGGGGAGGGGAGGGTGGGAGGGGGTGGGGGCTACGGGGAGGACGCAATCTTCTTAAGTGATTAATCACCATGTGAAAGTGAGACCTACTGAGGGATTTCTCCACTGCAAAATTTCAGCTACACTTCTTTGCTATTGTTTCTTTTTTTCTAATTTATTCATCAAACAAAACCAGCTCTCACACAGCCAAGCCCTCAAAATCAAGACTCTGAGTTAATCAATCAAAAAATTATCAGATTTTAGCTGCTACCATAGAAATGTGTCCTTAGAAACAGGTTTTCACTTATTTTGCATCTTTCTTAAAATGATCAGAGAAAATACTGCTAGAGGAAAAGATGCATTTTCTAACGTAGCCGACACAGCGTTGACGTGGCCTTAGTCATCATTAGCATGGGAAGAATGGTGTGTCAACAGGCATCATTATGCAAACTGTGGGGCTGCGAGAGGAGGCAATTAGCAGGGCTCGGGTGTGAAAAACAAACACATTTTGGTGAAGCTTCACCCTTATTACCTCATTAGATGGTTGCAATGAAGGAGAAGCTTTTTTATTTGGTCTGCAGGCCTCTGGCTATGTGCTGAGAGAGCAATGTCAGCAGATAAAATAAAAGTGGGGTTATTTTGAACTGGGGGTCACAACCTCTCCACAGAGAAGATAAAGTCATGGCAGATTTGGTTGTGTGGACTGTCTTGTATGTTAGGTGCTGTGTGGGTGCCTGCACTCTGCATGCATGACTAATCATTCGTACTTGTGAAGGTATCGGCTGGTGTGTGGGTACTTGGCAGGGGGTTAAAAGTCTGATACCACAACCAATACTGATATTTCTGGAGTGAAGCTACGCATTAGTAGACAACACACTCGATGATGATCAATCTGGCCATAATAATAAACTGATGAATCGCACAAAGCTCAACATGGGGTCACATTAAGAGATGGAAGGAAGATCATTTGAGGCATCATTGCCCCAAACACACACCTGTACCCCCTCCTCCACCAACACTTCTGCAGTTGGGTCCCCCCTTGTCCTGCACCTCTACAACCCCCTACACACTCAGCTTTTATTGGAAGAGATGGGGCCTTTTTATGAGCTGCTGTTCGCAAAACAATTACTGCACTTTAATGAGGCTGTCTGGAAATTCACAGGCCCCCTCTGCCGTGTCACTTAAACCAAGCGCAGGAAAAATATAAAACCACAACTGAGAGAGGCAGCTGCCCATCTTGAGATGGGGGAATGAAAATCACCTTTCACACGTGTGTCATGTGTGCTGATTAACTCCAATAAGCCACCTCCTACTCTGAATTCACGAGTCTGCACATAACAATGTACAATTCTAGTGTTTTAATTGCTTTATACAAGAAAGTCTTTCCATGAATGCCTAAGTAGTCACACTTTGGGGCCTCAGATCTGAAGAGGCCCCATATGTACAAATTCTACACTTTCTGTGGGGAAATATAAATGATGAGGACGAATCTAATGATGAGAACAGTAAGTCTTCCACATGCTCTAATGAGGATATATTCAATTAAACTGAAATTAAGCTATTCCTCATTTTGCCGGAACCCCCTGAATGACCACTTTGTGAACTGAGGTTTTTTTTAATTGCGCTTGTTTATTTTGCCTGGAGATGTTTTGACTAACTTTTCTCTCTTTTCTCCTTTTCCATGGTTCTGCGGCGTGTTCCTGCTGCTGTTTTCCACCTCTAGGTGAGTGTCTCTGTAGTTCTTCATACTTTCTATCTATGGCCCCCACCTTGTTCGTATCCACAGCTGCAGTCACGATACCATGTTAGATGTTGCAGCGGCTGTCCATTCTCCCCTCCATAACACACTATAGATACTTCCTGAAACACTGCAGCCTTTCACACGATGATAACTTACACTGGAGCTGCAGTAAAACACATGTAGTTCGCCCAGGTTAGTCATGTTACATGTGCTGCATAATTGCGATTTTATGGCGGTAGCAGCGACGCTTGCCCACATGCGCCCTGTATTCAAACACTGTAAACTGAGATTTGTTTGGTAGTTTTAGGAGGGAGGAGTCGCGGCGTGGGGGAGGCAGGGGAGGAGAAGGGTGCGGTAGTGAAACCCCCAGCACAGACCAACGTGGGTTTAACCAAAATGGCCGCCCGCCACAGGCCTCTGTGAGATGGAGTAGGGTGTAACCACATGCTAGTGCTATCTTCCACGTAGCAGTGTTGCATGCTGCGTGCTACAAACTGTGAAGTGTGTGCACACAGCAAGGTTTTGCTTTGTTCAACCTCATGTCTTACAGCTTTTTTTTCACTACTGTACCCGCCACCAACTTTCTGTTTGCATCAAGCTGCTCCACAGAGCTCCTTAATGCCACAGAGCTTTGCAGAGAGCCCATTCTTTCACTGCGCATGATTCATTGTCATTTTATGCTTTCTACTTTTGTACCTTCCAGCTCACTAATCCCCATTCAGCATCACTAACCACCCCTGTTAAAAACTGTTAGCCGTGTCATAAGCTGAGATGAGGATGAAAGTTCTATACCTGAAAAACAGTAGTTTGACAAGGAAATCTTAAATTGCTTTTTTCAGAGCTTTCACCTCACTGTTCTCCTCAGCAGATGGAGTTTGCTCTGTTTGCAAATTCACTGAAACCAAACTAAAATGCTAAAATACATTTCCCATAATGCAACTGAATAGCAGTTCCTTTGTTCAGAAGACATTATACAACTGTTTCCACTGGTTGAGTGGCACTCCTCATGACAAACAAATTGATCTTCTTGTGCAAAGTCAGTGGAGTGTTCCTTTAAAATGGATATTACGACATGAGGATTATTACAGTGTACAGTAGACACAGGGTACACAGTCCACAGTCAACCTGAATTCAAATACTTGCACCTGAGAAGAAAAATCAATGCATTGTTCTGCTTCTGCCTTAGTGGATTTCCAGTGTGTTTGTATGTGGGAGGAGGTTACTGATGTCACCTCCTCTGCACTGGAACAAAGTTCACTTCTTTTTGACGAAATAAGAATGTTGTGCAGACTTCTTTTAAGATTTAAATCCTGCACCAAAAAATAGATGGACTCACTGTGGACGGCTGCCTTCTCTCAGAACAAAGGCCCAGGAATAATGCAGCAGCTCATCTGTGAGATGAGGGAGACCTGGGGGGAAGGGGAAAGGGGCAGCCAGGTCAAGGGTCACGGTGGTTGTATGTGTGTGTGGCGTAACATGGTCTACATCCTCCTCTACGGCAATGCAAATGAGTTCTGATAGTGTGGCCGCTGTACCCCCAGGGCTCCCAGTCTGTGTGTTAATGTGTGTGTGTGTTTGCTTGAGAGATAAGAGAGGCTATCCAGGGACAGGGGTGAGAGGTCATGTCCTTCGCTAAAGAAAGCGAGAGAGAGAGGGATAGAGAGATGAGGTGCCTTTGGGACGTTCACAGATGACGAGCTCATCAATAATGCTGAGCTGGCTGTCGCAAATTTCTCAACAACATTATCACATATCAATGAAAATCCAAACCCTGTAATGGCTCATTAGTACAGCCAGCTGACCAGTGATTTTCAAGGCCTGCAAAGGATCAACATCGTAACAAGCAGGTGTACCCCAGGAAATAATAATACGTCAATTGAAATTAAAATTGAATTCTGGACAGTGAGCAACTGTCACATGAAGCAGCTTGCATGTCGCTGTGGGTTGAGAAGTAGTTTTTGACCATGTGATAAACACGCCCAGTGAACATGTGAAAAGGCAGCCAATCACGTGACAGCTGCAAGCTGTTTGAAAACCTGACAAGTTCAAGTTGACAAGCCACGATTTCGAACCAGATGCAACGCTTATTTTGACTGCACACCCACCATTTACTGTTTTCACATGCACCGTCGTTGATTTTGTTTTGTCTGCGCTGCACAAGGTTTAAGAAGCTGTCTGCAGACAAGATCAGACACGATAAGAAACTTCTCATTTATCTCTACAAAATGTGCACAAGTTCATGACACATTTATTCAGGAAGTTGTAGCCGTCTGACAGTGGGGGTCTGGGTTCAGCCTCGGCTGTGTGCAGAGTTTCCATCTCACCTTGTCCCGGCTGATGCTCCATCAGGCACACTGAGGCAGGAAGAGGTGAAGAGAACCTGAGGAAGAGAGAGACAGAGAGCACAGAAAAAGAGGAGGGAAACTGTGTGTGTGTGTGTGTGTGTGTATGTGTGTGTGTGGCGGGCGGCACGCCCTTGCAGGTTTCTCCATCACTCAGCTTCCATTAATTTTTAATTGCTTCCTCCGCCTGGCACACAGTTCCACTTCTCACTCAGTGAGCAGAAAGGAGGAGGACGGACTCCCCCAGCAGAGGAGAGGGGAAGGAGAGATGGAGGGGACGAGGGACAGAGTGAGAAGGAGGGATGGGAGAGAAGGAGGAGAGATGAAGACAGAGAGGGGAAATAAGAGGAAGACAGGAAATAGTAGAGGAAATGTCTTCCATGAGCCAGATTTGGCTCGACCCCTCCACCAGAACCTCTTTTCACTTCCCTCCTCCTCTCCTCTTTCCTTAGTCACTGTCCCCGAGCCTTTTGTCTCATCTGCTGTACTCCAGCCTGTAGTCTCCTTTGATGGAAAACAGTGGAGTTTCAGCACACTCAACACTTCCACCCTCTCTCCCTCCATCCACTCCCCGTCCATTCAGCCTCTCCCTCCCTCCCTCTCTCTCTCTAAATTAAACATCAAGGGGAGAGCCATCCACTAGGTGCTCTCGCTCGCCAGTGATGCCACAGTGCTTTTTCCTTGTTTGAAAGTTGCAGAACGTATTTCACACCCAATCTAACCCTCTTCTGCTTCTGCTGCTGCTGCCTACTCCTGTTGGAGTGCTCTCTTGAGTTTTCAAGTGTGTGAGTGTGGGGGGTGGGGGTCGCTGAGGCTTGGAGGCGAGAGAGAAAAACCACATCAGGGTGCAACTGTCGATGGATATTTTATGCTGATGTTCAAGATAACGAAAGGTATTCAATACCGGTAAAGCTTCTAAAGCAGCTTTAAAAGGTTGGCTCCAGTAAAGTGAACAAGTACAAACACTTTCTCACTTTTTTATTAACTACATAAACTGATCCTTTGAAGAAAACAACAAAAAAATAATTTGATAGAATAACATAATCAATCAGCGAAGGTTAGGGGCTACAACAAGAGTAGCATTGATCAGCTTGACAATAATGTCGATCAAACCGCCTCATATCATGCATCATCAGCAGATGACATTGGAGCTTTAATTAAAGCCCATACTGGCCCTCAGTATCTGCAGAACACACACCCTGCTTCTAGTCTGTGGGCTGCGCTAATTAAACTGGTGATAGAGGGAGGTGGAAGAGCTGTGCAACCCTGTGCCTGCCACTCAGAGAGAGAGAGAGAGAGAGAGAGAGAGAGAGAGAGAGAGACATTAGTGCTGTCAAACAACCACTGAAGCAGAGAGAGAGAGGCGGGTATTAGTGTGGAGGGAAGGGGAGGTGGGAGGATGGAACAGCTGCAGTCTGGGCCTCCAGCCTCCTGGCTAGACTGCTAAAAGTTATTATTGAGCTCCTGACCAGAGACTCCCTCCACCATCCCTCCATCCTTCCATCTATCCTAGCCGACAGAGGAGAGAGCAGAAGAGACAGAACCGTCACAGCACGCCGAGTTCAGTTGACATGTTGTTGAAGAGGAGGAAGCGTTGTCCTCAAACAGCCACAAATGACCAGCACTGTTTACTGAACACATAATATTTTGAAATATACTTATTATTGTCATTGGAAGATAGTGAATACCGCTGCACCTACAGGTTCAGTCCCAAAATAAAAGTGTCGATTTTAGGATCCAGAAAGAGAGGTAGAGTGGAGAGGACAAAAGAAAGACATGGGGAGGAGGAGGAGGAGAGAGACTGCTGGCTCCTTGCCATGCCCTCTCAGTGTGACCTTCCTCGTAAATAGCTCATACGACACCCCCCCGCCTCTCGTTCCGATGGGAGGAAGATAGAGAAAGCTGAGACAGATTTAAGCACCGCAACAAGCCCCCGTTTTATTTCTGCCAGTCTCCCTTTTTATAACAAGAAAGCCAGGTGTAGCAGCCCCTCATAAACACGAGCCTCCTGCAGACCGTATGGACACCCTGACCCCCCTCACTCACCCTGTCCTGATGGAGAAGATGGATGCCGCAAAGAAAAATACAGTTTGTCAAAACTCAAAATTTAATTTTCTCACAAAGGACGGTGAACTCCTGCTCAAGCCACTTCCCAGCTCTGATTAAAATATGTGACATTTCTAAGGTCACAAGACCGAGGACATCTTCCAGAGCTCATTTGACTGTTAAATAGAGCAGTGTTGCAATTAACTATTCCACAAATTGGTTTGCCAAATTAAATTGGCAGAGTGTGACATCAGGTCTCTATGGAGACGGGGACAGTCCCTCCACTTTACTCCATGCAAAACAGATGTAGGTTTGTGTAAGATCACACGAGCTGGACTCAAATCAAGGCTATGCACACCATATTTATTGCCACCATTAATATAGGCGCTTCTGGCATAATATCACGCCAGTTAACAGTAGTGTGGTTTACGGCAGGATCCGGGCCAAGTCTGTTAGAGCTGTTTCTGAAGCGAGGACAAAGCGGAAGACAGCGGTTAAAGCAGTCTGTAGGTATCCTAACATGGTGGTGCAATTCTCCTCCTCCGGCCCTCTGTTCCCTCTTTGTCACCGGGACACTGTCACTGCCGGCCGAGGCAGATGGCACGTGGATCGTGAAAGGGCAGCGCCCACCAATCCTCACCCACCAACCAGGCAGCACCCACCTGGGTGCCACCTGCTCTTCTTGTCTGTTTGACCCTCTTGCCAGAAACACACACACCTACACACACACACCAAGGACCACATGACTAAAAACTGTGAGGAGAAGAGAGTTTTCTATTTTCAGGTTCCACCAACTCCATCATGCCTACTTCTCTCTAAGTCTGTGGTTTGAATTGAAAAGTTGAAAGTTATGAACGCGCAGTGACAAAAATAACGATAGACTCACAGAGTTGCAAGTAGTAGTTTGTCTGGATCCTCCTCTGAGCAGGTGGAGCTGCATGGCTCCTCACATGCTGTGATAGGAGACCTAAAGGTTGACCTATATACAGTAGCTTGCTATAGATGTGCCTGTTGTCTTTGCGTCAGCATCCACGGCTTTGTCATCCAGGCCCTATAGTGAAAGCTGGTCTCCTTTATGTAGCCATGCACTAAACACCACATCCACACGAAGGATCTCTGGGATGGAAGCGTTGTGTTTTAGCGTGCACTCACATCATAAAAGATTTGCTGAGTGACTTAAAGGGCCGCGCAGGTGAGTTTGTTTGTTTTAGCCCTTTAATTACAAGTCACCTTTACATATTCTGCTGATAAAGAAGCTCCTCACCAGAGGAAAGACAGCATCAGTTGTTTGTTGAAACACCTATGTCAGTGCCTGGCATGCGGTATCTGACATTACACAGCCACAAGCTTTTAGGGAAGAGGTCAGTGCCACAGAAGACTGATATTTGCATCCCATTTTCCACTAACAGTTTCATTGGTCACGGTTTCCTTGAACCATGACCACAATTCTTCCATAACCCTAGCAAAGTAGTTCAGCTGCCACCATTGGCTCTTTAACAGTCCTAACTGTGGCATGAAGAGCTCAGCTGAAGTTTGTCTCAGACATTTTGTGGCTCTGCAGGTAAAACCTTGGTGATTTTAGGAAGTAAACTGTATTTTCTGGTAGGAAGTGGATACCCTCTTTCCCAGATGATGTAATTGAAACAGCCCCATCATCCTCCCCCCAACCTCCAAGTCAACAGGAAGTCTTTCTTCATTAATATTAATCTTCGTCTCTTCACTGGTCCGTCGTGCTAGTCACGCATATTAGAAATATCACTCATTGTGTTGCATTACATGACTATAAGGTCCTCTCAAGCACTTTTCCCAGTTAGATTTTTACAAGGGGAGTGTGGATTACCTCAGTGTGGGCCTTGAATAAGACTGCTTGTTCCAAAACAGATGTGGTGTGTTGCACTGCGCTGCAGCAGAGAGAATGAGCTCATTGTTTACAGATGAACCTGGTGCTAATTTTTTCTGAAACACTAACAGCTGCCTAACTGCACCCCCAGCCAGCCTTGATTTCACCCCCCTCCTCCACCCTGGCCACTGTGTGTGTGTTGGCTGAGGCAGACTCCAAAAGACCAACTAGGCGCCTGGTGATTGCCACCCCCCCACTCAAAGCACCATCAGCTCCATCCCAGTGCACTCCCCAAATCTAATCTACGCAATGAAATCGATCGGCGTCACTGCTCAGAGCAGCCGGTACAGACTCTCCAGTGTTGGGTTGCCTACTTAAGCCCCACCACCACCACCAGTGCCTGGGAGGTATTGGGTCAGATCATGTTGGGGGACTTCACCCACACTCTCAGTTTCACATCCAAACCGTGGTTGCACAAACCTACCTTCAGTGTGTGCGGTCACATGTTGGTAGTGTGCAAAGTGACAACAGAGCGATTTTGCAGTGCGATCTCAGCGGTTGCCTCTGACACCGCCTTTCTGAAACCATCTCACTCACATGCCAGTACTTGTTCATTCTTTATCACTGAAACACAGTCCTACACACTGCAAGTGTTGGAAGTCATTTTTCATGACTAATCCAGTTAAATAACTAAGAGCTGTTGGCTTTGCAGTGAGAGGGAACATAAAACTAGACGAATGGAGGGGTGAAGCAAGTTGAGGGATGATAGTTGTACTCCCCCTAATTAACTTAAGTGCCCTTATTAGTCTTGGGCCATTAGCACCTTAGCTTCCTTCTAATTCACCACATCTGTTATCGGCCCTCAGCGCTTATCTGCTGCCTTGAACACGGCTGCCCGTCACATTTAAAACTTTGGCCTTGTGTTAACGTATTCACTGTGAAGTTGAAACTGTTGCGTGGTTTCACCTCGACGGCGAGACAAGCAAGTTTCCCTTCCTTTAAATGTATTTTTTATAGACCATAGAGACGCCGGGGAGAGGCTAAGCCCTTGTTTGTGGTGAGCGGCGGAGCTAAAGACAGTTTGATGT
This sequence comes from Lepomis macrochirus, assembly GCA_024633595.2. Taxonomy (NCBI): domain Eukaryota; kingdom Metazoa; phylum Chordata; class Actinopteri; order Centrarchiformes; family Centrarchidae; genus Lepomis; species Lepomis macrochirus. The sequence continues at coordinate 879,935 of JALXJV020000014.1, read as the reverse complement.
TAATTTCCATGCACTTAAGCCCACAGGCAGCTTCCTGCTTTCCTCAGCTCTTGATACATTTTTTATCTCCCCCCGCCCCCTTTCGTTGTGATATTTTCTGCCTCTATTTTTTGTCTCTTCCTACTTTCTCCTTCCTGGCATGGAGCTATAGTCTCTCTCCCACATGACATGACAAAATAAAGGGAATGGGGAAGTAGAGGAAATGGCCGTTTCCTCTTTCTGCCACCGCATCAGCTTTTACATCCCATTCTCTTTTTCCCCTCTCTCCATACTCCTTTTGTTCAGTGTATATGTGAAAGGCTTATCTTCACACTTTGTCTTGAAACAAAAAGACAAGCGTTCAATGAAGAGAAAAAGAGGCAGAGAGAGGAAAGAGGGAGACCTCTTAGGGAAGTACAGCTATTGGAAAATCTCTAGGCCTGCCATTCCAACTGGTACATTCTGGTCTCTGGACACAACACTTTTATTTCTCCCGTCCTCTAAGAGAAAGACAGATGTTCTATCTTCTGCTCTCCAACTTAAGCCTCCCCCCCCTCCGTTCAAGACCTTTAGAGGTTTCCCAGTGGGTAAATTAGCCCCCCGAAAGCTTGAATTTTTTCTTCCAGGCCTCATGTGAAACTGAACAAAAGAGGTCAGGAGCAGTTTGCGCAAGAAGCCTAAAAAATTACAGGCCTGTTTTGCCTGAGTGTACAATGATAGCACTGCCCAGAGCCAAAAGTCCCTGCATCTGCATTTGGGTGAACTGCTGTGAACACGGGCAGATGGCTAAATTCACACCATTGACCTGCATGGCAACATGAACATGGAAAGTATAATTTAACTTTAAGCTAGCAGTTTCTACAGTAGCCATTAGAAGTTCAAGAAAACATTATTTGAGCCCTACTCTGTAAATTAAAAGCAAGTCTGGTTCAGTTTGCACCAAATTCATCTAATGTGCTGACAAATGTGTTTTCTAAATCCATCAGGTTTTCAAATGTACCATTTACGAGGTTATTTAGGCGTGTGCTGTCCGACGTTGTGTCACTAACATTAGTATTAGCATTTGTGCCGACCAAGTCCCCAGCGCTGATAAAGCCTGATGTTCTCAGAAACAATGAGCTCACTGAGAGGAAACTGCACACAAACACACGCACAGCCGATACGAAAAGGCGTGCAGTATGGTGCTTTACTGATAAACTGGAGATTATAGCCCGGTGACTTTATCTGGAGTTTCTCAGCATTGAAGTGACGGCCCGCAAATTCAATCTTTGATTGGGAGGAATTATTTTCTTTTGAAGGAACAGATGAAAGTAACTGTGTGTTCCACGGCACAGCAAGAAAACAGACTGTGATAAGTCTGTCTGGGAATCTCGTCTCTGCGGCCTCAGACATAACAGATGAGTGCGATGTGAAATTGGAGGGAGTTGAGGAGGAGGAGGAGGAGGAGGGAGGAGGAGGAGGTGGGAGGGTGTCACATAGTTTACCAAATGCAATTATGTAACTGTGTCATGGTTGCGGAGGATGGGGAAATGGGGAGGGTGGGAGGCGTCTGGACAAGAGGAAAGACCTTGTTCTTAACTGGAAGGAAAGCTGTGGATCACTGAGGACTCTAGTAAAACATAAATTCAATTTATAGATAAAACAAAAAGCAGTACGAGGAAGCAGTAGCTAAAAAGCTCGTCATGTTTAAAGGTTTCATAGTGAGTAACAGGGGCTGCTGGGGTTCCTAATTGACAGGGACAGACAGGGTAAAAGGAAGAGTGATGGAGGTTAAAGGATATGGAAAGAGAAAAAGAGAGACGGTAACAGACAGCTGACAGTGTCCAGAGACAGCTGATAGAGAGTCTGTGACGTCTTCTGCCAAAGTCTGTCTCTCTGGCTCTTGTCTGTGTGTCACGTACACTTTTCCTATAGCCACCACCGGCGCTCGCCCTCCCTCCCTTTCCCTTTCTCCTCTCCCTCTCTCCCAGCCCAGATATCCCAGAGGGCCGTGGGGATAGCTGAGGGCGGCGGGGCTGATTGTCCAAAGCGACAGACGGCCGGGCCGATTGGCCTGGCGCTGGCCAGTGTCAGCTGACGGGGACTGTGTGTGTATATGTCCGTAATGTAAAACGTGTGCTTTTTGGAATTATAAGTGTGTTATTTATGAGACTAAAGCTGAAACACTAGCAATAAACATTTGAAGTGTTGAAGGAAATGTTCTAGGTTACAGTTCCTTAAAAAGTTTTCAGATTCTGTTCAAACTAGTTAATGGTCTTATTTTTCAGCATGTTTCTCTGTTGACTCTAACGCACGCCGCTTAGTGACCAGCAGCTACTTATTCTGTTAGTTGCTTGTTTGGAAATCCATTCGTCACTGCCAAAACTTTCAGAAACATCCACCAGCACAGACATTACCAGAAAGCCATATTTCATCAGATTTGTTTCTTCCATTTTGTTCTCAAATTGGTCTTAAATTCAATCCCATCTAGCATTAATGAGGTCTTAAAAAGTCTTAAAGTTGGCTCGGGGAAACCTGCAGCTCCAAAGCCTTTTGGCAGTTTACAATAATCTGCAGTAATTTGATGGTTACGCTGGCATTACTGCAGCGAAACGTAGGCAGTGCCGCAGCACAACGCGTGCAGTCGCCTCTTTTATCTGCTGTTGTTTTCCACATATTCAGGCTCTCTTTGATATGTGTGGGTTTCATTGAACAGTTTGCGTCTTAGGGAATGGTTTGGAAGCACTCCCCTGCTTCTCTGGCCAGGAAACGCCAAACGTCTGAGATTCGTCATTTGTTCCATCTGGCAGACCCAGTGGAGGGTTTGGAGGGGCCGAAGGCTTACATAACTAAAACAAATATCCGACATTTTAGGGGATTACATCATAAGAATGGGATCAGGTTGGTAGGTTTTTGTTGCGTTTATGTACTGAGAAGGTGCTGAGCTGTTGTTTTTAAAGCGAGTTTGTTGTAAGAACAAAGGATTTGTACGAGATCACTCTCTAGCAGCCGGTCTGGAGCACATAATGTCATGTCTCACCAGGTGATGTAGTCATGAATAATTTTATCATAACATTACAGGACTCCTCTGAACATGGTATTATTGTCTAGCATATTATTCCATTTGCAGGTTTTGTAATGTTTTTAGAAGCGTTTTTGGATTATTGTTTTTGCATGTTGAAATGCTCATTGCCTTCAGCAGGCGACTTGCCGAATGACGTCTGTGTTCAAAACTTTGTTCGAGCCTCCCCCCCGACCCTCCTTGTCCTTCTGGAACTGCTCTAAAATAACACGTGAGTGCCTCAAGGAGAGAGGGGCAAAGAAAAAAGGCTTTCGCACTCACCGACTGAATGATGGATTTTATTTGGTCTCTGTTTGCTGAGCCTGAGCTTGGCTCTGTCGGTCTGTTATGTCGGTTTCTATGGTGAAAAACACAGGCCATGCCAGACTTGACTAGTACAAGGAATAAAAAAAAGAAGCATGTGCAGGGATGAGGAGGGGGGGCAGCAGCGGTGGGGTAGCGACGGAAACTCGATTCCAAGAATTCAGAGGGTGTGGAATCACAGTGAGCAAGACACGACAGACAAAAGTGTATGTGAGTAGACCGAAACACTAAAGCCTCTTTTGTCACTCGGCGGATAAACTGAGCCTAAAACGGATAAATGGGTGGGATGGCGCAATGGTTAAGACGCCTGCCTTTGGTGTGAGAGACCCGGGTTCAATCCCCACTGTGTCCCTCAGCAAGACACTTAACCACTACTTGCTCCAGAGGCGTGCGACCTCTGACATAGCACACATAGCAATTGTAAGTCGCTTTGGATAAAAGCGTCAGCTAAATGAATAAATGTAAATAAAAATTCTTGATTCCCATGTTGCACCTTTTCTAAAATAGCAAATCCAAGACAAGAGTTTGTAAAGGCTTATATAAGACAAAGCAGCCAATAACTGATATCAGAACAGACTCGTAACAGCAATATTATTTGAATCATTTCATGTTTGAAGGCTTTCAGGCATTTCCATGAGCCACTGCGCTCAGACTCAATAGTACATTATGCAAAATGCAATGATTCACCTAATGGACAGGGTGAATCAGATGAATTCCATTGCATTTTTTTATTTGCTCATTATAGGGGCTTGTAAAGTGTGGAAATAGCACAATGAGCTGCGCTGAAAGTAGCAGGAAGCAGAGCTAAACAAGGTCACAGCACACCTGATTTAGACCATATATAAAACCTGTGTGTAGGTCTCGTTCCAGCAACATTGCCACGCCAAAGTTGGAGAATGATCCCAAAACAAAAGAGTCCACTTTCTAGCTTGTTCAGGTCCTTTAAACCGCACCTACAGTCTTAATGAACGGATGTTTGCTTGGTTTGGTCAATTTTGATTCATTTTATTTGATTTATTAGTGATAGAATTAGCAGATTAGATAAATTTCAGACATTATTGTCTTTAAAATATTAGAAAATTGTGAAACGGATTCCCAGAGCCCTAACCCAAAGTTTGCGTCTAGTCGTCATTTGGGAAGTTTGGCTTCTAATTCCTTAATTCCTCATAGTAGAGCGTCGATAAAAAGATGGTGTTTGTCTCTGTGCCAGTAGAAATGCAGCATGCAGCATCACGCGGACACGTCCGCCGAGTGCAGAGTGACACACCCCTCTCGGTGGAGAGTGCTGTGTTTGCTTCGAGTCCATTCAGTGATAACTTCAGCTCAGTTAGCCGTGCTAATCCCACGTTTCAGCACAAACAGGGCTGTTGCTTATTCATGCCGTTTCCTCTCCATGAATGAAAGATGAGGTGCATTAGCGCACACTGACATGTGATTGATAGTCTGTGTGCGTGTGTGTGTGTGTGACGCGAGGTATAGTATGTAAGCAGTGTCAAAACCGGATTGATGGGACGCATTTTATTTAAGAGATTGAAGTGAGTGAAAGGTCAGCGGTGAGTGTGAGACTGCTGCTGCTATTCTGCCATTTCCTTGATTGGTGTGTGTGTGTGCGTGTCTCTGCAGGTGTGGTAAAATGAATGTTTAGACTAAATCAAAGCACTCTTGTTTTTTTGTCAGTCTGCTGCAGCTGCGTCGAACCTCTCTTTGTTCACCATTCCACCTCTGTGTGTGTGTGTGTGTGTGTGTGTGTGTGTGTCATGCCCGTACCTGCTTGTCTGTTATCAGTCCATCTATCTACAGCTTAACTCATGGTATGCAGCTCACCTGCAGTAAAATAACTCCCACACACAAAATGTGCCAGCACACACACATGTTTCTTTGTAAGAGATGCAGTGCGCATGCACACATACACACACACACCACACACACACACACACACACACACAAACACATTCACACTCCTCATGCCTAGTGTTGTCTCCTAACAGGTCAGGTGAGTCACTGACAGTCTCATTGCTCTTCTACTCATGCTGTTGGTGTGTGTGTTTGTTTGCGTGTTGTGTGTGTGTGTGTGTGTGTGTGCACAGTCAGCACTCTCCCACACACGCTGTCACGCACACAACACGTTCATACATGCTGAACATCTAGCCAAATCAGCGAGCAAACAGATGTCACTCTGACCGAAAAAACAACAACAGTTTACAGCTTGTTTCTGACAGGTCATAGTGATCCCTGCGCTGTGTGTGTGTGTGTGTGTGTGTGTGTGTGTGTGTGTCAGTCAGGTGACTCAGGTCATAGAGGAACGGTCACACCAGGGTCTGCTTTGACTCTGTATCAACAGTTTAGTCTACACTTCTCCACATAAGTTATGGGTTTACCGGTTGCCACAGTGATGGCTCTGGTTCTCCCAGAGCCTGATTGGCTGCCTCCATCGTTCACTGCCGATGATCTGCAAGTGTTTCCTACATCGACATGGACGGCTGCCTTGACCCCAGTGACACGGCAGGCCTGGGCCGACTTTGGGTAAAACTACTACATTTTTTTACTCTGTTATATCAATTTATTCAGTTTTCTTGGGGTTCAGCCAACTAACGTTCCTGATGCTTCTTTTGAATGAAAATATCCTTAAATAAAAGCATGGAAAATGCTGCTTATATCATTTTAAATGAATAGCTCTGAGTATCAGACAGTTAAAAGACAGGCAGTGTGCTGTGGAGACATCACCTTGTGGTCTGGGAGCTCGTGATGGACAGTCACTCAGGTGGACATGGATATGTACTGATTCTGATGAAGGCATGGCAGTTAACACATCTAAACAAACCTTGATTGATGAGACAGAATCTGGATGGAGGCCAAGTATACACACACACACACACACACACACATGCATACACACATACCATGAGTTGTTTCCAGCTTCATTAATGTGTTTTTCACTCAACCTGCAAACTGGTTCTTCATTTAACTTTCGTCACCTGCTAATAAATCTTTACACCTTGAAAAAAAACAGGGTGCTTCAGTCTGCAAAGTGGCAGTCGACAGCTACAGATTCTTATATTCTGTCTGGTCTAATTTGGATCTCTGGCATGTTTGAGATCTCCTGCCTCCCTGCACCAGGTAAAGGTCCCGCCATGACTCACGCTTAAAGAACCTTGTTGCCGTACTGTACAGAACTCGGTACAGAGCGTGTACAGATACGAGCACTCTAAAGCATCCGACCCCTCCCTGTTCCCCTCATGACTGCCTTGCTTCAGAGCATGTTTGCAGTGCAGCCGGCTCCCCTCAGGCACACACTCACTGTAAAACCAATCCTTTTTAATTAAGACAGATTCCAGTGAGGAAAGAAGAGCCACTGCTACCCCCACATCCAAACACACACACATGCCCACAAACACATAACCGCATATGTTTTTCTTCCCTTTTCTTTTCCCGTTCCCATCTTTCCCTTCCTTTTCTGGAAGCTAGCGACTTGTTCCTCCAGTGTTGTTGAGAGTTACATGCAATAAGAGCAAGAACCAAGATGGCAGCACGACTGACCTGAGGAGTTGGACCTGAAGCTGCTCTCTGAATGACCCCACATTTTAGTGGCCAGTTGGCCTCCCTGTAAGCCACATGTTTTTTTTTTGTACACGTCTCTTTGTTTTTTACAGCGTCCTCGCTTTGCTCGTCTCTGTTGTGTCTTTGCCCCCGCCCCTTCACCACCACCATGAGCCGTCAGGGCCAGAATGTGGCGGAACAACAAACCCAAATAGTGGCTATAAACTTCAGACTTGTTTATGGCATGGGTCTGCTTGCTCACCTCCTGATGAACTCCTGCAACAGACACCAGCATCCCCTCTTGGAGCATAAAACAAAGCAACCCCAACTTCACCCTGCCCAACCTGCCCTTTGGACGACTTCAGTGGACTACACTCCTTTTACTCTTTACAACTGCTGCTCCAGCAGTGCAACACTTCCTCCATGCCCCGACCCCCGGTTTATAACTTCATTTAATTTAGTTTATTTAATCAGGCCGCCAGTCTGCACGTATGGTTTGACTTTGTAAAATATTTGGGTCAAAGCTGCTTGGCCGCTGATATAAAGTAATCATGAGACAACAACTGTGTGAGTATTTTCACAGTACAGACACTATGTTGCTAACTCTGAGGGCACTCCCAGGGTACACCCAGGCAAGGCCAGAAGACACACTTTTAGGGCGCATTGTCAGCTGAATAAAAGTTTTATAAGCTGAATTCTGTTGGCGCCTCATAATGTGGGAGACCTTGGATGGGCAGCAGTCCACATTTGAGCTGTGATGACTGGTAGTGACTCTTATCTTTATCTTCTCTGAAATCGCTGCCAACATGGCGGCGGATGGCTCTGGGGAGGCTGGCACATCAATCGTGTGTGCACATTTTATGGGTGGAAATAGGGCACTGATCCTGGCAGCAGTGTTCCTCCGTCCTCCTGGCATAAACAGGGAAAGAGGCTCATCTGGTTCTCTTCCAGTTTCTTTTCTGATGGGGCATTACGTATGACACTTGTCATTGTAACTGCAGGTGAGTGTCAAATACCTTCAAATATTTGAAACTACCTGAGTTGTAGAATATGGAAAGGAAGAACCGCTCACACTAAAGCCTCAGGTGAGATTATGGGAAGCATTGGTGAAATTCCTGCAGCTGGCGTACTTTAATCTGCCCCACATTTCATTACCCACCAAGGCTAAAGGAGCAGTTGTTTGCCTTGCCACCCACATTGTGACCAAGCATATTATGGTCTTCCCTCGCTCCCTCATAACACCCATATCTCATCCAATTATGCTGATTCATGATGTTTGACCTCAGCTGTGAACCGTGGTTTTAATATTGGTTCCCCTGACATTGATTGGAGGAGGTTTAGGCTATATGTGGTTCCTTATGAGCCAAACAAAATCATCTAAACATCACGTCTGTTTTTTTTCTCCTTCCTCTTGGCTCTGCTTCTACTTGGATATGTGCGACAGTTGTCTCAGTTCCTCTTACTGACTTAAAGTGTGTCTGTTTGGGTTGGCGCGAGGTTAGCTGTTGAGATTTTAATCTGGTCACCGAGCCATCTGCCGCCGTCGCAGAGCTGAATATCTCGGGGATTAAATCAGAGGCTGTGCAGCACGTGAGATGCTCCCCGTGCAACACTCGCACACAACGAGTTACACTACCGCTACGGCACACACACATACCCAGCCACAACAAAAACAAATGACACAGTCTGTCGAGCAAATAGTGCAGATGCACACACACGGGTAAGTGCACACATGTTCAGCAATGCAGGAGAGAAGAATGTGGGCCACTGCCACTTTCCCTGCAGCTCAGATTGCCAAACGACTCTCCACCGCCCGCAGCTAAAGGCCCTGATTACCATTTTATTACGGCGTGTCATTATTCTGATGCTATCAATGGAAATGAAATGGCCGACAATTGATTTACAATAACCCTCCCCTCTTCTGTTCTGGCCCTCAGGGAGCCTCTGGTGCTCATTGATTGGTTCCTCCTGTCTGCTCTGTCTGACTGGCTCTAACTAGGCTTTTACCTATCACGGGCTCCCCTACTTCAACATGACAGAGATTGAATTTACTGCTGGATGCCAACAGAGTCATCTGCTTTTGGGTTGCCACCAGCGCAAATTGATAATGATATAATATCAGTGTCTGGTAGGTCTTTCTCAGGAAAGATCTAGTGGACCTTTGGAAGCAGAACTGGTTAGTTGGCAGGACCAGCAATGGCTGCCACAAGCACCCTCCATACTTCATCAACAGCAAACTCACAGAATAGACTCACGGTGATGACCACTTGGAAGAGCGTTGCACAGAAGGGGTATTCACGGGTCCAATCCGAAATGGACCTTAGGAAAACCAACGCAAAACCAGTGTGCACACATTTATTTAAAAAGCCAGACCTGATCTGAAAGCTCCCATAGAAAACCTTCCCTACCCAAGTTGGATCCATCCGGGTATTTGACACATTTTCCCACAGACTGTAATTTTACCCAGCAGATCTGAGACCTGGGTCCAGCCTCGGTTACTAGGAACCTTTTGGACCTGTGAAGAACTTTAGTGCAGATTGATTTTCACTATGTGTATTTTCTGAATGAAATGGTGATAAACTCTGATTTAAATGTTTAGATAGAGGCATTTCAGATGATTCAGTAGGACAGAACACCTACTTTCTGTTAAACACATTACTATTTTATCTTGTCTAAACACAAGCAGCAGCAGCAGCCTGGCTGAGCTGGCATGTTTTTACGAGTTTGCGTGGCTGCTGGTAAAATTGTTCAACACACTGAGTGGAGGGAGAAGAGAAAAAAACCTCCCAGCTGGCCACAGGGCATGCAGAACATCATTAGTGCCAAGTGTCTGAAAGCTGTCGAAAACATTCCCGTCACAGCGCAACTGGAGTGCTCGCTAACAACCCAGACCATTAGGCCTCCACTTCCTGAGTAAGCCAGCAGACAGAGCCCTGCAGACACTGAGATGTGACTTGGGTACATGCAGCACGTGTGCGGTGGCAGCCATTTTCTCTCACCTTATTTGAGTGTGTCAAGAGTCTCACTGGAGTGTCTCTCACCTCAGGAAAATGCATGTGACAGTTTTGGGACTTTGCCTGGACAGTTTACCCCCAAAAAAAAAGTGCCTGTATGGATACAGCAATGGATGAAGCTCACTCAGCTCGCTGCCCTGTCCCCTGTGGGATAAATATAAGTGTTAGCTGGAACTCCAGTCTGCTGGTTAGTGACTTGTAATAGCCACAGTTTCCTGCACAGGAACATGGCTGGTGTGTCTTTTCATAAAGATCCCCAAGACGCACCACTTAGCCTTAGGAAGACATGACCTAATTTCTCTTTTCTAATCTCTGAATTTCTTTTTTCTTCATTTTGTCTGATAGACTTCTATTTACATACCTGTTTGTTTGGGCAAGTTCAGCCCCTCTGCCAATTTTAATCGTTTGGAAGTGAGATGTAAAATGCTGATAAAACACCACAGGCTCACATGCAAATGCAATCTTTCCTGATGCAGGAGGACAAGTAGGGGCAATATGAAAAAAGCAGAACCCTCTCATCTCCATACCATTAGGCTGTCTGAGTGAAGGGAAAGCAATCACTGGCCACGTTCAGGTGTATTCACTTGACAGATACTCTAATTGCGAGTGCCTTTTAACTGATGGAAATGGTGTTAATGTTAATTCCGAGTCGGCTCTGATGATACTACAGTATTTACTGTGTGATAGCTGGTTGTTACAGGCAGGTCAGCAGCTGGCATTGGCTGCTTGGCTGTGTTGTGCTGGAAGGAAAGTGGAAGGGCTGTCTGTGCTGCTCTAAGCAGGGGTCTTCACCTTAAACCTGCCATACTTTCCGCAGGGGTTGTTGTGCTGCTGATGGAATTCCCGTTTGATATATCATTTGGGGAAGTCATGAAATATCAGAGAACTTAACAAATACCAGTGAAAACCAGTCAGATACATTGTTAACAAACCAGGAAACTAAAAAGAACGTAAAATCAGTTTAGTCATCACAGGGAGTACTACAAGGACGGAAAAGCTTAGAATGGGTGGGTGGTGATGGCGAAATGGGTAAGACGCCTGCCTTTGGGGTGAGAGACCCGGGTTCAATTCCCTACTGTGTGACCCATCTACCAATGTGTCCCTGAGCAAGACTCTTAACCCTTAGCTGCTCCAAAGGCGTGCGACCTCTGATGTATAACATGTTTAGCAATTGTAAGTCGCTTTGGATAAAAGCGTCAGCTAAATGAATAAATGTAAATGTAAGGTCTTCTGTAGCTCCGGAGGTAGTTTTGTAAAGTTTGACAAGATGTCATCAGGGTCGTCTTGGCTTGTGTTTGACACTTCAGATTTTTACCAGAAAGTCTGCAATACAACAATAAAAGCTGAGTGAGTGGGTCTAGTAACCTCTATCTATCTATCTATCTATCTATCTATCTATCTATCTATCTATCTATCTATCTATCTATCTATCTATCTATCTCTCTATCTCTCTATCTCTCTATCTCTCTATCTCTCTATCTATACATATACATATATATCAAATAGCACACAGTGCACTTCATTCATTGAGTCCCCCTCCATCTTGTTTTCCCCCTGTTTCTCCACATAATAACACTTGTAGACCACAGCTTGCGTCTCAGCAGCCGGCATGTGTAAGAGCCTGTTTCTCCATGTTAGATGATGGGCTCTGCGTGGTGCTCTAATTGACCCGCCATGTCTGCAAATCCATTAGTGTGGCCATGCTTGGCCCACTTAAGGCCCAACTACAACAAACACGGCCATCAATAGATACAGCCGCCTTTTTATACAGCACATAGGCGGACGCTGTCTGCTTGTGAGGACCCAGTGTGTTCGGTGGTTTGTCTAAAAAGCAGGCGGGCCTGCAGAGCAGGGCTTGTCAGACTAGGCCCTGGTTAGGAGAGTGCCGGTGGCGAGTCATGGTGTCTGAAACAGCTGACAGCCTGACCTAATCCTACCCCACAGACAGGAAGGAAAAGCTGCGGTCTCTGAAAGACTAGTTGTTTTGTGTACAGTGGAGGGTTAGTCATTCGACAAGCAGTTGGAGGATCTCTGAGAAACAGGATGGCTACAAGGGAGCTTTTACTTGTGTAGCTACGACTGTTATCAGTTTTGATAATTTTGGATAGAAGCTATTAATAAAAATATTTTTTGAATTGAAGAAAAGAACCCAGAATTTTATTCTCTTATAGATGAAATCTAAATTTAGACCATAGACCAGGATTTGGACACTTAAACTCTAGCTTTTTAAACTACATACTGTAAATTCTCTAGATTTAGTGTAGAAAACCACCAGTGAGAACTGATTAAGCATGGCGTAATGTGTGTTGGACTGATTTGTGACTGGCGCCTCTCAAACGTGTTCAGGAACTAAATTTGGTGGAATTTCAGAGAAGCATTGTCATGTTTTTTCAGTTTGAATATTGAAAGCAAAGAACAACTGAACCCTAGTGTCTGTCACAACCCATTGGATTCCCACGAGTTTCCCCTCTAGATTACATGTGTCTAAATCTTTAACCCTGTACACAGCAAGATTGCTTATTGCCTGCTTTTATCAAAGGGATTGAGCAGACAGCGGTCGGAGGACTTAACTGTCATTGGTGAACCCCTCAATCCCTTAAACAGTCCTAATCCCGCCACATCCTGCCCATCCTCCCCATATCATGCTTTGGCCAGAATGCATCCGGGACACGGAGTTCAGCTGACAGAGAAAGGTGGTGGATTTTCTCATGGAAATTTGTAGCTGACACTTCAGCGTCACTGCAGCAGTTGTGCTGGGATTTGGATGGGGCATCTTGGCTCCAGTGCCAAAACAGCTATACGTCCTAAATTAAAAATACTACGTGTTTTGCTGCAGATTTTTTGCTACACCCATACACTGTGTTTACAGTTAACACAATCTGTAAACACAGACGCACATGGCTGAACTGGGTAATCACACATATGCATGTATTTATTCATTCTGAGCCAGTGACCTCGCTTGTTTACTGTGGCTCACCGCTCCTCCAGGTGCTCCCGTGGACAGGAGCTGGATGTGTTCATGAAATGACCCGTTCAGCCTCACACGTGTAGATTCACACCTTCCATTGTCCTCTAAACCGTCACATCACCTTTGCAGTCTTGAGTGCTAGAGGCTTGTTTATTTATTCATTTACAGCTACTGAGTCACAGCAGACTGTGAATTATCATCCCAGGAGCATTTTTATTTACACTGTAGCTGTATGCTGGAAGCATTAACTGAAAATCAAGTCTTACAAGTCCAGGCTGCACTCTCACTTTATATTTGATGAGCTGCTGTCATACTCGGTTTACAGTATTAATTACAGTTTGAGGGGACCAAGTTATGACCTAAAAACACACACATATAAGTATAGCCCAAGACAGGTCTGAGATAATAGAACAGGAGACAGGACTCGAGTACTGCAGCCCTGGGTAATACACCAGTTAAAGAAGCATACCTTTCTATCTTCACCACAATATCTGTGACCGCAGTGGCGTTTCTTTCCTCACACACCTCTGAGTGCAGCTTCATAGTAAAAGTTTATTATCTCATTACAGAGTTTTCATTGTTTAAGATGTAAAAATGTGGCAATGAACCACAGATGGCTCTATGTAGAGGAAATAGCTCATCTTACTCCAGCACAGCAGATAATTCCTGTAATGGCGGCAGCTCTCAATGTCTCCCATGAGGCAGCATCTTTATCAGCCCTTGCCCCCCCCTCCCGCTATAGGTGTCAGTGAGATAGAGACAGAGAGGGCAAGAGAGAGGTTAAGACTGTAATTGGTGGTCTGTCCCGGTCCCTGGTAGTAGAGGGCTCCAGGGAGGAGGCTTTAGCAGGTGTAATGATGCCTGTAAGATGAGAGGGGATTTGACTACAAGCCCCCACCCTCGCTTAAATCCCTCTCATCCTGTGACAGGAGGATCCATGCACGGCAAACTGTCAGCGCAAGGACACGATGTACTCACACTGTGGCAGACCATTATTAGCCATTCACCTGTCCCATTTTAGGAGGTCTTCCCACACCTTTTAACCTACTGAATGCAGTAAACAGTGAACAGATGCGGACATGATTGAGGAACACAACTAATGCTGCACGTGTAAACTAAACCTGTCCTACAGAGTGTGTGTTCAAAGGATGTGGCGCAGGGTGGGAGCGCCCAGTCATCTGTTTTGTTTGGGGTGTCCATCTAGGTGCAGTTAAGAAGGGTTGAAAGTTTGTTTTAGGTGTTGGGATGTGATTTATTATTATGGGATGTGGCCCGTCTCTGCAGCTTCACTCCGCTGCTGCGAGCGCCTTTGAAGTGTGGGAGGAGGCCGTTTTTTTTTCGGTGTGTTTGCATTTGTATGTGTGTAAGTTAGTGTGACTTCAAATGTGTGTTTGCACAGCGCACTCGGCTAGGCTGTCACATGTTACGGCATGTGCTGCAGTCTGTCTGGGGTACCTGAAATGCCTGCTTATGTTGCAGTGCCCTGTAAGTAATACTTGGAAATCAAATTGCCAGTTTGTGTGTATATGTGTGTGCATGTGCCCCCTCTCCCTCTACGCCAGCTGGCAGCACCATCCATGCCCACACACAGCCCCCAGTGCTATTTATGTATTTGCTCAGCCATGCGACTTAACCCTTTCACAAGCAACCTCAACCTTAGGGCACTTTACACGCCAAGCAGAAATATGCCCTATGTCCCGCATTCCCCGATTCTGCACACACACACAGATACACACACACAAACTCCTCCCCTCATCACCCATAATTCACATCTGGCCTCCTTTAAAACGGGACAGCTTTTTGCACCGATGCAAGAAAAAGAGCCATCAGCAGATTCTTGCTCTCTCCCTAAAACGTTCCTCCAACCAGAAAGCAACGTTTACGAGGGCTGTAAACGCAGGAATTCTCGTCTCTGCTCTGCTACTCCACAGTTCTGATGCCAAACAAAATTCTGGCTCATCACAGCGTCCGTCAATCAACCCAAATTATGAAATAGTTGATACTATAACTGCAAAAATTGTATAAGCTGAACTACAGACCTTTGCTTTTTAAACACAAACAGAAATACTGTATGGCTGTAAACTGACTGTAACTGGCAGCCATGCCAGTTATTATAAAGGTTTAGGTTGTCATCTAATATTATGAGCTAGTGAGCATTCAGACATCTTTATATGAGGTTGGATACACAAACAGAAGTGGAGGCTCACACACATACTCACATACCCAGATCAATGGAAATGTCCATTAGTGTATAAGCGGGGAATAGAACAGCTTAAAAAACAGAGCAAATTGAATTATCCTGCTTTTAGATGGCTATAAAACATTTGCTGTCAAAGACCATAAAAGGGACATTAAATTCTTTTTTTGGATTTATTTATCTGTTTCATAACTAGTTTGGTCTAAAAGCAAAGCTGCAGACGTAAACATGCTTCGAAAGCAGCTGTTTGATAATATGGCCATCTGCCAGTCAGCGTCATCCACCTTCATGATTATAATTAAGGTTGATCGATAGCATAATTATTGTAGAACTGATAAAAGCAAACTGATAAGAAATCCTATATTGCAGTACAACATGCTTTAGGTCAGTAAACTAGACAGCACTGTCAAGTTTATTTTTACACTGTATATTTGCATTTACATTTAATTAATTTAATTTAATTTATTTATTTAATTCTTAAGAACAAATGTTATGGGTCCAAAATATTATCTGCATATGTATCATCTGATTTCTTTAAATATTGGTATTAGCTTCAGAAATTCAGTATCATTCGGACTACTGAAATGGGTCGATATGTAGAGGTCCAATATTGAACTGATGTTGATGTTGGTCTTATTCGACACGCCAGTGTTAACACTGCATTGTGCGCATTAAGCCTATCTGCCTAGCATGTTAATGTTAGCGTTCAGTCCCTCTAAAAACAGCAAAAGCCAAGGAAGGGATGAAAAGGAAAAGCTGTGGAAAAGTCCAGCTGTATTTACTTACACAACCTCCCCCTCCCCATCTCCATCTTACGTTATTCAGCTTCCCATCTCCTCGGTGGGCCGATCCCTGGCTCTCTCAGGCTGAGAAGAGCTGGTCTCTCATCATTCCCACGGAAAGAGTTGCCAAAGCAAATTTGGCGAGAGGAAATGGAGACCCTGCACCCTTCCCAAACCTCCCAATCTCTTCCCTTTCCTTCTCTTTTTCTGTGTGTGTGTGTGTGTGTGTGTGTGTGTGTGTGTGTGTGTGGATTCATAGCTGTTCTGCAGCAGTGGGAAGGCTTGGAGGAGTCACTCCTTGCCTTCCCTCTCGTTATTCTCTCTCACTCTGCACATCACTTTGAAACAATTTTTGTGACTTCCATGTTGTTAAGTTGCATGGTCCTCCACGGGGTATGAAAATTCAGTGACCCTTGCAGCTAATAGTAACTTTAAAGACCCATCAGATAGACTTATGGTGGTCTAGCGAAAACCTTTTGGAGAAGCAGAATTTAATCCAAGAAGTCGTCTGTTTGTGTGTCTGACCGTTGCTCTCTGTTCAGACTTGATGGCTCGCCACAAACTGGCTGGATTGCTGGCCCTCCTTTTACTTTTGGGACTTGGGACTTATTTAGCCTCTTGTCCTCTCAGTTGTAATAACAGTAGCCTAGCTAAGCATTTTGTAGTTTAACATAGCTAAGCTAATCTAGCATTGCCTCTAACCTTTGTAGCAAAGGCTAGTGTTTCATAAAGGAAGCTATGATTGTGGGATTAAATGTCCCCAAATTTAGATTTTGTGCTTAGTTAAATTGTTGTAGGTTCAGCAGAAGAAACATACACGACGCTACGTACCTAAGCTTGGTGCTACCGTACCAAAAGGTTTCACTAGCCACCTGTCATTTTGTTTTGCTGAAGTATGGTTGAAATGTAGAAAACAAAAGCTCCCCATTATTAAAAGGTAAGTATATTGTATAATGGAAGACATATTTCATTACATATTGAAGGATTATCTGGCAGTTGTTTTTCTTCAGTTGCTACAAGCGTGTAACCTTTAGCCTGGCTAGCGACAGCAGCTTTTGGAGGTTTTGTGTACTAGCCTCTCTGGGATCTTCCTGGAAGAGGAGACCCCGGGAAGAACAACAGACCCACTGCTATACAATTTTCAGGGAAAAGAATTCTCAAATGTAAATGTTGAAATAGGAGGGGATTGAAATTTGAGATCTCTATGCTGTCCCTCCAGGAAAAGCTAGGAGGTGACAGGCAAACTGGCATGTTTGTACGGAGCAGCAGTATCAGTACAAGCTGTTTTTGGCAAGGACCATGGAAACAAGAGTCTTTCTGTTTTTTTTTCCAGTAGCGGAGCAATGTAGGAGACGCTTCTGCAAATGGGATAAATGATGGGTTATGCGGGGAGAGGTGGTACAGGCAGGTACTGCTGGGGCCTCCTTTCTATATACAGCTACCTGATAGTCTGAACATCTGCCAATTGTCATTGTACACACACACACACACACACACACACACACACACACACACACACACACACACACACTCATGCAGTTTTTGCCTGGCAGGTGTCTTCAGCTTCGAGTCCTAACGCCACTCTCCGCCAAGCTCTACAGGTCAATACTTGCTCTTTATGATTCCAAACTTGAAGTGAATAAACACAGTTACTTATGTGCTGAGCACGGAAGAAATTAATCCTCGATATATCAAAGTGAATATTAGATGAGGTAATTTCAAGTGTAGTCAGCAAACCAGTTCATCTTGAAGTCAGAACTGAGCCTCAGCAGGACTGAGAACCATAAAGGCTTGAATAATAAGATTATTTTGATCCTTTGCAGTGCAGTGCTGCAATACTTTCAATGTAACTATCTAGCGTTTTTGGTATTTGCTTCATTGGAGACAGAGGCCCTATTGTTCTCTATGACTCCTCAGCCAAGGAGACGATGGTGGGATGAACTAGTTGCCAAAATTGGAGCTCTGCGTGCGCATGTGTAACCCACAAACACACAGTCGAGGAATCTCACTCGAGTGAGCAGCAATGCTCGTTGTATTTCTGTGCTGAATGTAACTTACAATGTTACAAGGAGAGCAGTAAGTAGCATTCTGACTGGAGAGATTAGCATAGAAAGGAGATTTCAAATCTCTAGACAACGCTCACCTTCCCAACACAGCTCATAACAATTCAGCTTGTAGCAGACACAAATCCTGCTCAGACCTCAGGGGTAAACCACAGTGCTACATGCACCTTGTTTGTTTGCTCCAAGGCCAATAGCTAATGAAGTCAGCCTCAAACCTGAGCGTCCCAGGTCAGCCTTTTTTTTCATTTTTTGCATAAACACTGGAACGACATGTTGTCTGACACCTGTTTGTTTCCCAGCATATATGTGTGTGTGTGTATGTGTTTTTGTGGCCGATGCTATATGAGCCAGGAAGGGCCCCTCCCTTTCCACCGCTACGGGCCCCTTAGCAAGACATGCAGGGAGGCCAAAGTCAGGTCACAGGCAGGGTGCGGCTCCATTCACCCTTGGAGTGAAGAAAGAGCAAAGAAAACAGGTTGTTTGGCCTTTCATCTTGGCCTAGTCTGAGGGATGTTGGGTTAGATGACCTGTGAGTGTCTCTGACAGCCTGTAGTCTTGACACTGAGCAACAAATCTTTACTGCAGAAAGGAAATAAAACTGACATTTTAAAGAATACCCAAGATTTACACAGTATGCAAATACAGATAACATTACATTTAACTGATGCTTTTATCCAAAGCGACTTAAAAAAGAAAATAAAAATAAAAATGATTGCTAGTATTACAGTTTAAAAGGTATTTTCCCTCAACTTTTCAAATTTAGCAAACATTGCTCTGCCATTATGTGTTTTTATTTTAGTAATATTTGGCAAAAATGGTTGATGTTTTTGTTAAATAATAATAATAAGCAGAAACTGAAATGTCCTGTTTCTTTTTGGTGTAACTTCAATCTCATGGTAATAAATGGGTTTAGTTTGGTTCATGATAGCCTCTTGTTCCGTGAGATTGCACTGGGAGCTCCTTTTAGCTGCAGACATTTTGTTTACACATGCTTTTGGAAGTTTCTGTTGAACTTATTTTGCTTGCTTTCTTTCTCTGCAACTGGAATCTTGCTTGTTTGTAGAGGACATCCTGTAATCTATGACACAGGAAACGCACTCAGACAGATAGACGAATGGAGCGGGCGGTGGTAGGGAGGGGGGATTGGTTAGATAGCGGGGGGGTGGGGGTGGGGGATGAGGTTTTATCAAGAAACAGATTCTGTGTTACCTAATAAAGCTGTCTGTCACCAGATCGGCTCTAATATAATTCAAGTTGCAAAATTTGCTGGTCTTTTTTTTTCTCAAGTCACTCCTATTTTCACTTCTCACTTCAGCACCTTCCTGAGTTTCACCTCAGCCTGGAGCTCATGTCCTGAAATTACGTTTGTGGCTTTATTGATTGTAACAAACAAATTAAGTAGAACTTAAACTAGAAATTGAGGGAGGATGTGTTGATCAGAGGCCTTATTGTGGGTGTTTGACATAAATCTCACTGGTGTCTTTATGAAGAGAATGCCACAGACTTTTCTCCACCTCTCCATGAACTCTCTTCTGACAGACTCTTGTGTAACCTTTGCTTCCTTGGTTTTCTTGCTAACAGATACAACCCTTCAGATATGTTAAAAAATGCAGAATAAACAAGCCATTGCAAAAAAGCATCTTTCATTCCTTACAGGCTTTTTTAAACAGCAGTGCTTCCCCAAAGTGGGACCACGAATTTCTGCAACTTGGTGAGGAAGACTTATTATTTAACTGCCTAAAGGTCAGCTCTGTGAAAGTGTAACAAAGAAGTTTCATTTCCCCAGCTGTCTTTCTAACAGCTATGTATGTCTTCTCTAAACTACATGCATCTGCAGATTCCTTCTCAGATGGGAGTTCTAATGGAAATATCTCTTGAATCAGGGCTTCGTAGTCTAACGCACATTCATTTGAATGTCCTCAGCAAGAAACACTTGGGGAATTTTTTTTTAGAAATCAAGCTTTTTCCCTCCATAAACGTCTGCTGCACTGACACACAAAGAACCTTTTAAAAGGCTGATTTAGAGAAGCAAAAATGGCTGTACCAAGGAACAAGCCTTCAGAAAGCCTTCAGTGTATATTGTTCAAGAAATGCTATTCATAGCAGTATGTCTCGCTGTGACAAACACCAGCGGCCTGCAGACAGAGGAAGTGTTCTGAAGCTGTGAGGCTTTCAAAAGGTACAGACAGTCTTCAACCAAGAAGACTGTTATCACTCCACCCATCCTGTCTCTGCCACACACACACACACACATCTAACAGACATATACACCCACATCCACTTGCCCAGACACGTGCTCACACATAAGCCCCTGCATGGGGCCCCCCCATGGCAGCTGAGGCGAGCCTATTTCCACATATGCTGCCCCATGACTTGAGGCTTTGTGAGTTTCTCATGAAGGGACTATTCCTAGCTGCCATGTGTGAAGTGAAGGGCCTGTAAATGAGCATCTGACAGATTCAAAGGTCCACTGCGGATGTTTTATGCCGTTGCTTTGCTAATATCATGCCAAAGAAATTAGCTCTTAGACCCCCAGAGCACTGCAACTCTTCACTGAAAGCAAGTCAAATAGTAATAAAATAAAAAAACAATATCTGGCTCAGTGTCATCTCACAGATAACGTTGCAATGCTAGTGCACAGATGTGGCGAGGTGTCATGTTCTCAGTGTGAGGTGTTGGAGCTGAGTGCATAGACGGCGCAGGCTGGGCACGTCTAACACACATCTCAGCTAATCGGAAAGCCTTATTTTAGAAGTGTGACATCCTGTCTATGCTGTGTAATCCATACTGAATCATTAAAGGGGGGTAGGGTAAACTGCATTTATCCGCGCGCACAGGCACACACACACACACACACACACACAACACACACACACATATTTTTGGGTGTCTTGACGTTAGCCCAGGTCTGTCACCTGCTATAAGTCAGATGCTTATCAGGAGAGCTCTGTCAAGTTTCCAGTAAAAGTGTCTTACTCATCTCTCGGTCAGGGTCTGTCTGTCTGTCTGTCTGTCTGTTGGAGGAGGACTTCTCATGTCGCTATGTCACACCCTCAGCCACAGAGACCGCCCCATTTATAGGAAGATATCATAGTGAATTTATGCTACTCCTCCTTTTTTGCACTGGCTCACCTGAAACCAGCCCACGGGCCCCTGAGAACCAGTACCACAGCCAAGGTGTTTATTGAAAAAAGGAAATCCCACCTGGCTGTCTGGTTGCTTCGTGCCTCACAGTCCCACTGTTCAGTAATCTAGACATGCAGCTTTCTCCCTCTCTGAAGCCCCCACCATCGAATCCCACAAGCTCAGCTTCCAATTGTTGACCCCCCAACGGTCTCCTCCATCCAAGATTACCCGGGCCGGATCTCACCCTGATGGAAAGCCGCAGGGCTGGCAACTGGTAATCCACGAGACGAGGACTGGCACGTGGCACAGAGACTTTTCCCAATGTGTGTGTGTGTGTGTGTGTGTGTGTGTGTCATCAGCCACTCTCTGGGCTGAACTGCAGGCACTAGCCTCTCGCCTCTAGCCCCGCTTTGCTGCCCTGATAAGTAGGACACGTCTCTTCATCTCTAGATAACCCATAAACCTACCAGCTACGGCCCAGACTCCTCTGTACCATTGTAGTGTCTGTTTGTTTCATTAGATGCAACAACCCTTCAACACTTTAACACTTGAACTGACAAAGTAATCTGAATGTAGTCTGTCGGGTGGGTATTTTAGCAAAAGTGCAGTGAATCGTGCACAATGTGAATGCCATGATGAAAACAGTGATTATGCAAAACTATGCTAGCAGTGTGGCTCCAATATTCCCACAACTCTTAGATGGATTGCCATGAAATTTAATACAGGTATTTAAGGTACCCAGAGGATGAATCCTACTGACTCGAAAAACTGAGCTTGAGTTGAAATACCAGCTCAGCGTAGATACTCATCACTCAGATATATTCAGATTCTATACAAAGGTGGACACGCACATGACAGATATGAGACCTTTGGTCCTTGGAGTGCCTGTGTGTCTTCACTATCGGAGCTATTTAAAATGAAACAACTAGAAATCCATTAATGTAGATTCCACATTTCAAGGACTTTGTTAACATGTAACAAGCCTTTAGAAATAGTTTTCTCTTACAACATGACATTTCTAGCAGTGTACTACCTCTACCGGTCTTAGAAGCACTCTGACTTCGTCATGGACAATCATTGAAAGTCATGGAGTTGTACATCAGGACCATGGTGGATCGAGGACAGCTGTCACGTCGGCAGGCCCCGGCGGTATTTGTTCGTCTAGCCACGCTGCTTTCCTGGGAGAGCAGCTCTGATTACACAGACATGTGGCACAGCATTACACACTGCCAACATCGCCGAGAGAGGCAGGGAGAGAGAGACAGATAGTATCTAACCCCGTTGCAAATGACCACCTGTTGACACCATGCTGTGTGTGTGTGTGTGTGTGTGTGTGTGTGTGTGTGTGTGTGTGTGTGTGTGTGTGCTGCACACTGCAGCAGTTTGCTGGCCAAATGCTGTGGATTCCTGAGGGAGATCCTCGGAGAGAGAAAATAAGGGCGAGAGAGCGCCGCGAAGTGAACCAGAGACACAGAGCGAGAGTGAATATATCCCCTCTAGAAAAATCGGTTGTTCATCAGAGCCAGACCAGATCTGCATCACATATGTGACCTCCACTCCAACACATGACCTCTAAACACCGAGAACGAGTGAAAACATGGAACATGTATGAAAGAAAGTTGGACTTCATTTCAGTAGTCAGTACGAATCATGTAGTTTTCCTCTGTATGTTTGGCTTCTGCTGAATAGTGATTTAAAGGCTGTGTTTTTGCATTTCCATTTAATACAAATATTATATAACTTACAGAATGTCACACTTGTGTGATGGTCCATTTTTAACAGTCTATCTGTAAGATCATGACGTCGAAATGTTTTTCTCCATCAATTTTTTTTATTTGTTACTAATACTCATACAAGTTAGTACTACCTCTACTCATGCACACTTTAAGTTGGATAATTAATTGCAACACATACTCTGTTCAGAAATGTATCGCAATTGCTCTTAGAGTGTGTGTGTGTGTGTGTGTGCGTGCGTGCGTGCGTGTGTGTGAAGGCTAGTGACAGCCACAGCTTGGAGAGGCTGAGCTCATAGCCACAAAGCCAGCCTCGCAGGGGGGCAAGAGAAACAAACCCCTACTTGTCTGTCTGTATGGGTCTATCTGTGTATGACACACACACACACACACACAAACACACACTGCCCCAATCACCTCTTGCCTCCTCTCTCGGCTGGTCATGAACAAACACACCTAGCTGTATTGTGTATGTGTGTAATAAGTGTGTGACACATTACTATAGCCTGGATTGTGTGTGTGCGTGCGTGTGTGTGTGGAAAGATCTAATCAAAGTGAACGCCACACCTACATTTAATCGCACACCTCCGCTGGAACTCCCCTATCAAGCATCCACACACACACACACACGCACACGGTAATCGGTCTGTTTGACACTATTAGGTGCATTTTTAGTTCACTTTTAAGTGTGACAGCCCTTAGTCAGCTGCCAAGTGACCAGCTCATGGTGCATTTCCATCGCATGGGAAAAAATAATCATCTTGGATGGGTTTGTGTACATTCAGCCCTGTGCTACTTGTTCTCTTTGCACACTGAATGTAGTCCTGATCAACAAATGTTCTTTTCTCCCAGACGTCTGATCCCATCCCTATCAAGAAGCCCAAACATGAAGACTTCCCGTCGCAGTCCCCGCTGGCTGACAAGGAGAAGCAGCACGACTGGCTCCAGTCCCTGTCTGCCTCCAATAAGGTCAGTGTCGTTCAGCTCAGGAAGGAGACGTTGGTGCTGATGATAATAATGATGATGCTTGAGATGAGATGTCATGTAATATTATACAGAAGTTTTTGGGTGAGGGTAGTGCTTAAATTTAGATTTGGCATGCCGTACTGAGAGAGGGGGTAACTATAGACGCCACGAGTCCCACGGATTCATTTACTGAGCTGGAGAGAAGTTTGAGACAGCAGTGTAACAGAATATAACCACAATATAATGATGGATGTCCCCTGTGAAGATCAATATTCCCTAAAAAAAAAAATGCCTTGGAGATACGGTTAGAACAGCGGCATACTCTTCAACAATTAATCTTCATACTGACCCCTCTGCAGTCACGCAACACATCAGTCTCTATAGCACAATTACTTACGGCGTATTCACGAATTCGCTTTTAATCAATGGACCAGCCTGCAGCCTACAGCACGTTGTAATACTAATAAGTGAATGTCTTTTTTTTGTTTTTTGTGAAAGGAGAGCTTTCAAACTAGATGAGGAAACATCTGCAGTGATTCTAAGTTATGGCCTCAGTCGCTCAGAATCCAACAGAACTTCTTTGTGGATCTAAAATTGTGCGTTGAAATTAGACAACCAAACACAGAGAAAATCATGATGGAAGGGACGAAACAAAAAACCTTTTTCCCCACCAGTAACTGCTTTGAAAGGCCAGGTTTAAGGAAAGGAGATAAAGAAATATTATTCAGTATACTGGCATTATGGACAGTATATCACAATGGGATAAATGTTGCTTATATCTGTTACATGAAAAAGGAATTTATGGAATAACATGTTTCTGGTTCTCAAAGTAAGGTAAAACAGTGAGTGAACATTTCAGAGGATACCTAAGTGTTACTGAGCTCTCTGCCTGTATCATTACTAAATGTCATTTCTTTATTATGTATGATTTTAATTGTTATCACATCTTTTTTTAAGGGGCTTAACTGCATCCAGCCCAGACAGAGGCCCTCAGCTTTCAGACCCTGGTCCCCCCACATCTCTGCTGGTGATAAGGAGCCCTCCAGTCACCCCCTGGCCCTGCTGAGAGACAGGTGAGCCCAGCACAGCGCAGTACACCCAGATCCAAAATGGAGGACACTCTAACCAAACAGCACTTCACTGAAAATGAATTAAAAACAATAAAACATCAAGAAGAGGCTTTTACTGTATGATACGACATTTTGTTCAGCTGGATCTGACAAGCTCCCAGCATGCTCTCTCACTTGTCTGGGTGGGCTGGTGTCAGAGAGGTTAAGTCTGACTGTACCGCAGTCTCCCACACTCCCATCATTCACACACATTTGACACACACTCATTCTGTGGGCACTCACTTGGCGGGGCGATGCCAGTGCAGGCTGCACCATATCACAGTGGATCTGGCCCAGTTTCTCATTAAGTGGGAGGAAAGAGCTGCAGGCACTTTATTTGAATGTTTCTCTCCCCTGGTTGGCATAGGCTGTTCACGTTTGACAGTACAACATGGCACTGGCTATGTTTACTTGCTTGCAGAATTCAGCTTTCGTTAATGAAGTGATCTTGGTTTAGGTTTCTGCACGTACACATCACGATGCACGCAATTAAACTGTCTGGTTTCCTTCTTAAGCTTCTACAACTACAAGAGCATGGAGAAAGCTGTGGCCCCCAACGTCGCCCTTACACCACTGCCCCTGGGGAAGGTGGGCCCCATGTCTCCTTCAGTACCCAGCACCTCCCACCCAAGTGGAGGTGAACCCCCAGGTGAGGGTGCCAACGGCAACTCCAGGCCTCGCAAGAGAAGAGCCACAGGAGAGCTCCCGCCCCCAACGCCCGAGGCCCCCTGCCCTCCTTCCTCAGCTGCCAGCAAGCCCCCGCCGCCTCAGGATGACAAAGACTCTGAGGTGGAGATTGAAGTGGAGAGCCGTGACGAATGTAAGCAAAGAACTCAATACCAGCAACTAGATGTGTGTTGACTGTTTGAAGTCTCTCCAGATGTCAAGACAAATAACAGTTAATTCCAACCTCGCTCATGTCTCTGCTCTCTCCCAACAGTCACTTCGTCCCTGTCCTCCCTGTCGTCGCCATCTTTCACCTCATCCAGCAGCTCAGCCAAGGACTTGAGCTCGCCTGGCGCCCAGGGCCCCATCTGCACAGTCACGTCGGCCGAGGGTGGCGCCTCTGTGGCCGCACTCGTCCCGGCCCTGCCGGCCCCTCCAGAGCTGGGGCTGGAGTCAGAGCTGGAGAGTTTGAGGCAGGCACTGGACAGCGGACTGGACTCCAAGGAGTCGAAGGAGAAGTTTCTGCACGAGATTGTTAAGATGAGAGTGAAGCAGGAGGAGAAGTTGGGGTCGGCCCTGCAGGCCAAGCGCAGCCTCCAGCAGGTACGGTTCATGTCATATGATGTGTTCATTAGGAGAGACAAGCAGCAACACAAGCCAAGTCACAAACTTGACCTCTGCCTCGGTCTGACCCTTGACCTACTTGAGACTTGAAAATAAAAGTGGGTCTCTTTTTAATGCTCATCATTCAGAGACTGGAAAGAGTAGCTCCTTGACCTGCCACCTGTGACCTGACGTGGCCCTCAAGGAAATTAGACATGCCTTGACAGACCTGACAACCATCTGGGACTTGCATTTGTCCCAGAAGCTTAGAGAACAGCTCTGCCAAAGACATTTTGAAAGATATTTTAAATCATTATACCACATTTATGAGCACACTGCTTAACCCAAACTAACCTCTGTGGCATTCAAGTCCACCAGCCGGTCAAATGTGTCAGAGTAACTGTGATTACGCTGTGGGCAAATAATTGAACAGTGACAGAGAATCATACAAACAATGACTTACGAATGTGTTGCCTTTGGTGCCCATAGCAACAACCCGATAGCCATCAGTGGTTAGATCTACAACCCCAGTGATTAAGGCCCCATCCACACTACTTGAGTTTTGAAATTAATACGATCTCCGTCCACACCAGCATTTTAGCTGTGTTTAAGGGTTGATCTCCGTCTACATTAAAACGACTGTAAATGTACATCAAGTGGCCATTCACTGGGCATGCACGTGCCAGTGTAAACATGAAGCAGATGGTCTATTCCATAGTTATAGATGATTTTGCAAAAGAATAAAGTAATACAGACGAAGAACTGCACCAGATATTTTTTTGCATGGACCAATAATAGCTGGTAATGTAACATGGGAGTTAAAGGCGGCTGTGGCGGCGGAAAACAGACTGGGAGTTTTTGCCCGTCCGCACTAAAACGCTACCCGACGTTTCAAAATGAAAACCGGGGTCGGCAGCGTTTTCAAACCTTTCCATTTTAGGTCTTTGTTTTTGCTGTTGTAGTCTGGACAGGAGGTGCAGACGTACCAAAAGTTCTCTCTTTTAAAACAAAATGCATTATTGTGGATGGGGCCACACGTGTCTGTCTTCTCACTCTGATATGTTATATTTATATAGTATATGATTTCATTTAAGTGAACGCACCATCACTGGTGGCTGAGAGAAAAGGGATTTCCCAACCGTAGCTGCCGGTGACAACTTATACAAAGCTAAAGCTTCCCCGTACATTCTTGAAATAAGATTAGACAGAAACTTTTCAAAGTTGGCACACTGAGGAAATTACTTGAGCTCAGGCTTCAAAATGTGAAGTGGATTAGAAGTCATTATCTCTGTCCGCAAAGCTTAGCATGAGTTGGCAAGTGATAACAATGAGAGCGGATGTTGCTGCGAAGGGAAAGGCCAGACTTCCATTTTTATTTTTGGTCTTGGACTGAGAACAAAAAACAGCAGACGAAGGAGTCTGTGTGGGTGAGCAACACAAAATGCATCCTGAGCAAAGAAAAGTGATTTCCAGCAAGACAGCATTCCACTTTCACTTTCCATCAGTGTTCAGAGGAGCTGTGGGGGGGGTGCAACACAAATCCAAACGACCTACAGTAAACGCTAAATGAAGAGTTATTTTAAAACAAACCACTGGTATAATTCCTGCTCTGTTTAGCTGAACTAACCCTAATCCTGATGGTACTGAAGGGATCTGATGTAAAGCCTGTGTAGAGAAAAGGGTGGAGATTTCTTTTCACACTTTTTTGTAGGAACCAACAAAGCTTGATGATAGACATGTTTGTCCCAACTGCTGTGTTCCCATAAGTAGGATATGGGCGTGTCACCGCTACACAAACACCCCCCCCCACACACAGTCTTTCAGTGATTCAGAGGAAGGAAGCCTAACTTCTGTCAGCCCACACATTGTCCTAACCCCTGACTTGGCTTAGTCTCACTGACATGGACACTGCAGCCTGCTTTAACCAGTGACGGCTCTCAGGTGTCACCAGCTCAAGGTAAACAGCCACGTGACAGACAAATCCACAGGCGTTCACAGCAGTTGCATAAGCACCATAGGACAAATTACATTGGACAGTCCCTCTCTTCGGCACTAACCCCTACAATCTTTTTTCCCTCTCTTCGGCACTAACCCCTACAATCTTTTCTTTCCAGGAGTTGGAGTTCTTGCGGGTGGCCAAGAAGGAGAAGCTGCGGGAGGCGACCGAGGCGAAGCGAAACCTGAGGAAGGAAATCGAGCGCCTGCGAGCAGAGAGCGAGAAGAAAATGAAGGAAGCCAACGAGTCGCGGATCCGTCTGAAGCGGGAGCTGGAGCAGGCCCGGCAGCTGAGGGTCTGCGATAAAGGCTGCGAGGCTGGACGTCTCCGCGCAAAATACTCTGCACAGGTCAGTTAGCTCGACTGAGCTTGTGAAGAGTTTGAGAATCTGTCAGTTAATCAAAACTGAAGCCAAACAAGGCCATGTACGTAGACAGACATTAACAGTCCAAAGTTTGCAATTGTGATGGCAGAAAGTCTAGACGATTGTGTCAACACCCTCAGAGTAATTGCAGTGTTTCAGAGTTTCAGTGTCTCAAATACTCTCAAGGTCAGAGGAGCAGAAGGCAAGAAAAAAAACCCACATTTCCTCTTCCCCAGTCAAAAATAAATGGGCGTAGCCCCAAGTGCACAGACGTATGATAAGACCCCCTCCAAAAGGAAAACAGGAAGAGACGTCGACTTCCCTCAGGCACCATGGGAAATGCAGATTAGACAAAACAAGAGGGAGGTTATGCTCTCCAGCTGCATCTGTGGACCTCCCTGCAGAGATTGTAGTCGACTTTGGAATTTATTATATATGTTTTAACTATTTAAGCTTTCAGAAATCCACTTGGCAGAAATAGTAAAATAAAAACATCTTGTTTCGCATGTTAGAGAGGGGCTTTAAGACCAGAAACCAGGCAGAGAAACTAAAACAATTCAGACCAGTTAAACAACATCACATTCACACGCTGTCATGCAGAGATCGCTGTGTTCTCATCATATGGGACAAGTGTAAGAGATGGGAAAAACTTCAGGTCATCGGATGTTAGCGTGAACATTATTTACAAGTCAGTTATGGTCAATCCAACATGAATGAAATGTTCCATAAGCAGTGTATGTAAACAGCTCAGTCATCCAGCTGCAGTCCTGCAGTCAGATGTCTTCTGCGGTGTGATTTCAGCTGTTTCCTGTCATGTGTTTTCCAGATCGAGGACCTCCAGATGAAGCTGCAGCATGCCGAGGCTGACCGCGAGCAGCTCCGAGCCGACCTGCTGCAGGAGCGGGAGGCCAGGGAGCACCTGGAGAGAGTAGTGAAGGAGCTACAGCAGCAACTCTGGCCCAAATCCAACAGCGACAAGGAGGGGACGCCCAAGGACACGCCAGCTGTCAACTAACCCAGGAGCCAGTGTCACCGCCCAACCATTCCCGTCGCCATTGCCATGTTCCCCAACATCTGACCATAAACACACCAGGAGTCCGGGCCAGCCACATCGCACCACTGCCCATCATGCTCATCCTCCAGAACACAAAAATAAATGACTCTCACCGTCCGACCAGAGACAGAGAGAAGAAGAAACAAGGGCCCGTGTCCTCGTCCATGAGCATGAAAGTGAGTGGTTTTCTTGAAGACTGGAAATAGCACAATGGTGCAACAAGGAAACACTTGTTTCTAAATCAAGCACTGACTCGCACCTTCCAAACTCACAGAACTGAAAAGTGGATTTTGAAGAAAGAAAGATGTATAGCACAAGATATGGATTTCCTCTGACAGGAACTGGTGGTGAGAGTTTTGGACAGACGTGTGATAAGATATGCTGAAAGTGATCATATTATATTCAAGTTATACAGGTGTTAGAGCGGTGTGGCCAGGAGGATACATTTAACTCCCAGTTCCCAAAAAAAGCCTCCACCGCCGTCCCTAGCCATGACGAAGATGGAGGGTTTTGAGCACATTATAAGCTATTTAAGAGACTACATAGCGATATGTAAAGAAAAAAAAAAGACAGTTTCTTTGTTTCTCTGTGCTTTTGGAGTTTGAAAATATAAAAGATACAAATAAATTAGAAGATGAACAAAACAAGCAAATGAACTTTCCACAGTGCCACCGTGGTTTTGTCGGTTTTTCAGGAAGCCATCGCAGTCCACAGAGGGAAAAACCATTGAGGTCGACCTCGCTGTTTCCTCCTGTTGTTGTTTTATAAAATCTCTTGATTTCTAATTTCTCCAAGCTGAAGGGTGATATCTTTCTCTGGATCAAACCCTGCATTGGGAATTAGAAGTAAAAACATGCTGTGTTAAAGGCACCTTTTGGATGATCAATAACAATTTCCTACAGTCTCTGACACACGCATACGCGCGCACACACACACACACACACACACACAGGTTGCCATATGTTATTTTAAGCATTTGGGTTAAAACTCTGAAGTCTTTATCTTTTAAAGATAAAACCCTCCAGATGTGTGTGTGGCCGTGAGTGATGAAAATCCGGCATGTTTTTACTCCAGAACCAATGAGAACCATTGTGTATGAAATCATAGTGGGCTAGACGGGGCACCCTTAGCAAGAACCACAAAAAATGTTCATTTTAATTAAATTAAGGTATGTAAATATGAATATATGTTGTTTTTTTTAACTTTACAATAATGAATCGCACTTTGTCATAACAAAATACTGGTATAATGCATTGTACTCCAACTATTGTCTTCAATCTTACTTTGAAAACGTCATCTTTATACACGACTGCTACCATATAAACCCAGTAAGCATTTTGTTTGATAATATGCATCTCAAATAAAAACTGTTGTTCTGTTTTCTTAAAGGCAAAGTATTGTAAATAAACGTGAAGAAAAAAGGCTCCACTTGTTGCTTGCTGACGCAGTCTGGGCAACGCATTCTCCCATTTTCATTTTTATTTTTGTAATATAATTATAATAATTATAACAGATTAATGGTTACAACTCACAACAAATTCGTCAAAACTTGGTTAACAACATGTAAGGTGAATTGTTATAGGAGCTTGAACAAAAAGTCACCTTTGGAGAATAAAATGAGATTTTATTCAGCAGGCAGAGGCCGTGAATCTGCCGTCACACAGTGGGTACAATGCAATGAGAATGTACATTGTGTTAATGCTATTTTTCCTTTGGTTGTTGATGTTGTTTGTGGAGATATTTTACTGCTTGTCTGTTATGTTCAAAACTCATATTTTCTTTATGCATGAAATTTGAGAAGGTTTGCCACACATATAGTCAGTTATTGGGCATCGATGCTGTACATGTAAGGGTTTTACTGTGTTATGCAATATAAAGCAATTTGTCTTATTTAGAAGAGGAAAAGGTAATTAAAAAAAGAAGCAACACGCCGTATATTGTTCTTTAGGAAAAACTTCACAGTTGCAAAAAACAAAAGAAGAAAAAAATTTTTTTAATGCAATGCTGGACAACCTCAAGTGCCTGGACATGGGCAAAAGGTTTCCAGAGTAGGAAAACTGATGACGAAGCTGTTGGGGCTGGGCCTCTCATCAACTTCCTGTTTGCAGGTTTCAAATTAAAAGCCCCTCACTCGCTCAGCAGCTCTTTTTATCAGTATTCGTAAAACCAACCAGTTTACAAACATGTTTTGTTTTTAAAGTGCAGAGAACAATTGAACAAATGCTAGAATGCTTAAGGCTCTTTTATTTCTGAATGAGTGTTTTTTTTCTTCATTTGAAAGCAATGATATGCATGTTCAAACAGTTTTTATAGAAGATCTTGAAAAGCCACTTGCTTCAGTGAATTGTTACTTTGGTTTGTACATAGAGACTTAACTGTTTATTCCCAGCTTGTTAACTTGTCCCGAGGCAGCCGACATGTCGAGGATAATAAAGAGGGCATTATGTTAAAGGCCCTTTTCTTACAGAACATCACTGATGTTGCTCAGAGAACGACACTGCGTCTGCGACTTTGGCGGACCTGAAATTGGTACATTTTGTAGTTGTTTTTACACTCAAAAGAGTTGATAGCCTGTGTGTAGTTTACTTTACTCATGGTTTTCTACAAAAGAAGGGAGACGATAACAACATTGGCTCTTCGCTCTCCCATGCAAAAAGAAAAAAGCAGTTTAACAACGTCTTGTTTTCTAAAGGATCATTTTGCTAAATAATGGACAGCAGAGCAGCAATAACAGTCCATATTAATAGACAAATACTAGCCAGTGTGAAGATTTGAATAAGAATTTACAAATGTAAATATTTTTTTCATTTACAATATTGTATAATATATGTACATGGTGTTTCCTTTTTCAAAAAGAAATGTTTTCTTACAATAGCTGTCTTGTTTTTTGGGGGTTTTTTTGAATTTGTGTTTTAACTGAGATGTTTCAAAAAGACTTAATGCAGTGCGTAAGAGAATATTCCCTACATACAAATGTTAATCCATTTCTTCTTTTTTTTTTTTTTTTTTACTGTAGAGTCTTTATATTGAATGGCTTTTTTCACCAGTTCATATATATTTTTAACAGTATGTTCAGTATCAGATAGCAGACCTACACACACTCGACTATGCCACCTTGCAAGTTGTTTCCCCCTCATCCTCATGTATCTTTTTAGCCCTATGCTGCTGCTAATACTATATAAACCTTACAAGTCTAGAACTATTTTTATGTAAGAGGTAAATGTAAGCTTTCCATGTTTATTAATGCCACATATACAGTATGAAAACAAAGCTTGGCGTATCATCTATCTCCCTTGTTTTCTTCATCTTTTCACGCCTTTTTCCTCATCCCTCCTCCTCCTCCGACCCCCTTCCCCTTCTCTCACGACACGGACTATATTGTAAAGTAAAGGACTTTATGAGATTATGTTTGAAAATAGCTATGCTTATATACTACAGTGACTGAATGTACAGTGTATAGATGCATTACCAGAAATAAAGTTGTTTGTCCAGATCCAGTGACCCAGATTCATATTTTTGCTGCCTGTTGGTAAACAATATAAACCCTGATGATCCTGCCAAATTTGCAGACAGAATCCAGTTTAGTACACTAAAATATTTGCTGTCCAAAAGGGATTGTGTCCCCTGTCAGGATTTCAAAATCAGAGACACAGGAAGCAGCAGTAGCAGAGAGATCCTGACTTTTCTGCTGCATGATGGTGCATGACGCCAAAAGTGAACAAAAAATGGCTAACCGTGACAGACGAAAATGAAAATGAGCTACGTAAACACCTATGTCTTTTAAACTTCTAACCATGACGAGTAAACAGACACATTATATTTTGTGTTCAACTTTTTTTGAGTTAATTTTTCAGTGACAGACACATTTGCCTTATCCAACATGTGTACCCTATGGGTGCCACTTTGGGTCCTCATGCTAACAGTGTAGATGAGTTAGGTCTTCCTGTCGTTGACTGATAGATTCAGATAATATAAAAAAAGTAAATTGATTCATCTTGAGTAAGGAACTCTGAGACCAGGCAGCTCAGGACTTATTATTAAAAACAATAAATCTTGTCATCAGGCGCATGTTTAATTTTTATTATGATTAGAGGAGATACAAACACGACTACTGTGAAACTAGCTGCTTCTGAGACTCCAAGCATTTAAAGACAAATGAAACAAATCTCAAACAAGCTGGTTTCAGCCTTACAGGCGTGAATCCCTAATTGCAGCAATCAGAGAATAGAAGCAGCTTATAAAAGCAGCCGAACACGCTGAGACAAAGAAAGTCAATGAAAAATACGTTATATGTGTAAGAATATAGATCCAACCCCTTTCAGCTAAAACAAAGCAGAGCTGTCTCAGTGTAGAGGCCATTTCAGCATACCAACACAACACCAAACATTCTCGTTTCACCCTCTCATCCGGTTTATGTACACAGATCTGGTTTTAGGGCAGCTGCTGCTGGAGAAAACCCGTAATTACCACGAAAACCTTAAAAAGGAAAAGAAGAGCTGCAAACACTTAACTAGAAAGGAATGTACACTAGGTCTCAAGTTAACACCCACTCTGCCTGACAGGACTTGATGTAAACATTAATTAGTGTACACGCACACACGCATAGCCACGTTACACTACTGTGTGTGCACAGTATAGGTGAGCTGCAGGCTCCTCAGTATCCAGATAATGCAGCTCTCTGAAAGACAAATTAAAGACTTTCCAATGCTGCTTTAAATTTAATTCCATACCGAAATAAAAGCAAGTGAAGCTGGCATGCTCTGCCATTATGAAGTTTATTTCTAAACTATAAATAAAAAAAGAGGATGCTAGAAACCGAAAGATCACAACACAGACTAAACCCGCAGAAAAATCTGCTTCACTGAGAACCTGCTCTTGTCTTTTCTACAACAATCAAAGCAAAGAGTCCTCAGCCAGGCTACCCAGGCACAGCAGTGCTATGAGCTAACATGCTCACAATGAAAATTTGACATGCTGGTTTTTAGCCGGTAATGTTTTCCATGTTGCTAGGGGGGTTAGGGTTAGTTAGCAGCGAACACAGCGTGCAACTGATGATGGGAAATGTCGTTAGTTCTGCAGGTATTTGGTCATGAACCAAAGTGTTAACATGTTAAAAAATGTTATTAGAAAAGATTTTATGGTACATTCTGAGGAGAACATGAAGGGGAACATGAACATCACTCTGGTGGCACTACGAGCAAAGTCAGGGCTCACTAGTGTTTAATCACTACATTTATCAGCCATCTTTCACTGAATAACAGCAAACTTTGACCTGCTGGTGGTGTGAGGTAAAAAGTTGCGTACATCTATTGGTTTACATCAATGTCCATCCAATAGTTGTTGACGTATTTCATTCTGGACAACAGACTGAACAACCAACACCCACTACTGTGTGGTGATGATGATAAAGACTTTGGCCTCACTTTATTCACATGAATTTGACTGCTGGAGTGTTTTACAATCTGTGTATGTACACATGAATTCATCTTTGTGGCACACACCCACTGTACCAGCTGTGCACTACAGTTCTGCACAAGCCTAAAACTGAGAGGGGAAAGTCGTCCCGCCATGACTGAACTTGACCACAACAGCCACACTTGAGACCCAGAACTACGTATATTTATCCACTGTCAACCTTTAGCTGATTGGGCTAATGCAACTGTTTCTCTTCCTTTTTCCACTATGAAGGAAATAAATACCATGCATGGATACAGATGGACACAGATAGAGAAAGGTAAACATTCTTTAAAGAAATTACCGAAGCTAACCTCAGGCCTTTACTCAACAAAGTGGCCTGAAACCCAATACATTGTTTGCGTCAGGTAACAGAATTCTGCTGTAGCTGTTATTTAGCTGGTAAAGTACACAACCGGCACGTTCTTCATCATCTTCAATCTCTCAGCACAGATGGTTGAAAGCTTCAGGAAAAACTAGTATGTGGACCTTGAGTTGGGAGATTGGTTTTGATAATTTAACAAAAATAATTAAAGTTACTTTAAAATGTTGACTTAAGAAAAACATAAAAATACAAATAATTAATAAAATATAATAAAATACAGCAAATCAGATTAGATGGATCACCTTTGCACTGGAGTTAGTATTGATCACTGTGTGTGTAAATACGTACTGCCTCTTTATATTTAACTTATTCCATCTTATTCTTTTTAGTTTAAATAAGAGTTAACTGATATCTATTTTAGTAACTATTTTATTTATTCCTATATTCAGCATATATGGTTCAGGGAGATGCTTCACTGTTCGACTGTTTTATACAATGACAAAGATACTCGACTTGACTAAGTGTTTACTTTAATGTTAGTTCATACTGATCTCTGGCACAGTGCTCATATGGAAGAGATGTCCTTTAAAATTTGTATGAGTAAGGGTAAAATTACAGACCCAAGAAATGTACAGCTAAAGAGGACACCAAGAGCAAAACTGAGCTGCAGTCTTATAATGGAAATGACTGTACTCAGGTACAGGAAGTGAGCAGACGCTGGGCTGGTTGGAGGCAGCTCTCCTGCTGCTGTGGCCCACATCATCAGGGCTGGCGTGGGCCGGGACGTCAGACAGCCCTCGGCTCCTCTGAACCAGCAGCAGCACCACACAGGGCTATTGACTGACCCAATTACAGCAGTCACATGAGGAAGAACGCCCCGCAGTTAGCTCATTAGTCTCTGGAGTCTCTGTGCAGCTCGCTCAGTCTTCCTCTGCCTCCGTGTCTCCTGCTGTGTTATAATGTACAGTCAATTACTAAGTCATGTTTAATTCATTTGGTACATTCTGAGAAGGCTTCATGAATGATTTTACTTATGCTGGCATGTCTTTCAGGCCAGCATATTTTGGAGATAAAAGACACATGTTTATTAAAAGTAAATAGGTGGACAAAATAACATGAAAAGCTGAAAGTCTAATGTAATACAAAAGAACAACAAGTCTATAAAAAAAAAACAGGGAAAACACAAGAAAAGCCATTAATTACAAGGTTGTATTACAAAACTTGTCTTGCTCTTAGTTTACAATTATAAATGTTATTGTTGTAACTAACTAAAGTGCGAAAATGCAGAAGTTCTTCTTCTGGTGTTTTTGTTAGTTACCAAACAGCTTCGGAACAACCTTCTTCTTGGCCAGAGCAGGGCACAAAAAAACAAAGACGGATTTGTTATCTGGCCAACAGAGACGCATACATGTGGCTAAGTGTCTTCAATCGTACCTAGATTTCATCTGAATCCCTTTGTTATATCAGTCAATGCTCACTTGCTGCACATAATTTGTGTTGAATTGTCACGGTTGGCCGTGTTTTCAGGCAGGAACAGGTTTTAGGACCCAAACGCATGACAAGCAGAACATGTACAGTTTCTGATTATTTATTCAAGCCAACAAAACTTACGGCAGAGTCCAGAATTCAACAAAGGTAGTCCACAGAGGTAATCCAAACAGGCAACAGAAATACTAATGGAAAAGAAAGGAAAGTCCAAACAATCCAGCAGGTAATAATCCAACAAACAACAGGGATCAGGAACAGACAGGAAGCAGGCAGAAACACAGTGAGAAAACATACACACATACAACAAACCAGCAACAGCTGAACAGAAGTCACACACATTTAAGCACTGACTAATGAGGGGGGCGGGAGCACAAACAGGTGATACTAATAAAGACAGCAGACAGGCAGGCAGAGAGACAGCAGGAGATACTAACAAGTTTCAAAACACAAGGCAAGAATCTAACTTGAACTCAAAATATTTAGTGGACATGCAAGCAGAGGAATTACTGGTGGAACAGACACAAGCAGACAGATCACGAATATACTAACAACAAGGAACACAGACTGAAGCAAAGATAAAACAGAAGTACAGAAGTACACAGACCAGGAACAAACACTTAAGACATGAACTAAGGGACAGGACTAAGAACTAAGACACTGAACTAGGAACTAGACAAGACAGATACTACGCAACTTAGAGATGCGGATGAATAATAATAGAAGCTACACAGAGACTAAAGCAGAATGACCAAAATCATATTAATTAATGAACTGGCAGAGAACATAAATTGACATCTAGCAAACAGACAGAACTCAAGCAAACTAATACATGAGACTGGAACAGAACTGAGATCAGGAAAATACCAAGACACCACTAACCACCAGCTGATGGATTATAACCAGACAAACAACAACATAGACTACATAACAGATACAGAAGAGACTGAACAAAACTAAGAACTAAACGAGGGACAACTAAGCAGGCAGGCACACACGCGTGACATGAATTAAATCGCCATAAACTATCTGATACACAGTAAAGCTGGGGCCGTGTAGGGGTTGGCTCTGGGCATCAATGAACTGACCATGTGCACTGTTTTCAATGCGTACTTAAAAGCAACAGCATCACAGCGCACAGAGAGTGGGAAGAACAGGGTGTCTAATATGGACATACTGATACTGTTTTGCACCTCGTTTGGTTAATCCAGCCCCAGATCATCTCGCTTGTTTAATCCGATCCCACAATGATTTTGTATCATGTCTTTTCTCTCTGAAACTGTGAGTTCTTGACAAAATGAGGCAGTTTGGGAGGCGATCATACATTTGCGACGAGTTAACACAGCTTCTGGTGCAGCGGTAGTAGATGAAGAATTATGATTTAAGAGGAGGCTTAAGACTTTCCTCTTTCATAAAGCTTATAGTTAGGGCTGGTACAGGTGAGCCATGAACCATGTCTCAGACCCATGTGGGGTCTGGATCTGCGGCTGCGGGCTTCCTGCTGAACCCTGTTCCTGCTTGACACCCGCTATTACTATTTTATTTTTAGTATTATTATTATTTGTATTGATATGTGTATTATTACTCCTACCATTATTATTTTGTATCCACCCCTTGAGTCCAGGTTCTGCTTGAGGTTTCTGTCTGTTAAAAGGGAGTTTTTTTGCCACTATGTCTGTCTCCAAATGGCTGCCATTTATAGGCTTTCACCCTCTAAATGGATTTCATCAATAGGGTCAACACCCAAGATCTTTGCCACAGTACATTTCTGATCTGCTACATTCTGTCCCAGACCTTTTAGCAGCTCTGGAACAGGTCTGCTTACTGTCTGAGTCTTAAAACGTTTATTTCACACTACTTTTTCTTAAATATAGTTCAGGGCTATTTATTTTTATCTCACACTAAAAGGTTTTATTCTTCTGTTGAATCACTGTGTCTTTACATCATTTGTTGTTACGTCTTATGTAAAGCACTTTGAATTGTACCTGTAGCCAATTTTATGAATGCTAATTAGCTGATGTATGTTGTCCATTGATAAAAAAGCAGAAAATGTTACCTTAATACAATAAAACTTTAAGAACAAACTTTTCAGGTTCTATCAGTGCGCGAGTTTTCATATGCACATTTCCAGCAGCCACATGTTTAAACCATAAAAGAAACACATTAATGGGAAACATTTTACCCACAGCATTCTTTCTAATGGTGAGTGCGTTACTGACATGATGGAAAATAATGGCTGAGGAAAAGTAAATGTATGCTCTTGCATCTTATTTGTGATTTGATTTGTATAATATAAGGCAAAAGTGAACGTGAAGCATGTGTTGATATTATTTATTACTGCATTATTCTACCTAGAAAACAACAACACCAAATACAGCAGACTTGACCTGACCGGACACTTCCCTGCAGCTTAATAGACTAATCGCTCTCAAACATTCACACAGAACCACTTGTCTTGCCAGAAAGGCCACATTCAGCCGGTGCAGATCATTGGCCCGTAGGCAGGTTCAATATTTATGGGTTGCTGCAGCATTTTACTGTCTCAGCTTGACAAAAAAGATCAGCATCTCAGGCACTCTGCCTGTCAATCCAGCAGCTCCGCACATCACATACGCTGCCATCGCAGTCAGCCCTGTAGGATGTCACCGTGATGAGCCGTCAGGATGTCACTGAGAGACTGCTAATAAGCTGGGTTTCCCCAGCCATGGATAAATCACTCTGGATCCAGAACCGAAGCTGCTCCAGCCTAATGTCTGCAGCAGGGATGGATGGATAGATGGATGGAGGGGATATGTAAATGCTCTGAATTATAACACAGTCTTTGCTCTTGCCCTACAGTTAAATTCAACAGTGAGAACAGCTGAAATCCTGATTAATATGAGATAATTGGATGTTGACATGTATTACTGTGCATCCTTTACTTGGGTTTTCAATGCCAGCAGCCTCACCAGCCATCTGGTGGATTTAACAGAACAAAATGAGAAACAAAAGAAGGAAAATATTGTACAACTACAGTTACTTTTATTAATGTTCCATCCACTTTATTTTTCAGTTTCTAATGTTTTACTTTAAGATGAGCGACCAGCCGGCTAGTCAGCCGCAGCGTACGCTGCACGTGAGTCTGTCAGACTGGGATAAACCAATACTTTCGATATAAAGGTGGCCCCTCCCAACTTGCTCTGCTCCTGTTGAAATCTGATTGGCTCAACGACGCCAATCAAAGGAGTTTACTTTTTATCTGGGATGAGTTCAATCTCCAAATGTTTTGTTGGGGGTGAAGTATGTGCTGGGTAGTGTGACAAGCGCAACAGACACAGTAAGAAATGAGAGAAAGAAGAAAAAGAAATGTGTGGTGCCGAAAAAATAAGAATTTAGAAGAAATAAATATTGGCACAAGAGGCAGCTAAATGTGCCAAATTAACCAACTTCTTGGCAGAAAGGTTGCTGTAGCAGGTGAAGCAGGTCCCTGCACAGGCAGAGACAGGTGCACGATTAGGAGGCTAATGCATTTATTATATACTGAAATTATTTATATATACATTTATGTTTAGGCATAGACATTAGGCTATGTACTTATATAGACTATATTATAACCAACAGTTTGCAATGTGTTATTGGACAAAGACAAGATCCTTCTATAAGCAGGGAATCACTGTATGTTTTATGTATATTAACTGTTAAGGTCAGTGGAGGTGATGGGGAGAGAGAGGGTGATGATGACCCCAATCATGTTGATGAGGAGGGAGACAAGGAAGAGAATGAACAGGAGGAGCAGCAAAAGTAGGAGGAGAAGGACCGGGAGGAG
This sequence comes from Lepomis macrochirus, assembly GCA_024633595.2. Classification (NCBI taxonomy): domain Eukaryota; kingdom Metazoa; phylum Chordata; class Actinopteri; order Centrarchiformes; family Centrarchidae; genus Lepomis; species Lepomis macrochirus. The sequence goes on along the minus strand of JALXJV020000014.1, from coordinate 839,345 downwards.
AACCAGCAAGAGGAGAAGGTAAATGGTTGAGGCCCTTCTCCTGCAACCACTCCACTCCTGACCCCACACACCCAGGACTGTGGGCCATTTCCCTGCGAACTTCCACCCCTCCAGACACCCAGCCCAGTGCTGACCTGGACCCCCCCCTCTCTCTGAACCCTGCCTTGCATATTCAGTATATTGTAAATATTATATTAGTATTAGTATTTCTGCACTCTGACTGACTCAGGCTTGTTCAGTGCAGGGTTGCCTTGCTTATACAAACTGAGGAGGCAGCTGTAATCCTGAAGTTTATTGAAGGTCTTCAGCATAATGATTCACTGTATACAACAAAACACTAATATGTATTAAAATAACAAATATTTCAGCAAAGGGCGCATGCATTAAAAGGCCTCTATGTCTTAAAGTCCCAGGCTGAATTTCAGTCTCAGTGCATCACTGTTCAAAGGCATTGCTGCCTCCATTTTCCAATCAGATGATAATAACACTGTTAATTGTTTTTAAGGCATTACATGGACTGGCTCCTTCTTATATTTCAGATCTCATAGCGTTTTATCACTCTTCCAGGCCTCTTTGATCATCAAACTAGATCCTTTCAGCCACCCCAGTCTTTTCGGTTGCAGCTGTGGAATTCTCAACATTGGTTGTTTTTAATGTGCTTAGAAATTAAATGACTTGGCTTCACAAGCTTTAAATCTGCAATAACTGATGTTTAGCGGAAAAAAGGTGTGACCAAAATACTGACATATGTCAAACTGTCAGAAAATTACAGGTCTGCTGAAACTCTCATGTCCTTTAAAGGACTTCAAGTATCTTCAAGTATGAAGATCTTCTGTTTAACGCTGCCTTTTATTAAATTAAATTGAACACTTTTGATTCAACACATTCTAACTCCAAACTTGTCACATAAGGACATTTGGTCAAGACCCCTTGGCCTCGTTTTTAGCACACTGGGTATCGGTTTTGGATTTGAAGGGCTCCGCTGTCAATTTAACAAGAACAAATATCTGATAATAATAGTAACATCTGGTTAGACTTTCAAAATAGAACATGTAGTTACTGGTGTGAAATGTAGCAATTTGATTAGGTTTAGGCACAAAAACTACTTGGTTAGGTTTAGGAAGAGATTGTGTTGGAGCTGAAATAACTATAAAAAATGATTGTTGATTTTTGGTTCACACGTGTCTTGGGTAAATGTCCGGTTTCTGGGCCATCTGTCCACTCCAACCATCTCCTTACTCTGATTTTTCTGTTATTTATATCCTACACCTGCTTTTAGTGTTCATAAATGACGCTACAGGGCTTCCCCCAGCGTGTTGAACTATGACGCTAAGGGGGCTTTCCACTGCGTTACAAACTGACGCCAGGGCTCTTGACCATGTGACGATTTGGGAGTGAGAACAGGTTGTTTGATTAATATCTTGATCTGCACTGTAACTTTTACTTTCATGTTTTTTCTTTTGAATATTTTATATTTAACTCTTGATTATTTGAAATGTCGTTTTATATTGACCTATGTTGGGTTTTTTTGTATTTAAAATATAAAGGACTTTGAATTACCTTGTTGTTGAAATGTGCTATATAAATAAACTCACCTTGCCTTGCCTACTCTCTCACCTCTGCACACCTGGCCAAACACTCTGTGAGGTGAATGTGAATGTTAGATTTCTTCGTTTGAAGCACACTGAGCCCTTAAGTGGACTTTGAGGTGAGACTGTTTGCTCAGCTGTTGTTTCCAAGGTAAAGATTCAACTGTTCACATGAATGAGTGAATGTTGTTCACAATAATGGAAAGTCTGAAATCTGAAAATTACATGATAACTAAGAAAACTCCACGAAGACTGTGTGGGGCAGTCAAAAGCTCTGGAACAAGCAAGAAAGCGGGACGTGAGATAGTTTCATCAAAGAACGTTTACGTTTTCAGTATTGAACTAAAATCACAATCTTTCCCTAACATGAACCAAAGAATGATTTTTCTCTAACCCCAATGTAGAGTAGCCTAAACCTATCCAGACTGTGACTGCAGGACACAAACACTGGTTTCTGGTGTCAAAATCCTGTACCTTGCATAGTGCCCCTCCAGCCTGACTACCTTCCTATGACTTCTGTGCGGTAACATGTTATGAATTGGAAAAACTTTCATTAGTGAAAATAATTCAGTCAGTAACTACTCTAAAACAAATGCCCACAAATTCAAAGTGTCCTCAGACTCTGCTCTGAAGTTACGTCATGGCTTTTTTGTGTGCCTGTGACCAGCTGATGGCCAGATTGGGATGAAATTTGCTGAGCACATTCACAGTCCCAAGAGAAAGAAGCCATTTCATTTCTGTGACTCTGTGGCCCTTTGTAGAGGAAACATCAGGTTGAGTGAATTTTAACTCTCCTGGCCCTTGCCTGACAAAGTATTTGCTAACTCCACTGTAATCTCTGTAACCCTCCTAAGGGAGTCTTTCCTACTGTCACAGCCTTCACCTCTTTTTCCTTTCGTAGTCTTATAAGTCTTTCTTTGCACATTTCAGTGCCAAAAACTTATTCAATTTAAATTGTATCCTATTTTAGTCAAATCACCTCCCTTTGGGGTTCGCATTAAATACACTAAACACAATATGAAAAGAATACACATGCTGAAGGCCTCATGGTGAATGAGTAAAAGATTGAAAAATGGCTTGTGTACCAAGGCCAAACAGTTTCTTAAACAACTGTTTGGTCCAGTCTTTGTGTGCGGAAAACCTAATAGAGTTGCTTTGTATGAAAAATATAAAACAGCATGATAACAATTTAAAACCCTGATGGATTTGGATAAACCATCCGGGATCCTCAGTGAAAACAGAAAAAGAAGTGATACTTCAGAAAAAGAAGTGACACCTCACAAAAATAATGACATTTTCTGGGATTTTAACTGATGATGATTTTGAGTATTATTTGTCATTTTACCACAGGATTGTATAATGACATGAAGTTTGTAGTTTCCTGCTACTCGCAAAGCAAGCAATTATATACAGAAATATACTGTTTTGTACAGTGTAGTGCTAATAATAATAATACATTTTATTTATAATGCACTTTACATTTCAACGAAATCTCAAAGTGCTACAGTAGCAGGGGGTTAAAAACAGTTCCCAAAATATAACAAAATCAACAAATAGCAATAAAACACCACAAAAATAAAATTAATCATGAGTGTTGAAAGGCCTTTTGAAATAGGAATGTCTTTAGGCCCTTCGTAAAAACCTCCACAGTTTGTGGGGCCCTTAGGGTCTCTGGGAGGGAGAGTTTAGTCCTTGGTTGGTGCAGGCAGTAGGTAGAGGTGGAGGGGTGGAGGTTTCGTGATGCGGTGTGTGGGGTGAGGAGTTCAGTGAGGTAGGCAGGGGCAGTTCCATGTATGCACAGGTGGGTGAGGAGATTGTACTTTATTTGTATTTTGTACTGGATTCTGTGATGAATGGGCAGCCAGTGGAGGGATTTCAGGAGCAGAGTGATATGATGGTATTTGCGCCTCCTCGTCAGGACCCGGGCTGACGAGGTTCTGAATATGTTCTGAATATGCTGGAGCTTTTGCAGGCTCCTGCCAGGGATCCAGACGAGGAGGGCATTACAGTAGTCCAACCTGGAGGAGATAAAGGCATGGATCAACTTCTCAGCATCCGGTTTGGAGAGGGAGGGGCGGAGTTTGGCGATGTTTTTGAAATGGAGGAAGGAGACCTTACAGAGGTGGCGGATGTGGGTGTCAAATGTGAGATTTGAGTCAAGTCTGACTCCGAGGTTTGTAACAGAGGTAGGAAGGGCAATGTGATGACCAAAAATGGGTAACTTGCTAAGAGAGGACTGGGTTTGGTGTGGGGTACTGGTCAGGATGGCTTCGGTTTTGCTGCTATTTAATTGAAGAAAGTTGTCAGACATCCATACCCTTATCTACTCCAGGCAAACCTGAAGTGCAGACGGCAGAGCTGAGGGGAGTGTGGAGTCCATTTTTATGTATAATTGTGTATCGTCTGCGTAACAGTGGAATGAAACTTTGTGTTTATGATGTGACTGAGGGGTAGTAGAATGGGAGCCAGAGCGTTCAGTTATCAGGCTCCTCTCCTGTGGAACCAGGTTCCAGTTTGGGTTCGGGAGGCAGACACCGTCTCTACATTTAAGAGTAGGCTTAAGACTTTCCTTTTTGATAAAGCTTATAGTTAGGGCTGGCTCGGGTGAGTCCTGAACCATCCCTTAGTTATGCTGCTATAGGCTAGACTGCCGGGGGATTTCCCATGATGCACTGAGCTCCTCTCTCCTCTTCTCTCTTTCTCTGAGTGCAACCTCATCCCATTAATGCATGTTACTAACTCGATTTTTTCTCCCTCTCCCGTGGTCGTGTGCTTCCCCTCCTGTCCTCCCCCTCCCCCTCACTTCCTGCGGGTGTTGCTGGCTCTGGAGCTGTGGAGTCTGGACCTGTTGTTGGGAGTCTCCTGCTGCCCCCGTGTTCCTGCTCGACGCCCTCTGCTGCAGTTGCAACTGCTATTACTAGTCCTATTGCTATTATTACTGTTATAATTAATATCACTAAACATTACTATAAATATCTGTACCATTTTTCATTCAGTCTATAGCACCATCACCTTTATTGTCTGTACCTCTATATGTATACTGTGTAGGTTGCCTCCCTCTGCTCTCTCTCCTGCTCTCTCTCTCTTGCTCTCTCCCTCTCTCTCCCCTCACCCCCAACCGGTCGAGGCAGATGGTCACCACCCTGAGCCATGGTTCTGCTCGAGGTTTCTGCCTCTTAAAAGGAAGTTTTTCCTTGCCTCTGTCGCCTAGTGCTTGCTCTTGGTGGGAATTGTTGGGCTTCTGTAAATAACTTCAGAGTATGGTCTAGACCTGCTCTTTATGAAAAGCGCTGTGAGATAACTGTTGTTGTGATTTGGCGCTATATAAATAAAATTGAATTGAAAATTGAAATTGAATAGTAAGTAGATTGTGAAAAGGGTCGGACCGAGGACGGACCCTTGTGGCACTCCACAGCTGACTGTGTGTGGTGATGATCGGGACTGTCCTAGAGCTACATACTCCGTCCTGCCTGTGAGGTAAGACTGGAACCTGCTTAGTGTGGTCCCAGAGAGTCCTACCACAGACTGGAGACAGTGGAGCAAGATATTGTGATCCACGGTGTCAAAGGCGGCAGACAGGTCCAGTAGGAGGAGGAGAGATGGTGAACTGTTTCTGTGCTGTGTGCTGCTCAAAAACCAGACTGAAATTTTTCGTACAGTATATGTTATGGATGTGAAGGTGATTGTGGAGTTGGGTTGTAACAACTTTTTCCAGGACTTTAGACAAAAAAACGGCAGGATTGAAATGGGTCTGTAATGAGCCAGGATTTCGGGGTCAAGTGGCTTTTTCAGATGGGGCAGATAGCTGTGATCAGTGGACTGATGGCTGTAATGTTGGATTTTAATAATGGTGTGGGGAGAGGGTCCATTGAGCATGTGGAGGTTCTCATGCACTTTATGATCCTCTCCACCTCTGTCTGAGAAATACCTAAGAGGACAGAAAATGTGTTGAATGGGTTTGTGACTGATTTTGGAGGAAGGTGAAACTGTGGCAGAGATGTTGGACCGGATTGAAGCCACCGTGTTGATGAAAAAGTCCATGAACTGATTGCACTGGTCTGTACTGGTGTCAGCATGTACATCTGTGGGAGGTTTGAGAATTAAATTTATTGATACGAACAACTGTTTTGAATTTCCAATGCAGTTTGAGATTTTTTGAGAAAAATATTGAGACCTGGCTGTGGTGAGTGCTTTGAAATATTATTTTTGGTGTTCACGGTAGACTTGTTTGGGTAAGTGTAAGCCACTGGAGGTGAATTTATGCTCCAGAGCACGGCCAGCCGTTTTCATCCTCCGGAGAACATCAGGGAATGTCAGGGAACGTCAGGGAACGTCAGGTATGTAATGTACGTTCTTCGTACGTCGCTAAATCACTTAGCTGGATTTGATTGTTGCCGATTTAGCATGATCTTGGATTGTTTGGTTCTTCGACGCTCATCCTGGACATGCTGTCATAGCAACAGGTGCGTAAGCTTGAACCTGCTCGTGAGCAGGCTTATTTCATGTCAACAGGATTAGATCCTGGCTTTATAAGCGGAGGTGATACGGGAAGTCTTTCGCAGCCATGTCTTGTCCGTTTTTAGGAGAAGAACCTGTTGCTGAAGGTGGCAGAATAATTCAAAGAGCTTTTCGAATTAATCACGTATTGCGAGATAGACAGGATCCTTTAGCGCAGCGCGCTAATATTCTTATTGAGAGATATCGTTTTTCTCGTGAGGGTGTCATATACATCATTAATTTGTTAGAACCACACGTTAAAAGTTTGACTCGTCGGAGTCTGGCTTTAACAACGGCACAAACTGTGTGCATTGCCCTGAGAGTCTTTGCGAGTGGCATGTTCCTTTACACTATTGGAGATGCGGAAAACTTGGGGAAAAGTCCTGTCTGTCGTGCCATTCGCAAAGTGTATCTGGCACTCAAGCAGTTTTAAGGGGGTTTTGTGGCATTTCCAAGCCACTTCAGACCACAGATTGTGAGGCAGATTTTTTTGCCATTGCAGGTATATTACAATTGTTAATGAAGATCATGCAACCATGATCATGCCAAAAAGTAGGACTTGCAGTGTTAGTTCCTCAGGCTTCTCTAACGTGATTGGCGCCGTTGACTGCACACACGTCCCCACCAGGCCCCAATGAAGGGGATTTTGTGAACCGAAAGGGATTTCACAGTGTAAATGTGCAGGTAAATTACTATTACGATTCTCAATATTCTAGATTAGTAATATATCAAATAATTAAAAAATGTAATCAAAGTATGCAGTTGACTGATTAAAATACTGTATCTTAGATGGTGTGTGACTCAATGTCATACATCACAAATGTGGAAGCAAAATGGCCTGGTTCTGTGCATGACTCCAGGATTTTCAGAGAGTCACATTTATACACGTTATTTGAACGTGGTAAGAAATTTTTATATCAAGCTTACTGTATGACATACATTTATTCTGAGCCTAACAAAACTGCATTTTTCCAGGTGCTTACGATGGGATCCTGCTTGGTGACCGGGGCTTGCCTGCAGGCAGTATTTTCTGACACCAAACCCCGGACCACAAACCCGTTACAATGCAGCTCTAGCCAGGGCAAGGCCACGCATTGAAAAGACTTTTGGGCAACTAAAGGAAATATTTCAGTGTCTGAAGGGTCTGAGGGTTGCACCTGACAGGGCCTGTGACATTATTGTTGCATGTGCCATTCTTCACAACATTGCCACCATCAGAAAGGAGAGGATCCTGTGGTGGAGGTGCAGCTTGATGATGACCTCTAGCCAGTGCACTTGGACCAAGCTAGTGGCAGAGCTGCACGGGACAGAATTGTGGAACACCATTTTTGATTTTTTGTTTTTTTTTGTTTTACAAACAAAAACATTCATTAAATGAATAGAAGACAAGACAACATGCTTAGTTCCTTGATTTTTATTTCAATTATTCTTTGTCGAGAAAAGCCAGTGGTGGTCATCTTTTGCCTGCAATAAGATATATTGTTATCCAAGGTCAGCAATAGTACTGTGAAATAATGTATTAGTACTTACTCTGAAGTTCCTTTTGAAGTAACTCAATCTCTAGTAACTAATCTCTAGTGCCAGTTTTTTCTTCTTTAAGGCGTCAAGTTCTATTTCTCTCCTTAATTTTTGTTTGTCAAAATACTTCTACATCTTCTGATGTAGATTCCGTTTATATAGGGTACGGATATCACCCTGTGTCATTTTTGGATAAAAAGTATTACCAAAAAAAAAAAAAAATCAAACACAAGCCTCATGCAACAGAAGTATACTACACTGCCCACCTCTGTATCACTTTGTGCTGTTTCCTCCTGCAAATCATATTGCAGTCAGAAATTATATGTACACAACTATACATTAAGCAGTTATTTATGCATTTACAAGTACTTCCTCCAAAGGACAGTCATCTGAGAGGGTTTTGTCACTGTCCTGTGCAAAAGAAACTAATGGGTATTACAAAATGTTCCACTTTCTTTGCTTTTGATGTAAAGTTAGAAAAAGTCCACTTACTGCACATGCTTCAGCCACCACTTGCTTGGGAACAGGTAAAAGTGTTGGTGTGTTATGTAAAACTGCACAAAAGAGGAGAACACAATGGCATTACAATGAACTACACTAGGAAAAAATGTGATCAATAACATATTGCAAAATATTTTTACATTAAGTTATGCAGTTTTCACTTTTACAAGTCAAAGCAATTCATCACTACTCAATATTTATCAGTTGAAATGCCATTTGGATTATAGGCATACTTAATTTAATGCAGCAACAAATTATTTACAGTGTAGCAAGATAATTTAAAACTCATTTACCAGTAATGAAGGCAGATTGCGATGATAAATGCGAGGGTTTGTTGTGGTTTAAGCGTTGTTTTGGTATGTGTTGAGGGACGGCCGAAGAGGTGCGGATGAATGAACGTGGCAACCAGGGCGTATTTGCCAAATCCAAAGTGCTTGTTTGCTTGAATTGTCATTAGCTTGTTTGAGGGTGACGATTTCAAATCATAGGAATAATGATCTGTCATTGTTTGTGTTGGAATCATCATGTATATAAGTTATCTCATATTTGACCGGTGCAGGCAGAATGACTCATGAGCAGTACATGTATGAAGAGAGCTGTAACTACCCCTGCTGTACCTGGTGCGGCCATCTTCCATAGTCTGTGATGGAAGATGTGCTAGTGCTAAGGATGAAGTCCAGTCTCACAGCCTGGAGGAAGCCTGACAAATAAATATCATTAGTGTTGGCCTCACTTAGTTAAGTGTTACAGTAATGTCATTTTCAGTAATGAATAGCAAATACTCACTTGAAAAATGTTGCTCTGAAGATTATTTCTGAGGCTCCTCTGTAAATGGTTTTCTAACAACTATTGCACCTTCCGATTAACCTTCAATTTCAGCCTTAAAAAGCTTTTGATTAGTCCCACCCACGTCTGAGTTAAGCCCCATCCATTCAGAGTACAGATACCGATACAGATAGTGGTGTACTCCCTAGTAACTACTTTACAGTTACTAATGACAGTTAGGCTTCTGACATTTGGGGATTGGCTTGTTTGCTTCAGCAGCGAGACTGGACCGGGATGTGTTAGCTTGGCACAGAGGCTGGGGGTGGGAAGGGGGTGTTAGCCTTTTCCAAAAGAGGATCAATGAGACTCCTGGTAATTCCAAAGACAGTGATTGTAGATTTAGGCCTTGACCTTTGAGCTGGAACTCAGATGTCACTCGTTTTAACTGTTGAGATTACCTCAACTGTAACTCTGTGAACATAACCAAACCCTGAGTTTCTCTCTATCTCCTCCCTGTTCCATCCATCGTCAACCGCTTATCCTGCATACAGGGTCGCGGGGGGAGGTGCTGGAGCCTATCCCAGCTGACATTGGGCGAAAGGCGGGGTACACCCTGGACAGGTTGCCAGTCCATCACAGGGCCACACAGAGACGAACAACCGCTCCCGCTCACACCTAAGGACAATTTAGTGTCACCAATTAACCTAGCCTGCATGTCTTTGGATGGTGGGAGGAAGCTGGAGCACCGGGAGAGAACCCACGCAGGCACGGGGAGAACATGCAAACTCCACACGGAAAGGCCGGTGCAACTGGGGTTTGAACCCACGACCTTCTTGCTGTGAGGCGACAGTGCTAACCACTGCACCACCGTGCCACCCCCCCCTGTTCCATTTAATTTAAAGTGAAACTTTGACTTTGTCAGTCAGACACATCAATAGTGTTAATGGGGATGTGTGAAAATAGTGTGGCGCAAGGTTCTGTGGGCTGAAAGTTAGACAAAAGGTTAAACAAAAGCAAAAAAAAGGCGCTGGCAGGGAAGAAGAAAAGAACAAGCCACACTGGAAGGTGGGGCTTTTATTTGCTCCAGATCTGGTCAGGTCACCGTAATCAGCTCCTCTGACAAAAGGCCGGGTGGGTAGATCAACACAGGTACATGCAGTCACTGACACAGCACACACATACACAACCTGAATGTCAGATTCTAAATCCTGTTTCGATATCAATTTGTTACTCAGGACTATCTGAAGGTAATGCTTTTATGTGTTGTCAGTGTTTTTTTGAACAGTCAAACATCACACAGCATCAAGTCACCCTCAGCTCAGAAGACAATCTCTGCCAGTTTGTTAGAGCAGTTCCACCAACGAGTAATCCCAGTTTGAAACTTTAGACATGCAGAATCAATGAATAATTACATCTTTTACTGATGATGTGACTGATCCAACTGATGGAACATAATTTCTATTATGTAGTAGCTTATATGTTAATATTTCTGAATGAGCATGATGGTGGTGCAGCTGCGGAAAGTTAGAAAGTGAGTTTTTTTTTTAAATAAACTGCGAACAACTATCTATCTATCTATCTATCTATCTATCTATCTATCTATCTATCTATCTATCTATCTATCTATCTATCTATCTATCTATCTTCTTTACAACACACAGTCAAATTACATCCACCTTATCATCCATCCAAGGAAAAATAAGTCTGGTAAACAGGGGTGTGGCGAGATCTTGCAACACAAGATCTTGCAAAATTAAATTATGACGAGTCTCGTCAGGTGAAAAGCTGTCTTGTGAGACTCACACAAATGACATTTTTCACACACTGTCAAGCCACACATTAATTTTCTCACACAGTGAAATGCAAATGTATGATAAGCAAAACTCCTCCCAGCTGATAGTAATCAGCTGGACATGCTTGCTCTGTGAGTCCAAACATTTTTATATATAACTGTGTTATAGATTCAAGACATTTTTTAAAAACCAGTACATTTAATGTAATGAAAGTAAGCACAGACGTGGCTAACAAGACTGAGACATGGGGGAAACTTATATAGGTGCTGATCAGGCCATTCTGACACAAAGGGGGTAGACAAACACATAATGTATAAACAAACCACAATAACTACAACACATGATAAACCAACGCTACCTATGAACTACGGGTAAATCAATCAAATAATCATAACAAAGTATAACTTGCAAGAAAAGAACACAATTCACAAATGGAATATTCTGCCACCCCAATGATATGATGGAAAACATGGCACAGTGCAATTATCCATTCCCCTACTTAAACAGCTTAGAGTCAGTTGGAAGTCCTTTTGTCTGTCAGCCAGCCAGAGACCCCCAGCAGCAACTCCCCAAGAACTGGTAACTCAAAAAGAAAATAAGTATTAATTTCACAGAACGTAACTTAAAGATAATGAACCTGCATGAACTAATAAAACTGTTTTTTAAACTAAAGTGTGTGTCCAGTTATTTATTTTGTATAATTTGTAATGTACTCAAAACAAAAGAAAGAGTTACCACTGTGAGTTGTAGTTGTGTCCATGTCTGGCAGCTAATGCGACCATCACAATTATATATATCATTATATTGTTTAATGATATTTTTAGGGGTGGACATCCCTCAGATGAGGTAGGCCCTGACCACCTCGACCCTCCTTCAATTTCCGCCTATGATGTAATACAACAAGGCCAGCAGGCGCCTCTCCAGCAGCAGCATGACGTTGCTTGAAACTTTAGTGCTGAGCTAGCTAACAAAGCCAGACAGCACACAACGCAAGAGCACTTACTGATGTCTGAGTGTGTTAGCTAGTAAATTTGCTAACATCAACTCCAGTTAGCTAGCAACTAAACTTCTGTCTGTAAAACCTGTCTGATTTACTTTGCAAGAGCAACAACACAAGACACAGCGAGCAGCTATTAAGTTATTACTGACTAGTCCAACAGAAAGAAATCCAGCTCACCGTCTGTCCTTTCAGCTCTCTTAGCTCAACAAGTATAAGCTTATTAGTAAGTATAATATACAGTATCAGTTTTACATTGCAGCAAAGTTTTCAAGATTACAGCAGACAGCAGCAGATTCAAGTAATTACTGTACATTTTATTTTACATCTGCAGTATTCACATTCATTTACTACACTCCAGTAAGACCTCCATTTAGCAGAATGACCTGCTCTATCTCTTTTTCCAAGTGGTCAGTGTCGTCGTTGCTGGCCTCTCTGGTGAGTTTGGTGGTTCAAAATGTCTCGAATGCTGCAGTGAGTTTCTCCATGTTGTGCGGCTTGGCTTCACACACAGCTCCTTGTTTTCCTTTGAAATAAACACGGCATCATTCCTCTTATTCACCCTATATACATACTCCCACAAAAAGAATCAGAATCAGCTTTATTGCCAGGAATTTGACTCAGGATTGTGCATTGTTCCTGATCTGCTTACTTATATTCAATTCAATTCAATTCAATTCAATTTTATTTATATAGCGCCAAATCACAACAACAGTTATCTCACAGCGCTTTTCATAAAGAGCAGGTCTAGACCGAACTCTGAAGTTATTTACAGAAGCCCAACAATTCCCACCAAGAGCAAGCACTAGGCGACACAGGCAAGGAAAAACTTCCTTTTAAGAGGCAGAAACCTCGAGCAGAACCATGGCTCAGGGTGGTCGGCCATCTGCCTCGACCGGTTGGGGTGAGGGGGAGAGAGAGCGAGAGAGCAAGAGAAAGAGAGAGAGAGCAAGAGAGAGAGAGCAGAGGGAGGCAACCTACACAGTATACACATAGAGGTACAGACAATAAAGGTGATGGTGCTATAGACTGAATGAAAAATGGTACAGATATTTATAGTAATGTTAATGATAATAATAACTGTAATAATGGCAATAGGACTTGTAATAGCAATTGCAACTGTAGCAGAGGGCGTCGAGCAGGAACACGGGGGCAGCAGGAGACTCCCAACCACAGATCCAGACTCCACAGCTCCAGAGCCAGCAACACCTGCAGGAAGTGACAGGAGGGGGAAGCACACGACCACGAGAGAGGGAGAAAAAATCGAGTTAGTAACATGCATTAATGGGATGAGGTTGCACTCAGAGAGAAAGAGAGAAGAGGAGAGAGGAGCTCAGTGCATCATGGGAAATCCCCCGGCAGTCTAGCCTATGGCAGCATAATTAAGGGATGGTTCAGGACTCACCCGAGCCAGCCCTAACTATAAGCTTTATCAAAAAGGAAAGTCTTAAGCCTACTCTTAAATGTAGAGACGGTGTCTGCCTACCGAACCCAAACTGGAACCTGGTTCCACAGGAGAGGAGCCTGATAGCTGAACGCTCTGGCTCCCATTCTACTTTTGGAGACTCTAGGAACTACAAGTAATCCTGCATTCTGGGAGCGCAGTGCTCTGGTGGGGTAGTAAGGTACTATGAGCTCTTTAAGATAAGATGGTGCCTGACCATTAAGAGCTTTGAATGTGAGAAGAAGGATTTTAAATTCTATTCTGGATTTTACAGGAAGCCAATGCAGAGAAGCTAAGACAGGAGAGATATGATCTCTTTTACTGGTTCCTGTCAGAACACGTGCTGCAGCATTCTGGATCAGCTGAAGAGTCTTAATGAACTTTTCGAAGAGCCTGATAATAAGGAATTGCAGTAATCCAGTCTAGAAGTAACAAATGCATGGACTAGTTTTTCTGCATCATTTTTAGACAGGATGTTCCTGATTTTTGCAATATGCATGTAGGTGAAAAAAGGCGGTCCTTGAAATTTGCTTAATGTGAGAGTTGAACGACATGTCCTGGTCAAAGATAACTCCAAGATTTCTCACAGTGGTGCTGGAGGCCAGGGCGATGCCATCCAGGGAAACTATATCTTTAGATAATGCATTGCGGAGGTGCTTAGGCCCCAGAACAACAACTTCAGTTTTATCTGAGTTTAACATTAGAAAATTGCAGGTCATCCAGGTTTTAACATCCTGAAGACACATTTGAAGCTTAGCTAACTGATGAGTTTCATCTGGCTTAATCGATAGATATAACTGAGTATCATCTGCATAACAATGAAAGTTTATGGAGTGTTTCCTGATAATATTGCCTAAAGGAAGCATATATAAAGTGAAGAGGATTGGTCCGAGCACAGATCCTTGTGGAACTCCATGACTAACTTTGGTATGCATGGAGGACTCATCGTTAACATGTACAAATTGAAATCGATCTGATAAATAGGACTTAAACCAGCTTAGAGCGGTTCCTTTAATGCCAATGAAATGTTCCAGTCTCTGTAATAGGATCTGATGGTCAATGGTATCAAATGCAGCACTAAGATCTAGTAAAACCAATACAGAGACAAGTCCTTTGTCTGATGCAGTTAGGAGGTCATTAGTAATTTTCACCAGTGCTGTCTCTGTGCTATGATGAGCTCGAGATCCTGACTGAAAATCCTCAAATAAACTATTGCTATGTAGAAAGTCACACAGCTGTTTGGCGACTGCTTTCTCCAGGACCTTAGAGAGAAATGGAAGGTTAGATATAGGTCTATAGTTGGCTAAAACGTCTGGATCCAGGTTGGGCTTTTTCAGAAGAGGTTTAATTACAGCTACTTTAAAGTACTGTGGCACGTAGCCTGTTGATAAAGACAAATTGATCACATCCAGCAGAGAAGTTCCAACCAAGGGCAAAACTTCTTTAAGCAGCCTAGTCGGGATGGGGTCTAAGAGGCAGGTAGATGGTTTAGATGAAGAAATTATTGAAGTTAGTTGATAAAGATTGAGGGAAGCAAAGCCGTCTAAACATATAACTGGTTTTACAGCTGTTTCTAAAGTTCCTGAGTATAGAGTTAAGTCGGTGCCAGTTGAGGGCAGGTCTTGGTGGATTTTGTTTCTAATAGCTAGGATTTTATCATTAAAGAAGCTCATGAAGTCATAACTACTGAGAGCTATGGGAATACTTTGCTCAATAGAGCTGTGACTTTCTGTCAGCCTGGCTACAGTGCTGAAAAGAAACCTGGGGTTGTTCCTATTTTCCTCTATTAATGACGAGTAGTACGCTGCTTTGGCATTACGGAGGGCCTTCCTATAAGTTTTAAGACTATCTTGCCAAATTAAGCGAGAATTTTCCAGTTTGGTGGAGCGTCAATTCCTCTCGAGTTTCTGTGATATTTGCTTTAATTTGCGAGTTTCAGTATTATACCATGGAGCTAACCGTCTTTGTTTTAGTATTTTCTTTTGTAGAGGGGCTACAGAGTCAAGTGTTGTTCACTATCAACAAGATGATCGACTTGAGAGGGACTGAAATTCGCGTAAGAGTCCTCTGTTAATTTGATACCTGATAGTGAATTTAGAGCCGATGGGATCGCATCCTTAAATTTAGCTATAGCGCTATCAGACAGACATCTTGTATATGTAATTTCTTTTTTTATAGAAATTTTTGCCCAATTTCTGCCCTATTCGTTTGCACTATTGCTCCTGTGGTTTTAATTTTTATGAGGTTTTTATGCACAGCTCCTCTTCTGTTTACCTTTGATTTAAATAATTTCAATGGTCGGGGGACAGACACCGTCACTATAGGGTTTTCACTAAGTAACTCCTGGAACGGAGGAGCAGAGAAGTGTGTTAAACTGCGACTCTGCGTAGGGTTTTGGGTGGGTAACTGCTGAATTAGAAGGGCAGAGAAGTGTGTTAGACTGCGACTCTGCCTCCTGGTCTCAACTCTGGGTTGTCATGGATTTGGTCCGCTAATAAAGTTGGCCATATTTCTAGAAATGAGAGCTGCTCCTTCCCAAGAGGGATGGATGCCGTCTCTCCGAATCAGACCAGGTCTTCCCCAGAAAGTCTGCCAATGATCTACAAAGCCCACATCGTTGGCTGGACACCACCTCGATAACCAGCGGCGAATGGCGACATGCGGCTATACATGTCATCACTGGTCAGATTGGGCAGGGGTCCAGAGAAAACTACGGTGTCCGACATTGTTTTCGCGTATGAACACACCGACTCAACATTCATCTTAGTGACCTCCGATTGGCGTAACCGGAGTCATTACACGCAGACGTGAATAACAATCTTACTGTATTTACGTTTATCCTTAGCCAGCAGTTTCAAATAGGACTCGATGTCGCCCGCTCTGGCCCCTGGGATGCATTTGACTATGGTGCGCTGGTTTCAGCTAACTTCACGTTTCGCAAAATGGAGCTGCCAATTATCAGAGTTGGTTTCTCAGCGGGTGTGTCGCTGAGTGGGGAAAATCTATTAGAAGCGGGAAGCGAATGATGGTGTCCTGAGGGCTTTGAATGCTTACGACTATTCCTCCTTCGGACAGTCACCCAGCCACCCTTTCCTGGCTGCTCAGGAAATGCCGGGAGCGGCTACCAGAGGCTAACTCAGGCCGGTCCGCACCGACTACCGGGGACTGGCTAGCTACAGTAGGCTGATCTACCAAGGTGCGGAGCCGGACTTCTAACTCACTGAGCCTCGCCTTCATGTCTAAAAATAAATTACACTTGTTACACGTACCATTACCGCTAAAGGAGGCAGAGGAGTAACTGAACATCTGACACACCGAGCAGGAGAAAGCAGGAGAGAGAGAGAGGGAGGAGAAGCCATCGTTAGCTGCTAAGCTAAAATCGCTAACGGCTAAGCTAAAGTACGTTAGCGTTGGCTACCAAAACTTTTGAACAACTATGAGATCAAACAGCAGTCACTAAAGATGGAAAGAACTGTGAGTGCTTAGGTAAACTTACTGTAAGAATAAGTGTTTAGCGGACAATTGGCCGCTGTAATGATAATCTAACAATTTTATCTGGTATTTAGCGAGAGCAGCAAACAGGCTACCAACACACAAGCACAGGAAACGGAAATGAGTCAACACGCTTACCGCAGTACGTCAGCACGTCCAATCCAGTGATTTACCATTGGTGAAATGGTACACTGTGTGGATATTATTGTATACAATAATACAATAATAAAATCAGACACAGACTACAGTAAAGAGAACACATATATACACACTATAAACAAAAACAATATAGACAGATTGAAACAATAATGCAGTGTAAACAGTATATACAGTTTACACTATGACAATATGAAATGTATGAACAGCACTGAAGTAGAGAACAGGAAAAGAATGAATAAATAATAGGTGATAGTCAGTAAACAGGTGGCTGATTAGAGACAGAGTTACTGGGTTATTGTACAGGAATTATTCCTGACACTGTGAGTCAGAAATCAGCTCCTTCATCAGAGTGATGGCTTGTGGGAAGAAACTGTTCCTGAGTCTTTTGGTACCAGAGTGGGGGGAGCTGGAACAGGTTGTGTTCGGGATGAGATGGATCTGCAGTTCCCCTTCGAGGGGAACTCGAACTGTTTCAGTGACGACACTATGGGAACGCCTTTAGGCGTGGCAGGGCGGAATGCAAATGAAAACTACTCCAATGTTATTGGCTTAGTGAGAACGGTAGCATGTGACGGCGTAACTGTAGGCGTATATAAGCACGCCGGCACATAGGTACATTAGCTTTTTTCTATTCAGCAGGCACTTTGGTTAATGTGGTTAGTGAAAAGCTCCCGCATCCTGGCTAAGGAAGTGAACCTACCTGGAAGTTGCAGTATGTCCTCTGAGTTGAACCAGTTCCAGAGATGTGTCTCCCTGCCCGCGTTTCATCACGGTAGGACTCTCATGAGCTGTGTGTTGCTTGTCTGGGCCTGCCGCACGCCACGGCAGCTCTCGAGGGAGCTGTTTGTGACCATTGCGAGTCACTGCCCATGCGGGTACTGAGGTCCTGTATGGCCCTCTTCTCTGAGGACGGCCAGATACGCTCTCCCTGTGGCGCAGGCCCCACGGTCGCTGAGGCGGCTCGGCGTTTTCATTCATGGGGATCGCAGCAAGATCTGCTGGAGGATTCTGAGACGGCTGATGCCCCTTTCTCGTCCTTCATCTGCTGACTCCGACTCCCCTCATTCCCGTTCGGGAGCCTGTTTCTCGGCTTCTGCCGTTCGGGGACGCCGATCAGCGAGGTGAATGCACTCTGGCTCTGAGGAGCTAGATGTGCTTAGCATCATGGAGGAGAAGGAAGACTTCAGGGTGTCGGGCCGACGTCATCAGAAGAGCGCAGCACCCAACTATGATGAGCTGCTGGAAGTGGTGACGCGGGCTGTGGCTAAACTCAACCTTGATTGGCCACAGGCTGTGAGGAAGCTTTATGCCGGTAGTAAACTGGTGATCGCTTCCTGAGGAGCTATTCAGCACCCCCACGCCGATCCTTGCCGTTTTATTTTTTTTCTTACATAATGAGTTATGTAAGTCTTGGGTTAAACCTTTCTCCGCCCGGCTGTCTACTCCCCAGCTGCTGGAGTACAGCAACGTGGCGGGGATCAAGGACCGCGGCTATGGGACGATGCCGCGGGTAGAGGACGCTCTGGCTAGTTACCTCTCCCCTTGACTGGCGTAGTCTCTCCATAAGCCGGTGCTACCAACCAGACCATGCTGGGTGACTTCAGTGCTGGTTGGAAAAGCGTATATGGTGGCAAGCCAGGCTGGCGCGAGTCTGCACACCATGGCGGTCTTGCAGGCCTACCAGGCAGACCTGCTTCAGGATATGGCCCAGAGAGGGAGCCCCTCTGAGGAGGAGATGGCAGAACTGGGGTCCCGCTCGGCTGAGGCAGCGAGAGCATCTCAGCCCTCTACCTGCTCCCACCGTCAGAACCAGAAACAGAGTGTGGCTTCTTGCGGTGCCCCTTGAGCAGCTTGGGACACGAGGAAACGCTCCCGCGTACCCCCCCCCCCCGACAGACCGGACCTGAGGGCTGTCATCCAGTCGCGGAGGGGCAAGGCGTAGAGGTCCTGACTCTGTGTTTCAGCCCCGAAGGCCGACTGAGGTCCCCTCCAGGGTGGCCACTAGCGCTGTTTTCCCGCCGTCGAGGCGCTCGGGACGCGCTAGCCACCACCGAGCCTTCACCGTTCTGCTGGCCCCGAGGGGCGGCAGTCGACCAGAGGTTCAGCTCCCAGACTGCAGGTCATCGGTGGCTTTTTCCTGGCGGCCTGCTTCTGGAGACCGTCCGAGATCGGCACGAGCCACCGGCCACCAGCCCTGAGGGGTTGGTTCTGTTGGCGGTTTTCGCAGAGGCTTGGCGGAGCGTGACGAGCATATCTCCATGGGTCCTGCGCACCGTCATCGAAGGGTACAGACTGCAGTTCCGGATCCGCCCCCACAGATTCAATGGGGTGGTCCAGACTACGGTACGCCCAGAGCAAAGCCTGGTGCTGGGACAGGAAGTTCGCTCGCTGCTGGAGAAGGGGGCCGTGGAGTTCGTTCCCCCGCTGGCCAGCGAGTCCGGTTTCTACAGCCGGTACTTCATCATTCCCAAGAAGGACGGAGGCCTGCGCCCGATCCTAGATCTGAACCGGTCTCTGAGGAGATACGGGTTCAAGATGCTCACCATCCCCGCCATCGTGAGTCACATCCGGTCTGAGGACTGCTTTGTCACCATAGATCTAAGGGACGCGTACTTCCACGTCTCCATTTGTCCTTCCCACAGGAAGTTCCTGAGGTTCGCCTTTGGGGGCACGGCGTACCAGTATCGGGTTCTTCCCTTCGACCTAGCACTCTCCCCTCGCACTTTTGCCAAGTGTATGCATGCAGCACTGGCCCCTCTGAGGCTCCAGGGCATTGGGGCACTGAACTATATCGACGACTGGCTCATCCTGGCTCAGTCTCGAGAGTTGGCGGTTCGACATCGAGATGTCGTCCTCGCTCATCTTCAATGCTTGAGGCTGAGGCTCAACGTGAAGGAAAGTGTGTTGGCACCTGCCCAAAGAACTGTGTTCCTAGGGGTGGTATGGAACTCGTTGACGATACAGGCACACCTATCTCCACCACGTATCGAGTCCATTTTTGACCACGGTGAAGAGAGTGAGGTTGGGCCACGCCATCACGGTGAAACACTTCCAAAGCATGTTGGGCCTCATGGCAGTTGCTTCCAGCGTGATACCTTCTGCTCTGCTGTACATGAGGGCCCTGCAGGGGTGGCTGAAGACCAAGGGGTTCTCCCCGAGGGGAAATCCGTTCCGTCTGATACGGGTTACGCACAAATGTCTTTGTGCCCTATCAGCATGGAAGAAGCCTTGGTTCTTGTCCCAAGGACCCACGTTAGGGGCGCCTTGTCACCGTGTGATCGTTTCGACAGACGCTTCCCTCACAGGGTGGGGAGCAATCATGGGCGACCGCTCGGCACAGGGGATTTCACTCGTCATGGCACATCAATTGCCTCGAGATGCTAGCCATGTTCCGGGCTCTGAGGAGCTTCCTGCCCGAACTCCAGAGTCAACACATTCTTGTCCGACAATACGGCAGTGGTGGCCTATCCGAATCACCAGGGGGTCTGCGCTCGCGCCCTCTTTGCAGACTGGCGCATCAGATCCTCCTGTGGCCCCAGCGGAGACTACTGTCTCTCAGAGCGATGTTTATGCCTGTGACTCAGAATCAGGGAGCAGACCTGCTGTCGAGACGGAGGCTGAGGCCTGGGGAATGGAGACTCCACCCCTAGGTGGTGGAGTCATTGTGCGGAAGGTTGGGCCCATAGATGTGGATCTGTTTGCGTCTCGAGAGACTACGCACTGTCCCCTATGGTTCTCCCTGACGCCCCCGGCCCCACTAGGGCTGGACGCCATGGTACACATGTGGCCGAGGCGCTGTCTGTACGCCTTTCCCCCAGTCGATCTGCTCCCGGGGATCCTAGAGAGGGTCCGTCAGGACAGTATCCAACTACTTCTAGTAGCTCCGTTCTGGCCAACCCGGGGTGTGGTTCTCGGACTTGATGGCACTCCTGGACGGTCCACCATGGCAGGTCCCTCTGAGGAGAGACCTGCTGTCCCAGGCAGGGGGCCGGGTTCTCACCCTTGCCCGCCCTGTGGCAGCTGTGGGTCTGGCCCCTGAGGGGGTGCAATACCTAGAGGCGGGCCTAACGGCAGGAGCAGTCGCGACAATCCTTAGCTCCAGGGCCCCGTCCACACGGAGGATGAACGGCCTAAAGTGGAATGTTTTCTCCACATGGTGCAGAGAACACATGGTGGACCCAGTTACCTGCCCTGTGGTTCAGGTGCTGGAGTTTCTACAAGACTGCTTCTCTGCGGGCCTTTCCCCATCCACCCTCAAGGTTTACGTGGCAGCCATCTCAGCTTTCCACGCTCCTTCGAGGGATGGGTCTCTGGGGAGGCTTCCCCTAGTCGTACAATTCCTCTGTGGGACCCGGAGGATGAGACCTGCAACTTGCCCCAGAGTTCCCACCTGGGATCACCTGCCCACCCCGCAGTGGTTCTCGAAGCATTGGCTGAGGCCCCTGAAGATGGCCTTTCTCCTCGCTATCACCTCTCTGAGGAGGGTGGGGGACCTCCAGGCTCTTTCGATTACTCCTCGATGCCTGGAGTTTGCCCCAGGAAACATGAGGGCCATCCTGCACCCCTTTCCGGGATACATTCCTAAGGTGCAGTCCAACAGGATGGGGCCCGTGGTACTGCAGGCGTTTCATCCTCCACCTCATGTGACGGCAGAGGACGGGAGACTTCATTTGCTCTGCCCTGTCAGCGCACTGAGTATTTACACTCTGAGGTCCTCCCGGTGGAGGACACACCAGTTGCTGGTGTGTTTCAGGTCCCCCTAGGCTCGGCTCCCGGCTTCCAAACATACAATCAGCAACTGGATTGTTCAGACTATTCCCTGGCCTATCAGGTGCGCAATTTGCCTTCACCTATGGCTGTAAGGGCTCACTCCACGAGAGGCATGGCAGCCTCCACGGCTCTCTGGAGCATCTCTCCAGGAGGTTTGTGATGCAGCTGGCTGTGCCACTCCTCACACTTTCATCCGGTTCTATAGTCTGGACCTTTCCTCTGCACCCGGCACCCAAGCGCGCTCTCCTCCTAGTCGTGCCCACAGGTTGCCTGCACGCAAGGGCAGGCGGGGTTTCGGCGCGGCATAGTGGGTATCTCGTTCCCATAGTGTCGTCACCGACGCAGTTCGAGTTCCCCTCGAAGGGGAACGTCTCGGGTTACGTAGGTAACCCTTATTCCTCGAGAAAGGGCAACAAGACACTGCGTTGGTTTGCCGCACCTCTCCTCGCCTGGAGTGCCTTGCTTCATAGTAAAGAGCTAATGTACCTATGTGCCAGCGTGCTTATATACGGTTACGCCGTCACATGCTACCGTTCTCACTAAGCCAATAGGATTGGAGTAGTTTTCATTCGCATTCAGCCCTGCCACGCCTAAAGGCGTTCCCATAGTGTTGTCACCGACGCAGTATCTCGTTCCCCTTTCTCGGGGAACAAGGGTTACCTACGTAACCCGAGACGTTTCCTGCCCATTTCCTGACTCTGGAAATGTAGAAGTCCTGACTGGAGGGCAGGTTGGCACCAATGATCTTTTCTGCAGTCCTGACTGTCCGTTGTAGTCTGTTCCTGTCCTTTTTGGTGGCAGACTCAAACCAGACAGTGATGAATGAATGCAGGGTTACTTGTGGTTCCTAGAGTATCCAAAAGTAGAATGGGAGCCTGATCCTTCAGCTGTCAAGATCCTTTCCTGTGGAACCAGGTTCCAGTTTGGGTTCAGGAGGCAGACACTGTCTCTACATTACATTTAAGAGTAGGCTTAAGACTTTCCTCTTTGATAAAGGCTGGCTCGGGTGAGTTCTATCCCTTAGTTATGCTGCTGTAGGCCTAATTACTTGTAATGCATAATTCATTTCAGTTTTCAAGTAACTTGCCCAACACTGAATATAACGATGTGTTGCTTGGACCTCTTATTATAAAACAAATGGCAGCTCCTTACACATGTCTATGTTTGGATATGAAATTGACTCACACTGATGTAGATTTACAATAAAATCTGTCAAAGTGCAAGACATCCATCCAAAACAATGTCTGGATGATATCAGGGCCATTATCGTCTCTACATGCTGTCAGACTAACACACAGTGTAACCCCGTGGTTCGTATTCCATTCATGCAGCACTGCAGGCAAACTACTCTTGGTGAAGTGGGCTGAGCTGTGACACCCAGCTGTCACTTTAACACTGAGGGACCAACTCTCAAATGGCCTCTCAAAGCACGCTTCTTCAAAATGACTCACAGTCAGCGTGCTTACAAGGTCAAATGAAAATGCCACGCTAATGTAGTGAGTCAGTGCCAGCCCCCCCAAAGAAAAGATAGAAAGAAAATTCCTCACTGGTGGTGTGAAAATATCACCACAAAAGTGTTGGCCTTGACTGGTCTTTCTCAGATGAATTGACCAAGTGCGTCATGTCCCATCTATGTCCATAAAAACTCTCTGAGAAAAAGGCATGTGGACTTTTGTCAGGGTTTCTGGAAAGACATGAGTTTTTTTAATGCAATATTTTGGTGCTTTTATTGCTAAAAGGCCTTCAGATCCTCATGTCACCATATCACACTATTCCAGACTGCCAGTGGCAGCACAAAAAATGATTTTCCTGCACAAAAAGATGTATGCAAGTACATATGGACAACATGCTTCTGATGGAGGACACACTGTGTTTTGCTTTGCTAAACTGAAGCTTAGTGTTGGTAGGTGAGCAAAAACTCAGGAGACAGACTCTGTCCGGTAGCAAACATCAAGCTTAGTGGTCATCTCATATATTGACGCTACTTTTGGGATTTTCCAGTGTAATCCAAATGTTGCTGAGACACTTCGACTTCAGAAGTACTCCACCAAAACTTACAATAAATAGTGCCCAAGTCTCACTGAAACTGGGCTGAGACCACTGCATTGGTACAAAGCGGTGCCGACAAGAAAAACTGCAACACTTTGCAGCATTCCTGGTACATTACTTTGTTAACAGTGTAATTCTACTGTGAAACCGTCAATCATAGATAGCGGATATGATCATGGTTGCTGTGAAATCTTTCCAAAGTTGTAACATTCTCCCTCACAGTTCAAACTCATTAGTGTAAAAGCTTGAAGCAGAGAGACAAAACTAGCCTAAAATATGAAGACAAAACTGGAGGTTTTAGAGGGAGTTACATGCTGGAACTATTTACTGGTGAACAACAGTCAGGTGTAGTGACTGTTGACAGCTTCCTGTGTCATCAGAGTGAGGTACCTCCATCTGTACAGAGACCAAAACCACAACCTGTGCTCACCAGTCATATCAAGCAACACTACAGACGGATACACATTTGTTTGTTAAAAATAGTTCCAGCTTATAACTCTCCTTAAAACCAGCTACATTGATATTTATCATCACTGTCAGAAAGACATTCATTGATAAAAAAAATGTACGTTATTGCTGTTTATCTCTATATTCATTCATGTGCAAAGTACCAAACTGTGCTTCATCATATTTACAATCTGTGGGAGCAAGATGTGTCAAATTATCTTTTGTTGAAAGTGTGGAGTGACCAAACATGAATGAAGCTGGAGAGTAACATCTTCAGATGGCTCAGTGCTGCTGTCCTGCGGTTCACCAGATGTTATTGTTCTCACTGGGACCAAATGAAGCAAACTAAAACAGAAAACAGTCCAGAGTTTGTATGAACGGCTCAGGACCTGCCTGCTGGGAAGGCATCTCTGGCTTATGAATCATTACCACAACAGCTCAAAGCAGTCAAGGATGTGAGCACCAGTGTTTGAAGAGTCCCACAGCTGAAGCTTTGTGGATGGTGGTAGGGGTGTGCCCCCTCAGAACATGACGGAGAGCACAGAACGCCTCTGGCAGTGGGCAGCTTTCATCAGGGCCTGTGTGGGCACGATTTCATAAAACTGTGGGCACCTGTGGGTGACTCATGCAGGCCTTACTGCTCGTCTGGGCTAGAGTGACAAAAAAAACTAACTACAGGGATGAGAAGTATATAGGCCACAGTTTCCCACTGTGGTTTCTCGCAGTGATCCAAGTAAACCCTCTAAACTGGAGACTTAAAAAAGAAACAAAAAACCGGGAATCACCTGAGGGTGCTGCAGGAAAATCCAGATAAATATTTTCTAAAAAGCTTTCAGAGAAGAGAGAAAGGAAAGAAGAAAGACAGCTTCAGCTCTGTTTCCTAAACAAAGGTTAGAGCATCTTGCAGTCCCCCCTGGGGCAAGGAGCTGGCTGAGCCGGGGGGGCTCTGCCAAGGCAATATGACAGCACCCAGGAAGGCAGTGTGTGGGTGGTTTGACTAGCCATGCTGGGTGCCACATCGCCTGCAGTGGGTGCAGGGCGAGGTTGTAATTGACAGTAGTTGAGGGAGGTGCAGGGATGTCAGTGTCACTCTGATGAGGCTGAGCTGGCGTGACATGCCTGTCAGCGGCGCGCTGCACAGCATGCACAGCTCATATAATGTTCTCTGGATGTGTGCATTTGTTTACATGCAGAGAGGACAGCACAGAGCCGGTGCAGGAAGAGACAGCACACTTCCAGCGTAGGCGTAAGACACAAGAAAAAGGATGAACGGAAGGGGGGAAGGGCAACGGAAGGAGAAGTAGGACGAGTGGGACATGATGGGCTGGCTGACTCCCTCCTCCTTCCTCCACCTCTCTGCTATCGCAGATGAGATGGACGAATACGATGGCAGGCCGGTCCCTTCGCCTTGCCTGCAAATGAAGCAGTCGTGGCACAGCTGCCAATACTTTCCTGAGGTCTTGTCATTTACATATCGGGGCTTCTGTGGGGTGCACAAGCTCCAACACACAGGAGCAAGGACCTCGCCATTCATTTTTAAATGAATGCATCACACACGGAGTAACAAAGCACCACCACTCAGCCTCCGCAGAGTGCACATCGGTTTAGATACAATGACAAGGAAGAGAAGGAGGAAAGAAGAGGTAAATATATTGACTTAAAAAAACTTCATTGAGGACAGGCAGAAAAGAGAACGAGAAAAAGCAAAAAACAGGCAGTATGGCGCTCAAGCTGCAGGGGCCTATTAAAAAATTAATCAAAGGCTTTTGATTTCCCACTGAAAGACACAGACAGCCTCCACACAGTTCTAGTGAGAGCGCATCACAATTCATTTTTAAGGTGGGTCAGCAGCTCCTTAAAAAGCACGTTTTCTCACTTACCTCCAGTGGCATCTAAACATACAGATAATATTGGTTTTGAGATGTCTGCCTCCACTCCAGTACAACAACGTGAACTGCTTTGCATTTTCTCTATAATGTAATATAATAATTGTTTGTAGTCCTGCTTTGTACCAATCAGCGTTGATGTTTTTCAAACTTTAACAAAGAACCCAATATTATTCTAACCTCAACCATGTGCCTTTAGTTGCCTTAACAGAACCACAAAAGGGTTATCCATGAGCCACATCACAAGCAGAAAAACTAATTAAATGGGTTGCTGAATATTTTGCAGATACAGTCCACATAAAGTATTTACATTTGCTCATTATGTTGATGAAAACTTAATCAAGGTGGCATTAAGTTTCCTTCTAAACATGTATTCTAAACAGAATACAACATTTGTATTATATTGATTATGATTTTTTTTTATTTGCATAAATATTTTATTATATTGGCAATAATATTTTTATTTTTATTTATTTTTATATCTCATCTGTAGTACAGAGCTGGGGTCAGGAGTTAGCCTGGGTTAGACTAAAGCCTGGAAGCAGGAGAAAACAGCTAGCCTGGCTCTACCCAAATTCCAAAAATACAGCTAACACTGATAAATTCAATCATTTAATCTTAATTATTTAACTCATACAGAAAGAGACATGTAAGAGACAGGAAAGATTACTTGTTAATGTACATGTGTCCATTAACAAGTCCAATGCGAAGTTAAGTCACTGACAACTTCTCTGGGAGTAGTAACGTGGGTACCATTGTATTGTTGTTTAGTAACAGGGGAACTCTACTTTAAAGACAGCTTCTAAACCTGAGTTCAAGCTGTTAGTTCTGTAATGTGTTAGCTTAGCATAGGCATCTAAAGAACATGGCTGACAGACTGCTTGGCTCTATGTGAATGATAAAGATGTCAGTAGAAAAATCTCACCTTAATCAGACCTGACTGAGTGGGAAATGTAAAGCAGTCTGAAGGTGGCACTCAACCAAACCTTTGTTCTGTCAGAGGTCACAGCTGTGTGACCTTGTGCAGAGATGCAGTGGTTGAACTTTCACACTCTTCTGCATGTGTTGTCCAAACGCAGTCCATAGCCCGCGGGTGCTTCGGCTTTCTGAATCAATATTTCAGCACGCCGAGGCGTCGTTCAGCCTCCATCCACCTGGAGTGCTGCCAACATCTAGTTTCAGTACTACCAAC
This sequence comes from Lepomis macrochirus, assembly GCA_024633595.2. NCBI lineage: Eukaryota > Metazoa > Chordata > Actinopteri > Centrarchiformes > Centrarchidae > Lepomis > Lepomis macrochirus. Next base: position 812,246 of record JALXJV020000014.1, on the reverse strand, counting down.
AGCCCGCAGTGCATGGCTTCTGCCCACACACACACATCCACAGGAGCATTAGCAGTCATAAACTATCACAGTTCTTTGTTTTGTCTTGCCAGGTGGCCCTGTAGGTTTGAAATTCGTTTGAACAATGTCTGTAAAAATTTACATTCTACTAAAATAAAAAATAACAACCATTTTGACTTATGCCCTGTTGAACAACAGTCAGGCATGCAAGGTAAGTACTTTCATTATGCATTAAAGGTCCGGGAGAATATCATCTCCACATGGTGCCGTCACATGATTATGACCTTGGGAGCCTTAACCTTAAAATGGAAAACAAAACCTGTGGAACTAGGTTAAAGGCAAGTTGCTAGTAAAACACTTTTTGTCATATTTGTTGAAACTGTCTATATACACCAATGCATATTTAAAAGTTAGGTGCTCTGAAAAAGAGAGTATAAAAATCGGCTGTCTGTAGTCCTCTCAGGGTTGCAGTAAACACAGCCACTCATTCCATTCGGACCGAATGCAATGATTGGCTGGCTGACTGTCACTCTCCCTCGCTGCCATGGCTACCAGCCCTGCTGCTACATGAGCTGCCCCGATGCGCGCACCCGGTCAGCTCGCTCAGACCTGACGAGCGAAGCGGTCCGACCGAAGCTAATATCTGCATGGCTTTTCAACTGAGGAACACCGAGGGGCTGACGCAGCGTGGTGGCTTTATTTCTGCTGGACAGGTAATCTGGGTTTTATCATTTTGATGGTAATTTGTTACTTTCATCGCTAGCAAACGTAGCTACCTCAGCATAGAGCTAACGGTAGCTACCTACTTAGCGTAGAGCTAACTGTACGAGCTACGAGTGCAGGCTGGTGTAGGAGCCAGAGTAGAGACGATGAATTATATCCAGCTGTAGGTGAGTTGGAAAACAGCAGCGCGAGCTGTGTTTTCTGACGTTTTCCTGCCCCCGAGTGCGTACTGCACGGTCCTGACTCGAACCGGCGACCTCGGGTAGAATTAAATCTATCAAATGATATTGGGTTTGGAAGAGCAAGACTAAAGCTAATAGTAGTGGTGCTAGGTTGAAGAGCAGCCCAACAATTCCCTCCAAGAACAAGCACTAGGCAACAGAGGCAAGGAAAAACTTCCTTTTAAGAGGCAGAAACCTCGAGCAGAACCATGGCTCAGGGTGGGCGGCCATCTGCCTCGACCGGTTGGGGGTGAGGGGGAGAGAGAGAGAAATAGAGCAAGAGAGAGAGAGAGAGCAAGAGAGAGAGAGCAGAGGGAGGCAACCTACACAGTATACACATAGAGGTACAGACAATAAAGGTAATGTTGCTATAGACTGAATGAAAAATGGTACAGATATTTATAGTAATGTTAATGATAATAATAATAACAGTAATAATAGCAATAGGACTAGTAACAGCAGTTGCAACTGTAGCAGAGGGCGTCGAGCAGGAACACGGGGGCAGCAGGAGACTCCCAACAACAGATCCAGACTCCACAGCTCCAGAGCCAGCAACACCCGCAGGAAGCAACAGGAGGAGGAAGTACACGACCACGGGAGAGGGTCTTCTCCCGTAGTACTCTTCAGGGATTCTCTATGAATCCCTGAAGAGTACCTTTGTTGTAAATAACTAGGTTTTGTCACTTTTCTGAAAACGTTGGTATTGGACTCCCTGAGATGAGAACATTCTGAAATAAACTGCTTTCTTAAGGATCTTAGAGAGAAAAGGAAGGTTAGATGTAGGTTAGATACTTTGCTAAAACCCCTGGTTCAAGGGTGGGCTTTTTGAGAAGTGGTTTAAATACAGCTATTTTAAGTACTGCGGTTTAGGTACAGCAGTCCACATTTAATTCTCCAATTCATGAGTGAGTTTTCAGCAGCCTAAATGTTGAGATTCAGTCTTTCAAACATTATTTGAGCACATTTTATGGCATGAAGGGATTTTTCCGTTTCATTGCTTTATGAAGTTAATTTAGAACAATGTTTGGAACATTTTTTTGAGTGTGTTAAATAAATTAATCTCATTTTTGAAGTGGCGACAAGTTTATTAAAGTGAGGGAGAACGGCCCGAGTCTTTTAATGTGAAACACCGACACACAGCCGAGCTGAAAGAATAAGGCTGATATTTTCTGCAGCTCATAAGAACACTTTTTATCAACGCATTATTATAGACTAAACTGTTCATTTAGACATTCACACTGTCTGCGATTTTCTGTCTCCCTGTGTCAGTTTCAGCCGTGCTACTGTCGTATTTCTGTAGTGTTACAGTTTAATCCTCGATCGTAAAATATGACGCTCTGCTGACAGTGGACCTGTTCATGTCTGTTTGATCATCTGCTGCTAACACCACCTCTTTTATGTGAACGCGCTCCCGGCCGGATTGGGAAACCCTGGGTTAATTTACCGAGTTGATAACCAGCTTCGTGGTGCAGGCCAGGTATGTGTTTGTGTGTGTGTGTGTGTGTGAGTGAGTAAGAGGGAGACTGGGAGGTGGGGTTGTGTGTGTGTGTAGCTTAATTTGTAATATTATTTTAAATAATTTATTTATACCCCAACTACCTTTATTTTTTTAAATACAGCAAGAAAGTGTCAGACACTGGTTAGAGCCAGCTGACAGTTTTAAAAAAAATCTCCGATGACCGGCACAGACAGGGAGAGAGAGTGTGTGTGCGCAGTCAGCTACGCAATGAGGATTTTTATTCAATCTGAGCACAGATATTGACTCCTATTACTTGTACTCGGCTAAAGTGCTTTATCCGTACCAGATACTCGTTTCAGCCGAGTATCCGGCTCAACCCTACTGATTAGTCAGAGAGAATATTCACTATTCACTGCATCATCATTGCGTGCACAAGACAGAGGCCAGTCACAGAAAGTTTAGTTTACAGTTTTCGTATGGAATTTCATCACTAAATCCACTTCTGAGAAGTTTTGAAGTGAGAAATCAGCTGTGTAGATTTCGAATATTGACAGTTTTACGAGAAATGATGGCGGAACAAAAATGTGATGAATATTTTCAGAGTTGAGGAGCTGCACGAGTGGCTGCGGGGGAAGACTGCGGCGACCCGCAGGAGGAGGCCGGCCAGCCGCCCGCTCACAGAGCCCTCTGCTCCCGCCGTCACACAGACGCTGCAGCAACAACGGCAGAGGAAAACACAGCCGGAAGGTTTTCATACCGCTTATCTGTCTTTACATTCTGAGGAATATTCAAACACATTAACCGTAGACTGTATATATTTTAAGAGCTGTGTGGATTGCTGGGGTGTGTGGCGTCGCTATCTCTGGGTGCTATCTGCAATAGAAAACTGAGCAGGTCCGAGTAGAGTCGAGTCTATCGATTTGTGCTATGGAAGCATTTTTGGCAAGGCAGCATAGATCGTCGGAACACCGGCAACAGTTCAACGTTTAGTCCTGATGGTAAGATGTGGTACAATGATGTTGTGTGGTTGTGGACTGGTAATAATTTATGTCATCTGCTAGGTTACGGGTGCAGTCTGAAGGTTGTATCACACTACCTTGTTTCTTACGATCCGCCCTTCTCTGCTTCTGATTGGCTCGTAGTCCTTACCTAGGAACTGCGCATGTGCAACTCCCAACAAAGATATGCTACAAATAAGATGCATCACTCTGTAGCTCAAAAGCGGAGCGTACAACAGACAGGCTGAAAAGAGGAGCTTCAGCAATGTGCAGTATGAGAAAAATATGGTGTTTATTGAAAATTAATCCATGTTAACCTGTTTTCTGCACCTGTTCTGGTACAACCCCTAATTAAGATTTTGAAGCTGAAAATGAGCATATTACCACCCCTTTAAGTATGGCCGCTGTCTTCAATAACTTCACGTTTCAAAAAATGGAGCTGCTGATAATCAGAGTTGGTTTCTCAGTGGGTGTGTCGCTGAGTGGGGAAAATCTGTAAGAAACGTGAAGAGGTTGGACGTAAACCCAGGGCTTTGAATGCTTACAACTACTCCTGTTTCAGACAGTCACCCAGCCACACTTTCCTGGCTGCTCAGGAGATGCAACATCTGTAAGTAAGTAAGAGCTGTTTTCAAGCTCAAAATTGGCAGAGCTGTCCAGCGCTATCTTAGTGGTGCGTCACTGCGTGTCATTCACCGATAACCATAAATGGATAAAGAGTTGGGTTGTGGGTGGGGCTGAAGTGACGTGTTTCTAAAACCACACTGCCTAGCTCGACGTGACGGAATTTACTCAGACTAAGGACCTAACGCTATATGCTACTCTCCATTTAGCAGAGGTAGCTTGTCTGGTTGTCTGGCTTGTCTGGTTGGAGGTGAGTAGCCTGTGGATTCATCGTTAAAAGCTAAATACTGGAGAAGTTAACCCGAAACTATACAACAACACTTTAAATAACTACTTATCATTAATGAGGTTATACTACAGAAAGTTTAAAGTGGTTCATCGTTTTTTAATATATAATATATTTTTTAATATATAAGTGATCATTTGCAACTCGCAGACTTGCAGAAATTTGGGATTTAACATTAAAAATTCCCATGAATCAGCATTCTCAAATGTTCAGTCGTTTATTAAGATGGTACTTGATCATCGATACTAGTCAAAGTTAATAAGCTAGTGTTATTATTAGATTAAGTGACAGATGATGGTAACATTAGCTATTTAGATTACAAAGCATTAGCCGTAACATTCACTGTTGTTGCCCTGTTCTCTACACCGCTTGTTTTTTTATCTGAGTAATGTGACTGCTGTCAACAGTGTTATGTAAGATTATAGTCTTATATATGACTGTTGAAAGAAAAAGGCACTTTTATATCTGTCACAGGATGTTTATCTCTTTCAGTGATCCGTCCTTGTAGAGGTTCTGATTCCCCTATGTCTGCTACACTTAGCTTAAACTGTAAGTATGATAGTTTTGGCTACTTAACATTTGACAGCTGCTAATACATTGTCTATCTTCAAAGGACAACACAAAAAATACTGTTGACTATTGTTATTGACCGTCATTTTGAGGTGTTATTCCCTTGTTCCATTTCTCCCACATCTGAAATTAGAAATTAGCCCCCTCCCTCCCCGGCCTGAATTTCACCCATTTTCATCTGGTCACCCTATGTAACAGTTATAATGATAGAACCTGTTGGAACCCAGTGACATAATTTAACATCAGTAGTGTTCAGGTGTTGTGGAGTAAAAGGAAAAGGCTGAGCAAAGAAGTATTGTGCAGGAATATCACTCACCAACTGGAACACAGGCTTCTTGAACGGTCTCTCATTAGCCATCTCGGTCTACCATTCACCAAACAGTACAGATGCAGAGCTCTGTGAGTGTTGTAAAGGCTAACAGACAGTGGACTGTGTGCTAGCAATGGCAGCGGCAATAGCCACCTATGTTTGGCTCAGAGTATGCCGTGTCTAAGTACAGCCTCACAGAGCCGCTAGCATGGCTGTGAGAATCCTTTAAGCCCCATGGGGCCTTATTTTGGAAAAAATATAGTAGGCTAGTTAAGTGCGAGAGACAGCTAATGTTTTGATCCTGTTTGAATTGTGTCCTGAATAACACACAATTGTCAATTTAATTGATTTTAAGTCAAGAAAGTCAGTTTGTCTTAAAACAGTAAAGGAACATTTAGTTTGGTGTTCAACTGAAGTGACAAACTTCCGGTCTCCGGGCTGAAGCCACCCTGGAAGACCAAAAAACTGCAAATCATCAAGTGGCATCGATGTCGGCATATTGCTTGATAGCTTAGCTCGTTATGCTAATTAGACAGATACGAGCAGCCCCAAGCTGCTAATGATGCTAAGTTAACAGGAGTTAGTGCGTTCTAACCGCAGCTTGTAATGAGTCAAAGACAAGTCAGCAAGAAGCGAGAAGCCAAAATGTATTATATTAACCTTACTGTGAGACATTAGGGTGATAATGCTTTGGAGAGAAGGCTTGTGTGAAGTTGGAAAGTAAAGGCTCAGTCAAACGTCTCTGGCTCCGCTTTGTTAGCTGACTAAATGTTAACGGTAAACTTTACAAACAGACAATGTTAGATTTGGCTACGTACTGTAGCAGAGTCACTGTTCAGTTAGATGGTAGTCAGATACTATTATAAATGGCTGCACCTGAATTGGAGGGACACGAAGGGTTTAAAGGCAGAGAGCTGAAGGGGGAGCAGCTCCACAGTTCTGCCTGCTCGCCGAGGAGAGCCATGCACCTCCAACTGTACTGTTCAAAAATGATATACTAATCTTTGTGGGGTTCATCAGTGGGGATGATTGATTCAAAGTAGTTAGTATAAGTAACATTTCTTGAGATTCAGCAAACAATCTGAGTTGATAACTACATTTGATCAGCAATGTTTCTGATAATCAGCTTAAGAGGTGGATGCATGATTCAGAAGAACTGATGTTGTAGGCTACCTGCAGTGATTTGCATCCACCTTTTTTGTCAGCATAAAATGAGCATTATGCCTGCAGACAGTTAGCTGGGCTGTAACTAGGGCGATGGTTTAGTTAAGGTGAGAAATTAGCTGTGTGAGAGCCGCCTCTGAGTTTGTTTGGTGGATTAGAATTTGCCAAAAAAGGTAGTACAGATTAATATGAAATATAAAATAAGATCCTTTTAATAAACATTCAATAAGATCTGACTTGAGTAGTCAACAGGTATCTAGCAGCATGGATTATTATTGCACAGTGTCCAGCAGCAAACCGTAGATTGCACATATAAGTAAACAGTGTATTTCCCTCATTACTGTTATTACTGTTACATGCCAGAGAGGTTATTATGCTGAGGCGATCTGAGAGCTCAGTAGCTTTATGGCAGGTTGGTAGAAGCTGCTTAACTGTCTACCCATTGTTGCCTTTACAGGTACCAGAGGAGCTGATTGCAGAACCCTCCAGATATGATTTGCTGTGTTCAGCTCTACAGGAGATAACAGCCTAAGATGGTATTTATAGGTATGCATCTATGTTAACAGAAAATAATAGATCAAAGGTTGATGTTTAAAACTATTAAGTGTGCAGATAAGTCTTTGTTTCTCACAATAGAGTAATTTCTCAGTAAATGTCACATTTGTCTCTTAAAGAAATGGTAAAATAAAACAGTATATAAGTCCTGTAGGAGGTGTAATTTATTGCGACCACTGAGAAGGCCTTGTGTGACTTACATTGTATAGAATGCAAAAGTGCATTCAATCAGCTCTGAGACCTCAGAGTTTGCTGCGTCACAATAAATACAACCTAGTGTGATTCATAATTACTCTGTGCAGATCATTCTTTGCTTCAGGACTTACCCATTGATGTGCACACATTCTTCTATGTTTTAACTTGACTTATATCAGAGCAGCAAACAAGCCACTCTTGAGAAACTTCAGGATCTATTACTGGGTGTATGGCTCCCTTCTTCCCAGGTCTCTGACACCAGGTGGGACTCTGGGAGGAAAATGTGTAATAAATGCTTCAGGTGATGAAAAATATAAAGTAATGATACAGATGAGTCTGTAAAAAATAGAATTTTGTGGAAAATATAAATTTCTAACATAATTTAATTCAAAAAGTGAATCTCTGAATATATTCTAGATTCATGAAGCATTTTAAACCCTTCTTGTTTTCATCTTGATTATTACAATTTACAGCTCATGGAAATTAAACCTCCAGTATCTCAAAATGCATAAAAAATTTAGAATAGCCTAAATACATTTCTATATTACAAATTATACAGAAATGTCAACTGGAGTTTGACGTAACTTATAGAGCGCCAGTCCATGTTAGCTTGGTGTGGACAATGCCTCCAGTTACAGCCTTGAGGTCTACCTCTCTGACTTCTGCATGTGAAAAACAAAAACACGCACAATGAGAAATCACGGCCGTTTTGTATTTTGGTTTGAAAAAGCAATTAGCACAACACAGAGGCTGTTCTCCATGTTGTCAGGATATGATACCTGCTGCAGCCAATTCTGCGGTATCCTGAGTTGAGGTCTGGGGGGCATTGACGGCAATCTGGAGTTTCACACCTTTGGATTCAAGCTGTTTAAGCTGCTCAAAGACTGTTTGTCCCTGCAAAATATATGGAAATAAGATTGTGCACATTAGAGCTTCAATGGAGGCCGGGGCATGGCGCTGAACTAACTAAGTTGTTCGTTTGAGATCTAAGTAAACATTAATGTAATTATTAACTGATTCATATTTAACTGTTGACATTGATCTCAACAAAATCTAACATTAATGTTGCAAAATAACGTGAAAAATAACCACATTCATATATTAAAAAGCTTTCAAAACCTTGTTGTATAATGTCAATAACAGATATATGAGTTTTTTTAATACTTTCAGGTATCTTACCTTGACTGTTAGCTGGTAGTGACCTTACTTGCGTAGTGCGTAAATTTTGTCAGGCAGTGTTGCCTGAAATCAAACACTGCCGTACAATAACCGGAAATGATGATCACAAGAGTTGACCGCTTCTTTTTTTGCTTTTCTTTTATTGCAACTGGACAGATCATTACCGCCATCATTTGACTAGTGATTTTTGCCTGCCAAAATATCGACCAGCTAGCACTGTATTGAGCAAACCCTAATAAAAATGAATAGTATACTTTTACTTGTGTGGATCCTTCTCCTACTGGATTAAAACGTATCGGTATGTTAATTTACACATTTTGTTTTGTTGTGATGAGGAGTCCATGGACTAGCCTATAGTTGTGGATGTTATCCTTACTTCAAACTTACCAAATAAACCGTCATTTAAAGTTGTAATTTTATGTGCTCATTACATAAAAGGCACATACCAGCTTAAAAGTACATGTAAAATCAACCATCATTGACTGTTGTAATTGTTTTTCACATCAACATACAATGAAAATATAAGTGAAAGCAGAGACAACATAATGGATATGAAAACATTCTGTTACGAATTGGTACAATATAAATGATTGAAAATACATTACAGCACTTCTAGTCATTCATGCACCAATGTATCATTTAGCTTGCTACAGTCATGAAAGTTCAATATAAAGGAGAACACATACTAACATAAAAATAAATTCAATAAAATTTTATTTAAGATATTAAAGTTTAATGCTTATGCTTTTCTTTCTCCAGCATCCAAACCCTAGGAAACACTTCCAGCTAAATGCCACAGTGCACTTTGATGGCTTCAGTGACATGATAGTGGACTTCTGTCTCTCCATGGCGTCCTTCAGTACTCTCATGGCCATCCTCGGCACGACATGTGACCATGGCTGGGGATCCATCATTGAGGCCCTGGTCTTTCTATTTTGGTTGGCCAGTGGTACCTCCTATTGTGGTGTGTCTAGAATCTTTGATATACCACAAGACTAGTCAGAAAGTCCTCTCTATCCTCCCTCAGGCAATGCACTTTCTTTCTCAGAAAGATTTGCCTCACCTGGTTGCAGGTTTTGCATGTTTAGCTGGGTCAGCAGGTTTTCAGCAGGGTTGTTGGCAGCATTGATGATGTCTACGTCTGTGTGAAGCCACCATCAGAGGACCCAGCCTGTTAGCTCAATAGAAAATGACCCTTTCTGTTCAATTTTAGGTTGTCTGTGACCACAAAGCCAAGTTCATTGATGTATGTGCACAATGCAAGGGTGTTAAAGCACAGGCCCATTTACTACCTCCAGAAATTACCTCCTCCATGCTGCAACATAGGAGATGGTGGTTACCCCTGCCTCAACCAACCAATCGCCCTCATGACCCCTTACAGACAGCCTCTCCACAAACATCTCCAGATGCGGTTTATTAATCACATGTCTAAAGCGAGATGTGTTGTGGAGAGAGCTTCTGGCATCCTGAAGACCAGTTGGAGGTCCATTTTCTTAAAGGCTCTGGAGGTGGATGTCCTATATGTCCCGGAGGTCATCATCTGCAGTCCTGCACATCTGTCTCAGCAATGGGGACCTGTTGGAGCCAGATGATGTTGATGTGGAGGGAGCAGCAGGAGACAACCCAGAACCAGCACTTCCAGACGCCATCTGTGGATGTTATGCACCAAATCATGACTATTCCTGTTAATCCTGATTGAGCATTTGCAATATCGTTATTGTAGTTGTTCAGCTACATTTAATTAAAAATGTTCTTTTAAATATTAAGGTTGTATTTAAATGTCCTTTCACACATTTTCACCTAATGTTTTACATTAAGCACTTGGAAGTGCCTTGTTGTTGAAATGTGTTACACAAATAAACTAGCTTGCCCTGTAAATGTAAATGCAAATGCTCCTTTCTAGTCTTTGCGACCACGCAAAGCCCTTTAACACTACATTCACATTCACACACTGAGCACACTAAGTACTCAAACAGAAACTAACATTCACACACATTCATAAACTGGTGGAACAGCCACCAGGGGCAATTCAGGGTTCACTATCTTGCCCAAGGACACTTGGGCGACATGTAGCCTGCCGACCTTTTGATTAATGGGCAACCTCCTGAGCCCCAGCTGCTGTGAACATTTGTGATTAACTAAATATCTAGAATAACAGTAATGACAGCAGATCATAAGCTAGTTTTTTATTTGTTAAGCAATTTTTCTATGACTGCCAGGAAGGGCTCCTCCCTAACAGCGTTCCCCCTATCTCTCCTCTCCTCCCTTCCCCTCATCTCTCTAAAAAACCTCTCCTCCCTCTCCACTGCTCCATTGTGTCTTCTCTCCTCTCTCTCTTCTGCCTTTGCCTCCATCTGCCTGAGTTCCAGCTCATATTGCCCCTATTTCTCCTGGAGATCCCTTAAAGCATCCAGAACATCCACCTGTTGCCTTTTTCGGGTGGCAATGGCGCAGTGGATAAGATGCATGTCTTTGGTGTCCCTGAGCAAGACAGTTTACCCCTAGTTTCTCTGGAGGCGTGCCACCTCTGAGACATATATCAATATATTGTAAGTTGCTTTGGATAAAGGTGTCAGCTAAATCAATAAATGTAATGTAATGGGGTGGATGTTGTGCATGTGTCCCGTTCTGGGGTCACCATATAGGGGGGTTTGACTACTGCCACATCCTGGGAAGACAAAGCAATGAGGACAAGCAGTGTTACCAAAGGCCTGCCGTCAGTTGCCTCATCCAACAAACCATACCACTTCCAAGATGTGGCAGTGGACTCACCCCAACCACCCCAGTTCTGGGGCACTTCAGGTTCTGCAGAGAAAGGACAGCAAAAAAAACACAAACAAAACAGAAAACATTTGTAATGTCAGCATTAAATGTCTGAAGCAAAATGTAGGTGATATAAAATCATCAGTTAAATGTATGTAACACAACACAGAGTGTGCACCAAACAAAAAACTGATTATTTATACTACACAGAGACGTGTAAAGACAGTCAACCAACCTTCTATTTTTTTGAGGTTCTCCCATTTGTTTTTTATGAAGCCTGGGGTCACCCTCTCCTCCAGGCCTGGGGCCACTGTCCCCTCCATGCCTCGATGCACCGTTGCTCCTGAATGAATATAGGGGAAACACTGAACTTACATTTGCATAGTGCACCGTTTGCCAGAACAACCTGGATCGCTGCAGCTTCCTCAGCCGCCATTTTCACAAAGTTTGAAAATACGTTGTCTTCCATTACGTAGCCAAGATGGCAACCATTGAGGATGAGAAGTGAGAAGTGTCCAGTATTCCACACTCACTAGAGTACACCAACCGGGTACTGCATTTTGTCAAGTTCTCAGTGTGAACGCAATTATACCACTCAAAATAATAAGTGGATTTCGGGTTTTATTGGCATTATGTTCCTGTTTAGACTTTTACTAGTGTGTGTGTTAGTGTTTATCACTCCCTGCCAGTGTTGTCTTTTAGGTTATGTTATGGTCCTGTTTCATGTTCTCTGTTGTATTTTGGAATACTCATCCTTGTGTATTGTCACTAGCTTTACTTCCTGTTTTATTTTGTAATCATTGGTGTTTGCTGTTTTTGTCTAGCTTTGTTTCATGTCTGCCTTGATTCCTCATGTGTCTCACCTGTGACTAATTACTCTGCCTGCTTGTGTGTTTGTGGTGTGTTCCAGTATATATTAAGAAGAAGAACATATACTTTCTTTATCCCACAAGGGTAAACTCAATATTTTCACTCTGTTGTTAATGTATTTTACACAGGTCTGAAATACAAATAGGCACAAACAGGACCTATAGTAACAACACATGGAAAGATGTCAGAGCGAGGGCACTGCCACTTGGTGCGGGGCCCCGAGCGGTTAATCTAATGTAGAGTTTTCTGTCTTGTGCTCTGTTTTCCACTGGATTTCCGGATTGTTCCTTTGTTCCTATATTACCCTGCCATAGTTGGACTTTACCCTTGTGTCTGGATTACCTTGCCTTTTGTTTGGACAATTCTGTAAGTGGCTGTTTCTGTTCAATAAACCTGCAAACTGATCCAGCCTTGCTAGTCTGCCTCAGTTTGTCTGTTGTTGTTTCTGATAGTACAACACAACCAACAATGGACCCAGCTGACATTGTTTCTGATGCACTGGTGGACATGGTTTGTGAGATAGTGGAGCTCAAAGCCATGTAGAGAGAAGCCATCAATGACTGTCATAAAGAGGATATCTCGTCACTAGCCTGCAAGAAAGTGACTGAAAAGCCGTGGTTAAGACTCTTAATACCAGCATGGGTCATTCGTTTCTTCAACACACCAGCCCTTGCTTCTCAGCCTGCTAGCAACCAGCTAGTCAGCTTCCATCAGCTTGCCAGACTGCCTGTTTCCTGCCCAGCCAGCTCCTGTCTGTAGTGTGGCCGATGCCAGCTCTCCAGGGTCCAGTCCGTGGTTCAGTCTGTGGTCTGGCTGACGCCAGTTCCCCAAGGCCAGTCTGTGGTTCAGTCCGTGGTCCATTTCATGGGTTCCAGTATCCCCGTTCCAGCAGTCCCGTCCCTGTTTCCTTTGGTGCTGCTTTTCTGCCGGACTTCAGCCCTGCCCAGCCTCCAGAAGGGTTCCGCCTTTACCAGTGGCCCCCAGAGGGGTTCTGCCTTTGCCGCTGGCCTCCAGAGAGTTCCAGTGCTCGCCGTCGACCTGCTGCTCGGCCTCCAGAGGGCTTCCTCCCTTACTGTTGGCCATCCTGCCGACCCCTCCAAAGAGTTCTGCCCCCTGACCTGCTGGGTCGACCTCCGGGTCGACTGTTCTGTCTCCATGAAGACTCCTGTGTCCCCTCTGCCTAGCTGTTTCTTCCTGCTTCCTACTTTGTACTTTACACACAGACGTCAGGTCAGTCTTGTCATCAGTTGCTGTACTTTAAAGTCTTTTTTCATTAGTAAGGTCAGTGTTGCAGTGTCCTGGTTTGAGTTTTAGAATTATCTTTTACTTTTTTTTTTTTTTACTATGTATATGTGTATTGCATACTAGTACTACTAGTATTTGTTTACTACTATAACTGGTGCAACTGCTATTACTACCACTAGGCTAGTCATAGTAGTTGATTAAAAAATTAAAGTGATGAAATTAAAGAAACAGTTTTATGCAAGTTGGGTTTATTTTTAAATGAGGATGTCTTATGTTACTGTAGTGTACAATGTGGTGGGATGACAGCACAAGGTGTGCCAGGGTTGTGCCGAGTGACAGTTGTGATCTCCACACAGGAAACTGCATTTAACTTAAAGTATTAGTGTGTTTTGATAGCAGCCAGTTTGTCCCCTCTGTCAGGCTCACTGTGTGCCGTAATCCTGTTTCTGAAGACGGTCACACTACTAATCCATCCTGTGAAAAGACTTTGAAGTTACTGTCATGCAGTCTTTGTATTTGTGTTTGTGACTGAGCTTCCGCAAGCAAAGTCAATAGTTCTGTATGAAAATGTCCTCACCTTTGTCTACGCCACAGTACTTGTCAGTGTGTGTATTACGACAGAAAGATACTGTGAGTCACCTGAGAAAAGCAGTAATACATAAACATCTGCTGACATCAGAATGAAGACACATACAGCTGTAAATGAAGTGAAATTAAATGTTCAAATGCCTGAGAACATTTAGGTTAAAGGGTCATTTCATCCAAATTACAAAGAGAAATATTGCCTCACTTACCTTCAGTTGGTCATGTTGTTAGTTTTGGTGTTATTTCTACAGGTTTTGAGATATCTCTGATTTTCTGACTCCAACTCAACGTCAACTCAAAGTCATGTTTTGGCAGTTTTGCTCTAAATACTACAGACTGTACTCGTGAGCCTTTGCTGCTTTCACTATGGAGAAGAGATCAGTGAATCAGAGCTTCAGCAAATTCAGAAAATTCTCTAATGCCTTCTGCACACAAGAGGATTTTCAGATTTTAAAAAAGTGGGATACCACAGACCTTATGACAGAGTTCACAGATTATTTTAATCTTAAGAACACACACACCAGACAGTTCAGTCCAGGCGCGGGACCACACACTTGGCATTTATACTAAATAGTTTCAGAGTGGCAGTTCCAGGATCGGGAACTTGGGATCTCACAGAATCTAGCGTGATCAAACGTGACTTCAGACACAAACAAACATGGAGGCAGAGTGCCGTCGTCAGCTGGTTGACCTTGTTTGTGCTGTGTTTTGGACAGAAAAAAACAGAAGAAAATCAAACTGTGGATGAACTCGTGGCTGAGAAGAGGGAATCAGCAGGTTTATACATTCTATCAACACATTCTCATCTCAGTACGTCATTACCGACGCTTTCAGACAGTGTGACAAAGAGTAACTAGAATGGGCATTTCCTTAAGAAAATGCGTGGGAGAGCTGCCAGCTATCTTTTGTGATTGCTACCGCTGTCGGTGCGACGGATGAATGACTGAAGGTCACCATATTTAGTTTATCATTAAATTCAAACACTGAAACCAGCTGCAGGATTCGAACCCACTATTGGAATGGTGGTTCAGCTCCACAGACTGATCACTAACTAACTGCACCACCAGCCAGCCTGGTTGTCATGAAACAATTTGATGTCTTGTTGATACAAAGGTGTGTTTGCTTAATAAAAAAAGCTTTACAGCTAACATTTTGGACTTTTTAGTAAGTGCTTGAGTAGCTGAGCACAAAAATGTACTTCTTGTGTCCAAACTCCAAACAGGGAGGAAGATACAGCAAGTTAAAGAATTAGTGACAGGGGGAGAACTCAGCCCCTGCGATGGACTGGCGACCTGTCCAGGGTGTACCCCGCCTTTCGCCCTATGCCAGCTGGGATAGGCTCCAACCTCCCCTGTACGCAGGATAAGCGGTTGACGATGGATGGATGGATGGATGGGAGAACTCAGCCTGCAGCCACAACAGGGAGTGAATGAGACAGGACTGACACTTTCCAATCAATTAAGGTTCAGAGATAAAAAACTAAATGTGCACTGAGCAGGATTTTGACATTTTGAGGGAGAAAATGCATCTGGCTACATTTTGGTGCCTTTTTGTGCTTATAGAGATAAATATGCACGAGTAGCAGCACTATACAAAAAAAATTCTGGTGTGCAAAACCCTCCTCTCTCCACTCTAACTTGATCACATGACACACTAACATCTGCTGAAAGCTGTTCAACCCTTCACCCATATCACTGAAAACACTAGTGAAGAATTTATTGAGGCTTTCTCCCCGACACCTGCCCTTCCACAGGTCTCAGTCAATGAGCTTGTGGATAATTTCAGTTCTAAAATTACAAATGTTATTGATGCCATTGCACCAGCCAAGGTGAAGGTGGTCTCTGGTAAGAGAAGATCTCCATGGAGAAATGCCACGCTGGTTAGAACTCAAAAAAGAGAGTGCCGAAAAGCTAAACGCAGGTGGCGGAAAACAAATCTCCAGGTTCATTATGACATCTATAAAGAGAGACTTCGCATTTATAATTTAGAGCTGAGAAATGCAAGGCGGTCCTTCTTCTCTGACATCATCACCAAAAACACCAATAATGCACGTGCCCTGTTCGCTACTGTCGACAGGCTAACCAACCCTCCTGTGTCTGTAGCCTCTGACCTTCTATCCACCAGGGCCTGCAATGAATTTGCTTCCTTCTTTGCAGACAAAATTCAAACAATTAGACAAGCAATCAGCGGCTCCATGTCAGTAACAGGATATGTCCTATCCCTGTGTCCACTTAAAACAATTCTTATAGCATGAGACAATTTGACTCTATTAACCATAAAAACCTGGAGGACATAATACAACATCTGAAATCCTCCTCATGCTGCCTTGATATTCTGCCAACAGGTTTTTTCAAAAAGGTGTCTAAATGCATGACCTCAGATTCACTACAAATTGTCAACATGTCTCTTCTCTCAGGTTTTTTCCCACAGGCCCTGAAAACTGCAGTCATTAAGCCACTATTAAAAAAGAGCAATCTAGATAGTTCACTAATGAGGAATTATAGGCCCATATCAAATCTCCCATTTTTAAGTAAAATAATTGAAAAGGCTGTTTTTCAACAGCTTAGTGCTTTCTTGGCACTAAATAACTGTTTTGATGTCTTCCAGTCAGGTTTTCGACCACACCACAGCACTGAGACGGCTCTAGTTAAGGTCTTCAATGACATCCATTTAAACACTGACAGTGGCAGAATTTCAGTCTTAGTATTATTGGATCTCAGTGCTGCATTCGACACGGTAGACCACAACATATTACTAGACAGACTTGAAAACTGGGTTGGACTTTCTGGCACAGTACTAAACTGGTTTGAATCCTACTTAAAGGACAGGGACTACTTTGTGTCTATAGGTAACTACACATCTGAGCTGACAAAATGACATGTGGAGTTCCCCAAGGCTCCATTCTGGGACCTCTTTTGTTTAACATTTACATGCTTCCACTGGCTCAGATTATGAAAAACAACAAAATATGTTACCATAATTATGCAGATGACACACAGATCTACATAACCATTTCACCAGGAGACTATGATCCCATACAGCGCTGAGTAACTGTATTGAGCAGGTCAACGACTGGATGTGCCAGAATTTTCTCCAATTAAACAAAGATAAGACTGAAGTAATTGTTTTGGAGCCAGGGAGGAACGATTGAAAGTCAGTGCTTCGACTTCAATCTGTAATGTTAAGAACCACGGACCAAGCCAGAAATCTTGGTGTAGTCATGGACTCAGACCTGAATTTGAGGAGCCATATTAAGACAATTACAAAGTCAGCCTACTATCACCTGAAGAATATCTCAAGGATAAGAGGCCTTATGTCTCAGCAGGACCTGGAAAAGCTTATCCATGCATTTATCTTCAGTCGACTTGACTACTGTAACAGTGTCCTTACAGGGCTCCCTAAGAAATCCATCAGACAGCTGCAGCTGATTCAGAACGCAGCTGCTCGAGTCCTCACTAAGACCAAAAGGTGGATCACATCAGTCCAGTTCTGAGGTCTTTACATTGGCTTCCTGTCTGTCAGAGAGTTGATTTCAAAATCCTGCTGTTAGTTTACAAAGCACTAAATGGTTTAGGGCCAAAATATATTTCTGATCTTCTGCTTCGTTATGAACCAACCAGACCTCTCAGGTCGTCTGGGGCAGGTCTGCTTTCTGTCCCCAGAGTCAAAACTAAACAAGGAGAAGCAGCGTTCAGTTATTATGCTCCGTATATTTGGAACAAACTCCCAGAAACCTGCAGGTCTGCTGAAACAGTCAGTTCTTTTAAATCAAGACTGAAGACTTTTCTTTTACCACTGCTTTTAATTAAATATTTTAGATTTTTCTTTTTATTGATAACTTACACTGCACTGTATCTTTTACTGTCCTGTTTTCTTTTTCTTTGTTTTTAGCTTTTTAATGTTGCTTTTAAACGTTTTTATTGTTTTTCCCTGTTGCTTTTATGTTTTATGTAAAGCACTTTGAATTACCTTGTTGTTGAAATGTGCTATACAAATAAACTTGCCTTGCCTTGCCTTGCCTTCACTTTGGAAGGGCATAGCTCCTAAACTAAACATTTTTTTAGCAAACACCAAATCCAACTTTGAAAGATCAACATATTTTTTGCAATTTGCAGCTTAAATGGAGTCTCTAGCTGCACATATACCGGAGCACTAAGCTATTAAAGTTCGGACGGTGAAGTACCTGCTCCCAAAGGAACCTCATTTTCTAATCATAAAATTATTAATATAAAATCAATCATAACAGATATCAGGCACAAAAGTAATAGCACCCCTCCCACGAAGAAGATGTACAATTTGAAGTTTGAACCAAGTTTCTAGGACAAACGGTACAGGACTAGTTAGGTGCCAAAAAAACAGCCAGTGTTGGGCAAGCTACTTGGAAAATGTAGTGAGCTAAGCTACTCTCTACTCTACATTAAATGAAGCTTCACTACACAGAAGCTACCCCCCAGTGAAATGTAGCAAGCTAAGCTACAGCAATGTGGCAAAAGTAGCTTAGTTACATCTAAGCTACTTTGAATTTTTTAATAGTTTATAGTTAGGTCATTTATATATAAATATTTATATACACACACTCACACACACAACATAGGCCTAGTTTACATTGAACCAACTTCATTCCACAGTAGCGATAGAAGAAAGACTAAAACCTGCTCCAATGTATGTGTGCGAGAGTGCTCAGACACAGAAACTCTCCTACTTACTGCCATATCATTGCTGCTAAATGTATTTCCTCATGCAACAAATGGAGAACCATTGTTGTTTGTATAAAGCAACTTAATTATCACATTATTAATTAATTTAATTAATTAGAGCTGTGTACAGCTCTCCCACTAATCATTTGATGCTAAAGGTACTGTTACGGCTTGGGTTGTATGGCTGCTTTGGATGTGTTCTCTCTGTGCAGGGGGGGGGGCGTGGCAGCTGGCTCGGCACCTGGCTCTCCTCCTCACCTGCTGCGGATCTTCTCATCACCGCTCTGCTCTTAAACTCCTACCTCCTGGAGGGCCGGTGCCATATTGTTTTCCGCCATCCGTGGTAACAGTTGTTGGCACTCTCACTGACGATTCCCTATTTTCTCGAGTCTCCAACCTAAAGTTTGTTACTAATCTTTTTGTCTCTAAACCTTGTTCCAGACTTCGCTGCCTCGCCAGCCGCACTCCGGGATCCTCACGCTCCCCAGTTTCCAGCCTGCCAACTCAACCCTTGCCTAGTTATATTTTTGTTTCTCAAGATTAAATCCTTTTTGACCTCACCTTCTCCGGGCCTGTGTTTGCATCTGAGTTCACCTCCACCCAACCGTAACAGGTACACTTCAGCGTCCGTATGATGCTGTAGGGTTAGCCTAATTAGGTTTAGGCACAAACATTTCTGATGGTTATGGGAAGGGTAGTGGGCTTTGGGGGGTCTGTCAGCACCTTTAACACAAATGCTATCTTGCACTTCTGGTCTATACGAGATGCCCCAGAGCATCACGCATCCAGGGGCGGCTCCCGGGGCATCTCACACATGGTTCTTTGGCTGCTGCAAGCGTCTGATCGGAGGCTCTTTGATTTTTAATTTACGATTCAAAATCTGGTAGCCTTTGGTCCAGTCAGTGACCAGATTGTGTCTGTAAACCCCCTCACACTACAGGATTATTTGGGTTGATGATCCGTTCCCACCAGTTTGGGGAACGCTTACCGAGAAACCCAGAATCCAACGTGAATTAATTTAAACCGCCATTTAATCGAGTGTACAGTCAGTTTTCTCAATGGCGCAGTCCTTAGCTTCCATCAGAGTTAGATGCACATAACAGAATTGCAATATCCATGATTGAAAAAACATAAAAACAAGTAAGAACAAACTTTTGCATTCAGATACGATGACCTAGCACCCTAATAAACAACCATTATCAGTCTTATACATTGGTAAAGCAACATATTAAAATAACCACAACCCTGACTGATTAAGTTTTCTTTGTGGCAGTGCTCTCATGTTTATGTTCTCTCATTTCAGTCCTCTAACTGTTACCCTTGGACACACAGAGTAACTGAGTGAGTCGCTGAGTGAATGGCTGCATAATTAAAGCGACAGAAGAAATCGTCAGATTTCTCCTGTCGGTGTTGACAGCCCCCCCAAGTCCCTGAGCGCTGGCTGTGACAGAAGAATGACCCCTGCCCATCACAGAGCATTTGAAGGACAGGGACCAGCAGCTTCTGGGGGACGGCAGGAGAAATCAATGGGTCATTAGTTGTTGCTGCTGATATGGAGAAACGAGTCACATGACTACACCTGTATGACTAGAGTCACAGACTCGAGTGAAGGACACAATACCATGACTAACCTGTAGCACTGAATGCTCTCCAGGAGATCCTCACTACTAACATTAATGTAAAGCTTATAACCTTTAGTTGTTGTTGGACACAGTGTTACAAAGAAGTGCATACACATTTTTGAGGCAGTAGGTTGTGGTGTAAAACTTTAACGTTTACCTACATAAATAATTTCTGGACTTTAAACTGATATTCATGACACTGTCAGTGTTGGGAGTACTGCGTGAGTGAAGTAACACAATTACAGTAATGTAATGCTTTTTGCTGTAACGCAGTAATGTAATGCATTACTAAAAATGCATTATATTGGTAAAGTTATACCTTTACCATTTCAGCACCAGAAACACAAATCCATGAGAACAAAGAGTAATTACGTTATGTTATTTCCTGTTGCGGGTATCTGATGGTTGAGATAGTCGACAGAGTGCAAACTATGGGGGAGCTCTGCTGCTCTTAACAAGACGATAGTGCTCCGGAAGGATCATGCATAAAAGCTATGTGTTTGTGCTTTGACTAATTACTTTCACGATCCGAGAGGCTGCTGTCAGTTAATCTTGACTGATCCTGTCGGAGTATCGGGAGATTCAAATAATCAGTTACCTTATGTTGCTGTACCTTGTGCATTAATGTGCACAGTCTTTCTAATTTGGGGAAACAGTTCATTTAATTCACCATGAATGTGATGATGGTATGCTTGGGAAGACTAGGAGTGCATGATATGTATCAGGTGCTTGGGAATGATGTCGAAGGCTGAAAGGGTAGCACTGAAGGAGTGACCGGGGAAATGGATAGGAGAAATGCCTGATGAGAAAGTGCTTGGAATTGAAAGGCCACTGGAACCGACTCGGAAATTATCTGACGTTGTTGTACTCAGGAATTCCAGAGTTGCAATTTGTTCGCAAGGATCTTGAAAGGGTTTGGAGGTCACTGGACTCCGGAGAAAAGAAGGGTGTAAGCTGGCCCAATTTATACTTATGGTTGCTTTAAGTATAACGCAGTGTTGTTTGAGGAGTGAGTCTGAATTACAGGTATGATGCCAAGGTCAAGATGAAGGGAAGATGCACTGAAATGAAACCCGAGAGCAGGTGTGAACATAGCTTCTAAGGTCCAGGACGATTGAGTAATGCAGTGAGGAAGGCGGTGGGGGTCTTGAACTTGAAGACCTCTGGGAAGTAGGTTATCTGAGAATAGTTAGAAGCCAGGCACACAGGTTACAAGTTTAGAAGAAAGCGAATGCCGCTAATATGGACGATGTAAGACATAGTAAGACAGATTCCTCTTTCCTGCTTCTGTTCTCATTCTTGGTACCTTACAAAGTAGTCTATTACTAGATCTTAAATGATATGTACTTTGCATATGAGACAACATTAAACAGATGGCAACAAATGGCTTTATAAATTAAAATATACCAGTGCAGCATCGTGCGCAATTTAAATGATGGCCAATTTACCATACTGTAGAAGATGCAATGATTTGTCTGATAAACCTGAGAGCCACATGCAGTGCTGGACTGGTAATCTGGCATACCGGGCAAATGCCCGGTGGGCCGACGCACTAGGGGGCCGGTCGGTATAAGTACTAATACATTTTTTTTTGGCCAACGACCGGCCCATAAAGCAGGGACAGCGGCCCATTGGTTCACCTTCCATACTGACACTGGGCTGGCCCAATCATCTCTTAACAGGCTCCACCCCCCCCCCCCGTTTCTTTTGTCAGATGCAGCCAGCGAAGCTGTGCAGTGCGTAAACCTCACTCCCCGACACATTAAGAGACTCACTGGCGACAGACGCTAGCGGCCATGTACTTTAGCCTCCTCGTCAGTGTGTCCGCCTCCCGTACCCGAGGTCGCGGGTTCGAGTCAGGACCGTGCAGTAACCTACGTACTCGGGGTCAGCCGGTTACAGTGGTTAGAAACATAGACTGTATATAAAAGGTTAGAAATCGTGGTCCGATTTTATCCGGCGCTGCAAAACGCCACCAGGACACATGACATTAAAAACTTCGCGGGAGCAAGGCCACTGCAGGCCCGAATCCGGCGCCGCAGTTGCTCTTTCAGGCTGCACAAAGTTGGAACCACACTTTTGCCTGGTCTCGCTGGCATTTTTCTTTGCAATGGCAGCGAGATCAGTCATTGATCTCAGCTCACAGTGAGCTCACGCAGGTCGAATGTGACCGACTTTACGGCGCTGTTTTTACACCCCGCCCCTGCAGTCAACTGCAACTCACGTTAGACCAGGGGTGTCAAACTCATTTTCACCATGGGCCACATAATCATTTTGGGTACCCTCAAAGGGCCGGTTGGAACTGTAAGACTGTATAAAGATACTTTACTGCATAAACTCTTCACATATTGTAAAATAACTCTTTATTTGATTATTGAGCCTATTCAAGTTAAGGACATTTAACCCATCAGATGTAAAAATATAAGCAAGCACATTTACTGTATCTGTGTTATTATAACATACATTAATTAATTCATCAGGTTTAGAAACCCATAATACTCCATCAATCTTTGTTATGTAGGCTACTTGAAAAGTATATAACAAAAAACTATTGATTAACTTTTGCACAGACAAGAGGGGCAGAACCATTGTAAAACAAATAATTGTGAGCTGCTAATAACGTGTGACAGATGTGGCATTTGATAAAACAAACGGCTGCACACAGCCTTGCAGAGGGCAAACATCTGACTAATAACAGATAGTTTTATTACCTGGAAAAATGCCGACGTAGGCTATATAGTAGCTACTCCTTCATCATCGACACTGGTTCAAAACCAGTGCTTGAAGTGGACAAAAATAGCTGTGATGGAGACATTCTGATTCTAACCTGTCCCCAGCATCCCCATGTAAATGACAACTATCTGTCAATATTTTTAAATGTCCCGCCCCCCTCCAGGCTGTGATTGGTCGGTTCACGACAAGTGACATTGACGAGCAACATTCAGCACACGGCTGCTCGAATGGCACTTAGATCTCAGCTTTGTAGGGTTTTTTGGGAATGGAACAGTAGATATGCATTTCTACAGGGACCGCAAGGATGGTTTGTACTGGTTGGTTGTGTCCGACCGATTGTGGTGGGCCGGTCTGAGCAAAAATGCCAGGGCCGTTTTATTGTCCCAGTCCAGCCCTGGCCACATGATAAAAAGTGTCTAACTTTGACAATGTAGATGGACATGCAAATTGACAGATGATATCACCATAATCTATCTGAGACAGGAATAATCCTGTGTGTAGATCTAAAAAAAGCAAGATTTTAATCTATATAAAAATGCCAGGGTAAATTTAAGTTTTATAACAAGAGCTTCAGTGTGTTTTTAAAGTTAAAATCTTTGTCCAGCCAGATAGCCAAGTATTTATAACTATCAACAAATTCAGTGGTTTCATCTTGCAATGTGTTAATAACGAGAGCTGGGATCTTAGTATTACTAGATGAAATATTATCGCCTTAGTTTTTTGTGCATTTAAAAGTAGCTTCAAATCAAACAGGGCAAATTCTAACTGCAAATTTGCATAGGCAATCTCAGGTGCAGTGGCACAAAAATACATAATTGTATCATCAGCATACAAATGATACTGTAAGTGTTTATTCTTACTGCATTGTGTATATACTGTAGATGGTATAAACCAGATGACCCAGAACTGATCCTTGTGGGACACCATTTTTTATAACAACACGGTCAGATGTTACATTTCCATGCCTGACAAGTTGTATCTGTTAAGAGAGATAACTGTGAAACCAATTTGCAGCTTTATGGCCAACACCAATATTCAACAGGGTTTTGATAAATTAATTAAATGCCTTTGTAAGGTCAATTAACACAGCCATACAGAGTAACTGTTTATCAGTCTGCTTTTATGTCATCACTAACTTTTAAAGTGGCAGAAACTGTACTGAAGCTGGATCTAAAACCAGATTGCATGTCATTAATAAAACGTTTTACTTGATCGGACGCTAAAATTTCCAAAACCTTTGCTAAAGCTGAAAGATTTGAGATAGGTCTTAAATTATTTGTGTCAAATGGATCACCAGCTTTCAGTTATGGTGTGATGTAAGCCTGTTTTCCTGAAATAGGCACTTTATCTGTGTAAATTCAAAGGTTAAAGATGTAAGCCCTTATTAACAAAACAGAATCAAGTCCATCTTCCCCCGCTGTCTTCTTGGTCAATGCTCTGCAAAATGTGCAAAACAAGACTCTATGAATGGGGCAAGCTCAAAGGCCAAAGAAGAAACACAAGAAGAAACCACTTCACCTTGTAGTGTCTGGGATCTATGTTCAGCCAGGGATGAATTATTCCAAGCTACCTATTAATTGGGTTGACCCTGGGGAGTTTCACTTACTGCTACCTGGGAATTATGTTGAACAAGGGAGGTTTCACCAAATGTATCTCCAAAAATATGTCCTGCCTTTTTAAAGTAATCATTAAAAGCATTTAGCATCTGTCAGCATGTCCTATTTTCAACTGGTGAGAAAAGTTGTTAACTTTCTTATGCTGTAGTGCTCTAATAGTAATAGAAGAGCCAATCATTTGCATTTTGTATCTTTCTAGATATATTGATTGCTGATTATTGATTATGAGATTTCTGGCATGGTGGTCAGCTATGTTTTCAGAAAATGCTCCGTACTTGTATAGCGCCTTTCTAGTCTTTTCAACCACTCAAATGCGCATCATTCACCATTCGGACACATACATTTGCCCACATACATGAGCCTTAGTGCTCAAATGGAAACTAACATTCACACACTGGCGGAACAGCCTGGGGCAATTTGGGGTTCTTGCCCAAGGACACTTCAACATGCAGCCTGGGGGGAGCTGGGGATTGAACCGCCAACCTTCCGATTAACAGCCAACCCGCTCTACCTCCTGAGCAACAGCTCAGGTTTAAGAAAGGTTGCTGAAAAAAAGCTACAGCATCCTCAATGGTACGGATCAAGTCTAATTGATACTATTTCACTCTGTATAAATCTTGTAGGAAAGCTTGCTGCAAGAAGTGCCTGAAACAATGTCTGAGAACAGTCCGACCTTCGGGATTCAGATAATTTTGAACTCCTAACACATGCAATAGTACAATGATCACTCATGTCATTTGGAAAAACACCAACAGCAACATCTGCATGTGCTATATTTGTTAAAATAACATCAATGAGTGTATCTTTACCTGGCTGTAAAAGATTTTTCCTGGTTGGACAATTTATAAGCTGTGGGTATAAGTGGGTTTGTGATTTAAAGAATCAAAAAAACGCTTAATGTTCTCAGACTTATAGGTCATCCAGTCCCAGTTCAAGTCGCCTTACAAGATCAATTCAGATTGAAAATTTGAAAAAACACCTCTGTCAGACTAGTGATGCTATTGTTAATGGCAGAAGGGGGTCTGTAACAACCGATGACCGTAAATGGAACATTTGCGATTTTTATATCCACAGTTAAAAGTTTAAATTGCTTGGGAATTGATTTATTAAGTAGAACAGAGCACTAAAGATTATCAGAAATATAAACTGCACCACCTCCAGGCCTACCTTTATGGCCAGATCTAAAAATCTTGTAACTGTCAATAAATAAAACATTTTCAGAGCCCCTGACTGACAAGGGCCCCAAAACATAATTATAAACTAATAACAAATTATATTATATTATACATTATATTTGCTAAGAGACTGATGAACAGCGTGTGTGGAAGAGACTGCATGTTACAGAGCATTTCTTGTTTTCTACTGATTTGTACAGATACCTCTGCTATACAGCCTGCATTAAAGGAGCAAACAGTGGCTGTTTGTCGTCCGGGTCCTTCCTTCAATCAGCACAGTCACAATCACAGAACACAATGCAGATCACACAGACGTTAACGGATGTGCCTCCAGCCAGATAGACGGCAGGCTTGGCACACCCGTTACACTTGTGTCCGCATTCGTGCCACTGGCTTCCTATGGGAAAGTACTGCAGTGCCCCAATGCGGGGCATGTGATGACATGTGGAAGTGAGTGATCACTCGAAAACCAAGATTGTAACCATCTGACGCGGATGGGTAGCACTGACTGGGAGTAAGCAGCAGAGGGCTTTGGCATCCCTGTGCCGAAAGCCCCTTCTAGTTCGAAACTGTTGGCTCGAAACGACTTTAGCTCAAAATGCTTGCTGAAGGTATGTTTGCTTGAACGACTTTAGTTGAAGCGACTGTTCACTCGAGACAGATTTAAGCTTGAAACGACGTTAGATCGAACAAGTAGTTCGTAACACTTGTTTGTTTGAAAAGACTGATTTTGCTCAAATGACTCTGGATTGAAATGACAGTCCGGATGAAATAACTGTTAGCTCGGTGATAGCTCGAAAAGGCTGTTAGCTTGATGTTTGCTTGAAACGACTGTATGCTCGACGTGATCTCGAAGCGACAGAGTTTGAAGTGACTGAGCATTCAAAGCGACTTTAGTGTGAAATGACTTTAGCGCGAAATGACAAATGCAAAACAACTGTTTGCTCGACATGAGTTTGAAGTGACTGAGCTCAAGGTGACTTTAGCTTGTGGTGACTTTGGTTTAAAACAACTGTTAGCTTGACCTAAGCTCGAAATGACTGTTGGCTTGAAGTGAGCTCAAAATTACTGTTAGCTCGACTTGAAAAGACTGAGGTCAAAGTGATTGAGCACGAAACAACTTTGGTTTATAACGACTTGTTTGTTTGAAATGACTTACAACTCGATGTTAGATCGAGATGACTGTTCACTCAAAACTTTTTTTTGGTTAAAAACGACAATTTGATTGAAGGTCTGTTAATTACATGTTTGTTCAAAACGAATGTTAGCTCAATGTTTGGTCAAAGCAACTTTTCGCTTGAAAAAACTTTGGTTTAATATGACAGTTTGATTGAAACGTCTATCAACTCAATGTTTGCTCAAAACAACTGTTCAATCTAAATGACTCAGCTTGATGTTCAATCAAAACGACTTAGCTAGAAAATGATTATTTGCTCGAACGACTTAACTATAAATGACCGTAGCTCAAACAGGCTTTGCTAGAAGGTGACTGCTATGAATCGACTATGGCACGATTGACTATAGCTTGAATCTATTTTGCTCGAAATGACTTAGGGGCAAGACGACTGTTTGCTTGAAATGACTATACAGACTTATCTAGAAAACCACTGCTCGGAACTTAGCTAGAAAATGACTTAGCTAAAAAATGACTGTTGGCTTGAAATGACTGTTATCTCGAAATGGCTGTTGCTCGAAGTTAGCTTGAAACGGCTGTTAGCTCAAAGTTAGCCTGAAACGACTGTTAGCTGGAAGTTAGCTTGACACGACTGAGCTCATAATGATTGTGAGCTTGAAAAGACTGTACTTAAGCAGTTAGCATGTATGCTGCTAGCATCAGTTATATCAGAACCGGAGATGATTATTTATTGAAAGATAAACGAAGAATAGCGCTAAGTGTCTGCCCTTTTGCAAGTGGATAGTTGGTATCCCAGTGCCTAAGCCCCTTCTGAAATCAGCTGCTGAAGTTGCTTGAGGTGTACAACTGGGAGCGCTGTATAGGGGGGGAAAAGTTAGGATAATTCCAAGGGCCCCTGACTGACAAGGGCCCCAAAACATAATTATAAACTAATATCAAATTATATTATATTATACATTATATTAACTATTATCATTGAGTATAAATACATTTCAAATAGAATAATAAAATGAATGATCCCTTTGTTTTAGCTTGTTTTTGGCAGTAAAAGTTAAAAATCCCCATTGACCAAAAAGTAAACCTCTATATTGACCGACCACCGTCCTGTATCTGCATGAAATCGTTTGGTCCTGCCTCAGCGCACTCATTAGTGACGGTGTTTAGATATAGTCAGTAGATGCGGCAGAAATAAAGTGATAACAATGTTGCCTAGTAAACTCTGGTTGCCAGAGTAAACTCTGTTTTTTAAATAGGGAAAGACAAAGGAAAGGATGTCAATCTGGAACCCAGTTTTTTACCAAGGAAGGTGGGCAGCCTTTAGTCTGTGAGTAGTGTTAACCTGGCTTAATGTCCACAGTGAAATAAGCTAGCTAGCAACAGACTAGTGTTAGCCTACATTTCATCAACATTTAATCAGTGCAGGGAAACATTTAGCAAGAGATTCATGTTAAATCATTGTCCCTGACCCTTTTAGCAGACTAACAACAGATGAGTCAGCAGCACCCCAGTCTCCCCCATAACTGTAGCCTCCCTGTCCCAGTGAAGAAGGTGAGCAACACGGTGTGAATGAGGTAGCATAATTCCAGGGAGTCTGTTGGGATTTCTCTGTCTCTCTTGCTCTTTTTACCATAACAAAAAAAGACACTGAAATATTTCTTAATGACAGAAATTCAAACATAAATTATTTTCTCACACAATGATCATTATGAAATAAAAAAAATAAAATAAACACCTTCCTGTCTGTACTGGATGCTGGACAGCAGCTTACCTCAGTCTGCATGTAAGTTACAGATTATATTAAAGTAATCCAGTTTGATACTTCATTTAGATTGAATTATGGTCGTTAATGACATTTATAGATACAGACTTTATTATTCCCATCATGAAGGGCAATTTATTTGAGAAGCAAATAGTGAACTGCGTCCTGTATGCAGACTTGCATGTACAAATCACCAGCAGTAAATATTGTGCTATTACTAATATTGAACTACAAGAAGCCAGACACTTGCAAGCCTTTAATTACAGTTGCAACGTAAAGCTTTTGATGGAGAAGTAGTGACAGCCGCACAGAGGGGGTCCAATTTGATTTTTTTGTCATGGAGCCCAAAATTCCTGGCCGCCCCCCTGCCTGCTGGATGGCGGGGTGCTGTTGCAGTGAAGGCCTTGGAATTCTGGTGTTGGTTGATATCCTGTTTTGCTTTGGTACTAACGTTTCTGCTATCTTGAGCTGGAGGAAATATGTGAAACGCTGCTCGTAGCACCACTTGATTTTTATGACAAAGAACCACCAGATCTGCAGAAATAACTCTGCACATCACTAGAACCCACTAATGCAGCACAGCTTACTATCAGAATAATGCGCCCATTAAACAGCAGTGAAAGTAACTCAAAGTAACGCAAAAGTAAGGTAAAACATTACAGTAATATTGTAATACAACTAATTACTCTCAAATGACAGTAACTAGTAATGTATAATGTGCATTTTGGAAGTAACTTGCCCAATACTGGAAAATCTCTGCAGTGGTTCTTTACCATTGCTATTCTGTGTTCATCTCTAGTACTTTCTTTTTCAACCGTTCAACAGTTTTCAACCCCTATTCATTGCAACATCATTAAGAGCGCCAGAAAGTTGCAACAGAAAGTTTTATATTTTACAATTTTCCTATGTAATTTCATCATTAAATCCACTTCGGAGAAATTTTGAGGTGAGAACTCAACTGTGTAGATTTCCAATATTGACAGTTTTACGAGAAGTGATGGTGAAACAAATGCGCTTTAAAGTTTTCGTAGTTGAGGAGCTGGCGAGGCCAGCTGCCGGCTGACAGAGCCCTCTAACCCACCATCACACAGACCGCGTACTGAGGGGTACTAGCTCTGGGTACTATCTGCAATGGAAAACGGAGCACGGCCAAACCGAGTCTAGTAGAGTAGAGTCGAGCTGGTACTGATAATGGAAAAGCGTCATAAGTGTGTTGGGGAGTTCTGCTTCATATGCTTTAAAACTAGTATGAAGCCTTTAGTGTCTCAGAGGGAGCTGTGTGAAGTCTGACAAATTAAGTCACTGGAGTCATCATTGGTTTCTGTTCATCATTGGTGTGGAGTTAGAAAGAGGTGAGCTCACCAGACCTCCTTATCTCTGGCTACAGGCTACTGGCTTGAACGTAACACACCCTGCTCTCTGAAAGAACTTTCAGTGCTCGAGTTACATTGTTTGTAATGTAGGTGCCAGGTTTTGACAAGGTGGAATGAAAGAGGCGATACTTAAGTAGTAGGGAGGGCGATACAGCCACTGTTGGTTTGGGTTTTTATCATGGGATTTGTTGACAAAAATTAAGATAACTTCTGAATGTTAACAAGGATTCAGGGCGTAACCTGTACTTCCAGCCTGCAGTTAGAAACTGAATTTTAAGCTCTGTAATTGGTTTCCTTCTAAAATGCTTCTTGAAAGTTAAAGCTTTTTTCCAACAACTCGTCTTCCTGTGATGTCTTTGCCCTTGTCACAAATAATGCTTCTATATAACTAATATTGCTTCTTTTAATTACTTCTTTATAGCTAACACAATAGAGAGCCTAAATCACTTGCTTTTGCTTCCGGCCCATGGGAACTTATTTCGGAAAAAATACGTAGGAAAGTCAATGGCGAGAGACGACTTATTTTTTTATCCTGTCTGAACCATAAATTACACACATGATGTTTGTCAATTTAAAAGATAATTTTGTCTGTTAAGAAAGTTGCAGTTTGTCAAAAACAGTTATATTTAGTTTTGTGTGAAAACTGTTGAATGAACTACATCTCTCGTCTCACACAATATACATCACCCACATGCTAACGCGGTAATGCTAGCTAACTTCATTGCTTGGTTGCTGCTAGCTAGATAACTTAGTTATGCTCCATGCAGAAATATATCTCACCTGATGTGTTTAATCCAATGACTCTTAGTCCTTTAAGATAACTACATGTGGAAGTTCTTTGGTGTTTGGCTTCAGTCATTGAATACTTATTTATGTACAATATTGTAGTCAAGACTGCCCAAACCGAGACTAAGTCAAGACTTTTAGAGGCTGAGACCAAATCGAGACCAAGACTGAGTCAAGACAAGACCAGCTCCCCACATTACATGACACAATCAAATGTGGATCGAGATCGCAGGTACTTCACAAATTGATCTGTTAGATCCACATTACCATTGAAACACTCACATACAAACACTAAGAGCTGAAATCAACATAACCGTCTTTATTCAACAGTTCTTTTCCATGCTTACCATCGCGACAGACAGGGGTGACAGTCGCTCACGGTAACCATACATTTTTAATTAGGGTTTTTGGTTGCATTTGAAGCAATATGTTTTTCAACCAATCAAAGTTAGGATGTTAACAAATAATTCAGACAATGCAAAAGCAAATTATTGATATTCCCAAAGTTATGATCTTGACTGTCTTGAAATAAAATCCCGAATACAGTCTCTCGGACCGAGACCGAGAGACTGAATACAAATGCGGTCGAATCCTAGACGAGACCAAGACCAAGACCAGTCTCGAGTACTACATCACTAATTATGTATTTACACAGTCTTACACCTCAGCAGTTTTACAAAGTTTACATCAAAATGCAACTTTCTTGACTTTTCATTGTGTATTTTAAGTTGACCGTCATATGTGTAATTCAGAGCACAATTCAAACAGAATCAGAAAAGTAGGCTCTTAAGCCCTCTGTACAGTGCCCCTTGGTTTCCTGCCAGGCTGTAGCATCTCTGTCCAGCTCTGCTGCAGATAGCATGTGGAATCAAACAAACACATGTTTAAAAAAGTCCCTAAACCTAAGCCAAAGCAACTGACTTGCTTGATCGAGGTAGAGAAGCGTGGGAGGCTCAGTTCAGGGCAAGGTGTTCCCTTTTTTAATTTAGTTACTGTTTCATGTAAAACAATGGGTTGTTATCGTCAATGTGTTAATTAACCAAATAACTTGCCCAGCATGTTCAATAATGGCACTGTCTTGTTTCATAAATAATTACTGTATACCTGCTTTATGTGAATCATTGCAGTTATTCCACACAGTGTGTTACGAGCCATTTAGTTAGTCCTCTTAGGATCAGCAACAGGTCATACGCCTCACAGACTAATTGATTTGATGATTGAGACGTACACATGCAATCAGGCCATCTTTTCTCATAATGTGAATTCATGCAAATAGTAGAGAGGCATGCGTGCAGGTCCAAGTCCATTGAGCTAAAATGACCTTAACATGAGACAGATGAATAAATGGCTCATATTTTTACTTCCTGTATGTCTGTGCCGATGATTCACACTGAAACCAATGGGATTAAATTCAATTCGTAGATGTGCACCCTCTGCTCACATTAGCTCCACTCGGGGACTCATTATATCTACTGCTGCTTTTAGAGCAGACAGAATGAAGCTAAATTCACAGATTGCAATGATTTTGCCTTCTGTTTGAGAAAGCGTCTTCCTGGAAAGCAGCTTCAGTGCACCTGCAACCATGTTTGCTCGGTAATTATCAGTCCTAGATACAATATGTTGACAGCTCAATGAATAAGCAGCATGAGTGGAAGGCTGACAGCCATTGTCCTCTGCAGCTTACCAGCAGTGTTTGTTGTGGGGACACTGATTTCAGCGTTCGCTACAGCATTTGCCAACTTATCATATCATCTTTTTACTTTAATCTGAGTTACCTCAATAGAGAGGTCATGCAAACATTATGGTTCCATTTTATTATCATATTATTCTGTTTCTTCAGCACTTTTTAAAAATTTTCTTATTAAAAGCAATTTAAATCTCCCCTATGATGTGTAGAGCTGAGTGGAGCTGCAGAGCAGGTGATTATTTTTGTGGATTTGTCACTATGAGTGATCCCTTTCACATTGTATGTAGTCATTTGAGCCATAAAAAATACTGATAGCTTTAAATTAGTTGCACTGCGAAACAACCTTGAATAATCGTCCTTTTATGGATTAAATGGCTGATAATGCAAACTGATACCATTTGAAGTCACGTCATGCTTCATTGTCATTCCTGAACAAAATGTCATTTGTACGGACCAAGGTGCATAAACAAAGCAAAAATAAACAACAACAAATATACTACAATACACAGAGAAACACTGCCCTCAGCCATTCACACGATACACTCAATGCAATTTCATTAAGTAAGAATATTTTTGCTATAAATTTAAAGGAATTGTTGTTAATTGTGTTCACACTCATGCTCCTCCGTGGAGGAATAACATATATAGGCTACATAAACATCCATTTGGTCTTTGGACTGCTCGGTGACACAGTGAAACGCATGACTGCTTGAAATACTACACCAAAGACTTGTTTTGTTCACTTTATGACCCATAATGTGGTTCAGAAGGACAGTCGGACCGACAGCCCCGACTTCTCATTGATAAGTAGCTCACGTGTCTTGGACAAACTGCGTGTGTGTGTGTGCTGTAGATATAGATCCCGCATAGGGCCCATATTCAGCGTAGCATACATCAAACGCATGCCTGGACACACTGGACTCTGACCTTGGCCCCTCTGTTATAGGGGCCTTTGTTGTGTGGATAATTATTAATGTGCTGAGTTGTGTGGTCTCCAAGTTAACTTATTATTAATGTGTTTTGTGTCTTGTCCTGTCCTCCTGCCTTCCTCCACTCCTTCGTGGCTGATACCTGTGTATGTGTGTGTGTGTGTTGAATGTAAAACTATGTGTTTGTTGAGGGAGTGTGTGTGTGTGTGTGTGTGTGTGTGTGTGTGCGTGTGTGTGTGCATGTGTGTGTGTGTAAACTTCTCTGTGTGTAGGCGATGTAGTGCAGTATCAGTGTTAGAGAGAGGCAGCAGTAAGTAGGCTTGGAGTGCGGCTGTGGTGAGTTGACCGGCTTAAACAGTGGTGAACACGTGTTGGCTCACCCACTCACCGCTCCTCTGATGCCTTTCAACAGATACTTGATGAGCGAAAGAGGAAAGTTATGGACAAGAGGACAGTCTCCCTACACCCCCACACAGAAACTGAGGCTAACTCAAGGCCGCTGGGATCAAATGTTGTCAGTGACATGAGGGTACACCCAGTGTAGTACATGCTACTGCTTATACCTAAAGTGCAATGTTAAGGAAAGCTATGCAGAGATCATGAAAGGCCTGATCAAGCCCTTATCAATATTCTCTTTCTTCCACGTTATGTGAAAATGCTCCCGTGACGAACCCACACACACCACCAACACACCCCACAAGGCCTTAAATGTTCACGCTGCTACAGCACTTCCACTGTTTACACACTGTTATTACTCTTGCTCTACAACTCAGCGGCAGAAAGCAGCACTCTCTTTTTGTGGCGTATCAGTTTATGTGGCATTTCTTGCAGCAGTGTTGGGCAAATTACTAAATAAATAATAACTTTACTTATTACTGGGTCTTAAAAGTAGGCTTACTAACGTTAGTTTGGCTCTGTTACTCGTTATGTTATTACTCTCAATCCCCCACACCAACCTACCCCATCCTTTAAAAGTGACAGAAAACCTGTTCAGCGGCTCATTTTATAAATTAATCCACTTTCCTGGAACAATAATTAACCTGAGGAGTCAACAACCAGCCAAACTGAAAACACCACAGAAGATATATTTCAAAGTAATAAAACACAAGATAGTCTCTCCCAACTTTTGAACTAATAGTATATTCATAACAGCAGCAAGGAGTAGCCAGTGTTTTTTACAAAACATAATGTTTGTTAATGCCACTGGCTAAAATAAAAAAAATAAAGCAAGTCTCTCCCGACTTTTGAACTAACAATATTGTTTTACACATGTATTTATAAGAGAAGGATTCTGTTGATGTATTCTGTGATTTTACGAAACACAAAATGTAACTTAATGCCACTCTCTCCTGCCTAGTGGATGCATCACTGCCAGTAGCGGCCCGGATCTTCTCTCTGCAGGCTAAGTTTCACTTTGCTGTGCTTCAATAAATGAGATGCAGAATTCGTTGCGGTTAAAAGCTTTTTGCTGTTCACACAAAGTTTACAATAGCAGTACTTACAACTGTGGAAAGAACAACTCTCTCCCTCGTTTTCTTTTCTTCCTTTATCTTTTTGGCTTACAGCTGACCTGAACAACAAGTCCGGTGCAACTGACATGCAGCGCAACTCGCGCATGTTATATTAATATGCAAATGAAACACAAACAAACAAATCCAACTTTGAAATGACAGTTTATTATTGAGTAAACAAGAATTTACAAACAATGCAAAATCTGTTGATTACAGTGGTTGACTACCATCTTCTGACCGGCTACTAAAGTGTTTTTGCTCCCTAATGTGCACATCCAGCAGTGTCTATAAGGTGTGCACTACACACTTTATAAGGCTCCTGTCTTAAAATAATAGCTCAGCTCTGCCTCGTCTGGTGTCAGTTACTGAGCTGTGTTGTAAATTGAATTATTATGTCTTTTTTTCACACCTTGGACCATGAGAAACAGCATTTTGTTCATTTGTATACTCGGTATGTGGATGAATGACTAAACAAAGTGTATGGTCTGTTTCTACTGAAAGTGCTCTGATGAATCCACTGACCAATTGGTGGAGACCAAAATGGAGCTAAAAGGAGAGA
The DNA here is from genome assembly GCA_024633595.2 of Lepomis macrochirus. Taxonomy (NCBI): domain Eukaryota; kingdom Metazoa; phylum Chordata; class Actinopteri; order Centrarchiformes; family Centrarchidae; genus Lepomis; species Lepomis macrochirus. The sequence goes on along the minus strand of JALXJV020000014.1, from coordinate 776,917 downwards.
GAATATTGGACTTCTAACCTGAATTGCTGAATTTATCAAAAATAGATTCTAGTTCTTGTTTATGAATATATATGTGACACATCATGAGACAGCAGTGGTGAAGAAGCTGTAAAAGATCAGTAGGCTGAGGTATCTGAGGTGCAATAACATTCTCAAGAAATACGTTTGGAGATAGGAGGACTGAGGATACTGAGAGAGCTGAGTGATATTAAACTGCACTGGCTGTTAATGAGTCAACTGACAGCTTGATGTTTTCAGTCAGATTTTTACAGTTATATTTCCACGACATAAGTGACATGGGTTAAATATCCTGTGTTTCTCACCATACTCGTGTGTTTTTGCCGAGCTGCGACAGCTCCTGCAGTTCTGTTGGACAGATTTTGTAGCTCTATAACGTCACCTGACATCCTCCTTTGCTCACTCACGCTTGTTACTTGAATCTAAACATTTTGTTTTGGGCCACTTGTTGAAATTATGTTCTCAAGAAAGCTGAAGTCCTGCAGTATTACTCAGTAAACTGTAAATATATATATATGAAAGGACTTGTACTTATGACTTAACCTTTTATTCTCTATGTCTTTGATAGCACTTGGCTTGTAGATTTCAGCAAACAGAGCCTGCATTAGGGTCCCAGCACCACGTGACAGCCACTAGCTATTTACTTATTCATTCATGACTGTGTCGTTCATTATCTTGTAAGGTCATCAGGCTAGTTAGTATTAGCATGGCTGCAGGCTTGTATGACTGGTTTGAACTTGGAAGGTCAGTAAAGCTAACTAGCTGACAAAGCAAAGGCGAGACAACACTCTGCATCGTTCAGTCAGCACATTATAGCTGCGTCTCTGCTCTTGTTCCTCGTCTTCTTCGTTTGGCCTTCCACACAGAGTTTGAACCCTGTTTCACCCACAACAGTACAGGTGTGCTGAGCTGGTACAGAGAGAGGCCCCTCTGTCACAGTCCGTTTAGGGGCCAACATGCAGGGGAAGGGGTGGGACTATCACATTGCACATGATTAATGAAGGGCCCTTGTCTGCTGGAAGCCGTGGTAAAGGAGACTCTATGCCTCGAGGCATCAACAGACTCGCTTCCAAACTGGGACGTGGCCCCTCTCTGCATGCTTGACTGGAGGAGTTGTGGGTGTTTGGAAGTCATGCAATCGTACTGCAGCAGCTCAAAACAGAGATGAAAGGAACTGACCTTGAAAAGTTCAAAGGCAGAGTTTCCCTCTCTGTCGATCCCCAGCTCTTTTTTTCTCCTGCTGCCTGTCAACCTTTGCTTATCTATCACCAGATTTCCCCCATTCCTTCTCCATGCTTCTCCTCTTTGTCCCCATGGGACAAGGGCGTACGTTTTGTTTGAACGTTTGAGAGGACACATATTGAGCATAAACATATTGAAGGGTCTCTTTTGTGTGGTTGCTGTGCATTAGCCTGCGTTATTGCTCTGCTGATGTGGTAGTATTTCCCTTCAGATTGTCTGACAGACACAGAACTGTTTGGGACTGTACTGGATGAGATGAGGTAGAAACTAAGGGTGCTTTCACACCTGGAACGATTGGAGCCGTTGTTCCGAAACGAAGGGGCGTTTCCCTTTTGGCTCGGTTCGTTTGGTAATATGTGAACACAACAATCGCACTCTGAATCGGAACAAAACAACGAGCCGAGACCGCCTAGAAGAGGTGGTCTCGGCTCGATTCCATACGAACCCTGGAGTGGTTCGTTTGCAGTGAGAACACAACGACACATGAACCAGAACAAATCGATGTGTTGCCTGGCAAAAAGATCGCTTTTCAACAGCTTCGGCAGCGTATTTTGCTAATTTGTTGCGGTATGTTGTTGTGGTTGTATTATGTAGGCCTACTGCTGTCGGAGTTTTTTTTAACTTTGTGCAGCGCTGCTCGACGGAGCGTTCACAACCCCTTTCTTTCATTTTATCACTGACCCGCTTGTAGACTTTAGTGTTCTTATATGTGAACACGAGTGACGTAATTAATTGATTCAGAACAAAGTATTTGTTCCGGAACAATACATATCGATCCAGGTGTGAAAGCACCCTAACACTTGTGATCAGGAAGAAATCCACAAATCCACACGTATAGCTTTACTTCCATAACTTCAGCACCTCTGATAAAGTGGAGCTCACAGCTGCTTCAGAGTGAAGCCTCCAGGAGCAGAGAAACACAGAGTTACCGTTCAGAGGACACCACACTGCAGTCCAAACTGTTAAATAACTGAAGACAGCAGGAAATACTAACATATGAGTCTAAGCAACCTGTTCATTATGACTTTATTCTACATATTACAACTTTTCTTTCTCATGTTAAAACTTAATTATCTAAATCTTTTATTATTTATTATTAACAGTGGCCCTGACACTCCGTTGTAGTTGACAGACAATAGTTGTATATTTTGAAAAACATATTTTTCTTTTTTTTTTATCTTTCTTGACTTTGTAGCACTTATTGTTTTTACCTTTTTATTTATTTGTTTATTCTTATGACCTTTACGCAATATACCAAGGGACATTCCTTGTATGCAGGGCTTTACATTAACTTTCTTGCTCACTAGCCAATGTAGCCAGTGTGGCTAGTGATTTTCAATTCAATTCAATTCAATTCAATTTTATTTATATAGCGCCAAATCACAACAACAGTTATCTCACAGCGCTTTTCATAAAGAGCAGGTCTAGACCATACTCTGAAGTTATTTACAGAAGCCCAACAATTCCCACCAAGAGCAAGCACTAGGCGACACAGGCAAGGAAAAACTTCCTTTTAAGAGGCAGAAACCTCGAGCAGAACCATGGCTCAGGGTGGGCGGCCATCTGCCTCGACCGGTTGGGGTGAGGGGAGAGAGAGAGAGAGAGAGCAAGAGAAAGAGAGAGAGCAAGAGAGAGAGAGCAGAGGGAGGCAACCTACACAGTATACACATAGAGGTACAGACAATAAAGGTGATGGTGCTATAGACTAAATGAAAAATGGTACAGATATTTATAGTAATGTTAATGATAATAATAATAACAGTAATAATAGCAATAGGACTAGTAATAGCAATTGCAACTGTAGCAGAGGGCGTCGAGCAGGAACACGGGGGCAGCAGGAGACTCCCAACCACAGATCCAGACTCCACAGCTCCAGAGCCAGCAACACCCGCAGGAAGTGACAGGAGGGGGAAGCACACGACCACGGGAGAGGGAGAAAAAATCGAGTTAGTAACATGCATTAATGGGATGAGGTTGCACTCAGAGAGAAAAAGAGAAGAGAGGAGCTCAGTGCATCATGGGAAATCCCCAGCAGTCTAGCCTATAGCAGCATAATTAAGGGATGGTTCAGGACTCACCCGAGCCAGCCCTAACTATAAGCTTTATCAAAAGGAAAGTCTTAAGCCTACTCTTAAATGTAGAGACGGTGTCTGCCTCCCGAACCCAAACTGGAACCTGGTTCCACAGGAGAGGAGCCTGATAGCTGAACGCTCTGGCTCCCATTCTACTTTTGGAGACTCTAGGAACTACAAGTAATCCTGCATTCTGGGAGCGCAGTGCTCTGGTGGGGTAGTAAGGTACTATGAGCTCTTTAAGATAAGATGGTGCCTGACCATTAAGAGCTTTGAATGTGAGAAGAAGGATTTTAAATTCTATTCTGGATTTTACAGGAAGCCAATGCAGAGAAGCTAAGACAGGAGAGATATGATCTCTTTTACTGGTTCCTGTCAAAACACGTGCTGCAGCATTCTGGATCAGCTGAAGAGTCTTAATGGACTTTTTCGAAGAGCCTGATAATAAGGAATTGCAGTAATCCAGTCTAGAAGTAACAAATGGACTAGTTTTTCTGCATCATTTTTAGACAGGATGTTCCTGATTTTTGCAATATTACGTAGGTGAAAAAAGTCCTTGAAATTTGCTTAATGTGAGAGTTGAACGACATGTCCTGGTCAAAGATAACTCCAAGATTTCTCACAGTGGTGCTGGAGGCCAGGGCGATGCCATCCAGGGAAACTATATCTTTAGATAATGCGTCATGGAGGTGCTTAGGCCCCAGAACAATAACTTCAGTTTTATCTGAGTTTAACATTAGAAAATTGCAGGTCATCCAGGTTTTAACATCCTGAAGACACATTTGAAGCTTAGCTAACTGATGAGTTTCATCTGGCTTGATCGATAGATATAACTGAGTATCATCTGCATAACAATGAAAGTTTATGGAGTGTTTCCTGATAATATTGCCTAAAGGAAGCATATATAAAGTGAAGAGAATTGGTCCGAGCACAGATCCTTGTGGAACTCCATGACTAACTTTGGTATGCATGGAGGACTCATTGTTAACATGTACAAATTTTCCAAAGTTACTAGCCACACAGCATTTTCACTAGCCACGTTTTTGGGAAATCACGTTTTATATGATTAAAGTTGACAATGGTGTGCTAAAATGTACTAATATCATCATTAGCTCTGATAAGGTTGTGTCTAAAGCTCCTTATTTGAAAACATGTAGTCTATTAAGATAAACACTAATATAGTAGCTTGTAATTATATATAATAAAACTGTTGCATGGGTGTAAAAGTTTAATTAAAAAGATATAAACTAAACTGAAAAAAAAATTAGCTAGAAACATTTGCATCTGCCTTTCCTCAGAGCTCTGACTGGATTTATGTTTATCATCACAAAGCTGTGGTCGCTCTGAGTAACTAGAGATACGAAACAAGTATACAGGTCTTCTTTCCAGATTACTCCCATACAGACACATCTTCTGCTTTTATATGGCATGACAACTTTTATTAAAACAGTTCTATATTTTAATAATCAACTCTGGAAAGGTAGTTGTAATAGGATGATTTAATGTGATAATCATGAATGTATCTGAAATCAAACCATCAGGTTAAAAAGCAGACGGTCCACAGGTCTGACGGGCTGTGGCTGCCCTGTGACAGATTTAACTTTTATATTCACTTTGACAAAAGTCTGGATGTCATATTTGGCGCGCGCACCTTCGCGAGAGAGGTGAGAGAGTGAGACGCGCCTGCATGGATTTGCGTGATATTAAAAAAGCTGGCTTTGTCAGGGCTGCCGCTGGTTAAGTTAATAATTAACAGCACGCCAAACAGCCCTTGGTCCGACGGCCAGTCTGCGAGTTTAATTTACACAGCGTGTTCTTGTTTACAGTGTTGTCGGTCCGTAGCGCGCAAGACAATATGCTTTACTATGGACCAATGAGCAAATGCGATGTGCAGGAAGTACTCATAGGAGTTGTCAAAAGAAATAAAAATGAAATAAAAAACAAATTGCAATGTGACACTACCACACTACAAGACTACAATTTTTCAACATGCTAAAGTGGCTTGTGGGAGTGACTGTGTTACCCACCACGGGTGAAATCCACCCCCGCATTTGGCGGGTTGGTGGGTGTTAATGTCAAGCCCTGCTTGTAAAAATGTACTTAACAATAAACCTAATTCTGATTCTGGCTTGTGTTATTCTCTGGCTGATTTGATCAGCAGGTTAGGGAAAGGTCATTGTCACGGTGTAAAGAAAGAAAAAGTGACTCTTAGTAAGAGATGAGATGATAACTGCCGCAAACCTTTCAGGGACAGACTTTCAGTAGAGTATTCCTTTACAAACAGGTCAAATACACATCAGGTTTAAAGAATGACAAACGGACTGCATATTCAGTTGGCCTTGGTCCAGAATTTTATCTCTAAAGAAAAACAGATTTATATTCGTATTGTGAACCGTCGTCTCCTGTGAGGGCTTTTGTGCAATCAACCAATAGAGGGGGGTCACAAATACAAAAAAGGAAAAAAACTAACTCTTTGCATATTTCAAATTTGAAGAACTTGCTGCTGATTTGTCTAAAGCAGTGGTTCTCAACCTTTTTTGGGCCCCCATCAAAAAAGATGTTGACTATTTGCCCTGAATATATTTTGATATTTGATTTTGATTATTTGATTTTTTTTTAATTGTTACTATTGTTGTTAAAAACAAAAAGGTAACATGAACAGTGGAAAAGGTAACAAAAAAGCCAAGTGAAAAGTAATTATATTTAACTAATATGTGAATGTTCCTCCCAGAAACTGTGTATGAAGCAAAATACTGTTTTCTTGGATGGGGCACTTAATAAGTGGAGGGTATGGGGGTCCTCCCCCAGAAGATTTTGAGCATTAAACGGGGCATTATGTAGTTTCCAGCAGCCACTAGCGGTGCCGTTTTAAGATTACAACCAGCTGTGTGCTCGTACGCGTGCTCGCTTGAACTCATGAGCGAGCAGAATCCGAAACACAACCGCTTTCATACAGAAATCCTGCAATAAACGCAGGAACAGCAGCGTGCAGGCTGTGGCTTTTCACTCAGACATGTTCAGGCTCTGTTACTTCAACGTTCCCGTCTCACAGATCAATACCGGTGCCATAACGTTACTTGATTCAGCGCAGCAAGACGCAGGCATATGACACAATACTCATGAAAAAAGGCAAAGTGAGAGCGGCTATAGACAGGTGGGGAGCCAGCTTCACACAACATGGTGGAAACTCAGGTAAACTCCCACTGCAATGTTACCGTAATAGTTTTATCAGCTGCAGGTTAAACTAATCCACACTCGTTACATGATCACGGTACATTTACTGCATTTAGCCGACGTGCTACATCGTTAGCTCGCCTGTTGCTTTTAGTAACTATCTTTACTATCTGTGAATCTGTCACCGGAGGCTCAGTAATGTCAGCACAGCTACATGTATTGAATGATAATGAAACTGTTAGTGAGCTGGACTGAATATTAGAAGATTGCATCACACTTTATAACATACTGCAGTAAGTAAATTTACTGTAACTAGTGTTAGTGGATGGCTCTGCCTCTGGGTTGTATATTATGTGGGTCATGTTAGTTACAGCGACCGAGAGGTGGACAAGCTGTGTAATCTAAATTGAAAGTTACGAAGCAAACAGCGGCGGGTCCAAGCTACTGCAGCGTTAGCGAGCTGCTTGTGGCTGCATCACTATGGGATAGTAAACAAATAGCTCCACATTATCTTTTTACCGTTACATCATTTCTTGCAGGCTTTGTCACGTTGAGTTTATGTTGGAGTCTGTGTGCTGGGAGCAGGTCTTTCTTAGTGTTAGCAGACTCCATATCGTAAGCTGCCGTGTCGTCGCTGCTGAGTGCAAAGTAGACACAGCAAGAGGCTTGGGAGCACGCATGCAGGTTTTAGTCACTGGATTTCGCGGAAAATCCGTCCCGGAGCCTTCGAATGGGAATATCTGCGTTCACTAGGGAGAGAGAGCGATAGATCTAGGGACAGGTGAGAGAGAGAGAGTGACGAGTGAGAGGATGTGCTTCGTGAATACGCGCTGGCTGCACCTCTGCAGTCAAATAAGTTTTTAAATAGGCCTGGTATATAAAAAAATCAAAAATCAATATTTGCGGTCAGCACTGATATTGTGGCGGGCCGCCACAAATAAAGGAACGTACAGGAATTACTATAACTTATCTGCTCATGTTCAAAACGTTCTGCACATTATGAATCTCTACCACTTTTCTGTGTTCATAATATTTTATTATAGCCACAAACTGTCTGCAACTCAGAGCAGGGTCGACGTCACTCGCTGGTGTTGCAGCGAACTTGCTTTCAGGGTAGATCCGACAGCGGAATATCCCTCTTGTAAATGTGTAACCACTGCGATAAGACGTTTGCGGTGTATTCCTCAGAGAAATAAACACTTTTCCACCTAGAAAGACCATGTCTAGAGTTGATGACGATGTTTACCATTTACAGCATTGTTCTTTTTTAAAATTCTCCACATTGTTATACACCCTTGTTGCATTTATTCATGCTCGTCTTGAAATGAATTTAAGTGTGCCTCGGCTCAGCGGTCTAATTAGATGGAGTACTGCAACATATGGAATTGCTGGCTGTCTGGTGATGAGTGTGCTCTCCAGTGGCTGCTATTCACTTTCATTTCCTTCAACAAAAAAAAAGCTTAAGTCAGACACATGGGGTCAGCTAAAAAGAGGAGTTTAATTTGATATTCCAGAATTTGAACATTCTGGGGCCTCTTCTGTCCCTTGCTGGCTCCTGAAGCTGTCATTGGCCCACAAATCCAACACTTCCTCCACGCTAAATGTTTGTGGATTGGAATATAATTATAATAAAAAGTGAAGAGAGGACAACTATTTAATTATTTCTTAAGCAGATTGTGATCCCCATTCATCCATACTTCTCGTACTGTACTGTATGCAGGGCTGTATTGTACTGTACTAAAACTGACACACTGACATGATTCTGGCTCTATGTTTGATTGAATCCCTGACAAGTAGAAGTTCTTCCTGAGAATTGTCTTACAGCATTGTTCTAGTATGTAGGTTGGATATCTGAAACCCAGACTTCTTGACATCCATCTCAGACATAAAGCCCACAGGACATGTATAGGTGTGACATTTTATAGGCTTCTGGGACACAAAGCTGAGATAGTTGCTGGGGCTTTTGTCTTTATGGACCGTGTCTGCAGTGCAGGAACAATACCTCAGAGCCTGAGTCCCAGACAGTCTTCCTAGAACTAGAAGAGAAAAACCAAATGCATTGTCCCATTCGTTATACTCCCTGAGAAAAACCTGAGCATGTTACAGCCGTGTTGCTTGATGGAATTAAAAATACTTCTGCTATTCAATGCTTGAGCGCAGCTCTATCTGTTAGATTTGTATAATTTAAAATACATAATTCATCATGACCAGATTTTCAGATCTTCAGCATCAGGCTACAGCTCATGACACACTACTGTGTTCACACAGTTCCTCGCTTCATGCAGAGTTTACCCATCCTACTAACAGCCTGGTGTTGTGTTCATTTTAAGTTTTACACAAAGTGTGTCCTTTATGGAGAGGGGCAGAAATAGTGGAGTAAAACGTTGAGACTGGGTGTTGACAGACTCTCAAAATAAATCACAAATAAGTAGGGATGTCCAGATCCGATCACGAGATTGGAAATCGGGCCCGATCAAGTTGTTTCAGACTCGATCGGAATCAGATGTTACCTTTCGATCAGGACTCGGATATAAATGTATATATATATATATATTCTCATATTTTTATTTACTGTTGCACTAAAGTCCAAAATGAAGAATTTATGTTATTTATTACTTGATGGTTCAAGCTACCTCACAGAAGTGCTCTGTTTGTTAACAGAGTTGTTGAATGTTAAAATAAGGTGAATTAAATAAAAAATAAGGAACATCCTGGATCTGTTTTTTAAGTATTATAGAAGTATCGGATCGGGACTCTGTATCGGTAGATACTCAAAATCAAATCGGACTCAAAAAAAAAACCTGATCGGGAAATCCCTACAAATAAGGTTCACATATGAGAAACCGCCTAGGCCAAAATTGAATACTTCTCTTGTACATACATCCACGTTCGCACATACATACATACTGTCATGCACATACATACATAGTGTCATGCACATACACACATACTCGCTTGCACATACTGTACATACATACTGTCATCAAGTATGTTTCCCTGTAGCACAGTGGTTAATGTATGTATGTGCAAGCGAAGTACTCAGTGTTGGCCTAGGTGGCTTCTCATAGCCACAGGCTGTGCTGGAACCCAGGCTTCTGCAGTAAGGACTCAGCCTTGTACATGGGCAGGTGTTCTACCAAGTGAGCCACACTCCTTAACCACTTTTTGAATTGTCTAACCTTAACCATACCGCAGTTGCCAAGGACAGATATTGTTTAAAGATGTGGAAAGAATTTCTATCTCTCTCGTTCTCCTTTTTTTTTTTAGCTTTTTGGTTAACAGCTAAACCTAAGTCTCTTCTCGACTTGACCTGCAAAGACAAATGCATCAAAGACAACAAAACAAATTGCCTTCTGTTAATGCAGTAACACAGCGTTATTTGGATTAGTAACTGTAATATTATTACTGTTATGGAAATAATAATCCCTTAAGTGTGATTTATACTTCTGTGTGGGGTCTATGCTGTAGCCTATGGCGTCAGCTACGCACATAGTTCTGCAATTACACTGCCAAACGCTAGTCAGCGGTAGCGCTACAGCCTCCACTGTGTTGACTTTTGCTGGCTCAGCAGGCTAACTTCCTACGGTTATTATAGACTTTTCAAATGTTATCAACCAAATGCATCACAGTCTGATAGTAAAACGAGACGTTTTGGTTGTGAAATAAATTGATCCACCGTGTTACAGATGCTGGATTGGCCGCTAGTAAAATTTACCTCAAAGCACGGAGCACTAACCAATCACAGTTCTTACGGTCTGCATCGCCCCGACATGTAGTTACATTTTTGAGTAGGTGCACGTCAGGCTATGGCGTACGGTAAGGGGCTACGCAGTCAATTTGGCACAGAAGTATAAATCAGGCCGGTGACCTCCTTCTTACCACCTTTGTCCTTCTCTATTGCCTGTTATGAAAATCTCAAAGTTTTCAGCCACAGCCCCTGTTAGATGGTCCTACAGGAAATTTATTTCAAGCATACTGAGGCCTAAACCCTTCAATTCTGGTTCTGAGGGCTATATGTGAACATGGTGGATATATAGCTACCATGACTACCAGTGGTTAATTGTAAATTATTAGGTGCTGGAGCGTGTGAAATTTTCTGTCCCCTGAAAATAATTAATTAATTATCAAATTATTAATTATTTAAAACGCATGGCGTACCTGCACATTGTTTTAAAAAGCAAACAGAAACCATTATTAGCTACCAAATCAAATAGTAAATAAGGACATCTATAAGACCCTATTAGGCTGGAGGAAATCCTGGATTTTATTTGTGTAGAAAGGCAGTGCAGTGATGGAGCGCACTTTAGAGGTGCTGGAGCGCAAAAGGCTTTTCGAGGTACAAATTAAGCACTGATGATTACAGTATCTTTACTTGATATAACACTTTAAATACATTCCACCAGCATTTTTATTGTTTGATAATCGGTTAAAAGATTGTCAAAATATAAACTTCCTCCTTGTATTTAATTTTCTCTTATGCACTGTATTTTACTTTGTTGTGTTACATTTTATTGAAGCACTTTGTGATTTTTATCTGTGAAAGGTGTTATACAAATAAACTTTACTTACTTACTCCTTAATAGATATTTACTTCCATGTTCAACCACTTAATGGTACAACATGAATCTTGATCATCTTGTTTAACATGCACAGCTTGCAACATTTCCAGTGTTAAGGCATGTCAGATAGTAAAAGCTTTTGGCCTTGATGTTACCCAGGATGAAAGATGCTCTTATAAACCGTTTGGTGTGAAACTAGGCTTGATTGCTTGTCTATAAATGACTCCTTGACAAGTGATATGTGAACATCACCTTGACCGTTTTTACAACAGGCTTACAGGTGCCACAAGAAAATGTGATCTCTTCGTAATGTTGTAATTTGTATCACTGTTATGGAGAGGAAAGATGAAACAGAACATGCAGTTGTAGCTAAAACATATTGAGTCACACAAGCTGTGAGTTATCAAATAGCTATACTTGTTCTACAAATAATTAAATAATGACTTCATATAAGAAGTTTGGTTAGTGAACAATATCAGGAGCAGAGAGTGGGCCATATCTTACTGTATGATGTCCTGGGCCTGGCAGCAGGATGATGTGTGTGGGGTTATTCTCAGGTTATCCATACATGACAGCCAGAGTTAATTCATGGCTCTCTGTAACAACCTGGCACCGCCTTTTTACCCTTCTACAACCCTCTCCCCATCTGTCTCTCTGCCTGCTACACCTTTGTTGCACTTGGGTAAGTGAAATGTTTAAAGTCGTCCTCACTCTTATTTTACATCTTCCTCCCTTTATCCTTTTCTCTGTCTTTGATGACAAGCTTCCTCCTTTCATCCCCTCCTCCAGTCACGATCCGCCTCCTGTCTACCTTCACCTCCCCGCCCCAAGCAATCTTCAGCCCTTCTGTGAGAGCCTGATAGACGCTCTCCAATATCCAGCCACCATAAATCTTTCCCTTTGGCCACAAATATCTCAGCTATGCTGATTTATTGGAGCTGCCTTCCCCGTGTGAAAGAGAGGCCGGTGTAGTGCTGAATGTAGATGGGATTGATTTCTTAATAGCAAGTCTCTTCAAAATAAGAGGGCCACCTGCACGAGGTAGTAGTGAGAGAGAAAGAGAGATTATATAGTGTGTGTAGCTGAGCAGCGCTGATTGAGAGATGAAGGGATTCACCTGTGAAAAAGGCCAGTGACGCAGTAAACAGGCAGATGCGCATGGGATGGATGAAGGAAAACAAGAGCTTTTGTTGTTTGTTGAAATGCCTAAAAGTGACATGTGTTTCCATTGTTCTGACACACAGCTCTTGGGGCAGTGTTATCGACTCTTCTCTGTCAGGAGCAAAGGTGGAAGCATCATTACATTCTCCTACAGCCACAGAAGCTCATAGGAACGGGTCTCACAGATGGCCGGACAAACAAAGTGTGTGAATCTACCACGACAGTGCGGACCATTTCCTGTTTTCTACAAAATGCCAACATTGGTTTATTTTAACCATGACCACAGTATTTCCCTTACCTTAACCAAGTAATTCTTCTTTCACCCATGATTCCCTAATGCCTTAGATGTTTTTAGCCATGCTAGACGAATGGCTTTAGTGATGGTCATGTCAGTTGGTTGGTCCACCACAGTAGTCCAGACTCATATGTCTCTGTTAGATGGACTGTCGACACATTTCATACAGACATTCATGATCCCCAGAGGATGAATTCTGACAGGATGCCATTTTTGATTTGGAGTCAAATGAAAAATATTGGATGGGTTGACAGTATAAAGGCAAATGGTTAGGCAGTCACGTTCCAATCAGGATGAATTATAATCACATTGATAATCCGGCCTTTTCATTTAACACCATCATAAGTTCAAAACTGTCATTTGTTCAATACTTCTGTTTTATGACCAAATAGCTGAAAAACAAATAATATTCCCATCCAACCCGTTCTCTTTCCCGAGTCATCACATATGGATGCACGGTCAAGAGCCATAGTCGTCAGTAGGGATGAGCGAGTACAGCATTATCTGTATCTGTATCTGTTAACCATATGAATTATCTGTATCCGTATCCGTACTCGGATTAGGCGGGGCCTAGCCCGGAAATGGGTGGGATTTAACCAGGAAGTGGGTCGGGTTGTCTCGAAATGGGCGGGGCTTTAACTGTATGTTATTTTAACATATCAGAAATTGTTATTTATTGCTGATTGGAAAACTATTTACATGACAGCATCAGCATTGAGCTTCAGATCAATGGTTTGATCCGATAACAAACAAACTATATACAGAACAAGTTTAGCAACAATGAATACAACACATGCGTTTGCAATTATGAAGTAAAATGTATTGAAGAGTTTTCATACTCAACATAACTTTGTTTTTTAACTTTAAATTTTTTATGAATGGCTAACCTGCTCCAAGCAGGTTATGTTCCAGAAAAGAGATTAACTCTGTGAAAACGCTGCCTACTGACCAATCAGCTCTCTGACATCACCATCTGTAGGAAATCCCACAGACTGTTTTAGCCAATAGGCTGCTTTATGTTTGCAGCGGTGACGTGGAGAAACTCTTGGCTATGGCGATTCTACAGACACTGATTAAAAGCCTCAGGCTAATGTTGCCTACAGGTTTTTACAGTAGGCTACAGCAGGATCAGCCTACTTACTGCCTTTAAATGTCTTTAATATTTTTTATTTGCTCCCAGTCCGTTTCACACAGCCTGATGCAGCCGTTAAAATAAATGGATTTTATTTTTCTTATGAGAGGCTGAATATCATGAACAGTTTGGTATTGAAATACCTACTAAATTTTAATATGAACGTAGGCTGTCTATTTAGGTTAGTAAAGCTTTCTAAGGCCGACTACAGAGACTCAAGTCATGTTCCGATGCGATGTGGGCTCAAAAGTTGGGACGGTGAGTTTTCAGCAGCCTAAATGTTGAGATTCAGTCTTTAAAACATTATTTGAGCTCATTTTATGGCATGAAGGGATTTTTCCGTTTCATTGCTTTATGAAGTTAATTTAGAACAATGTTTGGAACACTTTGAGTGTGTTAAATAAATTAATCTCATTTTTGAAGTGGCGACTAAAGTTTTTTTTTTTTTTAAGTGAGGGAGAACGGCTGGAGTCTTGTGAAACGCCGACATACAGCCGAGCTGAAAGAATAAGGCTGATATTTTCTGCAGCTCATAAGAACACTTTTTATCAACGCATTATTAAAGACTACGCCTGTTCATTTAGACATTCACACTGTCTGTGATTTTCTGTCTCCCTGCATGTGTCAAGTTTCAGTCGTGCTACTGTCGTATTTCTGTAGTGTTACAGTTTAATCTTCGATCGTAAAATATGACGCTCTGCTGACAGTGGACTTGTTCATGTCTGTTTGATCATCTGCTGCTAACACCGCCTCTTTTATGTGAATGTGCTCCCGGCTGGATCGGGAAACCCTGGGTTAATTTACCGAGTTGATAACCAGCTTCGTGGTGCCGCTTATCCTGACCGCGGTTGTTAGGGTTAGTGAGGCCAGATAACGAAAACATATCCTGGGTTTGTTGAACTCGTTTCGTGGTGCAGGCCAGGTATGTGTGTGTGTGTGTGTGTGTGTGTGTGTGTGTGTGTGTGTGTACAGCAAGGAAGTGTCAGACACTCAGTGTGTGAAGTAAAAAAAAAACTGGTTAGAGCAGCTGACAGTTTAAAAAAATCTCCGATGACCTGCAGAGAGAGAGAGAGAGAGAGAGAGAGAGAGAGAGAGAGAGCGTGTGTGCACAGTCAGCTAGGCAATGAGGATTTTTTTTCAATCCGAGTACAGATATTGACTCGTATTACTCGTACTTGGCAAAAATACTTTATCCGTACCGGATACTCTGAGTATCCGGCTCAACCCTAGTCGTCAGTTTGTGAGGCACTGGGAATCTCTCTACTGTCATAGTTCAACGTATTGGGGGAAGCCCTGCAGCGTCAGTTTTTGATGATAAAGGCAGGTATATGATATTTAACAGAAAACACAGAGTAAAGAGGTGGTTGGGGTGGATGGTGGGCCAGAACTCCGACTTTGAGCCAGGAGACCGGGGTTCATGTCCCATGTGAAACAAAAAGTCAGCACTAAATATTTTTATTTAGGCAACTTAAGACGTAAGTGACATTAACTAACATACTGATTTAAACCCAAACCATTGTCTTTTCCTGACCTTAACCAAGTAGTTTTGTTGTCTAAACCCAACCAAGTATTTTCTGTCCCTATATCTAACCAAACTGCAACGTTTGACGACTTTAATAACGTCCGTTTCAAAATACGGTAATGTTTTACTTTGAAAGTGTAACCAGACATTGCATGTTTATTGTTGCTAACTTTACCAGAAGTTGTATTCTGTGTTTCTAAGCATTGCTAACCTTAACCTTAACGTTAACACTTCCCAAGTCGTTAAAAAAACAACGACAAAGGGCCATGACCAAGTGTAAATATGTGACAATTCGGGAGTGAGAACGTGTTGCATCAACCTCATTTATGCTTGTGTTTACTGCTAATTAGCAAATGTTTGCATGCTAAGCTAAAATGGTGGCCATCGTAAACATAACCTGCATTACCATATTAGCATTAACATTAGCATATTAGTTAGCATGCTGACATTAGCAATTAGCTCAAAGCACTGCAGTGCTTTTGATTTTTTTTAAATTGCATCAAAAGTATTTACATCTACCACGATGCAAACAATTAGCCTGCTTCAATAAAGATCTGCAAAACAAAAGGACAAGCACTGACGCTGTGTCAGCCACTGCCAGTTACAAGCTAACACGCTAACAAACAACATTAACAAATAAAAATACAAAACAAGCCAGAAATCATATTGTAGTCATGGACTCAGACCTGAATTTTAGCAGCCACACAGAGTTAAAACTAAACATGAAGAAGCAGCGGCCAGTTTTCATGCTCCATATATCTGGAACAAACTCCCAGAAAACTGCGGGACTGCTGAAACTCTCTTTTAAATTGACTTTTCCCTCTACTACTGCCTTTAAATGTTCAGTGTGTAAGATTTAGTGGCATCTAGTGGTGAGGCTTGTGAATTGCAACCAACATACCAGCTACCCTTTCAAATACAGGACAGCTATGGTGGCTGACACAGCACAAAAGGTGTCTCTTCTGAGATAGCAGAGAGTGGCCAGTCAAGAAATTAGGTTTCTTTGGGTAGATTTATTAAGAAATTATATTTACTTAATTATTTAGTAAAACTATATGTTATGTCTCTGTTTCTGCACCACAGTCCATTATAAACCACATAAGAGAAAAAGTTTATACAAACATTGACAAGGGAAACACATTCTTTCTCACATTCATTCTCTCTTTGATTATAGACCCTCACCAAAACTGCCCGCTAACAATAATATCAGATTATGGTGCTTTGATAGCGGTGCTGAAATAGATCTGTCATGACAGCAACAGTTACTCACATAAGTACTTCCTCTTTAGTCGTTTTGCCTACAAAATAAAAGCACGAGAAGATTGTTTACTGTAATGCTGTAGTTGGAGTTGAACTGAGCTGTTACTTTGAAAAATTCTGAACGACATTAATAGAATCTGTAGTCTGCTTGACATGTTTTCTGACAGCCATCAGAAAACATGATTCCCCTAAATGTCCTCTGCCTGGAGATACTGGGGTACATGAAAAAGCGTCCATAAGTTGATGGATATGGATCAAACACCGACACACAGACACTGCAGCACATGCTGTAATGTGAGAAACAGTCGCTGCAGAATCAATTTGTTGAAGAGAGAAAAAAAATGTCTAAAGGCAGGAGTGAACTCACAAACCTCCAAGTGCAGATCCTGCATTTTACTTAATGAGCTAGCGAAACAATATGTTGATGGAAGTTGATATTATATCTAATATTCTCATTCACCATCTAATGGTTGAAAATATTGCTCTGATGCAAAACTCATTTGCTGAACCCTGCAGTATGTTATCACTGCATTTTCTTTTTCTAACGTATGTATTCAACATAGTGATGAGTGTCTGCACTGCCTGAATTCCACCAGAAGCAGAACAAGAAGAACGTAGTGACAAAACGCAGTTAAGTAGCGCTGTTTGTCCGTTTTCAGCTACTGTAGAAACATGATGACGCAATGTGACGACGTCCATGGAAGGAGGGACCAGCGCTTTTTTAAATAGAAATTACTTATTCTAAGGTAATAAAAATATAACAGTTTATTATATAAGGTCTTTACACACCACTGAAAACATAGTTATGGATCTCTCAATAGATCCTCAGAAATATTAGGAGAGGCCTTTAATTAGGGCTGCAGATTAATAACGCACACTGCACTGTAGCTTTTACTGTGCTGTTTTATTTTCTGTTAAACTCTTTTCAGAGATTGTATTTCAATGTCTTTTTTATATTTCTCTATGTTGCTTCTGTGTTTTCTATCCTTTGAATTGCCTTGTTGAAATGTGCTGTACAAATAAACTTGACTATTCTATTACTAGAAAGTATGGTGACATTGGATGATTATGCAAAATTCCAGATTACATTTACTGCACGGACATATACAGTATGGTTATGGTGTGATTAAGATTGTTGTTATAGCAAATAAACTATATTTAAGGTTATGCAACACAAAGATGAGAGAACATTAACAGGTTGTATGAAAGGAATGTTTTTTTTCAGCCCGAGAACGAGAGCCCTCTTTTCTTCTGGGCGTAACACAACATACAGTTTAAAACATGTCTCGTGTAACTTAAGCTGGTCCAGCAGCCACATTTTTTTCAATTCACACATTTTCTTTAGCTTCTATTGAGCCTTGCAGCAGCTTTCTGCTGTGATCACAGACTGAGTGGACACGTGCAAGGGAACTTGGTCTCTCTGCACCACATGGTGAAATGGCCACGATGCTGTGGCTTCATCGCACTTCCGGTCATCAGCTCCTGTCTGACATGTCAAGAAGCCATTTATATAAAGGGCAAGGAGCCAGTTTTAGTAGCCTATTTTGTGTTTAATGTATTCCTTACATTAAAGCTCAATATTAGACTTCTATTTAAGTTCAGATATGATGTTCCTGGGTGGTCCCATCAATAATAAGTCAGTTTCAAGGTTTCAGATACTTGCTATATAAACTTGGACATCAAGAAGTGTTTGACCTGAGAATGGTCAAATAAAAAAATCAAGGCAAAGCATCAGTGTGAAGTAGAAGGAGACCTTGGTTAAAAATGTAGGAGGTCAATTACAAATTCCATGGAGCACCGTGATGTGAAACATTCATTATTCAACCTCACTCAGTTTAAAATTATCTTAACCAGAACACTACAATGCTAAGCTAGAATTTTGAATTATGCTTTTTTCTGGAGTCTTAAAGGCGAGAAATTTATAACTAATGACCATAGCCCATCATAACCCTACCATATTATTAAATCATCCATGAGTGCTTCTCTACTCTACTGGCCTTCAGAAAATATTAGTTGAATACTGGTGAACACTGTTAATAGAAAAATATGTGCACTGTGCAGCTCCATGCATCCATGCTACCTTTAGTACTTAAATCCTTTGTAAGACTGTTTTAATTGATGTTTTGGGCTATTTGGAAGAAGCTGTAAAATGCAACAATGGCAGATTATTGCCCTGTAAAGTTGTTACTGCATATATGGAGTAACATTAGTGTTAATATGGAATCCAGTTTTTACAATTTCAGCTCCTGTTTTGGTCTCCACCAACTCCTGGGTTAGAAACTAGGTTGATGACAGCAGAGAGAACCAAATCAGTAAAGTTGTGGGCTGTGAATCCAAAACAATGAGCTAAAAGAGGCCCAAGAAGCTGTTTGGAGGTGGTGATTATTCCCTGTAGAGCTATCACTACGAGTGACATATTTACCATTTATTTGACCCATTAAAATGATGAAAATCTTGTTTTAAGAGCTTTAAATTCATTTTTAAATGTTTAAACAGAAAAAATAAAAAACAGGTTATTGACCTCTCGATTTTAAATTTACATGAAGGTAAATTTAAAAATGCATTCTTTATGGTTTGTGTTGAAGTAGTTCTTGGTGTTAACACTGAAGTGGAGATAAGAATGCCTTTCTCCTCAGCCTGGGCTGCAGCAGATAGAACGCTGACTGCTCTGATAAACACTGAAAGGGCGTCTCAGTGTTATCTGAGCTTCCACAAGGCTGGGCTGAACCAGGCACAGTCAATGTTAAGGAATAGAGGTAGAGAAATGGAGGGCGAGTGCAGGATGAAACAGAGGAGGGGATAGGTAGGTAGGCTATCTTGTTTAATCTAGCTTGGGTTTAGAAATTTATAACAGGAACTCTGTTACAAACAAGGGCTGTGGGTTTTAAAGATGAATGCATTTACCAGACAGGGAGGGTCTAATAAAAAGATACTATTGGTTGTATTATGGGAAATGTCGGTCTGTGGACTTAAAGGCAGGATACTTTCACCTCTGCTGCCAGGATTGTTTTTTTAAGTGGCCTCTTCCGGCATTAGCTCAGATGCAAATACTAAACAAAACAATTTCTGCACGCATTGTACTGTGTGTATAAAACTGTACATGGCCGGTACAGATGATAATTATTTTGTGACTCCTCCACCTTTATGGACATGCAATACAAAAATTGCTTAAATAGTACTTTAAACTTAAGCGCACTACAGTAATCCAGCGTCACATGTCAAGTCGTTTGTTTGTGACATGTGACACTTTAAATTTTGGGCCACACATAAAACTGACTATAATCTGAATTTTGTCCTGTTGTTGTCACTGTGAAACGTAAGTAAATGTAAATGTAAATGCTCCGTACTTGTATAGCGCCTTTCTAGTCTTTTCGACTACTCAAAGCGCTTTAACACTACTTCTGCATTCACCTTTCACACACACATTCACTCACTGAGCCTAACCGCTCAAACGGAACTAACATTCACACACATTCACACACTGGCGGAACAGCCGCCAGGGGCAATTCGGGGTTCAGTGTCTTGCCCAAGGACACTTCGACACGCAGCCTGGGGGAGCCGGGGATTGAACCGCCGACCTTCCGATTAACGGCCAACCCGCTCTACCTCCTGAGCCACAGCCGCCCCGTAAGTGTGAGGTCAGTGCAGCAGAATATTATATTTTTTCCCCTTTTGTCTAAAGCCTCTCAACCCAGTTTTATTAGAGCTTCCATTTCTCTGAACTGGACTTCATTGAATTCATTCATGTTAAGAGTCATCCCTAAATGAACAGACAGGTAAAGTAAGTGTATATACATGCTAACACCTTTTCTGTACTTTATAAAGAATATTTATGAACCTTTCCAATATCAAAGGTTGAGGCCTAATCTTTAGCTGCAGGATGACCAAATGAAAATTTCAACATCTACACTGTACATGTAAGCGCATACAAGACGGGCCCTGATTTGTCAGTGTGAGATGTCTGTAAGCAGGGAACTGAGATTTTTGAGAAATAGAAACATTTGTCTTTTACAAATATTTTCATACTTCACTGTACTTTCATACTGTAGTGTGGTAGTCCTTGATTCATTGTTACCTCTCCAGTGGTAAGGATTAAGGATGGTCAGTCAGTTGGAAATTATGTTTACCATGCTGTGAAACCAGAAGATAATACCCAGAAAGGTATTAGAGGTTTAAAGGTATCTAGTGCTTGCAAATAATTAGTGGGATATAAAAGATTATTTCCTCACAGAAGTACTGTATATCTTCACCTCATGATTACTGGTAACCAGTAACCTTTCCATTGGCTTCACCATCAGCTCAAAATGTCCACTTGTATGCAATAATTATGAAACAACTTCTTGAGTTTCTTGCCCTACACATTCACACACATTTTGCATGTTGTTGCCATGTTGCAAAATCTCAGCAATATTATTTTTACCGATCCAACCGATGGCCAGAGCTGTGAAAATAAAACTGTGGTTTAGGTCCAGCTTTATTGGCTCATACTGCAATTAGTTATTTAAAGTTCCTGTTCATGTGCTTTCATTTGCTTCTTTTTTTCTCAACAGAAACCACAGGATTTTCCCACAGATGTGAGAGGACTGAAGTGGAGATACTGAGATGCGGAATGGGGAACCATCGCTCCATCAGTGTTTGCAGCAGATAAAGAGCAGCGTCTTGTTGTGCATATTTAGAAACCAGCAGACAAAGCCGCAGTGAAATTGTTTATAGAAGGTCCTCGTGGATAAAATCCTTTTTTGATATGAAAAAGATTGTGTGTGTGTGTGTGTGTGTGTGTGTGTGTGTGTGTGTGTGTGTGTTATTTTGGTAGTCTAGTATGAGTTTGTGTATTCATGCACGTGAGTTTACACAGCTGTCAGATACTGGGCAACAACATAGACATGTATTGTTTGTGCTGCCGTACCTCCCTTTGGCAATGAAAGATGTGATATCGAGCCAACCGTGCAGTTAGATTACTGCACCAAAGCAGCGAGCAAAGATTTCCTCACAGTCAAACATTCACATTATCTTTATGGAGTTGGCAGCTAAATGCAAACAAATTGCTTCTTGAAGTGTGGACACACAACAATCTGTTGTTGTCCCCTTTGATGACAAGGCCCAAAAAACAAAAGGTGTTAACCACAAACCAAAGTGGTGTAATCACTCCCAGGCCTAATTTTATATTGAGGATATGCCCAGAGGGTTTTTTTGTGAATGAAGACCTCGCTCAGTGGTTTTGGGTTGAGTCACAGACAAAGCTTGATAGTCTCCTCAGACAGGGCGGATAGGGAAAAGAGGGAGAGGAAGAAGAAGATAAGAGGGAGAAGGGGACACAAGACCTCAAGGCCAGAAAAGGTAAGCTAATTAGACATTACTGAGCTGGAAGGAGGAAGAAACATGCAATCTAGAGAGAAAGCAAAAGAAACAGGGGAACCAGAATTTCTGTAATGTCACAGATTCTTAATAAGATACACATTACTGCAACTCCAGAGATCAGGGATCCTTCAGTTGTTGAATTAGCACAGAATTATAGATCTGTCTCCACTGTATACACAGGCAAAGGGAAGGTTTCTGTAAGGGCTTTGGCCCAGGATCACACTTGGATAAAAACTACAGCCAGCACCCCAAACAAAATATTAGCTGCAGCTACACAGAGACAGACTGAGACAGAAGGCAGGCTTCAGTAAGTGAAGCCCTTACTAGTAGTGGAAATAACTATGTAAGCCCATCCTGAGTGTCCAACATGGAAAGGCTTCATCCTTACAGGAGTGTGGATGTGCTCAGTAAATGTGTCCATTAGATTTGACATTTCTTATTTACAAATGACAAAATCATCCTCTTGGGATTATAAATACGCCAACCTGTTAGAACAGCATTAAAACGAGCACTCAGTAAATAGTTTGACATTTTGGGGGAAAACGTTTATTCGCTTTCTGGCAGACTGTTAGATGAGAAAACTAAACTCACTCTCATGTCTGTATGCTGAATATGGAGATGGAGCCAGCAGCTGGTTAGCTTAGCTCAGCATAATGACTGGAGACAGGGGGAACAGCCAGACTAGCTCCATCCAACAGTGACAAAATCCACCTGCCAGCACCTTTAAAGTTCACAAATGAACACTTTGCACACATGATGACAACTTGCCTTTTTATGTGCGGTTATGTGCTGGACTATTTCTTGGCCCTGAGCAATGGAGACTCCAGGAAAATACTAAATCATAACCCCTGTCTCTATGTAAAGATGGACAGACACTGCTAAAGCAACAGGGACCACCAGGAGCACTGCAATGCAACACTACATTGGTGAACCAGCAAGGACCATGGACAAAAGACTGAATGAGCACCAGAGACAGAAAGAAACATCAGCTGTCTGTAACCACCAGATCCAAAATTGCTCACAGCATCTACTGGGAAGAGGTCAAAGGTCATCAAATCAAGAGTCAGTAGACAAATGAAGAAAGATCAGGGGGGACACTAGAGACCATCTCTGAACAGAGACAGAAATTTCCATCTCCACCCATATAGGACAGTACAACTGAGGTCTGCCAGGCAAATAAGCAAACTCCAACTGCTATTAAAGACCAGGAGGTGTAGTTAAAAGCTCCAGAGAAAAGTAGCAGGTGGAGTGTACATCGACATTTTTTGTCTCCACAACCTGTATATCAAAGGCTACCAGAGTTGTAAAGAAGAACTGTTATGTTTTTATCTGAGTGACGGAAAGTCTTTATAACCATCCATGTATTAAACAGAGACTTGAGAATAAATCTGCTCCATTCTTTGGTCTTCCATTTGGAAATCGCAGGTATGAAAAATAATTCTTGTGAAGACTGCTGAAACCTTGAGCAGTTTCTTAACAAGCTTATTGTGCTCATACGTCGGTAGCTAATGGTGGGCAGCCACAGCGCATTCATATGAATGGGAGGTAAGCCAGTACAAATCTGTTTCTCTTCCCCTCGTCCTCCACTGCACACCTCCCTCTGACTCATTAGCCAGCTAATTAACAACCAGAGCTGTCTAATTGATGTGACTCTGTTCTGACTTCCCTGGGAGGGATCAGCTTTGTGAAGGTGAAGCTTTACACTTTGAGGTCAGAGTTCATCGAGCAAACAGAAGCGACCGACTCTAATGTTTCCACCCTCTGGATGTGAAATGCAGCATACTGAACGGAAATATGACAGCACTGAGGGTCACAAGTAGAGTTTGACAGAAACTGATTATGACAGATTTGGACTGAAGACTTAAATAGTAAGGATAAAGCCAACCAGTACCTAAATCTATGAATGTATAAAAGCTGGTCATATGAAGGGCTCCACTGATGATGGGTTGCAGTAATATGGAGAGAAGACAAGGCCCAGAACAGGTCAGGAGTATAGAATTAAAAAGACAAAGAAAGACAGGGAGAAAAGAGGGTGGAGAGACAGATCAGACTGAAAGGCAGGCAGATAGAAAGGGGAAAGCAGACAATGAGCCACAAATGCTTCAAGGACCAAACAAAATTGGAGAGCGATGGTGAAGAGGGTAAATAGCATGTGAATGAAAACACAGTAATTGTCAACAGTCGCACAAGCATAACGGCATAGATAACTGTGGGTAAAGTGAAATTACAGACCATCTGTGCAGCATTCTCCCTCCTACCCAGTGGTGTAGTCTACGTGATACACAGGTATACGCTGTATACTCACTAGGAATAGTCAAAGATTTCCGTATACCCACTTAAAATAGCGAGATGATATGTAACGACATCGTTTTGTGGCAGAACTTTCACACGTTCATTCATAAATTCACGCCGTTTGTGTTGTGAAGCTCTGAACTGATTTTTGCGGCTTCCGTGGCCTGTGACCGGGATCTGACGTCAACAACACAGCTGCGAGGCGGTCACTCGTTTGAAAATTAACTAATGTGAATAACTGAAGGAGATGTGAAATGCGAGCAAATGCAAACTAAACTCTTTTAGTGTTTTCGTAAGCCTGCAGAAGCTGCTGCCGCTCCGTGTGATACCATGACAGGAACGTTAAAGTTACTGAAACACAGGAAACGAGCCAGATGAGGCTGATGTTATCGTAACTTTACCTGGTGAGTGAAAATAGTTTATAGGCCTATGTTATCATTAACACTGTAATCAGTAACGGAACTGTAACAGCATTATTGGTCTAATTAATCTAGAACTAGTTAACTAACGTTAATGGATCAGTGAATGTGGGATACTGTATGTATCCCGCATTCACTGCATGTGTGAGTGTGTGTGCGTGTGCGTGTACAGCAGTTCCTGGATGCTTGCTCATGCATTTAAGCTGATAAAGTACATAACCTACATTTGACAATGGTTTTTGGAAGATAAGTGAGCTTGAAAGGATGTGGACCCCTTTTGGTGTCCAGTGATAGAACTGCACATAGGCCTATGTTCATTGTTATTACTGCTACTAAGCCTCAGGTTTCCATTATTGTTAATAATAGTTGCAACTTGCACTGTGAAATGTGCATTGAAAATTGCCAGATTCATATAACATCTAAGGTTAAATGTAGCTGAGTTAGATGGTGATTAACACTAAACATTAGACATTTCCACCATAAATTGGTGCAGAAAATGTGTCCAGAATGCAGGAAATTAAATGTTTAATGCTCAAAATCTTCGGGGAGGACCCCCAGACCCCCCAATCGTGTAATCATCAATGAATATTTTTAAAAATACTATTAAAGTATCTTCTAGTCTTGATCGCGTGACCTCAATCACAGTATACTCACTAAAAAAACTACACTACACCACTGCTCCTACCCAGTGAACTTACCTTCCTATATGCTGTATGAAGCTGTGGGGTCTAATGACAGCAATGTCAGTCAGTCACTGCAATAATAGCATTAACAAAAGACAGCCTATGTCCCTCCCCCTCTGGTATGGGACCTTATTTTAGAAAACATAAGTACAGTAATCAACGGTGAGAGAGAAATATTTCTCTCAAGGACTGAAGTTAATATCACTGAAATGTGATGAAAGGACCAGGAGTTGTCATATTAAACACAGGTGCAATACATCTGTGTGTGGAACATAGCTAAGCTAGCTAGCTAGTAGCAACAAACAATGAATGTAACCTAGCATTACAACGCTAACATGTTGGTGATGTATGTTGTGCAAGACAAGAGATGTAGTTTATTGAGCACAAAACTAAATGTTACTTTACTTTTTTATGACAAACTGCTACTTTCTGAAATTTCTTGACTAAAATGATTGTTTAAATTGACAAACGTCGTGTGTGTAATTCAGGGCACAATTCAAACAGGATCAAATCTATGTTGTTGTCCCATGGGGCGGAAGAAGAGGGACTTTGGCTCTATGAAGCTGTGTGGTCTAATGATGGCAATGTTAATTGGGTAATACAATGCTAGCATTAAAAATAGTGTTTGGTGGCCCAGACAAAAACTCACCTCCCTGTTAGCCTTGTAGTCACACCAGATAAATAGTTTAAATAAGCTAATTTTTCTGTTTTGGAGTGGTTTATTTAGGTGAAACCACACAAACAGTATGTATATTGTTTTAAACTAGGTAGGTAGGCTTACTGTTACAATACAACAACTTGTAGCTGTCTGCTACTTACCAGACAATATACATTAATAAAAAATCAATTATGAAAAATGGTAAACAGAAATAAACTATCATCACTGGAGTAGTGCTAAGGATGAATTCCTCAATTCCTCCTTCCCCAAGGTGTGTGAGGGCTGACTGGAGGGCAGTGGAGACGGCATCCTCTGTGGATCTGTTGGTTCTGAAAACAAACTCGTGAGGGTCCAGGCTGGCTGGGATGTTGTTCTTTATGTGCTGAAGAACCAGTTTCTCCAAGCACTTCATCAGAATAGTCGTTCAGACTAGACACTGCAGACTTTATAGGTACAGGAACAATAGTGGCTGTCTTAAAGCAGGTGGGAACCCTCTCCTGGGACAGTGAGATGTTGAAAATGTCAGTAATAAGATCAACTAGCTGATTGGCTCAGGTTTTTAGTACACAGCCAGGAATGTTATCAGGCCCAGCTGAATTACTCATATTTACTCTCAGCAGGACTCTCCTCACATCTGCTGTGGATACTGGCTGTGGCCGGTCCTCTGGAGGTGGAGTAGACTTTACAGCTGACTCCTTGTTGCATAAAAGATGTTAAGTCTATCTGGTAATGTGGCCTCACACATGATGGGGGAGCACCTGCTTTTGTAGCCTGTGATGTTTTTGATGACCTGCCATGTATCTTTGGTTTAGTTGGTGTTCACGTCTCTCCAGTCTCTGCTGATGTCTCCACTTTGTTTCTTTGATGCCATCTTTCAGTCTCGCTCTGGCAGTGCTATAAGTTTCTTTAGCAGTAGCTGAATCAGTCACATCACACATCTGAAACAGTCAGCTATGGTGGTTTTGCAGCTATCCTGCCACAAGCTAGTTGAAATGTATGCATTCAGTTTCACCAATTGAGAGATATCATTGGTGTCAGAAACTCCCAATATCTCCAAGTAGTAGTTGTGTTGTGAACCATTTTGCCAACTGGCTTGCTTACAATTATGACAATAATACAACATTAGAGGTGGTCATATTTTGGACTTCTTTCTGCTTCCAGTCTTTATGCTAAGCTAAGCTAATCACCTTACTCCAGCTCTGTACACACATACTGTGTCTCAATTCGGGTACTTCCTTGAGTATACTAACATGCAGTACACTGCGTCCACAATGTACTGAGGGTGAGAAGTGTCCACTGTTCCACACTAAACTTTTTAGTCTTCATGCGTGCGCGTAAGTGTGTTCACACCGACAAGTGTGGCAAAAAGCAGTGCTCCATGAGTACGCGGATGGTGCATTAATAACAGTCAAAAAGCTAAGTGTGGAACGCCGGACACTTCTCACTCTCAACAGTCACCATCTTGGCTTCGTAGCAGAAGGGGAGGGACCACATCCACATCATGTCTTCGATTTGAGACAACAATACCTTGTTGATATTTACGTAGTGTACAACATGTACTGCATGCTAGTGTACTAACGGAACCATCCGCATTGAGACACAGCTTAGTATACTAAGGAGATGTACAAAAACTAACAATACTTACAGTACTGTAGAATTGACAGTAAGTAAACACAAGTGTCCTTCCTTAAAGGGATGTACGTCAGACTACATTGTGCAAGTAGAAAATAGGTGTAAATACACATTAAGAAAAAAACATGGTGGAAAATTACTGAAATGTTCCACTGAACTCCAGCAATTAGAGAGCAGAGAGCAACTTTTTGTGGCGTGGTTACAGGCATTTCCCATGACCGTTTAGCCAGATACCCTGGGGTGTGTGTATAAGTGTGTGAGAAAAGAGAGTCTGGGGTGGGTGGGGGGCATGTGTAGACCTGTCTCTGAGCTGCAGTGGTTTTCCCATCAAGAATGAGAGGAGCTGGATTAAGTACAAGAGTAGAAAAGTGTGGTGATAGGGAATAGAGTAGGATGGTGGGTGCTGCTAACATCAAACTTTGCTAACATCAAATTGAAATACGACTAAACTCATACCAATTACATAGATGTTTTTATTCTCATTTAATGTGTGATCAATCAACTTGATATATAGTATCTTGCTAAAATGTGGTAAACTAAAGTCTCCAAATATAAAGATGGCTTTACCCACTGCTGGAAATGCACTCACCACCACAGAGAGATCCATAAGATGAGAGGCAGAGAGAGGCAGGCGTTCAGCGATGAGCAGATAAGAGGATATAAACAGACGGAGTGATGGGCAGACAGACAGAGAGACAGAAACAGATGAGATAGTGTGCGAGAGACACACTGTTTTGATTCAGTGATATACAGCTGGCTCACAGGGGAGAGCTTTTCTTCAAAGCCTGGTGGTCTGGCATCACTGTTTGTAGTCAGGCTGCTTCTCTCACACACCATCAACAAACAGCTATTATCTGTGGTTTACACACTGTGTGCTACAACATCTCCGGCGGTGTAGGAACACAAGTTTGCATTCAAAACTACTACTGCCCTACTATACTATGTTTCCGTCCACCAAGAGAGGTTTGGGAAGGAGGTGCAAGGGACCAACTGAAAACCAGTATACCAAGGATATTTATCCATGTTGGATGATTTTGCATCTTTACAATTTACATCCAAAGCCAACTTCCAGAGTAGTGTTTCCTTCGTGTATTGCTGTTCTGTTGTAAATATACAATTTGCATTCACCTTTTTAATGCCTGTAGCCATGATCTGTTCCTACGCTTGACCAGGCTGTTTATTTAACCCTAATGATAGTTTATTGCCATGACCATAACCTTTACTACCATGACCATATTATATGCCCCTTCTCTTTGCCAGGGTGCCAGATATCTATGCTTTGTCCCATCCTTCGGCGTCTGGTACGTCAAAGTCAGAGTAAGGAGGTGATTGGAGGATGGATGGATGGATGGATGGATGGATGGATGGATGGATGGATGGATGGATGGATGGATGGATGGATGGATGGGTCAGAAAGTGGACTGTTACCTCTGGAGCCCAGTGTTTGTTTCCCGTGTGAAACAAAAAGTCAACATTTATTGTTAGTCATTTGTTATTTTAACCCAAACCACGATCTTTTCCTAAACTTAACCAAGTGTCACGCCCAGCTCCCAGTTAGGTTATGTGTTCACTTTTTTGTCTGCAACCACTTCCTGTTTTGTTGCCATTCATCATCTTGTCTCCTTTCAGGTTGTTGTCTTCCCTTCTGTCCTGTATGATTACCAGTCCCCGCCCTAATGTGCTCCACCTGTGCGTTGTTGTTTTCTCTGCCCTAGTGTATAAATACCCTTGTCCCCTTTGTATCTGTGCCAGTTCGTCTTGTTCCCCAGTGTTAGCCTTCTAGTGATTTTCCCAGTGTGCATTCTGGTGTATTTTTGACCTTATCGAGTTGCCACCTTACAAGAACCAAAATTATTTTACCTCTTTCACTCCACCATGTTTGAAGAGCTGCACTCCTTTGGGTCAACAACTATGAACACGTCACAGAGGCTGTGAAGCCAAAAGAGAAATGGTTGTATCCAGGGCTCATCTTCAATTGCAGGGGCCCATGTCTGTCTGTCTGTCTGGCTCATACCAGTCAAATACTGATGTGCAAAAAGACACAATCTGATTTTAATTCAGAAATGAGCAACACAAGTGTTCAGCTATACCCAACATTAATTCATTTATGGGGGGCTTAGTTGCTAACAGGCCCACAGCTGTAGAAAGCCTCCATCTTTCTGTTGAAATGAACTGAATGAACATGTTATTTCCTCGGGGTGCTGGCAGCATTTGGGAAGTATTAAGGATGAGTGAGTGGAGGCCGTCACTGGTGCCTTTGTGTGGAAGTGTTCAGATGTCTATTCTTTTTAAGACATCTATTCCGAGATGCATGTGCGCATGTGGTTTGGGCTTTTTTTGCATTGCAGTCCTTTTCACATGGCTGTCCATATCTCCTTTATGTGGTACAATTGGTTTAGCCTGGTGGGTTTTTTCATGCTCTCTGGCAGGGATATTCACTGTCTCTGGGGCCGTCCCAGTGAATTGTGGGTCAGACAAAACAGGACTGGGCCACTTCTGTTACAAAGCCCTGCTGGGCAAGGCACAGTGCCATTGGAAGGCTCGACAGTCGGCTTCTCTCGCAGTGCTCAGTGGGGCCAGATGGACACACTGCAAAAAGATTGCAAACTTAGCAAGTGACTTTATTTTGTGCTCCGATGAATTTAAGGTGGAAATTACCACAAATTCTCTGCAGGATATCATCGGCTTATAGTTTCTGGTCTGGAATCAAGAAACTTGTAAATTTAGAGGACAAGGTATGCTGTCAACACATAAAACAAGCAAACTCACAATCCAAGTTGCCCATCACATTGCATTGTTGTTAAAACATGGAAACATGGAAAATCAGAGACAGAAACTGCTGGACAAACCTTTGACAAGCTGGAAAAAGAAATTTGAAATGCAACATTGAAACATTTTAAAACAGACCCCCGGGAACTACGTACAGTTGAAATCTGCTTTATTCCTCACTGTCTGACATGAAATCAGACAAACTGTTTTAGTTCTGTTAGGACTACCAAAATTATTTAGACTATTTTTTTATTACTTAATTCAAAGTCAGAAGTTTACATACACTAAGACTACTATGCCTTTTAAACAATTTTGGAAAGCCTGGATGATGATGTAATGTCTTTGGAATCTTCTGATAGGTTTATTGACAACATCTGAGTTAATTAGAGACATATCTGTGGATGTTTTTTAAGGCACACCTGAAACACACTGCTTCTTTGTGTAATATTATTGGAAAGTCAAAGAAATCAGCCAAGATATCAGGAAGAGAATTGTGGACTTGCACAAGTCTTGTTCATCCTGATGTGATAGGGAAGGTAACAGGGGTCTAGCACTAGGACCCAGGTAAAGGGGCAGAGTCTATAAATACGGGAGGGAAGCTCACCTGGTCCTTTCTTTCAGCAGTCACACACCTGAGAGGGCAGCTGAGGCCAGCCTTTGTTTGGTGCTTGATTGGGTAGGTTTTATTTTTAAATAGGTTTTACTTTTTAAAAAAAGGTGTTTAATATCCTTGGCAGAATAATGCATGTCCAGAACTAGATCCTAGAATAATTTGTAGTTCATTTTATTAAAGATAAGTTAAATAATCTTCATGGTGGTGAGGGTCCAAAGCTTGGAGTGACTGGTTAAACACATCAGCTAAAGCACAGGTATGTTTAAGATGGTTTTAAAGGAGATTGTAGTCTTTTTTTAATATATGAATGTAACAGGAATATTTGAAAATATAGATTCCAGTCACCTGCATGCCTTCAACTGTGGCAAGGGAATGTGCTTTTAAGTCAAGCAAGGTATGATAATCGTTACATTGCCCATGCTTTGTGAAATGTTTCTTTTAAAGTGTTTTTGTATCTTACTGTGTTGCTTTTTTTGTTCTTGTTTCAAATAGACGTTATTAGGAGAACCAACCACTGTTTTTCCCACCTGTCATATTTATTGTGCTCACACTAGATCCTTGAAGGGGCCATATTTTGGGTTTCTGGCTGTGTTAAAGGGGGGAACTGAAGGGTAGAGTAACCATTTTACATGGGTGTTTTGTGTAGTTAGTGTGTTGTGCAGTTTTTCCCATAGTATGTGATTTAATTTGGTTTGAGCGTGCAGTGATTTATTTTAATTCTTTATTTGCCTATTAGTGTGGTTATGATTTATGTTGGTGCTCAACTCCCCTCAGTCTCCCTGGTAATGCAGTCTAGTCCTGAATCGTGTCTTTCCTTATGTTTGTTTTGATGTAACATAAATAAAATTTACATTACTATACTGGTATAGAAGCCTCGGGTCCAGTTTGTTCTGGCACTTGTGTATTAAGTAGCGTTCGGTTTACACTTTGGTGCAATTTCCAGATGCCTGAAGGTGCCACGTTCATCTGTTCAATCAATTATAAGCAAGTATAAACACCATGGGAATGTCCAGCCACCATACCGCTCAGGAAGGAGACGGGTGACGTGTCCCAGAGATATCAACCCAAGAACAAAAGCAAAGGACCTTGTGAAGATGCTGGCACACAGTGAAACGAATACTGTACCGACATAGGCTAAAAGGCCACTCTGCCAGGATGAAGCCATTACTCCAAAAGAAACATAAAAAAAGCCAGATTACAGTTTGCAAATGCACACAGGGACAAAGGCCTTAATTTTAATTTTTGGAGATATGTCCTGTGGTCTGACGAAGCTAAAATCGAACTTTTTGGCCATAATGACTATTGTTACATTAGGAGGAAAAAGGGAGAAGCTTGCAAGCCTGAGAACACCGTCCCAACTGTGAAATATGGGGGTGGCAGCATCATGTTGTGGGGTTGTTTTGCTGCAGGATGGACTGGTGCAATTCACAAAATCGATGGCATCATGAGGAAAGAACATTATGTGGAAATACTGAAGCAACATCTCAAGACATCAGCCAGGAAGTTGGGTCTTCCTAATGGACAATGACCCGAAGCACACTGCCAAACAGGTTACAAAGTGGCTCAAGGAGAACAAAGTCAATGTCTTGCAATGGCCATCACAAAGCCCTGATCTCAATCCTATTGAAGATTTATGGTCAGAGCTGAAAACACATGTGCGAGCAAAGCGGCCCACAAACTTGGCTCAGTTACAGCAGTTCTGTTAGGAGGAATGGTTGGCAGGAAAATTCCTGCCAACTATTGTGAGAAGTTTGTGGAAGGATATCCAAAACGTTTGACCCAAGTCATACAGTTTAAAGGCAATGGTACCAAATACTAATGAAATGTATGTAAACTTCTGACTTTGTCGAAAGTATAAAAAAAAAAAAAAAGTCTAAAAAAATCCATCTCTCATTATTCTGGCATTTAGCAAATATAAATAATTTTGGTAATCCTAACAGATATAAACCAGGAAAATTTATTGTCTGATTTCATGTCAGACAGTGAGGAAAAAAGCATATGTGTCTTTTTATATAGTGTATGTAAACTTCTGGTTTCAACTGTATATACTGGAAATGGAAAAACTGGCAGGCCTGTGATAGGATTCAAACTGCAGTCACAAAGGGCACACTTTGGACATAAGTTGCAGAGTTTTCCAATAATAACAATCTTTCCACAACCTTTATGCAGTGTTTTAATGCACCAACTTTAACCAATAAGTTAACGTTTATTTCCCATAACCACAATGTTTTTTAAAGATATTTTTGGGGCATTTTTTACTTTATTTTGAGAGGCAGGACAGTGGATAGCGATTGAAAACAGAGTAGGGTGTGACACGCAGGAAAGGGCTGCAGGCCAGACTCAAACAGTAAGGACTCTTCTACATGAGGCTCTCATGTAAGTGAGAGCTCTAGCAAGTGAGCTAACCACCCTCCACTACATTGTTTTCGTTATCTTAACCACGCTGTCATTGCCATATGCAACTACTGCAGAAATAAATAATTTTAAAAAAGGTATTGAAGGTGTGTGTTAGGTGTTATTCCTCTTGTGTATGTAAGTTAAAAAGAAGTCAACGTCGTCTGTCGTTGGGCTCCGTAAAGTCCTCTGTATTTGCAGCGTCTTTCCAAACTGCTTTATAAATTATGCAGACACATTGACTAATTAGTGAGAATCACCAGTGACAAAGACCCTCACCAGCTTCCCTCAGTGTGAACGCTACGCATTGTTTTTAATGTGATATTTGTTATTAAATCAATTGATTGAGGCTTTAAAGTATATATTTGGTTGAAACAGTTGCCATGTTCCCATCTAATTGTCATACAAATTTTTTGCAACTTTTGAAATGTAACAAAAAAGAAATATGTGCGTTTCCAACTAATTTCTGGGTTATTTCAACCCAACAAATTGGGTTATTCTTTTTGACCCAACTTTTGGGTTAAATTCCTGACTCAAAAATTGGGTTAAAATAACCCAACATTGTAGTTAATATAACCCTACTTCTGGGTCAGGAATTTAACCCAAAAGTTGGGTAAAAAAGAATAACTCAATTTTCTGGGTTGAAATAACCCAGAAATTAGTTGGTCCCTTTTTAACCCAGGAGTTGGGTCAAAAATAACCCATTATGGGTTACAAACCAGTATGCCGTATTTCAGAAAAATAAAACTTTGTTTTACATTATATCTGTCACGGTGTGGTGCAGGTAGAAGAAGAAGATGAGTCCAAAGTTCCAATTCAAATGTTTTACTAATAAAGTAACTCCAAAAGGTACAGACAGGCAGGATGTACACACACTAAACAAAGGACGGCCAACTGATAGTGTCATCTAACAGAAGAAATGCCTCCTCATCTATGTCTTCACCTGAAAGACAGAAAACAAGACAACATGAGCATTGTTAATAAGTCGAGACAATTGTAAACCACTCACCAGACACTCTTTGATTATCAATGTAGCACCCCACCACCCTATATAAGCGCCTAAGTGACTATGATTAGCTTCAGACTCGACTGATAGGGTGTTATGGGTTTGGTGTTTAGTTCAAAAGTTAAGCTACCACGAAGGTTTACCTGTTTTGGGTGACTCCTGACATACTCTCTTACTATCCACAGAAATAGTCAAACTTAACGTTAGCCTTTAAATCTCTCCACATAATATATTTGAAATAACTGACCCAACAACTCTATTACAGTAAAAGAAAATATATTTTACTGGCTGCTTTTGTTTTTAAATGTAATACAAAAAGTATCCAAATGCTTCAGATATTGCAGCAACACGTCTTTAGTCTGACAAACTCAAAACACATTTATTTTGAGTTTACACGGACTTTAAACGAGTCAACTTAGATGTTGTCGCGATAGCCGCAGCTACATGGCAACCACAGAATTAATGTTACCACGGCTAACGCTAGTCTCAACGCAGCAACTAAGCCATGGTAATTTTTTCAGCAAATGGTGCTAAACTAGCAATGGGGACATGGACACACAAAAGTTTACGTTACATCAACACTGAAAATACTCGCTTACCTTGAATACAGGACAAAGTTGAACCGAAGCAGCAGAGGCCAAAACAGATCGGCGCATAAGCGGCGGTTATTTCAAATGACAGTTGAAAGAAAATTCCTGTTGGCGTCAGGTTACTGGCGACAACCGGCGTTTCCGGAAAAGCTTTCAAAATAAAAGCGTTAAGCGTTGGTGCGCACGGAACAGCATCATTTGGGAACAAAAACAGCAACAACTGCAAAACAGCTGTATTATCATCAACTGTGGATGCTTACATGATCATTTTCGTGTCCATTCTAAGTTGCATGGACTACTCAAATGTGTCAAGGGGTTTACTTCTAAACGGTAACAGGAAGTAACGTTTTAACTCCGGTTGCTTGACACTGACACTTTTATTTTTAATATTTTTTACTTATTAACACACACAAACACAAATTTTACTGTTTTATTCATTTGTTTAATGAAATTAATTGTTCTTATGTAATTTATTTGTAGCTTTGGCAATATTGTTGTTATACATTCATGCCAATAAAGCTAATTTGAATTTGAATTTGAATTTGAGAGGGAGAAAGCTAACCCTATAACCCAGAACATGGGTTTCTCTTTGAAAAATAACCCAGAAACCCAAACAACCCAGGAATTGGGTCAAAATATTAGCCCTATAACCCAGAAAATGGTTACTCTCTCAAAAAATAACCCATAATTTTAACCCAACACAAATAACCCAGAAAATGGGTTGAAGAAATAACCCAGGAGTTTTTAGTGTGCATCTCCCATTTAGCGCATTTACTCTTTTCTGACAAAAGCAAAAACCAACTCAAGTGAACGTAAAAACTTTTTTGCCAAATTAAAGATTTATAAAAATTTTTCTAATGGAATACTTCAAAATGCACATTAAAAAAACATTGATGGAAACACACCTGTCTTTACCTTTGCTGCTATTGGCTAATTTGTGGTAAACATGTCACATTAGTAGTGTAAGGGTCAAGGTTATAGACTCCGGTTACACAGTTTGGCTCTCAAACCCAGGAAAACGTCTCGGGTTACGTATGTAACCCTGGTTCCCCGAGAAGGGGAACGAGACACTGCGTCGGTTACGACACTATGGAAACGCCTCTAGGCGTAGCAGGTCTGAACGTGAATGAAATCCTAATTGGCTCTTGCTAGAACGGTAGGGTGTGACGGAATAACCGGAGGAGTATAGAGCACACCTGTAAACATTGATCATTAGCTTAAACTATGAAGCAGACGCTTCAGGCGGGGAGAGAGGTACTGTGGGCCGACAGAGTGTCTCGTTCCCCTTCGAGGGGAACCAGGGTTACATACATAACCCAAGACGTTCCCCTTCGAGGGAACTCGAACTGCGTCGGTTACGACACTATGGGAACGAGATACCCACTAAACTGTGCCGAAAACCCCGCCTGCCCCAGTGTGCAATAAAGTGGCACGACTAAGAGGAGAGCGCACGAGTGCCAGGTGCCAAAGGAAGGTCAAGATTGTAAAACTGAATGAAAGTGAGCGGAGTGGCCCTGCCAGCTGCTTCAAAAACATCCTGCAAAGACGCCCTGGAAAGGAGGGCTCGAGAGGCCGCCATGCCTCTGTTAGAATGAGCCCTCACAGCCACAGGTGAAGGCAAACTGCGCACCTGATAGGCCAGGGAAATAGTCTGAACAATCCAGTTGCTAATAGTATGTTTGGATGCAGGGAGCCCCACCCTGGGGGACCCAAAACACACTAGCAGCTGGTCAGCCTTCCTCCAACGGGAGGACCTCAGAGTGTAAATACTCAGTGCTCTGACAGGGCAGAGCAGATGAAGTCTCCCGTCCTCCGCCGTCACATGAGGTGGAGGACGAGTGCCTGCAGCACTGTGGACCCTGCCGCACAAGAAGGCACTTTAGGGATGTATCCTGGACGAGGGTGCAGCATAGCCCTAACATTCCCTGGGGAAAACTACAGGCTTTGCAGGGAAACTGCTTTTCTTTAAAGCGCTTGGAGATCCTCCACCCTCCTCAGAGAGGTGATAGCAAGGAGAAAGGCCATCTTGAGGGTCAAGATGGCCTCCAGGGGTTCGAAGGGGGCCTCAGCCAATGCCCCAAGAACCACCGCCAGAGTGGGAACGAGTCGCAGGTCTCATCCTCCGGGCACCACGGAGAAAACGTACAACCAAGGGAAGTTTCCCCAAAGACCCCTCCCTCAGAGGGGTGTGGAAAGACGAAATAGCTGCCACGTGCACCTTGACGGTGGAAGGGGAAAGACCAGCAGAGAAACAGTACTGGAGGAACTCAAGTACCTGAACCACTGGGCAGGTAACAGGGTCCACTGACCGCTCCCTACACCAAGTGGAGAAAACACTCCACTTCAGGCCATACATCCTCCGTGTGGACGGGGCCCTGGAACTGAGGAGGGTCTCGACTGCTCCGGCTGTTAGACCCGCCTCTAGGTACTAGTGCCCCCTCAGGGGCCAGATCCACAGTCGCCATACGGCGGGGCAAGGGTGAAGAACCCGGCCCTGCGCCTGGGACAGCAGGTCTCTTCTCAGAGGGACCTGCTACGGCGGGCTGTTCAGGAGCGACATGATGTCCGAGAACCCCACCCGGGTTGGCCAGAACGGGGCTACGAGCAGTAGGCTGAGATTGTCCTGGCGGACCCGCTCCAGAACCCACGGGAGCAGAGCGACTGGGGGAAATGCGTAAAGACGTAGCCTCGGCCACGAATGTACCATGGCAAGAACGAGAGAAAACCATAGTGGAAAGTGCGTAGTCTCTTGAGACGCAAACAGATCCACGTCTATGGGGCCGAACTCTCCGCACAAGAGCTCCACCACTTCGGGGTGAAGTCTCCATTCCCCGGGCCTCAGCCCCTGCCTCGACAGCAGGTCTGCTCCCAGCCCGTGAGGGAGGCGTCTGTCGAAATGACCAGCCAGCGACAAGACCCTCCCAGCACGGGCCCCTGGGACAGGAACCAAGTTTCCTTCCAAACTGATAGTGAATGAAGACACTTGCGCGTAACCCAAATCAGACGGAAAGGATTTCCCCTCGGGGAAAAACCCTTGGTCCTTAGCCACCACTGCAGGGGTCTCATGTGCAGCAGTCCAGATGGTATTATGCTGGACCCAGCCGCCAGGAGACCCAACACTTGAAAAGTGTTTTATAGTGATGGCATGGCCTAACTTCACCCCTTTCACGGCAGCCAATATGGTGTCGACACGTGCTGGAGACAATTGTGCCCGCATCGTTGTCGAATCCCATACTAGTCCCGAGGAACATAGTCTTCTTTGCCTTGAGCCTCAGCCCTAAATGCAGCAGATGAGCCAGAATGACATCTCGATGCCGAACCGCCAACTCTCGAGACTGGGCTACGATGAGCCAGTCGTTGATGTAGTTGAAAATCTGGATGCCCTGGAGCCTCAGCGGGGCCAGTGCTGCATCCAAAGCCTCCCCTACCCCGGTCTTCAGGACCTCTTCCCTGAGCTCCGTTGGGACTGGATGTCGGTCCTCAGATCGCGTCTCTCAGAAAGCTGAGGTTGAGAGTGCCACCTCGCTGCCCCAGCTCCTCGGGGGGCCCCGAGGCGACACTCTGCTTCCTCTCCTCTCGGTAGGAGCTCATAGAGGGACGAGACCTACGCCTGGCAGCCTCAGCTGCCTTGGGCCCAGACCAGCAAGGGAGGTACTGGCGGAATGCTTCGCCCTGTGTCTTCACGCGCCAGAACTTCCTCAGAGGGACCCCCCCTCTGAACCCTCTCCTGTAGCAGGTCAGCTTGGTAGGCTTGAAGCACCGCCATGGTGTGCAAGCTCGCACCTGCCTGGCCCGCTGCCATGTACGCCATCCCCACGAGCGTAGATGTGGTGCGCAAGTCGAGGGGAGAGATAGCTCGCAAGCACATCCTCCACCCGAGGCATCCTCCCGTAACCATGGTCCCTAACCCCCATCACATTACTGTAGTACAGTGATCGAAGTGTGGAAAGCCGTGTAGAAAAGGGTCTGCCCCAGGATTTACTCAGTTCATCATATAAATCAGGAAAGAATGGCAGAGACCGGCGTGGAAGTGGCGCGTGGTGCTTAAGAAACCTTTCATCAAGCTTACCACTAGCCTCTGGTGTCTGCTCCTCCTGTGGCCAGTTGATGTTGAGCTTAGCCACGGCTCTAGTCACCACCTCCAGCTCGTCACTTCGTCCACTTCTTCTTCAGGTAAGACACGCTGCTTGTAGGACTGGAGGTTTCTTCACACAACATACAGAGCGCCTGCTGAATAGAAAAAAGCTAATGATGAGTGTGTACAGGTGTGCTTTATTCTCCTCCGGTTATTCCGTCACACCCTACTGTTCTAGCAACAGCCAGTTAGGATGGGAGTGATTTCATTCACGTTCAAACCTGCTACGCCTAGAGGCGTTCCCATAGTGTCGTAACCGACGCAGTTCGAGTTCCCTCGAAGGGGAACTAACACACCACTGCCTGGTGTTTCCTGTTTCCAAATTTATTTCTGTCTCATAAAGATTTCTCAAAAGAAGTCATTAACATAAACTACATGGAATCTATTCAAATGTAAACTATGATCTGCCGGTGCTGTAAGCTTC
Organism: Lepomis macrochirus; assembly: GCA_024633595.2. NCBI lineage: Eukaryota > Metazoa > Chordata > Actinopteri > Centrarchiformes > Centrarchidae > Lepomis > Lepomis macrochirus. The sequence continues at coordinate 737,509 of JALXJV020000014.1, read as the reverse complement.
TTTTAGAAAACATTACCAGAAGAAAGATTAAGTCACCCGCTTTTTTTTTGCAGTGCATGAACCCATGGCCTACACATTTCCTCTCTCTCCCCTTGGGGTTTGCCAGGGGCCGTCCTGGAAGCCGTGCCTTCTCCCTGCAAACTTTTGTAGCATCTGCGTCTGGACATCCTATAACAGAGCCATCAGTGAGCCAATAGTCCCTCAGGCTTTGGATCGGCTGAGGGTCATTCATTCTGCCCCGCGATGCTAGGAGCTTCTGCTCTCCTCTGTCACAAGCGACCACCCCTCCCTCCCCCTGCGTCTTGGAGCTCCTCCAGCCTCCAGGCAAGGAGCCTGTGATGAGAGGAGGAAAGAGAGGGGGGAGGAGGATGAAGGGGTTGGTTGGATACACTGGCTCTGGTCCAGACGTTTGCACTAGAGGAGGAGGTGGTGTAATGCTGTGTTGTTTCTACCGCTCTGTCCAGAGGGAGACAGAGGAGCTGTGAATGGATGGAAAGTCGGAGGAGGGCGGTCATCAACTTTACTGCAGGCGGCAGGACGAAGTGCATGTGAATTTTAGCTACGACTTACTACATGTGGCATTCATATTTCTTACATATTTCTATTTTTTATGGTGCACATTAAAGGATTTTCAAATCTGAACTCATGTTAAAAACATGGGACACCACAGATTTAACAGATTTTTAATATTTTAATCTTAAGAATTCAAACACAAGACCAGATGTCAGTCAGACGCAGGACCACACACTCTGCGTTTATAACGGTTTCACAGTGGTGGTTCCGGGGACTTGGGATCTCGCAGAATCTTGCGTGATCAAACGTGACTTCTAAGAGAAACAAACATGGAAGAAGACTGTCGTCGTCAGATGGTTGACCTTGTGTGTGCTGTGTTTTGCACAGAGAATCAAACTGTGGATGAACTTGAGGCTGAGAGGAGGGAATCGGCAGGATCATACATTTTATAGAGCAGATACACAACACGCTGGGACACTTCCTGCTCAGCTCCGCTGTGGGTTTCTGATTGGAGGCTCCCTGATTTCAAAACATAAATATCAAACTCCAATCCAGTCAGCGACTTTAAGATTCTGTCTGTAAACCCCTCACATTGCAGGATCATTTGGGCCAATAATTTGTTCCGACAGTCTCGCCTCACCCCAACAATCGGTGGGGTGTTCCAGTTCTCCTCTAGTGCATGGCCAAGATTAGGCCCTGTTGAGGCAGTAAGCTGGATGTTGCTGCTGATTTTTCAAAATCCACCTATACATGCAAACAATATTCAACATGTGCTGTACTAGTGAGATAGTTGGAGATGCCGTGACACCACCATTTATCAACCCGCCCTCTTCTTTCACATTGATGCAGCATTGTTACACTATTGACTATGTGCAGCAATTGCACAAGCATTTCTTCTCACCTACAGGTGTTCACATGCTGTTTCATACATGAGACTGCCAAGATATCTGCTTTGTTTCATGAAAGAAGCAGAAGCTTCGAGCATGCAGACAGATCAGTCACATGGGAGGATGAGGGACAGGACAAAAAGGGAATGAAACTGTCGTGTTGCTGTTGGTGTTTGAGAAGCAACACCAGAATCTCTGCGGTCTTAGAAAAGGTGCAGAAATCATCGTGATGGCAAAATGTCTGAACCACATTGCTCTCATTTTATTGTTTTATTCCCCCTGCGTTGGTCTCTGCTGGTGAGCTCCACCTACGTACTGCAGAGACAAATGAAAGGAAGAGAGGGAGAACGAGATAGAGAGACATCTGTTGGCTCCTATTGTGTCTAGATGATCACCCCCCGGCTCCTGCCAACACAACATACATACAGCGTTCGTGTCTTTGCATGAAGTCTGGCACGCTGAACTGGCAGAGAAGGAGGGCACTGCTGCAGTCATATGTTTACAGAGACACTCCCAGGGCAACACTCCTGTAACAAGTATCAGAACCAGAGCCAGCAGAACTAAAATAACACATGCCTGTTCCTAGTGCTCTTGCTGTAGTCGTGCTCAAACCACAAATGTTAAAATACATTTCCATGGACAGTGTAAGTGTGCAGTCACAACTAGGCCTTTCTACAGTTACTCTAGCATACACCAACAATTTATAAAATCCAAGAAGAATAAATTCAATTCAATTTAATCAATTAAATGACATTGCATTAATAATTAAGCGTTAAGAGACTTACAATGAAATTATTATCTGTGGACCCAGATGACAAAACTTAGATGGGTTGCACATGACAAACTATACACCAAACTGTTAAGATGATGACTTTTTTAGATACTTCCAGTTAGGGCAATATTTTTTAAAAGAAATATGGAAAAATGAGGCAATCATATAATCTAATGAAATATTACAGCTAAGAGTACAGGCATACAACGGTAGTTCTAAATCTTTACCAGGGAATGTTAAGGCCACTGTGTGATAGTAGCCTCTGTTTTCTGTGTTCTCAGTGATAGGTGTACAGGTTGCTGTATGTTAATAAGCTGTAGGATAGCCCGCCAGGGATTGGACCAAATGACGTTGACTCCGCATTCTGTCTGTCTGGGCTCAATGACAATTGCCACGGCTGGTGGTGGATTCCTCCAATCGAGAGATGGCAATTGTGGTTAAATAAAAAATTGCTTGTCACTGGGGGCAGCTATGATATTCATTGTTCGGTTTGCCTCAGTGCGTCATGTTGTGTTTGAGAATACTGTTTGCCAAACACGAGTGTGTTATTTAGAATAACTGATGTTAACTGTGTTTATAGAAATAGGACCCAAGTTTAGTTTTTTTTATTGATTTCGCTAGATCTGTGTAGTTATTTTGTGTTAGTCTCACTAAGTCTAAGGGTGCTGCTCTCTTTGTACTTTGGTTTTGAAATTTCTTTCAAATCTTTACCAAATCCATCTGGTTTTGATTTGATAGCGCTTTATTTTCCCCGAGGTGCAATTTGTTTTGCAACAGTAGTTAATACACATCAACCAATTAATAAATAAAAGACATAAGAACATATAACATACAAATCATCATACAGTAAAGCAACCATGAAATATAGAGCAATATATATCCAACTCCTGTATTACAATATGGGAGCAACAGCAACCACGCCTACAGTTTGTTTAAAAACCCAACAGCTGAAATTAACTCATATCTATTTGATTTGGCCCTCCGAGGGAAAGTGTATCTCCTCCCTGTTGGCAGAAGTTGAAACTCTGCAAGAAGAGGGTGTCGAGGGTCTCCCAAGATTCACGCGCCTTCACCTTACGAATGACTCTCTCTTTAAAAAGATGGTCAAGATGATTCAAATTAGTGTCAATTAGTCTTTTGGCAAAGTTTATGTTATCTTCTTCTGCCCACACGAGCCAGGTCGTAACAGGGAATTGGTAAGGGGAGCTACCAAAACAACATCAAGGAGAGATGAGAGATAAAATATCCATTCAGCAAAGGGAGCTTTTTTTCTGCCTCTTGCTCTCCTAAAATGAAGATATATCTGATATCTGTACACCACAACTGTTGGAGAAAATAATCACCACCACATTTTTTGGAGCTGCCCAAAGATCCAATTATTTTGAGGTTTTATTTGAGAAATCATACAGGATATTCTTGGGAAACAGGGGCCGTATTACAGAAAGTTTCCTATCTTAGATCTTAAGCTAAGATAGGAAGAGTCTAGATAGGATTTTTCTCAGTTTGGTATTACAGAAGCAAATCCTAACGAACTTTAGGAATCCTATCTTATCTTACTTCATCCGTCTTATCTCAAGGTTAGGAAATCCTAAATACGCAATCCAACATCGGTTATCAACTTTTATGTCTGTTACCTAGCAACCGATGACGCTTTTCTCTTGTCGCCGAGCTAAACTGATTTTAATCGCTGTATTTTGTAGTTTTTTTAATGAAACATACACTGAAAATGGAGCAAAAACAACAACTATCATTGAACTTCAATTAAGATGACTTTGTTGGTAACCACCGCCGAACCAAATCCATAGCTACCAGGCAGATCCAGAGGGCTAAATAGGCGTCACGCATATCGCATCCAGCTAAGCCAAAAAAGAAAACAAGTCTATTTACAAGTGATACTGAAGAGAAAGGCAACTTTTGTGTCCAACGAGCAGAGGGAAGCCGCTGGTCGCTCCTCCTGTGCTCCCTCACTGACACCGGCAGAAACCCATAGTTCTTCTCGGGAAAGGCTGATAAACATACCTGTCAAGTTTTGGATTTGAAAATAAGGGAAATTTTTCGGCGCCCACCGCGAGCAGTCCCACCACCCCAACCAAGCTCCAGTAGGCTATCCCTTAATTTTAAGGTGTTATAGCCTAAATGAAAACACAAAAGGGTATATTTGAAGAGCATTTATTTAAATGCTTATTTGTATATTTTCTGTTCATTTAACATTGCTTGTCTTTACATTTACATTTTCTTTTCATTCCACACATTCTTTTCATTTCATATTGCTTTTAAAGTTTTTCTTTTAATTTCACATAACATTTTCTTTACTCTTTTAGTGAGTTATTGTACAAATTTGTTGCAGACTTTTTGCTTTCTTTAAGACTGTTTTGGAAGGAGTGTATTTGTGGGCTGGGTCAGAGTGGTTAATTTTACATGAGAGAGCGCAAACAGTTCTGTTGTCTAACTAACGTCTACCTGCAGGTGGCAGTTATCGCGAGGCTAGTGACAGAGCTCAGATTGAGTATAGGTGCGTTCGAGATGACGGCGGCTGACTTTCGCCGACTTCACAGTCTAACGTGAGCTGCAGGTGACTGCAGAGCGGGGTATAAAACGGCGCCGTAAAGTCGGACACATTCTACCTGTGTGAGCTGAGATCAATGACTGATCTTGCGGTAATAGCAAAGAAAAATGCCGCGAGACTAGGCAAAAGTGTGGTTCCAACTTTGTGCAGCCTGAGAAGAGCAACTGCGGCCGCCGGACTCGGCGCCTGCAGCCTCCTTGCTCCCGCGAGTTTTTAATGTCATGATGACGGCTAAAGTCGGACACAATTTCTAACCATATTATTATAGGTATTATTATTTTCTAATGACGCAGGTTAAAGGTTACAGGAAAATATTAATACGGAAGGATACTAATACGGGAGGACGGCGGGAAAGAAGGGTAAAATACGGGAATTTCCCGGCCAAAACGGGATACTTGACAGGTATGCTGATAAAGGCTGCGGGCTAACGTCCTCATGTTTTTCATGTTGGCTATTTCTTGTCTCTAACGATCTCCTCCTATCAAAGACTTGCATTAGGATCATTTTGTTACATCAAGCCTTTACGTTATGGGCCTTTCTACTAACGAGGGTTTTGTCATCAAGCACATCGGTAGAATCAATTAAGTTTGGCCTGTTGACATTTTGTTGATTTTGTAAAAGCAATTAAACAGCGAAAATGTGGATTAAACGAGTTAGCAAACAACTAGCTGGTGGAAAAGTAAAAGTTAGGAGAGTTAAGCAGCTGTCCTAAAGTTAGGAGAGTTTATTTAAGATTTTACGAAGTTAGGATGCTTCTGTAATACACTTTTCCTATCTGAAGTTAGGAAAGGAATATTGACTTACTGTTAATCTGTAATGGCCTTTTTCCTAAATCAGTTCCTAACCCTTATAACCATGGTTACAGAGCAGTTAGGATAGGATCTGCCGGTTAGGAAGTTTCTGTAATACAGCCCCAGATTCCTTTTTACATGTATGACACTTTATTTGCGAGACCTATCAGAAGGAATAACAGGAAATGACAGATGTCTCCTGAAAAAAGATGAACGTAGCAGTAAAAAAAACAATGATGCATAAATGGTTACAGGCTGATCCACCTAGAGTAGATAACTGGGTTGAAATCGTCAAAGAGATCCATGAGATGGAAAGACTGACTTTGCTACTGAGATGGAGAAATGACTTAGCAAGATGGTCAAAATGGAGAAGAGATTTGTGGGAGTCATCCCTGATGTCACAAAGTGATTTGCTTTTCTTTTGCTGTATCAAACACAGACACTTACTGTAAATACAAATTAAGTAGTGCTGTATAAAGTCCATAATTCTAAATATGATGTTTAATATATGAATGTTATGGATGTTATAATGCTGCCCGGCAACAATGTTTTGACATACTGTGCTTTTGTTTTTGTCAAAAAGATCCAACAAATATAAAAAAAGACAATCCAAGCCTGTGATTGACAGCAAAGTTGGCTTCATGTTGCCAAACTCGCACTGCTCGCAGTGAGCAACACAAATTATACACTCCCAAAGAGTGTTAAGAGTTGGCCAATAAAATTACAGATTGACAAAAAAACAGTAAAAGAAATCTATATAATAATAAATACAAAAATAAATAGTGATAAATAATAAATAGTAAATACAATTTACAGACACAACAACACATAGCTGAAAAGAAGTTTAAACTTGTAAAAAAAAACCTGTTAAATCTCAATTTATATTGAGAAAATAAGGTATCACAAGATGAATGTACTTCATGTGTTGGAAAGGTATCTGACGTTGACACTCAGCTAATTCAGGGGGCACTGGGTCATTATGCGGCAACAAACAGGCTGACATTTGCACATCGCGGTGCCATATGGTGGTGGTGGCACTGATCAAGGCCACATTCTGACAGCAGCCCCTTTCCTATGGCACTGCCTCTGCATGTTTGAACATCAATTGTGTTGTTAGCAACTGTACAGCCCCCCCCCTTTCCTCCTCTGTAGACCAGAAACCAGACCTGTGTATTTTACCCTCCACTGAATTGAACATCCCCTCTTTGAAATCTCAAGTTCAATCTTATCTTAACGAGGCAGGTGTCCAGACATCCTGAAACTCTGTGCAAGTGTGGTGTTTGGGAGGGATGCGTTCACATTTTCAAGGATCTGTTAAAAAACATTTGTTGGTGTGAAAGTTGTTTTTAAAGTTTGGTCCAGAAGTGAACTATGGTTTGAATGAAAAGCACTGAAGGTATTGTACAGCGTCTCAACTAATGAAGAGAGCGTCCTGCTCAAAACATTTCAAAATGATTGCAGAGACTTGAAGTAAGTTTAAAAGAGTGTTTGGCTGTACCCTCTTCGGTCTTCAACAGTCATTTAGCAGCAGTCAGTATCATGGGGCAGACCTTTAACTGGATATCCTGGTAACCTAGTTGGGGTTGGAGAATTTATTGAATTTTCTACATGCATAATGTAAATAAATAAAAACTACTTTAAGCGTAGTATACTGTTGACTTGTAGTACTGATTTTCAGATCAAAAGAAGCTCTGTCTGAGGCCAGCTTTTTGTTTTGAGGCACTGTTTGTCATACACAATGTGTCAGAAGTGTGGATAGAGTCAGGAGGGAGCTCACGCTGCCTCAAACACCAAAAATTACAAAGAGAAATACACAAGTAGAACTCACCACGCAGTGAGAGATTTGGTCATGTTTTTTCACAACTAATTCATGCAGAGTAAATGTTATCAGAGGGTGTTTCATATGTCCAGTCACTTATAAAATGTTGTTCTTGTGGTTGACCGGAGGTGTGTGGTCGAGAAGAACAGTAAAGTCTTCACTTGTTGCTAACTGGGGGAGTAGGTGGCAGAGGGGAAGACATGGAAATCATAACATTTTTGCAGACTGGTAGCCAACACTGCAGAGTCCACCCTACTGGTTTGCAGCCTGGCCAATGAGAATCACCTATCTCTAAACCAATCCAATATAAATAAATTGATTGGTGCAGCTTTACTGTGGGCAATTCTTAACTCCCATTCTTAACCAACACAGGCTTTAAACATGTCTGTGATTTGCTACAATGAGAACTTCAGGTTCACCTATCACAAGCCAGTGTGGTATAAGACAAATGAGTTAAGTGCAATAGGGGCGGCATTTGTTCAGTCTGTTCGGACTTAGTTTGGAAACCTGGAAGGTCATCGGATCGAGTCCAGCACGAACCAATGTTGAAGGTGTCCCTTGAGGAAGGCCCTGAACCCCAAACTGCTCCCCTGGTGCCATACGACGGCAGCCAACTGCTCCTAAATAGGATGGGTTAAATGCAGAGAACTGATGTCCCCTTCCTTCAAGAATTTCCCCTCGGGGATCAATACAGTATTTCTGATTCTAATAGTCCGCAAACTCTTTTTGTAACTGATTGTTCATGTATTGTTTTTAGTCTTGTTTCCCTGTATTTAATGTTTCTCTTGTTTGTATCTGTCTAGTCAATGTTCTGTATAATTGTGTTGATATTGTGTTCATTGTTCTATGTTGCTGCAGAACAGGAACCTGCTGTAAACCAGTTTTTAAGCTGAGTCAGGCCCGTTTATTGTAACTAAATTGTTGCTCTTAAACTTTTCCTGTATAATAAATTAAATTAAACTGCTTGACTACAGCCAAGATCTCAGTCTTTGGTCGAATGTGACCCTACCTGTTACCCTAGCCCCAATTAGCATGGTATCAAATGTAATTCACTAAAGGGTTTCACAGACTTCACACACGAGATTAAAGGCAAGAGAGACATAGTTTAATTTCATGGTACCTACAATAATTCCATGAACTCTGAAACTTTTTTCTACTACCATTACAATCACACTCCACACTTAATGTGGAAGCTTCCGTAAGAATGCTGTGAATGAACAAAGTCTTCCCTACACAGAACCATTACATATACGTCCCTGCCAAGGCTTCTGTAGCTGAAAACATTTGAGAAGCTCTTTTGAAAAGCCTTGGGATTTCTTGGCCTAACTGTAGGAATATTTCCTAACACAGTGCCATATTTTTACACTGAGAACAAAGTGTACTCGCTGGTCTCTCCGGCAAACGGACTCGAACACAGAGAGACAAAAGGAAACCCCAGCCTAGTTGGAAAAAGAGGCGTGAAAATGAGCATGCTGGCTGGCTTAGCAGCGAGTTACATGCATCGCTCTCAGGGTCGACCCAGCTTGGCTTATCATAAAAGACTTCCTCTGAGACATCCTCTTGGAGGATATCAAAGACCTTCTGTGGTGGAGATCCAACTTGAGAGAGATCAAATGGAAATAAAGAACCTTCACCTTCCGTCAGTCCTTCTGCATCTGGCATCGCCAGTCTGCATGATGAATGCTACAGTACACTGTTGGCAAAAGAAGCCTTTTTCTCATGAAAGGTGAAGAGAGATTGGGAGTGTAGTTTCTCTTACGTTATTTTTTCCACTAAGGGCTGCAAGGCCTCACCCACAGCGCCAGCGTCTCTGTGCAGAGGTGCGCAGTATCTCATCTACCAAATGAACCATTCCTGCACAGAGCACAGTGGTGGAGGGTAACCAAGAACATTTACTCAAGTACAATGTTGACATTTCTTCATGAAAACAGAGCATCAATACAGCACAAGATCTACAACTGACAATACATACTAGTAAGAGCAGCAATAAATTCTAGTAAGAGCTCATAGCAAGAATGGCATCAATGGGGTAAATACCTAGGGGAAGAAGTAAGAGTTAAAAGTGCAATAATACAAGAGAATTGTAAGGGAATAGAAGAAGAAGAGCACAGGAAGTGCATGTTAGAGCTTAGGCGTCAGAGGTGTTATATGAGAAAGTGTTCTCGGAAGAGAAGAGTTATCAAGAGCTTAAAGTAAGAGAGGGACACCCCTCATGTTAGATTAATACATGTGTAGATTGTTTTGTATGTAGGGTGGCAGAGCCAGGTGCCACAGCGGCTGAGAAGGAAAGTAGGCTTGTATTGCAGCATTAGTGACTTGAATTTGATTCTGGAGGCATCAGGTAGCCACTGGAGGTTACTGAGTAATGGAGTGACATGAGGACTTTTTGGCTGATCACAAAACAGACGCACTGCTGCGTTCTGAACCATTTGTAGAGGTTTCACAGCACAAGCTGGAAGACCTGCTAGGAGGACATTGCAATAATCGAGGCGAGAGATAACCACGGCCTGTACCAGAAGCTGGGTGTAATACTTAGTAATGTAGGGCCTGATTTTTCTGATGTTGTATAGAGCAAAGTGGCACAACCGAGGGACAGCAGCAACATGATCTGAGCACAGAGCTATTTGTGTGAAAATTTAAAAAAGCTTTAATTCACACTTTCAAATAGACGCCCCCACACACAAACATACACATTAATAAGACGGTGTTGGGAAAGGCAGCACAGATATGGTGTCACGTGGGGATTGTGTACAGACTCTTCGGTCCAACCAGACAAGGGCTGAAGCAGCATATGGTTAGAATCTGTGCCGAATGCAAGCCGGACTTCTCTTGCCTTGCCTTTCATTTCATTTTCCTCTGTCCGACGTGGACAGAGCCGAAGGCCAAATGCATGAGGGCACACACATGTACATACACAAAGGACAAGAAATGTACCACAAATACACACAATCAACATGTAAATGCTCAGGTTTTACACACAACAAACATAATGACACTGTTGTTGTGAATAAACGTAAATGCTAAAGACATGCTACTACACTCGGGTACAGATCCTGTAATTTACAATGTGTACACACACACACAGACAGAGCAGAACCATTAGCATTAGCCTGCTGTGTCCACAGCAGGCAGCCTCTCTGTGAGCAGTATACAGATGACATCAGTGTATGATGAACAAACACTCATCAGTCTGCTAATGCTAAGGAGACCAGGCACTTTGGTTGTGGTCGAGGTGAGACTGCTCATGAGGACCCTCCAGACATGTGGGCGGCCAGTAGAAGCAAACAGCCACCCACAGACAGGGAACGTCTGATACCACAGGACAGCTTGTTGTAGGCCTCGCCGTGGGCGGAGGAGAGAAAAGTGTGTTGCACTTATCCCAGAATTATGGTTATAATTAGTTTTACGTATTGCAAATGACTCATCTCATCGAAAAACAAACGTGCTTATCAGAACATCTTTGAACACTGGCAGCATCTACAGCAAGGCAGCTGACGTGTGTTATCACACTGCAATGATGAAGAACCCGCAAAGCTGCCCTCATACATAATTCCGTTCAGTGATTAAGTAGAGTAGCAACATCCTCCCCAAAATCCCCTCACAGCATGAGCAGGAAAAGGGGTTTTCCTTCACTGACATCTGAATTATTTCCCTCCTGTAGCACTTAACATAAATTATGCCTGCTTAACTTAGAGGATGAGATATTGCTAGAGAGCATGAATGGTTTATAAGCACATAGTTCATATAAAGCTAATACAGATATCTTGTTTTGGTTGGCAAATAATACCAAGCAGTCTTTACATTTACATTGCAATTACAAGTTGTTCATATCAAAAGGGTGATGGTTTTCCTTGTTTCTCTCACCATAGAAGCTTGTGGGCCAGAGGAGACATTTATTAACTGAAGGTACCCAATGGAGTTTTAAACGGCAGATTCTAGAGAAATGGATGGTGCAGTGTTGTAGGTGGAAAGAAAAACACAAAGAAAACACACACCTGCTGTGGTGTGGCGCTCGCTCACAGGCATCCGAAATGAAAAAGAATGGGAAAGCTGCACACTCAAGAAGGTGGATAGAAAAAAAACCAGAAGAAATGGAGATAACCAAAAGAAAAAGAAAACAAAAACTCCTTCACAGCCAGGTGCTTTATAATATCAGGTTTCTGTGCAGGCCATTAGTCTGTAAGTGCAAACTATTTAGTGTTGCCAAAATACTATCAGGATCATGTGACTTCAAATAACGGCACTATATGCATCACACAGTATCGAATAAAGCAAACCAAACATTCTATCATTGTCTTGAGGTTACAGACGGGGATTTCATTTACTTGTATTTTTTGTTGATTTGAATTTCATTGTCAGTTAAATGTGTCTTAGTGTAACAACTTTTTATTTCTGCACTGCTGTCAGTGGCCTGTCGGCTACTACGGGGGCTACTACAGAGGCCGAGGAGTGTCACATTAGGTATATGTGGGTGTTCCTTCCAAGTCTTACAAACCTAATGTTCGGATTGTAATGGTCAAGGCGCATGCAATTTGCCTAATATGCCGGGTCGCTATAGAGCACAAAGTAACATGGTGTGAGTGTGGAGAAGTCTATCTCCCCTTCCCCCTTGGGTTCAGCTGTAGCTAGCCCCGGTACAGCAAGCACGACTGGTGAGCAAAGTGTTGCAACTTAATGAAATTGTTTAACTGTTAAATATGTGTGGTGTTGATAAAAGTGTAACTGGAGAGAGAGAGAGCAGGAAGAAAGGCTGGTTTAAGGCAGACCGAAGTGGGTGGAGAAAGAACAGAAGATAAGACATATGCCTTTGGGTTTGATTCCCACTGCACATCCACCAATGTGTCCTTGAGCAGGACACTTATCCCCTAGCTGCTCCAGAGGTTTGACCTCTTACATATATAGCAATTGTGATTCACTTTGGATTAAAATGTCAGCTAAATTAATTTAATGTAAATGTAAAGGACAAGATTTATTTTATATTTGATACATTTTTTAGAAATAAAAAAAGAAATGCTTACAGAGTTACAGTACTGGAGAAACAAATATGTAAAGTAATTAATTTATTATTAATACAATCACATAAAAACTTTGTACATATTGATTTGCATAGTTTATGCTTTTACATCGTGTCATATTGCATAGAATCGCATTGTTTTGAATAAAAATTGTGTCGAATCACAATCAACGGTGAAAACTTACAGTGACAGTGAAGCACATGAAATGTGAATGAATCCAAACTTCCTGATTAACCCGTACCATGGCGACGAAGATAGACAGGTTTTTACCCGAGGTCGGTTGCCATGGTGATTTACGCTACATCTCTAAACTGGTTCTTGGTTACACACCAGATCTGTACTCAGTGTTAATGAGAACTATTAATATACACCACTTGATCAAATATTTTTATTCTGACTTGTTCCACTGGGCTGCAGCTGAAATGTTCTTCTGAACACAACAGCATCACATTCATGTAGGCAGCCCTGCAGCCTCTGTGATTTAGGGAGATCTTAATTTATTAACAGGTCAGATGTAATCCATCTGTATAAGCTAATTGAATTATCCTAAATATTGTCACATATTAAGACTGACTTTTTAATGTTACCAAAAATTTCCAGGATGAAAGCAGAAAATTTACACTAAGAAATCTCAGAAATTCCCTGAGATTAAAGTCCATATTCAAATCACTCTAGTTTCCACTAAATTGGCCCAATTCAGGAAACTAGCAAAGTCTCCGAAGTCCCAGTGTGTATGATAATATGGTGATTGTAGGCTAAAATCAGGAAATCAGTATTTCCTTATTGCTTAATTTCATTGTGAAGTATAATATAATTTTCCACTATAGATGTAATACTCGGCAGTGGTGAGTGGACAAGTGATGTTGAAGCCATGTGGTTCCCTGACAAAAAGGACACAACACAACTAACATCTTACTCACTGTCATAGTGCCATTTAACACCAGTGTGGCGGTCAGTGTTTGTTCACCCTGAGTTAATTCTGTGTAGGTTAAACTCCCTTCATATTACAGGCCACTGACAAGAGACAGTGGTAGAGACAATGAACTGGCACAGAGTGACAGGAGTAAACTACTTAAATACACAGGTGATTTACATTAGACCAAGGTGCAACCAATCAACCCAGAAACAGGAAGTAAAACAAGACAATCACACAAGACTACAAAGTAAAACAGGAAACACAGGAACACGCGAGATGCACATCTCTACTCTGTACTTAGCTTAACATACCGCTAGCTGCTCGTAGATGATTGATCATCTGACATGTTTCAGTGCTGGCAAAGCACTTGTGATTTTTAGGTTTTTAGTGAGAACTAATGATTTACAGGCCGGCAGCCAGCAGCCAACAGCCCACAAGTTAGCCTGCCCCCCCGCTTCTGAATGGGAAACATCTTCCTCATAAAATAGATCACTTTGACATATGTACGTGATCTTTACAAATCATATACAAAATTACATTGAAGAATTTTGTTTGTTCCCTTCGCTAACTGTTAGCGTGTGTGCTTTTACCGCATGTGTGTGCTGTATTCGAGTTGTGAAGTGTGTCGCCTCACAGGGACCTGAGTGGCATTTAGGCAGAATATTCCCACAAGCCAATGTGTAATTAATTAGCCTGCTGTTCACAGCCGCAGCATCCCACCACCTCCAACCCTGCTTCCTGCCCACCCCCCAGTGTCGTCAGTTAAAATAGGGATAATCAGTTCCACTGGGAACTCTTCACAGCCACCAACAACCCCCATCCTCCCCAACACACACACACACACACACACACACCACACCAGCCCATCAGTACCATCTCCTCCCTGTGCCTTTAAAAATGGCATATTAATATCGCCCCACACCTTCCCTCATCAATGGCATCCCCATCTGGACACTGAGAACAACATTCAGCTGACTTCTCACATTTTCCTGCGGTGACATCAAACACAAAGACGCATCAGAGCGGCTGGGAAACAGATTGTTAAGACATTTCTGGGGTCATTATGGTTCAGATATAACTAGTTCAAAGTGAATAGCTTGATATCGTCTCTGGAGGAACGGAGCTCAGTGCAGAGAGGAACAAGCATTGAAGGGACCGGGCTCCCCTGCCTTTCTCATTAACCTCATCATGGAACGTATGTGGAGAGCTTTTTTCTCAAGGTGATGGCAGAGGATTGCTGACTACAAATCCCTGTTGCCCGGGAAGGAATTAGTCCTGGTCTCACTGGAAGGGGTTCTGACCCAATCTTGTTCGGCAAGACAGATTAAAGCAAACGAGCACTGAGACTAGAGGAGGATAAAAAGGTCAAAGCTTTTTGCACAACCTGACAGGTCTGTGCACCACAGTGGAGCGATGCACACTCAGCATGGCTGCAGGTTCAGAGTCCTGTGACATTACTGTTTGATATATCAGCTGAATTTTGTTTGAATGAAGTTGTGAGTGACAAGAGACACAAACAGAAATTAAGAGAGGCTCTGAAGTCAGGCTTTAACTGCTACCTAAGCTTTTCTTCTGACAAGCCTCGCTCTGACTGATTTTCACAAACATATTACAAACACAATGACTTCACTGTAAGAATATAAACACAAAATATTATCATTGCAAAATCAAATACAAGGTGTGCACCTTCTGAACAGAAATTTAGGAGCTGTTACAATCCTATGATATCACACTGATACTCTTCTGGAACTATCTTTCCTTCGTGTGGCGCTTCTGATTGCAGCTTTACAAGCGTTTCTCTCTGAATTGATCATGTGAAGCCATGCACTTTAAGTGCAATTCACAATTAAAACATTTCTAATAAAAGCTTGTTTAAATGACTTTAAATCCTGTGTGATCACTCTCTTTGTCCATCCTTGTGTTTTGGGAAGCTCCACTGTCAGAACAGGAAGTGCATGCAATAAATAAAAATAAATTGTGCAGACACTTCCATGGAAGCGATTTTGACATTGATTTTTATTTAATAGTCATAACATGATAAGGATTCATTCTTTGGATGTAACATAGATAGGTTTACCCTATTCTGTCTATGTAGTATGTAACGTTGGCCAGTGAAGCAGCATACATTGATCAATAGTTCCAAGAGTAACAGAAATAAACTGTGTCCATGCAGCCTGGAGACATCTATTCAGAGAGAAACATAAAGCTTGTTGATTGAACAGTTGGATCTAATGTCTCTTCTCCTGTCTTTCCTCTGTGTCTTGCTGAGGGACACAATGGTGGCTGGGTCACAGTGGAGGATTGAACCCGGGTCTCTCACACCAAAGGCACAGTCTTATCCATTGCTCCAATCCCACTCTAATTTTCCTTTAAAGAATAACATACTACAGCATTTTACTGCAACCAGCTGAATTTAATGTGAAAAACTGACACAAGAAGCTGATGTGTGTACTTGTACTGTAAACCTGAAGATCTTTAGCGGAGAAATAGGTCAACAAATATGTGAATTATGAAAGCAATTTCGGCTCACACAGATGGCAGGAAAAGGCTAGATAAAACCAAATGTATTTCCTTAAACTAATGATATCATAAGCCAAAACATCTTATTATGTAGAATATGTATCATGTTGTGTGCATCAGAGTTGATGGTTCCACTCACTTTTTAGACTGTACTGCATTATTGACTTAAGTTTATGCATGTTGCTGAGCTTTAGCTTCCTTTGTGTATTTTTAATTTCTGTTCTAGTAAGAGATCTAGCAGAATGAGATCCACGTTGATAAAGACAAGGGTTAAGGAAAAGTCCTGGCCCAGATTAGACTGGCGGTCAACTGTGCAGAACCATTGTCTGACATATTATCCTTCATCTACACAAAGTCACTTCATCTTCAGGACCCCCCATCTTTTGGAAGGATTCTGTTATTGTACCTGTAGCTAACGTCAAAGCAACAAATTCCTCAGTGACTATAGGCCTGTATCGCTCACTTCTCTCATTATGAAAACATTCAAGAAAATGACTGAAGAGGACATTTTGGGTGCAACCCACATAAAATTAGATCCACTTCAAATTGCTTATAGGGCAGGCACGGGTTTTGCTGTTCCATGTGGTCCTGGATTACCTTGAGGGTACAAAGAACTTTGTACAGTTGTTTTTTATTGTTTTTTCTTCAGCCTTCAACTGCATTCAACCCCTATATCTTAGTAGCTAGACTTACCAGCATTCACAACATTGACCCTGGACAACTATGCTGGCTGGTTGATTTCTTTTAACTTACAGGTCCCAGAAGGTGGGAGTCACTGAGTTTCTCACAATATATACACCAGAGGTTTTCAAAGTGTGAGACTGAGGGCATCGCCTCAGACAAAGCTAGGGTAAAGGCACCACCTCTAAGTTTATTTGCTTAGTTTCGCTCAATTCCTGGATGCCAGTGGGATCATGATTATGTTATTTGATCTCATAGACACTCGCCAATAGAGCCAAGGCTGCCTAATATTGCTATTTGATATAAGTTTAGACTACACCAGTGACTAACCTCTAATATACGTATCTGGGAACTATTATTAATAACAAGTTAACCTTTAAACCAAAGACTGATGTTCTTTGTGCAAAGGCCCATCACTGTATGTGTTTTTATCAGAAGCTAAGGGTTTTAATGTCGAAACCACTTTTATAAAAATGTTTAATTCTAATCATATTGAGTCAGTTCTCGTTTACCTGGTGGTTTGTGTCACTGTTCTTAAAAAACAGAAACAGGTTGGAAGGAATCGTTAGACTGTGCAGTGAAATTGTAGGCATAAATCTGAACGACCTCTTCCAAATACCCAATGTCAGAACCAGGAATTTGGTCCAGTCATTCTTCACTGACCCTGGCCACCTCTTGTTGA
Organism: Lepomis macrochirus; assembly: GCA_024633595.2. Taxonomy (NCBI): domain Eukaryota; kingdom Metazoa; phylum Chordata; class Actinopteri; order Centrarchiformes; family Centrarchidae; genus Lepomis; species Lepomis macrochirus. The sequence continues at coordinate 720,347 of JALXJV020000014.1, read as the reverse complement.
GTGAGTTCAGGTTGCTCCCATCTGGTTGTAGAAACAGTAAAACCTACCAAGGTGCGGCCCCAATAAAAGCCTGATCTTCAACTAGCTTAGCTCTGTGATCTTTGTGGTGTTATCAAAATTAATTATTATACATTAATTAATTAGAGCGGGGGGATTGAAAATCTGCAGGCCGGCTGACAGCTGCTAAACTTGGGCCAGAGGAGCAGGGAGCAGCGCGCTCCAACCTTCGGAGAAATAAATACCCACAAGTCGGTCGGATTCAGTTCTGACAACTATGCCGTTTACTCGGAGGAGGAGCTCGGAGTTAAATGTTTTTATTAAATTAGCGTTTTACTTTAATTTTGGGGATTTCAACATTGATTTATCTTGACTGGAGCTTCTCAGCAGCTAGATTCCGTGCACATCCGGTTATAGTATTATTGTGAGCGTCGTTAGCGCTGTCAGACTACGATTTCATATTTATATAAAAACGGGACAAAGCTGGACATTACTTGGAGAAAAGAAAGCGAGGAGGTTGAACTACCTGGTGAGTTCAGAAAACATGTGTCTGTAACTTTATTAAAGCTGTCATTGTACTTTACTGTGACCAAGTTAGCATAGCACAGCCCTGATCGATCCAAACTCCGTTCAGAAAACAAACCTTTTATAAGTTGTTGTCCTGCTGTCTTGCTGACAGACCTGACAAAGCATGAATTCAAATGTTTAACAAATCTGCATCATGTTGTGGTTATTTCGGCATCAGTTTAATCCGTTTATTGCTATTTAATCACCGCAAAATGTTTACTTTGGTTCCCTTCGAGGGGAACTCGAACTGCGTCGGTGACGACACTATGGGAACGCCTTTAGGCGTGGCAGGGCTGAATGCGAATGAAAACTACTCCAATCCTATTGGCTTAGTGAGAACGGTAGCATGTGACGGCATAACCGTAGGCGTATATAAGCACGCCGGCACATAGGTACATTAGCCTTTTTCTATTCAGCAGGCACCTGGCTAATTTTGTTAGTGAAAGCTCCCGCATCAATGGCTAGAAGAGAAAAGAAGAAAAGAGGAAATACCCACCTGGAAGTTGCAGTATGTCCTCTGAGTCAAACCAGTTCCGCAGATGTGTGCCTGGAAAACCTGGATGACCTGCAATTTTCTAATGTTAAACTCAGATAAAACGGACGTTGTTGTTCTAGGCCCTAGGCACCTTCGTGACGCATTATCTAAAGATATAGTTTCCCTGGATGGCATCGCCCTGGCCTCCAGCACCACTGTGAGAAATCTTGGAGTTATCTTTGATCAGGACATGTCGTTTAATTCTCACATTAAGCAAATTTCAAGGACCGCTTTTTTCACCTACGTAATATTGCAAAAATCAGGAACATCCTGTCTAAAAATGATGCAGAAAAAACTAGTCCATGCATTTGTTACTTCTAGACTGGATTACTGCAATTCCCTATTATCAGGCTCTTCGAAAAAGTCCATTAAGACTCTTCAGCTGATCCAGAATGCTGCAGCACGTGTTCTGACAGGAACCAGTAAAGAGATCATATCTCTCCTGTCTTAGCTTCTCTGCATTGGCTTCCTGTAAAATCCAGAATAGATTTTAAAATCCTTCTTCTCACATACAAAGCTCTTAATGGTCAGGCACCATCTTATCTTAAAGAGCTCATAGTACCTTACTACCCCACCAGAGCACTGCGGCTCCCAGAATGCAGGATTACTTGTGGTTCCTAGAGTCTCCAAAAGTAGAATGGGAGCCAGAGCGTTCAGTTATCAGGCTCCTCTCCTGTGGAACCAGGTTCCAGTTTGGGTTCGGGAGGCAGACACCGTCTCTACATTTAAGAGTAGGCTTAAGACTTTCCTTTTTGATAAAGCTTATAGTTAGGGCTGGCTCGGGTGAGTCCTGAACCATCCCTTAGTTATGCTGCTATAGGCTAGACTGCGGGGATTTCCCATGATGCACTGAGCTCCTCTCTCCTCTTCTCTCTTTCTCTCTGAGTGCAACCTCATCCCATTAATGCATGTTACTAACTCGATTTTTTCTCCCTCTCCCGTGGTGCGTGTGCTTCCCCCTCCTGTCCTCCCCTCCCCCTCACTTCCTGCGGGTGTTGCTGGCTCTGGAGCTGTGGAGTCTGGACCTGTTGTTGGGAGTCTCCTGCTGCCCCGTGTTCCTGCTCGGCGCCCTCTGCTGCAGTTGCAACTGCTATTACTAGTCCTATTGCTATTATTACTGTTATAATTAATATCACTAAACATTACTACAAATATCTGTACCATTTTCATTCAGTCTATAGCACCATTACCTTTATTGTCTGTACCTCTATGTGTATACTGTGTAGGTTGCCTCCCTCTGCTCTCTCTCTCCTGCTCTCTCTCTCTCTTGCTCTCTCCCTCTCTCTCCCCCTCACCCCAACCCGGTCGAGGCAGATGGCCGCCACCCTGAGCCATGGTTCTGCTCGAGGTTTCTGCCTCTTAAAGGAAGTTTTCCTTGCCTCTGTCAGCCTAGTGCTTGCTCTTGGTGGGAATTGTTGGGCTTCTGTAAATAACTTCAGAGTACGGTCTAGACCTGCTCTTTATGAAAAGCGCTGTGAGATAACTGTTGTTGTGATTTGGCGCTATATAAATAAAATTGAATTGAATTGAAAATTGTGCCTCCCTGCCCATGGTTTCTCACGGTAGGAGATTCTCACGAACTGTGTGTTGCTTGTCTGGGTCTGCCGCATGCTACAGCAGCTCTCGAGGGAGCTGGCTGTGGTCATTGCGAGGCCCTGCTCAAGCGGGTGCTGAGGTCCCGCATGGCACTCTTCTCAGAGGACGGCACGATACGCTCTCCCCGTGGCTTAGGCCCCGCGTTTGCCAAGGCAGACCGACAGCTTCGGTCATGGGGATTGTAGCAGGACCTGCTGGAGGATCTTGAGACGGCTGATGCCCTTTCTCTGCCTTCATCTGCTGATTCAGACTCTCCTCATTTCCGTTCGGGAGCCCGTTCTCGGCTTTCTCTGTTCGGCGAGGCGAATGCACTCTGGCTCTGAGGAGCTAGATGTGTTTAGCGTCATGGAGGAGGAGAATGACTTCCGGGTGTCGGGCCGACGTCATGAGAAGAGCGCCGCGGCCGACTATGATAAGTTGCTGGAAGTGGTGACGCGGGCTGTGGCTAAGCTCATCCTTGATTGGCCACAGGCTGTGAGGAAGCTTAATGCCGGTACACTGTAAAAAAAATTATCAGTGTAGTAACTGGATGATCGCTTCCTGAGGAACCACTCAGCATCCCCATGCTGTTTTTTTTACGGACTTACATAATGAGTTATGTAAGTCTTGGGATAACATTCTCCGCCCAGCTGTCTACTCCCCAGCTGCTGGAGTACAGCAAGCGGCGGGGATCAAGGACCGCGGCTACGGGACGATGCCGCGGCTTTTTCAGGAGACCGTCAGAGATCGTGAAGGAAACACCGGCCACCAGCCCCGAGGGGTTGGTTCCGCCGGCGATTTCACAGAGGCGCGGTGGAGCATGATGGCCGACCGAGGTCCCCTCCGTCATGGCAACGGGTGACATTATCCCGCCGTTTAGAGGTTTGGGACGCACCTGCCACCATTGAGTCCACGCCGTACTGCCTGCCCCAAGGGTCTGCATTCAGGCGGCATCCAGACTCACTCACCGTGGATCTTCGGTGGCTCTCCCCTGCCGTTCTGGCACTTCAGGGATCCACCTGAAAATCACACGAGATACCGACCACTAGCCGGGGGGGAGGGGTGCGCAGGGGCCAAGCGAAGCGAGCCAGGCGAAGAGGTGCAGGGGCCAAGTGAGGAGGTCCTGACTCTGTGTTTCAGCCCCGGAGGCCGACTGAGGTCCCCTCCAGAGTGGCCACGAGGCGCTCGGAACGCGCTAACCTTCACCGAACCTTCGCCATTCGGCCGACCCCGAGGGGCGGCTGTCGGCCAAAGGTTTGGCTCCCAGACTGCGGGTCCTCGGGGTTCCTTTCCTGCCAGTTTGCTTCAGGAGACCATCTGAGACCAGCACGAGGCACCGGCCACCAACCCCGAGGGGTTGGTCCCGCTGGCGGATTTCGCGGAGACCTGGCGGAGCATGTCAGACATATCTCCCTGAGTCCTGTGCACCGTCATCGAGGGATACAGTGTGCAGTTCCGGGTCCGTCCCCCCAGGTTCAATGGGGTGGTCCAGACCAAGGTACGCCCGGAGCAGCGCCCGGTGCTGGGACAGGAAGTGCGCACGCTGCTGGAAAAGGGGTGGTGGAGGTCGTTCCCCCGCTGGGGTTTTTACAGCCGGTACTTCATCGTCCCCAAGAAGGACGGAGGCCTGCGCCCGATCCTAGATCTGCGGGTTCTGAACCGGTCTCTGAGGAGATACAGGTTCAAGATGCTCAGAGCCATCCCCGCCATCATGAGTCACAATCCAGTCCGCGGACTGGTATGTCACCATAGATCTCAAGGATGCGTACTTCCATATCCTCATTCGTCCATCCCACAGGAAGGCACTGAGGTTTGCCTTCGGGGGCGTGGCATAGAACCAGTATCGGGTCCTTCCCTTCGGCCTAGCACTCTCTCCTCGCACCTTCACCAAGTGCATGGATGCAGCACTGACCCTCTAAGGCTCCAGAGCATCCGAGTACTCAACTACATCAACGACTGGCTAATCCTGGCGCAGTCTCGAGAGTTCGACATTGAGATGTCGTTCTCGCTCATCTTCAATGTTTGGGGCTGAGGCTCAACGTGAAGAAAAGTGTGTTGGTGCCCACCCAAAGAACTGTGTTCGTAGGGGTGATATGGGACTCAGGAACGATGCAGGCACAGCTGTCTCCAGCACGTATCCAGTCCATTTTGACCACAGTGAAGAGAGTGAAGTTGGGCCATGCCATCACAAGGAAACACTTCCAGAGGATACTGGGCCTCATGGCAGCAGATTCCAGCGTAATACCTTCTGGTCTACTGCACATGAGGGCCCTGCAGTGGTGGTTGAAGACCAAGGGATTCTCCCCGAGGGGAAATCCGTTCCGCCTGATACGGGTCACGCACAGATGTCTTTGTGCCCTATCAGAGTGGAAAAAGCCTTGGTTCTTGTCCCAGGGACCCAGGTTAGGGGCATCTTGTCGCCGTGTAATCGTCTCGACAGATGCTTCCCTCACTGGGTGGGGCGCGGTCATGGGAGACCGCTCGGCGCAGGGGGTCTGGCAGGAGCATCATTCGTCATGGCACATCAATTGCCTCGAGATGCTGGCGGTGTCCCGGGCTCTGAGGAGCTTCCTGCCCGAACTCCAGGGTCACCACGTTCTGGTCAGGTCCGACAATACGGCAGTGGTGGCCTATCTGAATCACCAGGGGGGTCTGTGCTCACGCCCTCTTTGCAGACTGGTGCATCAGATCCTCCTGTGGTCCCGGCAGAGACTACTGTCCATCAGAGCGATGTTCATCCTGGGACTTCAGAATCAGGGAGCAGACTTGCTGTCGAGACAGGGGCTGAGGCCCGGGGAATGGAGACTCCACCCCGAGGTGGTGGAGTCATTGTGCGGAAGGTTCGGGCCCATAGACGTGGATCTGTTTGCGTCTCAAGAGACTACGCACTGTTCTCTATGGTTTTCCCTGACACCCCCGGCCCCACTAGGGCTGGACGCCATGGTACACTCGTGGCCGAGGCTACGTCTGTACGCTTTTCCCCCAGTCGCTCTGCTCCCGGGGATCCTGGAGAGGGTCCGTCAGGACGGTATTCAACTACTTTTAGTGGCACCGTTCTGGCCAACCCGGGTGTGGTTCTCGGACTTGCTGGATCTCCTGGAAGGTCCGCCATGGCAGGTCCCTCTGAGGAGAGACCTGCTGTCCCGGGAAGGGGGTTCTTCACCCTTGCCCCGCCCTGTGGCGGCTGTGGGTCTGGCCCTTGAGGGGCGCAGTACCTAGAGGCGGGCCTAACGACAGGAGCAGTCGAGACACTCCTTAGCTCCAGGGCCCCATCCACCACGGAGGATGTACGGCATCAAATGGAATGTTTTCTCCACATGGTGCAGAGAACGCATGCTGGACCCAGTTACCTACCCGGTGGTTCAGGTGCTGGAGTTTTGCAGGACCGCTTCTCTGCAGGCCTTTCCCCATCCACCCTCAAGGTGTATGTGGCAGCTATATCAGCTTTCCACACCCTTTGTAGGGATGGGTCTCTGAGAAGGCTCCCATTGGTCGTACGATTCCTCCGTGGGACCCGGAGGATGAGACCTGCAACTCGCCCCAGAGTTCCCACCTGGGACCTGGCAGTGGTGCTCGAAGCTTTGGCTGAGGCCCCCTTCAAGCCCCTTGAGTCGGCTGAGGCCAAGTACCTGACCCTGAAGATGGCTTTTCTCCTCGCTATCACTTCCCTGAGGAGGGTGGGGGACCTCCAGGCTTTGTCAATTGCTCCGCAATGCCTGGAGTTTGCCCCAGGGAATAGGAGGGCCATCCTGCACACCTTTCCAGGATACATTCCTAAGGTGCAGTCCAACGTAATGGGGCCCGTGGTACTGCAGGCATTTCATCCTTCAACTCATGTGATGGCAGAAGATGAGAGACTTCATTTGCTCTGCTCTGTCAGAGCACTGAGTACATATACTCTGAGGTCCTCTCGATGGAGGAAGGCAGACCAATTGCTGGTGTGTTTCGGGTCCCCCAAGGCCGGGCTCCCCGCTTCCAAACATACAATCAGACTATCTCCCTGGCTTATCAGGTGCGCAATTTGCCTTCACCTATGGCTGTAAGGGCTCACTCCACAAGAGGCGCCATGCCTCCACGGCTCTCCTCTCTGGAGCATCTCTTCAGGAGGTCTGTGATGCAGCTGGCTGGGCCACTCCTCACACCTTCATTCGTTTTATAGTCTGGACCTTCCCTCCGCACCCGGCACCCGAGCGCTCTCTCTCTAGTCGTGCCCACAGGTTGCCTGCACGCTAGGGCAGGCGGGGTTTTCGGCGCGGCATAGTGGGTATCTCGTTGCCATAGTGTCGTCACCGACGCAGTTCGAGTTCCCCGAGAAAGGCAAACGAGACACTGCGTCGGTTCGCCGCACCTCTCCCCGCCTGGAGTGCCTTGCTTCATATACGCCTACGGTTACGCCGTCACATGCTACCGTTCTCACTAAGCCAATAGGATTGGAGTAGTTTTCATTCGCATTCAGCCCTGCCACGCCTAAAGGCGTTCCCATAGTGTCGTCACCGACGCAGTGTCTCGTTCCCCTTTCTCGGGGAACAAGGGTTACCTACGTAACCCGAGACATTTCATACAGTTGTAGTAATGGCGAGTTGTGTTTATTCACCTCATCGCTTTAAAATCGCCTTCTCGCGTTGTGTTCACTTGCAGTGAATGTACTCGCGAAGCGCTGAGGAAAATCGCGTTTCGTCTGAAACCGGCATAATATATAAACAGCTAGCTTTTGTTATCCATAGAAAAATAGCTATTATCATAAAACTTCAGCTAACGCTAGCCACCATTGGTGTAACTGAATTTCAAACAACAGGTAGCATACCCACATGTGTTCACATTTAAACATTTTAGAGGTTTAGTGTGTAAGATTTAGTGGCATCTAGCGGTGAGGCTACGAATTGCAACCAACTGCCCAGTCTACCACTGCCCCCTGTGTGAAACACTGTGACTGTTTGTGCACCACAGTCTATTATATCAAGCTTTTAATAAGGACACACACCCGGTCCAAAAGGGGCAGTATACATAGCTGTACATACAATAAAAAAACTTATACAGACAAACACTAAGTAGGCAAAGGAAAAAACAGACATAAGCCACAATATTAAGAAGACATAGTCCACAATATTACAAAGGCCTATTTACATATAGGGTAAAACACCAATGATTCCACATATTGGAAAAGAACCTGACTGAACTTAGTGCCGGGTTGGTCAGTAATGAAATGATACTGTTTGCATAGTCTGATAACCTACACATACATCTGTACATAAGATTACGCAGCACAGCAGAGCAGGTGGGCACACCAACAATGACAAACATTTGGCTTGCACTGCTCCATCGTGGCACCTTAAGCAGCAGCCTCAAACCATCATTATATGCTACACTGAGCTTCGATGCATATTGCTCTTTCTGTAGCACCTCCACAAATGGGAAGTATACATAGGGATACAATATGCTCTAAAAAGGGAAGTCTTACAGATACTGAGCACATACTAAATTTGCAAATAAACATATTAGCCTGTGCATACATCATACGACACTGTCTGTAAATGTCCCTATCATCAGATAGGTCATCAGTTAGATTATGTCCCAAATATTTAGAATTATCACATACTTTAAGGACGGTACCAGACAGAGACAAGTCAGGAAATGTCAATTTCCTGTTGTATCTACTTCTAACAATCATAATATTACTCTTCTTTGCATTATACTTAATGTCGAACTGCAAACCCTCAGTAACTGTTGAAGACCAGCACTATAAGGACAAAGAATCACCAAATTGTCTGCATACATCAAGTGTTTGATGATAGTGTTACCAACTATACAGTCTGTTCCAAATGCCATGTCATTAAAAAGAAAGGGAGACAAAATACTTCCCTGTCTAACTCAGACACAGAGTTGCCCCATTTTACATACATTGATTGATGAGCATACCAAAAAGCCAGAATTCTCACTAAAGATTTGAGAACTTCTCTGTTTTGTAACTTTAAAAATAGTTTTTCATGATTTACAAGATCAAAGGCTTTAGATGCATCAATCAAAAACATAAAAATGGTGGAATTATACCTGTTATACAAATCTAAAATCTCCTTCAAAGCAAAAATTCACATATCTGTGCCGTGTTTAGGTTTAAAACCAAACTGGTTATCAAAGGACAAACTGTTCCAGCTTATGTAGTAAGGTCCTCTTCAAGACCTTGGATAAAGTACTGGCCAGAGCTATAGGCTAGTAACCATCCATGCTATTTATTTTGCCAGCTTTGTCTTTAGTAATTGGCACTAACATAACAGATAAAATAGAATCATGTAAAATACCATGGACTAGAAACCCAGTAAAACAAATGGCAAGCAGAGGACATAATTTTCTTCTTGCAAATTTTAAATGTTCTGCAGTTACTTAAAAATGATGAAACATGATTCCCCTAAATTTCCTCTTCCTGGACACAGCACTTCAACTCATGTTTTGTTGAGTGAAACAGTTGCTCCATAATCAATTTGTTGAAGAGGGGAAAAAAATTCTCCCAATGTGGGATTAAACATGCAACCGTCTAGGTGAGAGTCCTGCGCTTTACTTAACTAAGCTAACCAAACACCATAATATCAAGGTTAAATATTATGCCTTATATTCTCACCCACCATCTACTGGATAAAAAAATTGCGAAACGTGCTTGCAGACCCCTGCTGTATATTATTACTTTAGTAGTTTGTCCATTTGTAGCTACTGGAGAAACAGGACGGCACAACATGGCAACGGCCATGTAAGAGGGACCCGCGGTTATGTAGATAGAAATGGCTCATTCTAAGGTAATAAAAACATTATGTTCATTATGTAAGGTCTTTATGCACCACAGAAAACATAGTTATGGATCTTAAATTGCATTTCTGTCAGTAGATCCTCGGAAATATTACACACTGGACCTTTAATACTTTAATAAGAACCATTAAAGTCAGAAATATGAGTTGTCATAAATACAAAAAAAACAATAACAATAACAAAAACAGAAGTTTCACTCCCGATGACATATTTGATACACGTTCAGACAAACCTGTTAGAGAGCCCCATGGCATAAAATTGCTCTGGGGCCTCTTACCAGCCCCCAGTCCCCCCCCACACACACACACACACACACACACTCCCTCTCTCTGTGCATTGTGTATGAACCCTGTCACCTCCATGTTCCCATTACATTCAGTAAACATAGACGACTACAGTGGGCAGCTTCATTTGCCCAAAGGACTAGAATACAATACAGAATACAAACAGTAGGGACTAAGTTCTGAACTTAATTTGTGTTAATTTGATTCATTAAATACATTTTGGGATATGCACGATATAAACTAAGATTATAGACCTCCAACAGATTAACAGATAAGACAGGACCTACCTTAGTTGAAATTCAGTTGTGCAAATTCTCTAAAAGTTTGCAGTTAGCCAAATGACCGAAAACCATTTGATACACCATGATCCCGAGGCTTTTGGAGCCCCTGGGAGTCTGGGGCCACAGGGCCGTTTCCTGCTTCGGCCTACTGGTAATGTTTTTTATGTTAGTCTAAAACATTCTGTGTGTGCATCAGATAATAATGTTATAAACAGTACTGACTACAGGAGTGTTGTTTCCAGGTCTTTCTTTATGATGTCCTGCTCTAGAAAATAATGGTGGTGTGGATGTGAAGGTTCTTTCAGAATGTCACAATTACATAGAAGTCTCAATAGCACTGTCACTAGGTCAGACCTAGTAAGTTTCCATAATATTATATAAGAGCAGTGTTCATGGACGTAAAATATATTTTTAGACCCATCCTTGATGCAGTCAACTCCGAACAGTGACACCACGCCATCTGCGGACCAGGTGCATAATATCACAAAAGCACTGTGACGTATTCAATGTCATGTCTGAATGATGCCACACAACATCTATGTAAGAGAAAGCTCTGCCCGGACGACCTGTTATCACTTTCACCTATATAAGAAGACGACAGAGTAGTCCATGTCTGAAAAGGCCTTCATATTTACATCACCCGTGGCACCCATGTGGACATAGGTTGTAAATCAGGAAAAAAGCAAAGATGTTTTACTCTAGGGTGCTGCTGGTAGCAGAGATGATGCAGGGTGTGTTTAGCCTGACCAACATGCTTTTCTGAGGTTTTCCGGTAGGGTTTAAAAGGGACTGACATGCATGTGTGCAGTTTTTTAAAACTCTTTGAGCACCATGTAATCCTTCAACTAGCATTACAAATCCCTAAAACTCACATGATGAAAGCGATCCATCTTTATCTGTGAAGAGATGCAGCAGGTAAATGCAGCATTGTCTCACAGTTTAAACAAAGCCACAGTCACTTTTCTGTCTGCACAAACATACACTGCCTGGTTTTACACAAGCTATTTACCAAGACCAAATAGAGGGGCACCTCCGCAGACATAGCAAATAACCCCTTCCACATCCCTGAACTCCATTTCCTGTTGAACTCTGCATCACCTGCCCTGGCTGGAGGCCCGAGCTGAGGCGCTTGTTTCGCCTTGTCTCCATCTTGCTTCAGTCCAGATGCTGCTGAGACACAGGAGGCCTCTGTTCCTCCAGGAAAGTCCTCCTGGTTTTGGGGCCATGCTCCCCCTTGACTTCAGAAAATGACGAGTGTAAAACTCCACACCTGGACACCTAATTACAGCCAGGCCTGCTTTACACCTCAACTCAGTCTTTTGGCTTCTCCCTTAATCAAACATAAACAGCTTTGTTTGGGTTACACAGACGAATGACTGTACCGAGAAGAAAAGAAGACGCAGGACCCTATTCGCTCTCTGTGGAGTTCCACTGATGTGTGTAATTTAACATGAATTCATCCTAATTACTGACCATTTAAAATGATTCATTGACTGATTCTTTGGCTGAAAGTATTGTCCTCCCGCTGTGCTAGAAGCTGCATATATAACATATCAAAGGAAGTACAGATGGAGCGAGTCTGCCTTCAGTGTCTCACTTAACATTCCCCTTCATTTACTGACCTTGACTCACCCAATATTAGCGACGTGAAATAGTGCAGGGTCTTGGGGTTGAAAACACTCTAAATTGCACGCTTTGAAAGGCGACCCCCTGTGAGTACCCACAGGGCATCAGAGGCCTAATGTGGGTGTGCATGTATGTTCTTGTGCACTCGTATGTTCCCTCCTCCCACTGGCATAGCTACAAATTTGAATTCCCGGACCAGAAGCTTTTTAAGAGCATGACAGCCCCAGCAGGCCAGATGAAAGTAGTGATTTTTTTCCTCCCTCCATAATTCTAGCCCTTTTTGTCCACTATATGTCATTACAGGGAACTGCATCTAGTTATTTGTGTCCTGTGGCCGGATACATGTGCACAGAGGGAACCAATTTGTGTGGGAGGCATATCAGGACAAAGAAGGCGACTGATTTCAGATCAGTGAGCCTGCAGGAATCTGGAGGCCCTGTAAGGCATAAGGAATGCCACTGCAAACAGCACTCCTCTCTGACATTGTTTAACTGAAAGGTGTGGTCACTCCTTCGTAACTGGCAGCCATCTTTACACTGCAGCTGACGTTTAGGAGCTTAAAGCAACATTATGTAGTATTTTTATCTTAAAATAACAGCTTCAAAGTTATTTTGATGGTACACTGTAATAGGTGAAGAAGTCAATGTCATAGCCACTCCATACAGGGCAGGATCGCGACAACGGCGTAACTCTGTACGACACCAACATGACTCTACAGGGAGAAGTATAGCAGAGGCAAAGAAGATGAGGAGGAAATGTGGAAGAGAAAAAGTGACTGAGCAAGAGACTGGACAACAGTAAATATGGCTTTTACTCCTTAAGCTGAAAGAGATGAAATGCTGCAGGACAGACAGTGAGCTGGCCTTGTTGCTGTTTGACTAGTCATGAATAACTTATTAGCTGCTCGCTGTGTCTTGTGTTGCTGCACTTGCTTGATGTTTGGCTGTTAGCAAAGTTGTTGTCTCTGTGGATGTAACATTAACTAATGGCAGAAGCGAAGAGACCAAAGAAGACTTTGACGGAGGAAGCTAAGAAGAGAAAAAGAGAGAAACCAAGCAAGAGGCTTGAAATCCTGTTATGAATCCAAGCTGATTATCTCCCACAAACCTTTCAGATTTACTGACCTTCTGTAAGTTTTGTTAACATGTGGTTGATGTTAGGTCACAGTTCTTCCTGCGGTTATGTTAAGATCTGTATCATGGGTTAATTAAAACAAAAATCACATTGACTTTACAAAACAGGGAACAAACTCCAATCAATTGTGTCAACAATATCAATCATATATTGTAAATTTGCTGATCCAGCCACGGGGAGGCCTGCAGGTCCAGCAGAGTGGACAGTCTCACTTGAGAGATTTTGTCGGTCACGGCTAAACTAGCCTTCACAGACAGACCTGAGACCTGATTAAACAAGAACCTGTTAGAAACAGGATAACACAATATAAATACGTGTGTGTGATAAGAGGTTGGAACAATCACAGCAGATGGAGAGAGAGGATGAGGAGGTTAGTCATCAAAGCCTGCACTGCCCACATTTGATGGACCTATTTTCTTCTCTCAGAGGCCGGCGGTCTAATGAATTCAAGAAAAGCTGAAGCCTTATTGTCTGAAAGTGAGTCGAAGGTGCAGAGCTTCTTCATTTGCTTTCATCATTTAGAGAAGAAAGCGGAGTATTGTGTTTTTCTTAGCTCCCTGTTTGATCAATAATGTGTAGGCGACATCCCTCTCTGTGAGCCAGATTTCAAATTGAAACAGTCATATTTACCCAGTGCTAAGCCTACTTTCTTTCTAAGAATAGAAATTACACCACACTGTACACTATCTTATCTCTTTATACGCATACATAGTGTGAGTGTGCAACGCTGATGTTGAAGCTTGCATGGTTTAATCATGTGTGACTACATGTCAGTAGGAGTAGATTCAAGTCAAGTCCGTTTTATTTATATAGCAGAATACCACAAATCAACAATTTACCTCAGGGGCCTTTACAGCCTGTACAACACCTTCTGTCCTTAGATTCTCGATTCGAATGAGCAAAAACTCCTCAAAGGAACACCTTTTAAGAAGCCTTAGAAGGAGCGACAGAGGGATCCCCCATCTCCCAGGATGAACAGACAGGAAATAGATGTAATGTTTAGATGTCATGAAATGTTAAATGTGTTAAACGCTGAGATGGCAGACGTCCTCACCACACAGTGTGGACCTGACAGCTCCCTGGCACATGTGGATTCATTAAAACCCTACTTCCCAGTACATGTTCCACTAATGACTGGACTCTTTGGTAAAGTTCATTTCTTAATGCATTATGTCTGCTGGTATTTACATCCTTTATTTAAGTAGAAGTAACAATAGTACAAAGTTCTGCATTCACAATTCTACTTAAGTAAATGAACATTATTACCAGCAAAATGTACAAAAAGTATCAAAGTTGCTAACTGCAGGTATCACTCACATAGACGCACTTACACAGTTCCTCAATCTCTGGGGCGACTGTGGCTCAGGAGGTAGAGCTGTTAATCGGAAGGTCAGCGGTTGAATCCCGAGTTCCTCCAGGCTGCATGTCGAAGTGTCCTTGGGCAAGATACTGAACCCCGAATTTCCCCTGGTGGCTGTTCCACCAGTATATGAATGTGTGTGAATGGTGAATGCGATGTAGTGTAAAAGCACCTTGAGTGGTCAAAAAGACTAGAAAGGTGCTATACAGAGCATACATTCTCCTTTCCTCTATGTTGTTACACTAACTGTGTAGTAGATCTCCAAGGGTGCACACTTACTTACTTTTACCTTTTGTTTTCCTGGATGGTCACCCACGGTCTACTCACCTCTCTGCGTGTTGCCAGGCTTCCTCGATCCCAAGTGCCAGAGTCTAATCAGCTGTTAAATCATAACCAGGGCTCAGAAGAATAGTCACGTGATTAAAAATTATATATTTGTGATCAAACAGCAGATTTAACATTGCTCATACGCTGCTTCCTCAACAAGACCTGGATAACCAGTGATGTCCTCAACCAGTAGAAGAGAGCTTTTTGAGACAGAGAGGAAGGAGCAAAGCACATACGAGGACAACTTCAGCTGAGAGAGGCCAAGAAGGAATACCAGAGGATGGTTCAACCTATTCTACAATATGTTTGACTGCCCTCCTCCTGTTGCAACAACTACTGCCTGTCTGATTCTCTACCCCGCTTATTGTAATGCCCCCCTCCTCCAAGCACTACAGTACATCATGCTGAGGCAGCCTGTCTCTGGGGCTCTAGTGCTTAAGCTGTCCATTGTTCTGTCCAACCTATACACCTCTGACTCCCAGTAGAACTCAGGGTCATACCATGGGAAGACGTTCTTGGACAACACTGTTAAGTGATCACGTGTTAATTGATCATCCTGTGTAGTGTTGTGAAATCTATTGTAGATACTAAAACTTATATCAGCTGTAGCATATTACAGGGACTGTTCGCTTGGGCATCGTATCCAGATGTTCTTCCTATAATGGAAAAGAGTAAGCAGAATTTTCATCACAGGCCCAAATTCAGGATCACACCCAGCCTGGTAGCGTGGGCCATGACAAACCCCTGCACCATTATCTGCTGTAGCTGCTATACTGTGGCAGTAAGAAGAGGCACAAGCACAACAACACTTACCCAAAAACTAGCCTCACCCACAGCTGCTTGTGATGGTGCACATTGGGCCAGTGATGCTCGCATTGTATCTGAAGGCCAATACTGTCAGCTTGATCTGTCATGACCCTTAGGATTTGCTGTCAGAAGGCAAAAATAACCACTTAAATTAATTATTAGGTTGTTTACCAGACCCCAACAATAGACATATGTGGAGGAAATCTTGACCCCCTGCATTTAGAAATTCATGCCGCTGAACAATGCTCCGAATATCCCCCCACTCTCTCTTTATGAATCAGATCCCTAAATGAGGATCCTATTGTTAGCTGCAGCTGAATAACCAAGCAATGCAGGCTGTATTTGGCATATCCTGCCCTGTTCCCCTGCCGGTGGAGGTCTCTGTCACCTCCTCTCCCGGAATAGACGTAAGATTGGCCCAGACACACCAAAATATCCTGCCTGCACAGCAAGAATGTAAACAGGCCCACTTGTTATGTCTACACAACCCAGCCTGATTTCATAATTTGGGCTTCAGCTGTATGTGTCATGCTATAGTGGCTTAAATGTGGTGGGAAAACTGCGGTGTGACACTGAAACTGTGACTTTTTGAAGTAGAACCTAAATCTTTCTTTCTCAGTACAAATGTTTTAATCAACATAAAAGTTGGACTGCACTGCTTAAGATTGCTAAGATGATATCATATATCTCCTTTGAATGTGAACAGGAAAAGCTGAAGTTGAATGAATGACACGTGATAAGGGTGCTAGGAAGCTTGAAACATTATACAGTATCTTGTCGAAAAAACGCAAGTTGTGGTTTTACAGGGAGGTTTATGCTGGACTTTTTCTTGGCCAGGAGCAGGTTTATAAATATTGTGGTTCTGCATTTGCTGGGAAATAAATAAAAAAAATCAAGATATTTTTTATAACCAGAAAATGAATCAATCACAAGAGATGCAACAAACACTGCCTTTCCCTCATAAAGGCATCACAATAATCAAAAGCGTCAAATGTTAATGAATCCATTGGTTGTATGCTGTATAATAAAGACGAAGTTGTTCGGCATCTGTGGGCTCGTCTCATAGGGTCAGCAGGTTGTATCTGTACAGCACAACAACCCCCAGGCGTTTCCATTTCACATTGATCGATTGGGAAAGCACTAACCTTTCAAGCTCTCAAAGTTGCATTTGACTCTAAAGCTGTCGTATTTACATGCTGTAGGTGTGAATTTAACATGTGTAGAAACAGAAATAAAACTTTGTGGTTTAACAAGCAGTCATGGAATACAACTTGCCTAACACCAGCTGGGTCCAGTGACCACATGTAGCATGTCAGATTGTCTGCCCTCAGTGAAGCTGAAATGAGGGCTTTGTTTCTATTTCTTTTTTTTGCATTTTATTTATTGGATTTTTAACACAGACGATCACACAAACATTAACTTAGAAAAGCATAACAATCAACAATAACTCCAAGAAATTGATCCGACCTAGAGTGGAGGATACCTGTGAGATACTCCAATGGAATCAGTTGAAAAATTAAAGCTGCAAGCAGCGTTGGGCGGGCCCTCGCGCGTGTAGTGCTTCTGGAGCTATGCCGGTGCGGCTGTGAATTTGCTACGCGCTTTGGACGCTGCATGAATGCGTTATACGTCACTTCCTGTCTCCCCTTTGTGGTGCTACATAGCACTTGGCGCTGTGACTACAAATTAATATTGGCTTGTAGATGTGTTCGGGAGCAAGACAGTTATCCAGCATGTACAGTTTGGTGCAGATGTGAGCATGCACACTGAAGTTACAACAGCTTCCTGTGTCATGGCGAAGAGTTGATCTTTGACGCCACGCCACGGACACTCCCATTAACCAAAACTCACAGATAGCACAACTTTTCATCGCCAATGCCTTTAGAAGGTACAGCAGAACTGTGAAGTTGATCGAACTAAATCCCTAGGAGGAGTTCGTTAAAGTACGGAGTGTGTAAATCATCCAAAAATTGTACAACTTTTCATCGCCAATGCCTTTAGAAGGCACAACAGAAATTTGAAGTCAGTCGGGGGCGCTAGTGAGCCATTTTGCCACGCCTATGTGCGAAACCCATAAAATACAAAATTTTTCGCGGCATCTGAATTATGTGCAAAGTTTTGTGAGTTTTCGAGTATGTTTAAGCCCCCAAACTTGAGCTTACTTTGCAGGAAAAAAAATCCTAACAGTTTCAATAGGGTTCTCGCACGGTTCCTGCTCGGGCCCTAATAACTCTGCCAGTCCTGAATAGAGAGGCTGGCATCAGACATCCACTGCAATAACGTATTTTTTCTGGCATATTATACAGTCTCTTGGTAGTTGCCGTAGTTATATACCTATTTGGAAGAACCAATACCGGTGACACTGGGTCCATTTCCAATTAGGTACCCAGAATCCTCCCAATTTCCCTCAGAACCTCCAACCAGTATCTCAGCAGTTTGACATATGGCCATAAGCTTTGTTCCCCCCTTTGTTTCACATTTGAGTAAAACTTACTTTCCCCATGTCCCTTCAATAATAGTTGACAGTTCGTTTTCCCACACGCCATTAACCTTCTGTGTGTTAGCAGGCAATAACCTCTGCATAACATCATATAACAGCCACTTTGTTTGATGATTGAAACAGCACTTTCTCAATTTCCGACACTTCAGGGTTCTCAATAAGTGCTGTACTCTGTAATGAAATGCCTTATTTGCATTAAATGGGGGAAAACTCTTTAAGTAATTGATATTCCCGAGACAACTCCTCAAATGACATCAAACTATTATTTGCAAATCACTCCTTTCTTATACCATAACCGAAAACCAGTGAGTTTTTTTCAGACAACAAGACCAACTGAAAGTGACCAAATCACAAGATGGTATGTGACATTGTTTCTTTTTAAGTCAACACTTACAAGCTAGCGAGTAACATGCTCATTAGCACTGTACTAATAAGCAACTATACTTTCTCTGACAAACAATACAAAATACAATAATGACCTTCTCCTCCACAGCAGGTAAATACTAACCTTCCTGCTCCACCATTTTATCACTTTTTGTTTTTAGATGTTTGGCTAATCACTGCAGGTCTGACCTGTGAATTTGCCAGAGGCTTTTGCAACCCTTCCCTTTTTTGTGTCACTGTTTAGCTTCGATTGTGTCACATAGAAAAGGAATAGGGTGGAGCTTTGAGTTGGTCAGTGGGTCTTCACGAGTCTACATAATGCTATGCTAGCAGCTCTGTCTTACTTTACCTACCTTTTGGAAGTTAGCACTAAACAAAAAGTGAAGCTCAGCCCGATGGGAAATTTATTCATTTTGGATGTATTTGGTCATAAACAAGAGAGTCTCATGGCGGCACTAGATGAAAGGTTACGATTCATCCTCTCTGCACCATGGATATCTGTACCAAATGTCATGCCAGTCCATGCAACAGTTGTCAAGACAGAGTTGAGTGGCAACTCAAACCACAAATGTCAGCCTCATTGTGGCACTAAAGAAAAAGTCAGGGGAACATCAAAATCATTAAAACTCATCCTCTGGGGCAATGCAGGCCTGTATAATTAAAAAAATAGCTGTAGAGATATACCACATGACAAATGTGGTGGAGCAGCGGCCAACATTGTCATCCATAGAGCCACGCCACGGTATTTAGCAAAAAAACAGATGTTTGGCTCTAAAGACATCATCAGCTCATGTCGGTATGAACAGAGATAAAATAACATAAGGTTTCATTTTATGGAATGTAATCATCAGTGACTCACTGCATATTATACAATGCTCATTTCAGGGTTGTAAAGGAGAACACACACACACACACACAACACACACACACATTCACAGAACACTTCCAAGTCAATTTCTCTATGAGGTTCTTTGAGCCCAAACCTCACTTGGGTATTCTTCAGCTAAGTAAAGCTCCCATATTCTTCCATAAACCATCTTTTATCTCCTTGCCCATGGAGGTAATTATCAATGTTGTCACGGCATTGTGAGTCATTAATGAAGCTTTCATCCCAGGATTTCTACTGGTGTCGAGGCCCTGCACCATCTTCACCAGCTTAATTAGTGCTAGCAGCGTTCGCTCACTTTAAGGCCCCAGAGTAAGACAGTGATCTGAGGGGGAGGAAAAGAGGAGCGGACAGGAGGGCAAGTTCTGAAAGCCTTTGAAAGATCCCTCTCCTCCACCCCTGGACCTTCTCCACACTAACTCAAGTCGACCTGAGATGCAAACACAATGTTGCTGATATCCATCAAGTCCTTTGGATGATGGAGAGCAGTCTTCTGTTGAAACCAGAAGAGTGCATCAGCTTTCCTCTTTTTTTGTCTTGTTTCTTTAGCTCTCTCGGGGGGTGTGAGTGGGAATTATCATCTCATTCTACCTAACTTCTACACTCATTTGGTGTTACTCCATTGATACATAATTAATATGTATGTTTGAGTTATCAGTACAAGTTTGTGTTGCCTCTTGAGTTGCTTTTCTTAGATCTGATAGATTTGATACCGTATCATCTGCATCATAGTCAGCCATCTTGTATGTTATGTGATTCTCTGCAGAGAGTTATTACAGTCTGATCTCACTTGGTTTATTATTGGAGTTCAATATATCTCCAGCAGTTTGACATTTTACAACTTATTTACTTACATTTCTCTCCTCTCTGTTGGTTTTATGTGCAGCGAAGGCGCTCCAAATACTGAACTGTCATCACAAAAATATCTCTACAAATACACTGAACAAAATTATAAACACAACACTTTTGTTTTTGCCCCATTCATCATGAGCTGAACTCAAAGATCTAAGACTGTCTCAATGTACACAAAAGGCCTATTTCTCTCAAATATTGTTCAAAGGTGTGGCATATCAAGATGCTGATCAGACAGCATGGGGATTGCACAGGTGTGCCTTAGGATGTCTATTCTTCTTTTCTGTCGGTTTTGACCAAATCAGTTGTGGTTTTAGGTGCTTTTCATTATGACATCTAGAAACTATTTTCTGGATTACAGGAGAGCTTTTTGACCATTCTTTTGAATTTCAGCCATATGTTTTAGCTATGACATTGATAGAATGTTAATTTGGTCAGGTGGCTTGTTAAAGATTCAGTGGGTGAAAGAAAGCAGAGCTCGGTCTGGTATCTGATTTCTGACTCAGCTCCTCTGACTCTTCTGATGATGAAAGTCACAGCACACACAAACACTGCGTCAGGGAAATGAGTCATGGGCCTTTAACTGAAGATTTTGTCTCATGGTGTGATGAATCTATCTGGAAATAAATAATTAGAGAAAGGACATCATTATATACTTAAGTATATAAGTAAGTGTATATGTAAAACTAGTGCAGAACAATTCTTCCGTTAGTGTCCCTAAACTGACCTGTAGGAACTGTGCAGAAAACCGTACAAAGGGGCAAGCACATTGGATACTGGTCATGAAACAGGCTCTTTATGATGTTGGATGGCTCTTTTTTAGGCTGGTTTTACTAAAATTGTTATGATTTTGAAATGTGTCATAGGCAGGAATGCTTTAAGTCAAAGCTGTAAGTCATTTTAAAAGGGAAGCTTTATCTCAGCCCATCTAAATTTTGCTCATTTCAGTTACTAAGTTAGGCCAACTCTGTCGTCCAGGGAATATCCCACCCACTGAACAGCAGCTGCTTCCATCTCACAGGACATTTAAAACTATGACTGCAGAACCAAAACATTCAAAAATTCTTTTGTATCTGGCCACATTTGCAACGCTCACTAACTCACTTCAGCCTTGCATCCAACAGTAGGAATTCACTTTTAAGGATATTAAATGGTTTTGTTAAATACAGAGCAAGTACAAAGCTCTTCAGAGTTTATGTCCTGCATCCTGCGTGTTATCTCAGCTTATTTCAGAACAGACATTAAAACCTAAACCTTAACCAAGATGAAATGTGTTAATTATGTTGTTCTGTGATAATGCACAGAATATTGGTTTATCTGTATTGGTTTTATTAGATCTTAGAGACTGGGACATTTCATTGGCATTAAAGGAACCGCTCTAAGCTGGTGTAAGTCCTATTTATCAGATCGATTTCAGTTTGTACATGTTAACGATGACTCCTCCATGCATACCAAAGTTAGTCATGGAGTTCCACAAGGATCTGTGCTCGGACCAATCCTCTTCACTTTATATATGACACTTCCTTTAGGCAATATTATCAGGAAACACCCCATAACCTTTCATTGTTACACAGATGATACTCAGTTATATCTATCGGTCAAGCCAGATGAAACATCAGTTAGCTAAGCTTCAAATGTATCTTCAGGATGTTAAAACCTGGATGACCTGTAATTGTCTAATGTTAATGGAGTTTTGTAAACTGAGGTTCAGGAACAGGACCACGCCTCCCTCTTCCCCTTCACTGATCAACCACCTGTGTCCCATCTCACACACCCGTGAATCCAATCACCACCACATACATAAGATCGCCCAAACCCTCTCCCACTTTCTCAGTCTTCTAAACCCCCCCTCCCTTGAGGAAGGCCCCATAAGCATTATCTAGCTCCCTCAGTCTCCCAGGAACCACGGGGGGACGATCCATCAGCTGCTCCACAAGCGAGCCTCTATAGAGACGCTGTCCCCACCCTGAGTCTCGACCCCCGGGTTCTTGGTAGCTCTATACGACTCCTCCTCATCCCTCTTTCTTCGACCCCTTCTCATCCCTCTTCCCTCGACCCCTTCTCATCCCTCTTCCCTCGACCCCTTCTCATCCCTCTCCCCTCGACCTCTCCTTGCAACATGATCACATTAATCATCTCTTACTTGGCGCGGTCCTGTTAGTGAAAACTCAGATAAAACTGAAGTTGTTGTTCTAGGGCCTAAGCACCTCCGTGACTCCTGGCCTCCAGCACCACTGTGGGAAATCTTGGAGTTATCTTTGATCAGGACATGTCATTTAACTCTCACATTAAGCAAATTTCAAGGACCGCCTTTTTTCACCTACGTAATATTGCAAAAATCAGGAACATTCTGTCTAAAAATGATGCAGAAAAACTAGTCCATGCATTTGTTACTTCTAGACTGGATTACTGCAATTCCTTATTATCAGGCTCCTCGAAAAAGTCCATTAAGACTCTTCAGCTGATCCAGAATGCTGCAGCACGTGTTCTGACAGGAACCAGTAAAGAGATCATATTTCTCCTGTCTTAGCTTCTCTGCATTGGCTTCCTGTAAAATCCAGAATAGAATTTAAAATCCTTCTTCTCACATACAAAGCTCTTAATGGTCAGGCACCATCTTATCTTAAAAAGCTCATTGTATCTTACTACCCCACCAGAGCACTGCGCTCCCAGAATGCAGGGTTACTTGTGGTTCCTAGAGTCTTCAAAAGTAGAATGGGAGCCAGAGCGTTCAGCTATCAAGCACCTCTCCTCTGGAACCAGGATCCAGTTTGGGTTCGGGAGGCAGACACGGTTTCTACATTTAAGGGTAGGCTCGTCCCTCTCCTCTCTCCTCCTATCACTTCCTGCAGGTGTTCCTGGCTCTGGACCTATGGAGTCTGGATCTGTGGTTGAGAGTCTGCTGCTGCCCCCGTGTTCCTACTCGACACTGTTATTAGTCCCATTGCTATTATTACTGTTATTATTATCATTAATATTACAATTATTATCATTAACACAACTATAAATATCTGTACCATTTTTCATTCAGTCTATAGCAACATTACTTTTACTGTCTGTACGGCTGCCTCCCACTCTCTCTCTGTCCTTCTCTCTTTCTCTCTCTCCCTCACCCCCAACCGGTCGAGACAGATGGCCGCACACCCTGAGCCATGGTTCTGCTCGAGGTTTCTGCCTCTTAAAAGGAAGTTTTTCCTTGCCTGTGTCACCTAGTGCTGCTCTTGGTGGGAATTGTTGGGCTTCTGTAAATAACTTCAGAGTATGGTCTAGACGTGCTCTTTATGAAAAGCGCTGTGAGATAACTGTTGTTGTGATATGGCGCTATATAAATAAAATTGAATTGAATTGAAATTGAATAATGCAGAGTTTTTATTACCTTCAACAAAGTTTACCTTTTCCCTGACCCTGCCCCCGTGTCGCAAATGTTTTAATTAATTATGCTACCAGGTCAACACATTTTATTAACCAACAACTGTATTATTATGCATTATAAAAGGTGTTGTGGTGTAGCGGGTTTAATGAAAGATAAATATCAAGTTGGATTATGTGAAATGTAGAATCCAGACTGGCTCATAAGAGACTATAAAAGTAAGGATATCTCTGTTCTTTAGCCCCTTTAAAGTATTATTCAGCAGGTTCTTACCAATGGTCTAGCTGTCAACAGTAATCAGGTAATCCTTTGTCTAAGGATTTGACACACTGACACACATGCTCTTGTCTCCTTTGTACAATAAAAAGAGTATTATTTTAAATAATAACAGAAGTACTAACAATTTTATTGGACATTTTGACATTTTCAGTTTCAGAATTAGTTCTCTGAGTCATTGTGGACGCTGTACACTGCAGCCTTTGACCTCTCTTTCAGTGAACGACACAATCTGTGAGGAAGTGAAAACCACAGTGTGAAGGCGGCGGATGAAAACCTTATCAGGTGTCAGGTCATTTAATGAGCTCAACCTTCATCAAACAGCTTTGGCCTCCATCTCTTTTTTTGTGACTTACTCACAGTTCAGTGATCCTGGTTTACAACAAACTGGTTTTTAGTTTCCATTGTGTAATCTGCTATAGCTATTTCCTCCAACCACAGTCCCAGACAATGATTCACTATATATGTCATGTGATAGTAGAAACAGCAGCAACACCACGTTTTCAATATGACCATATTAAAGTATATATAGATACAATATAGATGTAGATCCGTGTATTATTATAAATAGTTTATTTATATGTGTTTGTGTGTATACCGATTAGGGATGAGCGAGTACAGCATTATCTGTATCTGTATAACCATATGAATTATCTGTATCCGTATCCGTACTCGGATTGGGCGGGGCCTATCCCGGAAGTGGGTGGGATTTAACCCGGAAGTGGGTCGGTTTGTCTCGAAATGGGCGGGGCTTTAACGGTATGTTATTTTAAGCATGCAATTTATATGGGTTGATCAGAAATTGTTATTTATTGCTGATTAGAAAACTATTTACATGACATCAGCATTGAGCTTCAGATCAATGGTTTTGATCACAATAACAAACAAACTATACACAGAACAAGTTTTGCAACAATGAATACAACACATGAGGTTGCAATTATGACGTAAAATGTATTGAAGAGTTTTCATATTCAACATAACTTTCTTTTTTAACTTTAAATTTTTTGGCTAACCTGCTCCCAGCAGGTTATGTTCCAGAAAAGAGATTAACTCTGTGAAAACGCTGCCTACTGACCAATCAGCTCTCTGACAATCAGCTCTACAGACACCATCTGTAGGATATCCCACAGACTGTTTTAGCCAATAGGCTGCTTTATGTTTGCAGCGGTGATGTGGAGAAACTCTTGACTATGGCGATCCTACAGAGACTGATTAAAAGCCTCAGGCTAATGTTGCCTACAGGTTTTTACAGTACAGCAGGATCAGCCTACTTACTGCCTTTAAATGTCTTTAATATTTTTTATTTGCTCCCAGTCCGTTTCACACAGCCTGACGCAGCCGTTAAAATAAATGGATTTTATTTTTCTTATGAGAGGCTGAATATGATGAACAGTTTGGTATTGAAATACCTACTAAATTTTAATATGAACGTAGTCTGTCTATTTAGGTTAGTAAAGCTTTCTAAGGCCGACTACAGAGACTCAAGTCATGTTCCGATGCGATGTGGGCGCAAAAGTTGGGACGGTGAGTTTTCAGCAGCCTAAATGTTGAGATTCAGTCTTTAAAACATTATTTGAGCTCATTTTATGGCATGAAGGGATTTTTCCGTTTCATTGCTTTATGAAGTTAATTTAGAAAAATGTTTGGAACACTTTTGAGTGTATTAAATAAATTAATCTCATTTTTGAAGTGGCGACAAGTTTTTTTTTTTAAGTGAGGGAGAACGGCCGAGTCTTGTGAAACACCGACACACAGCCGGCTGAAAGAATAAGGCTGATATTTTCATACAGCTCATAAGAACACTTTTTATCAACGCATTATTATAGACTACGCCTGTTCATTTAGACATTCACACTGTCTGTGATTTTCTGTCTCCCTGCATGTGTCAGTTTCATGACTGGCAGAGAGAGAGAGAGAGAGAGAGCGTATGTGCACAGTCAGCTACGCAATGAGGATTTTTTTCAATCCGAGTACAGATATTGACTCGTATTACTCGTGATAATACTGTACTTCGGCAAAATGTATCCGTACCGATACTCGTTTCAGCCGAGTATCCGGCTCAACCCTAATACCGATGAAAGGGTGTAAACTACAAAATAATAATACTTATAATTAGGGGTCCAAGCCCGAGTGGGCTGGGAACCCGCGAATGCAAGGCATCGCAGTTCCCAGTACCAGCAGAGCTAGGAACCCTATTGTTTTCGCTTGGATTTGTTTTCTTTTCTTCCATACATAAAACTGATACTGCAGCCTAGACGGTAAGAGGTAGGGACGCCAAACTCACAAGGTAGGTTCACAGCCTCAAGAGTACCTCAGTTGCAAAAATCACACACTTCTACCTCTAGGGGGCGCTATAACCGAGGTCAACGCTTTTGGCCTTGGAACTCACACTCATGAAAGCTGATATCAAAAACCTTACATCCACACGTTCGGGGGATCGAGCTGAATCTCCTGGTATAGGTCACACCCATTTCTGCCCAAACCTTTTTCTGCAAAATCATGAAAACTGAAAAACCTATTTAAATGAACTCCTCCGAAGCCACAAAGTCCGATTGACACCAAACTTGGCACGGATAATCTCTGGACCAAACTGATGAAAGTCTGAAGAGGAAATTTTGATCCGACTATAAATGTCGCAATTATACGCTAACAAATGTTTGCAAAATACACTACTAACAGGAAGTGAGGTCATATCTTCGGTTTGGAATGGCCGATCGACACCAAATTTGTACCATTAATGTGGGACGCCCCGCTGAGGGCCTGTACAAAATTTGCTACAACTAGCCCCTAGGCGGCGGTGTTTAATCCTAAAAGTTTGTTCCTCTATAACCACATCTCACATTGACATGAAACCACTGCCGAATTGTTAAACATGGTCCCCTTACTCCAGGCATCAGAGTTGACCCAAATATGCCCATAGGTGGCGCTGTTCTTGCACATTAAACACGTCAAAAAAAATCCCATTAACTTACATGCAATTTATATCTCCATAACCACATGTCTGATTCATACCAAATTTGGGCCCCTGATGACACCTGAAAAATTTGGTGTAGTTCGGACAAAAGGTGGCACTATAATCTAAGCAGAAATGCCATGGGAAAGCCCATTCATTTCAAAGGGATTTTCAAATATGCCACATTTTGCCTCGGTTTCGAATGGTCGATCAACACCAAACTTAGGGACCTTATGTGGGACTTCGGCCGACTCGCACACCCTCTGCGGGGCCAGGGGGGGCGGCTTGCGCCGGGAGGCTTGGACCCTGCTTTTAACTGCTTGCAGTTCTAGTGTTTTCTTTGTTTTTTGTTTCTTTGGCACCAACTTAAATGAAACCAGTGAAATTTTTGGGACAAGGCTGCTTCAGTAACTACTGAGCAATAAACACAACAATAAGATCAGCCTTATATAAGAATATAGAAATAAAAATGTAGAAGTTATTAAAAAGTTTTCTTTTAGCTCTGCAGCTAAAATCTCTTTTAGCTCTAATTTTGGTCTCTGCAAGCTCCTGAGAGACATATCTGGCTCTTTAGCTGCTGAATGCTCCAATATGTTCACCAGCTCCTCTCTAACTGTGTCTGCCTGCTGTTTGTTGCCAAGGAGGTCCTGTACAGTGTTGGGGGTAACACGTTACAAAGTTACAAGGTTACAAAGTAACGCGTTACTGTAATCAGATTACTTTTGTCTGTAATGCAGTAATGTAACACATTACTGTTGATAACTTCAGTAATCACATTACAGTTACTAATAACAAAATCATCATGTTACTTGCGTACTGGTTCTTGAACCATCCACATAACAGGAGAAGAAAAATAAATCAAATGTCCCTTTTCATGCGTGTTTGCATAACACTTTTCTTTCTTTCACTTTTAACTTCAGTGCCAGTTCAGGAGGACGCAGAAATTGCAGAGCTGCCAAAGAAGTCTTTCAAGGGGTGGAGGTATTTCTTCATATTGTTTTGTGAAAGGACAGCGATACCCCTCTAGTGCGTCTGTGGCAAGGCTCTTTAGCCTGGGCAGTTTTGTGCTGGCTCCGAGGAGGAACAGGTTGTCTGACAACCAATTTGAGAGACTCCTGCCCAGGGTGTGAACTACGGGGGAGCCTTCATCATGGATCACACGGAGCGTCAGACTTCATCCAGCCAGAGGGAATGATGACATTATATAATAATAATAATAATAATAATAATAATAATAATAATAATAATAATAATAATAATAAGACATACAGGCCTGATTCTTTCACTGTCACCTCCAGGCCTACATGCTTGCAGCTTTTAATGATTCAGCAGTAAGAATCATAGTCTCTAGTACTGTACTCTAGCCTTGTTCTTCTCTTGACAAATGTTGAGCTGATGTTCACAACTCTATTGTCACTTTGTAGTATTAAAGAGCATAAAAGGGAGATATTGTTTATGTCCTCATTGTAAAAAAGGATTTGTGTTGATCTGAGCATACATGAGGTGTAACTATATCTTGTTATTGTGCATCACAGGTGATGCGCAGTAATCCAAAAGTAGTATAACTAGTTACTTTCAGCAGTAAGTAATCTAGTAAAGTAAGGCATTATTTTAAAAAAAAGTAACTAGTAATGTGTAATCCATTACCTTTTTGGATCTACCCCAACACTGGTCCTGTATGGTGGGTTTATCAGAATCTTTTAACTGAAAATTACTTCCAACTGCTGCTAGAGAAGAGGCAAATGAGAGTCATTATATATCTGTATCACATTACAAATTGACCTATTGTTCATATAAAAATACTGATAAGTATTGTAAGCACTGTTTTAACAATTGTTATAACATTGTATTCATTTATCCACTGAAACTAATTTTGGTGCAGTGTTATTTCATATCCTGTATGTTTGAGATGCAGTGTTGAGCAGTAACGTGTTACTCAGTAACACATTACTGTAATAATATTACTTTTCCCAGTAACTAGTAGTGTAACTAATTACTTTTCTAAAACAGTAATATTATTACAGTTACTTATCCAAGTAAGGCAGCGTTACTCATTACTGAACGTACCATTCCTGACGTGAATGCGCGACTGTATGGAAGGTCTGTGGCACTGGAGCATGTAGTTCATGTCCGCTTATAGCCAAAAACTAGAGGAAGAACAAGAGAGAGAGGCGTTCCTTCCACAGCTGTAAGTAGCTACTGCCATTATTGTGTTACAGTCTAGGATACAAAGAACATTGTCATCTAGTGCAAACTCTGTGCTACCGCGAACATTACCGTGAGCATACCGCAAAAGTATTTGTGGAATGGGATAATTATTAACACTGACATATTGATTTTCTATTTTTACCCTAGGCGGATTTAAAATCATATTTGATTGAGACGTATTGAGGAGCATATATTCGTGCAGCACCTCCTCTTGCTCACTCCATACCTCTTTCTCTCTCTCGTGCACACCACTGTCCATTCAAGCACGCAGTGTGTTGTTGTTGTACAGTACAGTGTGCACTGCATGGTTGCACACCTTCCTCTGCATTTGTGTTTGGCATGCTCTGTGTTTCTTCACTACGCACTGCCCGGTGACTTCACCTCTGCAGTGTGTGCTGTCAGGAGCTGAAACATAACCCAGCACGTACAGAGGGGAGAAATGAATCCGATATTTTCCGTTCTATCTGTGCACCGTGTATCCACCTCTCTCCCACTGTGCCACATTTAGATAAACCTGATGCCCACCCAAAATGTGCTGCCAGAAACATAACCTGGGGCATTTAACGACAGCAGAAGAACAGGCCCAGCTCCTGATTTACAACTGGAAGTTTTTATAACATGACACAAGGTGTGCGTGTGTTTGACTGCAGTGTCGGCGTGTGGAGAGGGGTGGGGTGCCGCCATAAATTCCTCCCAGATGAATCAAGAATGGAAGAATTGTATCTGTCGTAACAGTCAAATGTGATATTGAAAGTTGAGGAAGATGTGGTGAGAACAATATGTGCAGCATTAGAGACCACACCCATTTCTGAAGAATGGTGAGAGAAGTGGCGCGAGTGAGCTGGCTGCTTCATTATGAGCTGGCCTGACAACTGGACCTTAATTTTCTAGTAGAGCTTGTGTCAAAAGACATCATGCGACTGATGAAGCTTCAAATGTCACTGGTGCCTGTGTTTTTTAGGTGATTTATTTAAAAGGGGCAATGCACATTAAGTAACATGAAGTCCATTATGTAAATGTGCCAGATTTTGCCATACGGGCTAATTTTCATCTGCAGTCACTGGCAGGTTCATGGCTTATCAGAAAAGAGACAACCCATTATCTTTAATGCAGCACTTCTGAACAATGTGACTTTTACGTCACATATGAAACTAAAACCAGCAAGATTACTAACATGCCACCAGATGTCACTGTGTTTGCTGAGTTAATGTTCTTTGTCTACCTACCTAACTTCTGCCTCATGGGACCTTTTTTCGGAAAAAATATGTACTATAGTCAACGTCATCATGTGTGTATTTTTTCAGATCCGAAGATCCCATGGTGGTCCACCGGAATGGGAGGGGCTTAGGTTCTGTATTGAAGACCATTTTCAGTTGCACTGTCTTGTTGTCTTCAGATTTCAGAAGAAAAACATGATTCCCTCAAAGTAAGGTATCAGAAAAAGTTTTGTTATTGGTATGGAAACTCAGGGTTGTAGTTTTAAACAATATGAAACAATGCATAGCCGTAATTATTTGTTTCAGGGATGGTAATGTACAGAGGCAGAGTTATGCATATACTGTACCCTTCTATATCACCTGTAGGGACAAAAGGGCAGAATGAACTAGTCTAGTCTGTTTGTAACTCAATATCTGCCTCTACATATTGTATCTGAGGTCACATGCTCTCTCCTTCTTTCTCTATTCTTTTTTCCCCCTCTAGCAGTTGCGAAACAATGCGCTCAGTGTAACAAAGAGCAGCTGAAACACAAACATGCCGGCAGCCAGCCTTCCCTTTCAACTCGACCGACCTCGGCTCAGAGGAAGCTCACCCTGTTCTCCAGCCTCCTCTCTCTGAGCATTTACCCTCATGGCACTACAGTAACTGTAACTGTATGGTGGGGAATAAAAGCAACTCTTAAAGCGGCATTGATCAATATCAGTACATTAACAATAGATCAAATGGCTGTAAAATAAAAGGTGTTGCTATGCATGTCACCACTCAAAATTCTACGGCTTAATGCAGTGTACAGTTTGACTGCTAAAGTATGTACAGCTAGTCCATGCCTCTGCAGCAGAGAAAAGAGTGTTACTATCCTTCCTCACTGAGAAACTGGAGATTCACCCTGTCTTCCCAAATTACAGGGATGTAGACCAGTGAATAGAAATGAATCACAGTTTATGACTAACACTCAGCATTTAGAGAAGTCTGGAAAGGTGGATTAAAAAAAACATCTTTTTACAGATTTGCCTTTTTATTTTGGTATAACTTGGTTGAGGTAAGGGCTCTGTAGGTGACAAATGACAAAACTGACAAACACACTGCCCTCATGTACCAGGGACAACATTTCCAAAGGAGATCTTGTTCTATTCAGTGGGTGACTGTTGCTCTGGAAACAGACAACAAATCTAGGCTGGAAAGTAGTAGCAGAGTTAAAAAAGACAACACGTATGCGCTCAGTAAAATTCCACTCTTGGACATCTCGTCAGATTTATGTCTTGTTAGCTGTTTGTGCTTCTCTTTTTAACAACAATATAAGAATAATAGGGGAGGTCAGAAGCCATGCTTTTATCTACGCTAGCCTCACAGAGCTGCTAGTGAGGCAATGGTATGTTTTTGTCATGTTTGCTATTGGTTGGCTTAAAGAATACTGATTTATTACAGTCTGCTTTTCTTTAAAAAAAGTTTTGGCCATTATTAAGCTGTGATGATACTTTACTGCCCAAAGTAATTGCTGAGATCTGTGAATGATGCTACATCGGTGACCATCAGAGCAAGAAAAACACGAGCAGTTCAGACAGGTTGTTAACAAGCCCAAACCCTGATTATTCAAATAATGCACTATTTGAAATGAATCCAAAAGTTTGCACACCAGAAATGTTGATAATAACACAATAAGACTGGCAAAACTAGTCTTAAGTATGTTCAAACTGAAGCAGAAAGTTTACTACATGCACTTTGATTAATAACATTAAGTATACTTTGTTTTCTTATTTTATCTTTGACTAAAGTCCAACTTCAACTGTACAATTTTACAGATCTTGTTTAATTCCAAACCACACTGAGTAAATCTTCTGCAATGTCAAGCTCATGATTCACATTTTCACACTGTACTAAAGCCACGACCTGAGTGCTCAAACCGTATATGTATAAAACAGCCCGTCGGCACCTGTGGACCGCTCTGGCTGTGGATTATTGTCAATAAAGATTTGTTTGAAAGCTCTGAGGAGGAAGAAGTTTGTTTACTAGCTGTAATGCTAACCAGGCAGATGCGCTGCGATATGTAAGAAAACAGCATGGGGGATGTTTTAAAACATTTTTTTATGTCATGAAAATACCCCCCTCCTCCCTCTGCACAGTTCGACACGCAGGTGAAATGTGGATTGATTGCAAAGTTTAACTATCACAGTGTGAGAAAAAGTTTTACTGCCACTGTTACTTTTTAAAGTAATGAATATGTAACGTTACAACGCCAAGGTCAAGGTCTATTTATTTCGTACCCGCAGGTAAATTTGTTTGGCAGATAAAAGAAAAAGAGTTCGGTCATCCCAAAAAGAAACATATGAGACAAACATTTCACATAGAATTTTACAGGTAAAACATACTGTAAGTAAGTAAGTAAAAAAAATCACGATCATCGCGATCAGTGAAAAGACGGATGCATGCTGTGTTTAGGCGCAGTGAGTGGGTAAGGGGAGAGCTACTGATTTAAAAGCCATCACTTTCAAGAGTGTCACTGAGTGAAACCCTGTAGCTGTGACTTCGGCCATATTCACGCTGGTGTAACAGGGACATTGCGTTGCTTGTCATCATAGAAACATATCATCAGATTATGATGTTTATTGCACCTAGTATATATATATATATATATATATATATATATATATTAGGGGTGGGCATAGATTAATTTTTTTAATCTAGATTAATTTTGAAATTAATCTAGATTAATCTAGATTAAAATGGCTCATTTGAATTCTGCCGAAGGCATTCAGAATATTTGTGCGAACGGGTTTCAAGCCAGGTTTCAAGCCAGGTGGCGCATTAGACCAGAGGCTCATCTCCTGTTTCCAAAATGCATCACAAACTGCTTGAGAAAGCTGTTCTACTATGATAATTGGTGATGAAAATAAATCATGTTCAATAAGATGTACTTGTGTGTAGCGTGTGATGTGCTTTGCGTTTATGTGGTAGGCTACTTGAGACTGGAAGAACTCCTACAGTAAACTAATTCCGCGATTGTACAAGGTGCAAACCAGGTGTTGTGCCGAAGTTTTGCCTGGCTGCCGAGAATTGCATGCACCTCCAAATAATGCTTTTAAATGCTGTAAAATTCTTTGTGGACTTCATCAATGATGATAAATTGATTTGAAGTATATATTTTATGAACGCTTAGAGTCTTTAATATTTTAATACACTAGGCTAGAAGGACCATTCCTTGACATTCAGTACATATATGTGGCGATAAAGCTGTTTGATCAATGAGCACAGCAAAGTGTCTGAGAAGGACCTAAAGAGGTGGATGCATAATTCGGCAGATCAGATTTTGTAGGCTCCCTGCCGAGATTTGCATCCACCTCTTTCTCAGCATAGATGACCGTTAGCACCGCGCAGGTGCGTGCAATTCTCGGCAGGCAGGCAGAATTCGCACAACACCGGGCGCTTCAGAAATGTTCAGTACACAAAGTGCTGTCCAACAGCTGTCTGTGGACGTGTTGCTACAGTTAGTGTGAGTAAATACCGCACAATGCGCTTTTTAATCAACCGGCGTATCAATAACTAACCTGGTTAGTTGTAAACAAACAGCTGGCCGAGCGAGGTTGTAACCGGAACGCCGTCAACTCGGGTGTGATGTCATTCCCAGCTCCGACCTCCGAGGTAAATGAAACGCAGCAACAGCTGCATCCATGTTAGCACGTCACGTTTGATGTGGTAATTTCACAGTAGGCAAACACACAGGTTCTCGCCCCCTACAGTGCGATTCGGCTACGAATACATCTGCGCTAAAATATCAAGGTGAAAGTCATCATAGCTTGCGTAGTATAGACCCAGCTCCCAACCCAACTTTGAGTATAGATTAACGGCGATATTTTTTTTGTCGCCCGATAAGAGTCTCACGTTAACGCAGCCGTTAACGCCGATAACGGCCCACCACTAATATATATATATATATATGTATATATATATATATATATATATATATATATATATGATGTACGCACAGCAACAGTGATCCTAGAGATGCTTGGCTATAAGATGAACACCACAAGCCACAAAGAGCATCACCCCCCATGGAGGAGAAGGTTAGAGGCCAAGATCAAGGCAACACGAAGAGAGGTTAGTCAGCTCTCAGAGCTACAGAAAGGTGTAAGGAATCCACAAGCTGTCGATACCTGAGGCTCTAGAGACTGCCAAACAAAGACTCACCGCCCTGGCCACCCGCCTAAAGAGATACAAGGGAGAAGCAGAAGCAAGGAGAATAAACCGGATGTTCTCCACCGAACCATCCAAAGTGTACTCTCAGTGGCAGGGTAATAACATAAGATCAGATCCACCCAGGGCTGAGACTGAACAGTACTGGAAGAACATATGGGAGAAAGAGGCATCCCACAACACCAATGCTCAGTGGCTAGTGGATCTAAGAACAGATCATTCCCTGTATAAAAAAATGCAATTGTGAGTCGAGCTAAGTCAGTTCACACACAAATGCAGACCACAGGCAGTTTGTAAATCAAGATATATTTGTGTGTGCATCAGAAATACATTTCTGAATCTTGTCCTGTGCATTTCTGAATCTTGTGTGCAATTGTAAATTGTGTGTGCATTTGTCTATCCTGTGTGTATTTATGAATCACGTGTGTGCATATATGAATCCTGTGTGTCCATATGTGAATGTAGTGTGTGTATTTATCTTTATTGAGACTCTTTTAGCTCCATACAAATCATACAGTGAATGCCCAGATTAACCTGCAGATTTCTAACCTGTCTGATCGTCTCACTGGCCGTGCCTCTTAACCTGTTGGACTTTTTGGTCTTTTCACCAGGTTCCCAGATGTCAGCAATTGACTTGGTGAGTACAATCTTGTTACTGACAGAAATTATGAACATAAGACCTAAGTTGTTGTTAAGTCTTTGAACGGCAAGCTAGGCTAAGCTAACTGTTCAGCTCAGCTTTGAATCGCACAGAGAGACATAAACAAGGCATGACTTTCTTGCTCTTCAAGTTTAATTATCTCCAAAAAACAAAACTATCCCTTTAATCTCACCAAATCAGCAACAACTCCTGGCAGTTGTGTACACTACTGCAGATCTATTTAGTCAAGCACAGTTTGCCACATGGGACAATGTGTACCAGAAGCAGTATGCAGTCACAGGAAGGTCAGTGTGTAGTTTAGTGATGAGTAATACCTGACACTGTCCGGATGTGGTAAACCCCACCCGGCTGTAACTTCAAGCAGGTTAAATAAAATGTAAAACATTAGTTGTAGGTTATCTCACCCAGGCGTGCGAGGTAGTGTTTGCACAAGGGACCACACTCCACTGCTTTCGCAACACAGTGAGGAAACAGTTGGCGATTAAACACTATTGTTTTGAAGGCTGACTCAATGTCTGGCCTGGCAGGTGATTATGAGTGTTACAGCTTTTGGCTCAGGCCCTCCGAGACCACATCCACATGTAACAAGAACAGGCATCGGGAGGGCACGTCACCATCACGCCATTTTGATTTCCTGATTTGACTGCGGCAGTTATTGCTGAGTCTGGGTCGAAGCCATCTGTGTTTTGCAGACACGTCCAACAATTTGAGCAGTGTGTGCTGGAGCGCAGACGGACGGTATCTGTCTCCTGACAGCCAGAGGTGGTACGCCCTCAGGCTTTGTACAAGGCCCATATGATTTCCATGAAGCTGCAATGTTGAGCTGGGAGTCAGGTTTACGTTTGTTGGACACACTGTTTTGGATATAATATAGTGTACACATATTTCACAACACACTCACAAACACACACTTACAAATGTTTACAATACAGCATAAACATACTGTAATGTGCAGGTGCTATATAAATCCTGTGAAAGTACACAAAGCTAAATGTAAAGAATCACCCCCCAGCATTGCCCACTGTCCAACTTTTTGTTGTTGTTGTTTTAACTTTATCAAGAGCAAGACACCAAGCGGTCATCCTGTTACTGAGCTAGAGCTTTGTTCTGACATCCACAGGTCTTTTTGGGTTTGACACACATCTAGCACCATATCCAGCAGCTTATACTGTATGTAGAAAATGTTATTTCAGAATACTCTACATGATGTACACATATCCAACAGGTCACATGAAACTCGATCACTGTCTCTCTAGATATTACTCTTTCTCTGTTTTTCATATAACATATACACAAACACACACACATACATGTTTGTAGGGGCAGCCATGCAGAAAGGCACAGGACTGTTTGGACAGCAGGCCCAGGTGTATCCCAGACTGTGCAGCTGGATGGGGGATTCACGCTTCATCAAACCCTTCCACACAACACACACACACACACACACACACACACACTTTCCAAACCACTCTCAAACACCCCCATCCTTTCTTCAAACAGCTTACCCACTCATACCATCATCATCATGTCTGCCAGCTGCCAGACAGGCTCACCCTGTCTGTTTAACACACACACACACAC
The DNA here is from genome assembly GCA_024633595.2 of Lepomis macrochirus. Taxonomy (NCBI): domain Eukaryota; kingdom Metazoa; phylum Chordata; class Actinopteri; order Centrarchiformes; family Centrarchidae; genus Lepomis; species Lepomis macrochirus. Next base: position 683,976 of record JALXJV020000014.1, on the reverse strand, counting down.
ACACACACACACACACACACACACACACACACACACACACACACACATAAACTACTTGTACATAAAACGTGGGTGTGAAAACAGTTACATGCACACACACCCTTATACCAAAGGAATGTTCTCACACAGACGCTAAAGTTGACCAAACACACTACCATCTGTACCTGTTTACCAACATATCACTGCTCAGGATAAAATTATCCAGTTGTCCATCAGTTTGTGTACTTTTTTATAGTAGTATTAAGCATTTTTATATATAATTGTGGTTTTAATTGTGTTTTACAGACACCGCCGCTATTGTAAAGTACAGAGTTGAAATAGACGGTTGCACACTCATAGATTCAGTGTGGTTTAATTAAACCAACATTTGAGCAGAAAAGCTGGTCTCCAGAAGCTGACTGTCATCAGCCAGCCTGTCAGATGAAATGTTGGTTTAATTAAGCTGCATGGAATCTATGAAGATGCAACCAGCCATTTCAACTTTGCAATTAATGCTGCATTCATCCCCAAGCAAACTAGGCTGAATTCAAATCATATCCATTAATCATCCATTAATCAGTATTAATTACAGTAAATGGTATCACACATGTGAAGTTGTATTTGTTGGATAACACAAACACAGTTAACTGATTCAATACATAAATAAGGGTGACATACACTACCAGCAGAGACAGAGTCCCTCCTGTTGTAGGTTTAAACACGTGTGTAGGAAAATGAGAAACTGAATCTGAAATGTCTGTGGGTGTATATATGTACAGTAGGCATATATGTTCAGAGGACACTTCTCTGTTGGGTGAGCCTAATGAAGCAGCCACTCACATCTGTGGTCGCTCTGTAGGGTGTGAGGAGGTGCCGAGTGAGGTGGCCACAAGGTCTTTGTGTATATTATGTCTAGTTTTGTGGCTGTAATAGATGGGAATGTGTGTAGGTATGTAAGTGGAAGTAGCCTATGCATGTATGTACATTGTGTTTTGATGTATACACAGTATATATTCTCTTTTTTCCTTGGATTTGTAGTTTACACAGAAGTATCTTCTTGTCTTCCTAAAAAAGGACCACAATGGAAATATGTTAACTTTACTGTGTTATACTTAACATTTTCAATAAATATGTATTTGTTGCAGGTATCACCACTTAGATATATAAAAATGTAAATTAAAATCAAATCAAAATAGTTGAACAGTAGTTGAAAAGTAGTTAAACTGGGTAGTTTGATTAAAAATATCTTCATGCTTTCAAAACCCTATTTAAGTAAAATTACATAAGTATTATGAACAACACAGTACAGACTTTATTTGTTTACAATTTATTGGACATGTACCACGCTAAATATTACAACAGTGAATGATGCAAGTAATTTGGTGATGATGATAGTATTGATCCATTCATCTGTTAAATGCATTTTTGTATTGCAGATGGTCAAGGTGTCACTATCTGTTTAATCTGTAACAATGCATTTTACTAGAGTGCTTATTATATGCTTATTTCCTAAAAGTACTAGTTACAGTAACTGTAATGAAGTAAAATGTACAATATTTCTGGGAGAAGTATACAAGTACATAATGGAAATACTCAAGTAAAGAGTATTTTAGAATTGACTGCAGTACTTGACTGACTGCAGGGGTGAAAGTAACAAATTACATTTGTACTTTTTTGAGTATTATTTTACTTTTACTTAGGTACTTTTTCAAGTACTTTACTTGTACTTTGCTACATTTCAAGACTGCAAAACAAATCACATGAAAAAGTTCATAAACTGTGTGAGAATGGAATGGAATTTGAAAACTTTAAATATAATCCAAATTGTAATAAACATGGTCATGGTGTCTGACACTGCATTTCTCAAATAACTTCACTGACTACACAGTAAATGAAAATCTTCACTTTGACTTTCAGCTGAGCTAAAGTTCAGGGAAAAATCTTCTCACCCCTGCTCAAGAATATCCATCGGCAGAATCTTAGATGTCATCCAGCAGCAACCCTGAAACCGTATAAGGGGCCAGACCTGTGAGCTAATTGGCTTTAACCGTGAACACTCTGGACTTATGAGGAGCCTGAGAGATACTATAGGGACTAATCCACTTCAAAATGCAGCTCTCATGCTCGCTGTCTAAAGAGATCAAGGCCTATGTGTGAGCTAAAGCTAAAGGCTAAGCCAGTATCTGCAGTTTTCATAGAGGGCGGGCTGCAGAGAGAAGGTGAGGAGGAGAGGAAAGAGGTGAAACACTAAGCATGCAAGTACAGCCGGGACCCCCGAGGGCCGAGGAGGCATATTTAACTAGAGCTGCACTTGAAAAAGTTTTGACACTGCGCTTCTATCACATTCACAACCGCTCTCTTTTCCTCTTCTTCTTCTCCTCCTCCTTCCTCTCCTCCTACTTTCCCATCTCCTCATCCCTGACTTCAAAGTGCTATTTATGCAAAAACTGGTAGAGTTTTCCTGTCCTCGCTCTCTCCTCCCTGCAGGCATGTGTTCTTTTTGGGAACATATCTACAATTTCTTTTTGTGAGAAAAAGAGAAAGAAATATTAAAAATGTGGTCCTGTCTCTGCCCTGTGTGTCCGTTCTCTGATGCACACTTGTTTTCCTTTTTATCTAACTGTCTTTTACTCCTTCAAGTTTCTTTCTTGGTTTTCCCCTAAAACCCTTCTTCATTGTCCTTGGTAAACCCACTAAAAGTAAGTGTTATCCGCCTTTGCTTTCGAGGAACACTGTTTAAAATCCAACTACAACTGGCAATTTACAATTTGCAAACTGTTGTTGGAGCTACCAACAGTAATTTGTGTTAGGCATATAAAGGATACACCTGAGAAAAAAACACATGCACCGGCACCATCTATGGGGGGGCAAGCAAAAATGCGGTGTTAAAATTGCCGTAGTCTAATTAGTCTTTTACTTAGGGACTCTAACCCTAAGAGGAGTCTAACTCATAGACTGGATATAAAAATGGACGTAGTGTCCATGACATCACCCGCTGGTTTCTGAAGAGCAATTTTGAAGCCTGAAATGGGCCGAGCCGGTCGTCACCATCTTGGCAGCGCGTCACTCTGCGTTAGCAGAGGTAGCTTCTAAACTCCGGTGGAGGTTCTAAACTTCGGTGGAGGTTAGAACCTGCGGCCGTGTTGTTACCAGTTTATGGTCATTACCAGCTTACAGTCAATGTAAGACACAGGAAAATATTAAAATAACTCACGTTATTGACATTATACTTCACAAGGTTTTAAATGTCTTTTGTTATATAAACGTGATAACGTTATTTTGCAACACTAACGTTAGATTTTGTTGAGACCAACGTTAACAGTTAAATATGAATCAGTTATCAATTACCTTAATGTTTACTTACATCTCAAACGAACTTATAAAATAACTTGTAAAACATTAGCCATGGCTAATTAACATTCACGTTAATCAATTCCCCACACCGCTATTTTAAGTAACGTTGCTGCTGTCGGCACTGTCTGGAATAGGACACTTGAGAGAGAAAGGTACTTTTTGTATTTGTCACAAGATTTTAGTGATTGGTCCTTGTTTAGGATCTGATGCCTCCACGTCTGCTACTCAAAGCTTAAACTCTATATAACGTTACTAGGACAACTTGGCTACAGGACATTCGACAGCTGATATTAAATTGTCTTAAAAGCACAACACAAAAACATTTAAAGACTGTCTCCCTTGTTCCATTTTCTCCCCCATATGTGACATAATAGTGCTGTCAACATTAAAACACTGAGGAATCTTTTAGAGGACAATCTAAAAGAAATTTGAATACTGTGGAAAAGTTCATTGTGAGCACCAGAACCAGATTGAGAGATTACAGGCTTCAGAAAACTTTGTAGAATTTATGTATTTTTCTAATGTATTTTAGGCTATTCTAAAATTTGTATATATTTTAAGATACTGGAGTTTTTATTTCCATGAGCTGTAAACTGTAATCATCAAGATGAAAACAAAAATGCTTTTTGAAGCATTCAATGCTGTTTGAAATGCTTCACTTTGTGTTTTGAATCTAGAATATATTCAGAGATTCACTTTTTGAATTAAATTATGTTAGAAATTTATATTTTCCACAATATTCTATTTTTTACAGACTCATCTGTATCATTACTTTATATTTTTCATCACCTGAAGCATTTATTACACATTTCCCTCACAGAGTCACACTGTGGATCAGATGTCCCACCTGGTGCCAGAGAGGTGCAGAGACCTGGGAAGCATCCTCATTGTGCTGTTAGCGTGGACTGACGTGGAAAGGTCTTCTGTCCTTCTGTTTACTTTGAGTTTTAAATATTGTCCATATTTGTTTTATAGGTCCATTTAAAAAAGATATGGTTTATGGTTCACATTGTAATAAATGGTTGCAATAAATGAAACCTCGTACAGGGCTTCAGAACTATTCAGTGTGCAGATAATTCTTTGTTTTCCACAACAGAGTAACTTATCAGTCAATGTCACATTTGTCTCTTAAAGAAATGTCAAAATAAAACTATTTAGTTTCTACTAACATACTGTAGATACAAAATTTTAACCTATAAATATCTGTTTGCCAGTGAACATGTAATGTTAATATTTTCATTTACAGCTGTTAACTATAATATATTGTTTGGTTTAGATCACACTATTTACAATTAACATAGGAAACTGATAATGAATGAAGAATGTGATTTTATTATATGTATAATTAGTCTGATCAATTTTATAACAAAGTATTCCTAACACACAAGCAATAGTTTAACAAATTAAATTTGTGTTGCATTCCTGAAAACATCAATATTAAAAGGTTACAAATGTAAAAGTTGTTTTGTATGACTTGAAATAAGGTGTTGTAATAGTTATTATAATGATAGAATCTTTTGATAAGAACCCAATGTCATAATTTCACATCAGTAGTGTTCAGGTGTTGTGAGTAAAAAGAAAGGGTTGAGCAAAGCAGGAACTGAAGAGCCTCACTGGAAGGTGGGGCTCTCCTGTAGAGCTGGACACAGCAAATCACATCTGGAGGGTTCTGCAATCAGCTCCTCCTGCACCTGTAAAGACAACAATGGGTAGACAGTTAAGCAGCTTCTTCCCAACTGCCATAAAGCTACTGAGCTCTGAGATCGCCTCAGCATGATTACCTCTCTGGCCTGTAACAGTAATTAGAGGTGGCAATTCGAAATACACTGTTTACTAATAAATAGAAATGTTGCTGATCAAACACAGATATCACCTCAGATTGTTTGGTAAATGTCAACAAATGTTACGTATACTAAGTGTAACAACTTAATGATCACTCTAAACATCCTTAAATATGTACTTTGAATCAATAATCCCCATTCATGAACCCCACAAAGTTTATTATATCATTTTTGAACAGTACAATTGGGGGTGCATGGCTCTCCTAGGCGAGCAGGCAGAACTCTGCAGCTGCTCCCCCCTCAGTTCATTCTGAGGAGGGAGCCGGTTCTCCAGTCAATCCCTGCTTGATCGTCGTTGCTCCAGACCTGGTGCCACTGTTTGCCTCAGGCCTTTTTTCCTTCAATCTCTGTTTCCCTACTCATGGTTTGTCCCTGTGTCTAACCCTGTCTGTCTGTCTGCCTTCCCCCAAGGTTCACTCACCCTCGTCCTCCATCAAGTAAGCTGGGCTCGCCACCCTGCCCTCTCACCTCAGACCTCCTCCACGGTGTCCTCCCGACTCTTCCCCGAGCCTGGCCAGTCAGCCTGCCACCACACTCCTCCAACAGCTTCCCCGGTTAGTTCTCCCGTGTCTCCTCTCTTCCTCAGTCACCTACAAAGGAGTCCCTCGGCACGTCCCTTTCTCCCCTGCCTGTGTCCCCGCCCAAGCCTGCTCTCTGCATACCCCATGAGGGACCAGCCGACGTAGCCCTTTTGGCTCAGGATTTGAGTAAGTGAGACACTACTTTTTTTTAATACTTATTTTTTATTCTGAACATCTTTCAACTCCCTTTACAGCATTTACCCCAGTTTAGAGACAGTATCTTATTCACACCTTCTTACACATACAGTAAAATCTATAGGCGAGTATGTTCAGAAACACGAAGACTAGAAAATAAAAATAAGTCACAATCATGAAAATGGAATGTGCAAACAGAACAAACCTAACAAATGTCAACTTAGGAAAAAAACAAAAACAAAACAAAAAACAAACAAACAAAGAACAAAAGCAAAACATGGGTCATATACAAGGTCGCCCAGAGTTCCATGCTCCTTCTGCATGGAACTCTTTGCAAAAAGACTTGAAATTATCTGTACTTATTTCTTTAAATGCTTTTAAGTCCAGATTGAGAGAACCTGATATGACCTGTTTAAATTGTAAATGTTTTTAATTATCTGTGTTGTATAACTTTTATAAATGTAATTGATTGTGTTTTTGCCTGCCTCTTGGCCACAACTCCCTTGAAAAAGAGGTTTTTAACCTCAACGGGACTTTCCTGGTTAAATAAAGGTTAAATAAATAAATAAAAAAAGTCTAACCTGATTCAGTCCTAATGGTCTTCCATCACTGTCATCAATGGTGCCCACCGTTCAGTGAAAAGATCCCTCTGCAACCTCAATGAGTATGTAATTTTTTCCATATTGTAAATACCTCTTAATATTGTTAGCCTTTCAGCTTGCGTAGGCGGCTCCTTTTTAAGCCATTTTAATGTAATTGTTTTCTTAGCAGCTACCAGAAGTATCTGTAATAAATACATTTTTTTCCTATTATGTATCAAATCTGGTTTCCTCCCTAAAATAGCCATCAGGCGGTCTCTACTCAGCCCTACATTCAGTACGTCATTAATATATGCAAAAATGTACCTCCAAAAGTTATGCAGAATTGGGCATTGCCAAAAAATATGAGAGTGAGTCGCCATTGTTTCTCCACACCCACTCCAACAGTGACTTGATTGGTTTGGGTCCATTTTAGCCATGATTTGTGGTGTTCTGAAGAATCTGTTATTTATTCTCCATTGGAATTCCTTCCATATATTGGCATTTGTAACTTTGTACGCCTGGGTACACATCTCCAGCCAAACTTCTTCCCCTATATCTACCCGTAGCTCCCTAGCCCACTTATCTTTCGTAAGAAATGAATCCACTTTTGTCATTGAAGCTATAATTTTATAGACATTACTTATTGGTTTCCTTGGACGTTCTCCTCCCTGAATTTATATCTGAATTTGCAGAGTTTTTGTCAACTTTAGTCCTTAAAACGGACAAAGTTATTATTGTAGAGGATTTTAATATTCATGTGGATATTGAGAATGACAGCTTTAGTACTGCGTTTATCTCTCTATTAGATTCAATTGGCTTCTCTCAGAGTGTTCATGAACCGACTCACTGTTTTAACCACACCCTCGACCTTGTTCTGGTATATGGTATTGAAATTGAACATTTAATAGTGTTCCCACAGAATCCCTCTTTATCTGACCACTGTTTGATAACTTTTGAGCTTGTAATGCTGAACTATCCTCTATTGGGCAAAAATTTCTATACAAGATGTCTGTCTGATAGTGCTATAGCTTAATTTAAGGATGCGATCCCATGGGCTCTAAATTCACTATCAGGTATCAAATTAACAGAGGACTCTTACGCGAATTTCAGTCCCTCCCAAGTCGATCATCTTGTTGATAGTGCTGCAGGCTCGCTGCGAACAACACTTGACTCTATAGCCCCTCTACAAAAGAAAATACTAAAACAAAGACGGTTAGCTCCATGGTATAATACTGAAACTCGCAAATTAAAGCAAATATCACAGAAACTCAAGAGGAATTGGCGTTCCACCAAACTGGAAAATTCTCGTTTCATTTGGCATGATAGTCTTAAAACTTATAGGAAGGCCCTCCGTAATGCCAAAGCAGCATACTACTCGTCATTAATAGAGGAAAATAGGAACAACCCCAGGTTTCTTTTCAGCACTGTAGCCAGGCTGACAGAAAGTCACAGCTCTATTGAGCAAAGTATTCCCATAGCTCTCAGTAGTTACGACTTCATGAGCTTCTTTAATGATAAAATTCTAGCTATTAGAAACAAAATCCACCAAGGCCTGCCCTCAACTGGCACTGATTTAACGCAATACTCAGGAACTTTAGAAACCGCTGTAAAACCAATTATATGTTTAGACTGCTTTGCTTCCCTCAATCTTTATCAACTAACTTCAATAATTTCTTCATCTAAACCTAATCTACCTGCCTCTTAGACCCCATCCCGACTAGGCTGCTTAAAGAAGTTTTGCCCTTGGTTGGCACTTCTCTGCTGGATGTGATTAATTTGTCTTTATCAACAGGCTACATGCCACAGTACTTTAAAGTAGCTGTAATTAAACCTCTTCTGAAAAAGCCCAACCTGGATCCAGACGTTTTAGCCAACTATAGACCTATATCTAACCTTCCATTTATCTCTAAGGTCCTGGAGAAAGCAGTCGCCAAACAGCTGTGTGACTTTCTACATAGTAATAGTTTATTTGAGGATTTTCAGTCAGGATTTAGAGCTCATCATAGCACAGAGACAGCACTGGTGAAAATTACTAATGACCTCCTAACTGCATCAGACAAAGGACTTGTCTCTGTATTGGTTTTACTAGATCTTAGTGCTGCATTTGATACCATTGACCATCAGATCCTATTACAGAGAATGGAACATTTCATTGGCATTAAAGGAACCGCTCTAGGCTGGTTTAAGTCCTATTTATCAGATCGATTTCAGTTTGTACATGTTAACGATGAGTCCTCCATGCATACCAAAGTTAGTCATGGAGTTCCACAAGGATCTGTGCTCGGACCAATCCTCTTCACTTTACATATGCTTCCTTTAGGCAATATTATCAGGAAACACTCCATAAACTTTCATTGTTATGCAGATGATACTCAGTATATCTGTCGATCAAGCCAGATGAAACTCATCAGTTAGCTAAGCTTCAAATGTGTCTTCAGGATGTTAAAACCTGGATGACCTGCAATTTTCTAATGTTAAACTCAGATAAAACTGAAGTTATTGTTCTAGGCCCTAAACACCTCCGTGACGCATTATCTAAAGATATAGTTTCCCTGGATGGCATCGCCCTGGCCTCCAGCACCACTGTGAGAAATCTTGGAGTTATCTTTGACCAGGACATGTCGTTTAACTCTCACATTAAGCAAATTTCAAGGACCGCCTTTTTTCACCTACGTAATATTGCAAAATCAGGAACATCCTGTCTAAAAATGATGCAGAAAAACTAGTCCATGCATGTGTTACTTCTAGACTGGATTACTGCAATTCCTTATTATCAGGCTCTTTGAAAAAGTCCATTACGACTCTTCAGCTGATCCAGAATGCTGCAGCACGTGTTCTGACAGGGAACCAGTAAAGAGATCATATCTCTCCTGTCTTAGCTTCTCTGCATTGGCTTCCTGTAAAATCCAGAATTGATTTTAAAATCCTTCTTCTCACATACAAAGCTCTTAATGGTCAGGCACCATCTTATCTTAAAAAGCTCATAGTACCTTACTACCCCACCAGAGCACTGCGCTCCCAGAATGCAGGGTTACTTGTGGTTCCTAGAGTCTCCAAAAGTAGAATGGGAGCCAGAGCGTTCAGCTATCAGGCTCCTCTCCTGTGGAACCAGGTTCCAGTTTGGGTTCGGGAGGCAGACACCGTCTCTACATTTAAGACTAGGCTTAAGACTTTCCTTTTTGATAAAGCTTATAGTTAGGGCTGGCTCAGGTGAGTCCTGTACCATCCCTTAATTATGCTGCTATAGGCTAGACTGCCGGGGGATATCCCATGATGCACTGAGCTCCTCTCTCCTCTTCTCTCTTTCTCTCTGAGTGCAACCTCATCCCATTAATGCATGTTACTAACTCGACTTCTTCCCTTTCCCGTGGTCGTGTGCTTCCTCCTCCTGTCGCTTCCTGCGGGTGTTGCTGGCTCTGGAGCTGTGGAGGCTGGATCTGTTGTTAGGAGTCTCCTGCTGCCCCCGTGTTCCTGCTCGACGCCCTCTGCTACAGTTGCAACTGCTGTTACTAGTCCTATTGCTATTACTGTTATTATTATTATCATTAACATTACTATAAATATCTGTACCATTTTTCATTCAGTCTATAGCACCATTACCTTTACTGTCTGTACCTCTATGTGTATACTGTGTAGGTTGCCCTTCTCTGCTCTCTCTCTCTTGCTCTCTCTCTCCCCCCTCACCCCCAACCGGTCGAGGCAGATGGCTGCCCACCCTGAGCCATGGTTCTGCTCGAGGTTTCTGCCTCTTAAAATGAAGTTTTTCCTTGCCTGTGTCGCCTAGTGCTTGCTCTTGGTGGGAATTGTTGGGCTTCTGTAAATAACTTCAGAGTATGGTCTAGACCTGCTCTTTATGAAAAGCGCTGTGAGATAACTGTTGTTGTGATTTGGCGCTATATAAATAAAATTGAATTGAATTAAATTGAATTGAGATGAGACCGTCTATGAGACCAAAAGTGGGTTTGGGTGGAGAGATTGGCAGAGTTTGAAAAAGGAAGAGGAGCCTTGGGAGAACATTCATCCTAACAGTTTCCATCCTGCCTATCAAAGAGTGGGGAAGCATAGTCCAGCGGTTCAAGTCATGCTTAATTTTGTCTATCAAGTTAATGTAATTATTTTTATATAAGCTAAGACCAGGGGGTATAATTAATCCCAAATATCTGATTCCCTTCTTGGGCCATCTAAATGAAAAGGCAAGCCTAATCTGTGGGGAGATTAAATTGTTCATGGGGAGTGCTTCCGTTTTAGTCACATTTACCTTATAACCTGAGTGAGATCCAAACGTCTCAATACATTTCAGCAGATAGATTTTATAGGGTCTGAAATATATACTAGCACATCATCTGTGTATAGCGACAGCTTGTGTTCCTCCCCGCCCGCCTCTATACCACAGATGTCTTTGTTATTTCGTATTAACTGTGCAAGAGGTTCTATACTAAGGGCAAAAAGGAGAGGCGAGAGGGGGTCTCCCTGCCTGCAACCCCTCCCCAACTGAAATTTTTGCGAGAAACACCCATTTACCCGTACCGATGCTTTTGGTGACATGCATAGCATTTGAACCCACTTAATAAAGCCAGGGCCCACACCGTATGACTTCAACACACACACAACACCCTGAACAGAAACGGCCAGGAGACTCGGTCGAATGCCTTTTCGGCATCCAAGGCCAGGGCCATGCATGGAACTGATCTCGATTTGGCGTAAGACATAACATTCAGTAATCGACAAATATTATCAGACAGCTGTCAGCCAGTTATAAAGCCTGTCTGGTCTGGATGTACTAGTGTCGTAATAACCGATTAAAGCCTCTTTGTTAGAATAGAGGTCAATATTTTACAGTCAGAATTTAGAAGTGCTATGGGCCTATATGAACTACATTCTGTAGGGTCCTTTCCCTCCTTATAGATGACTGAAAGTATTGACTCTTTCCAAATCGGTGGGAATTCCCCCTTTTCAAACGCACAGGCATAAGCCCTTTCCAACATAGGACTTAAGTCGTCTACAAAATTTTATAGAATTCATTACAGAACCCATCCGAGCCTGGACTCTTACCATTTTTTAAACCCTTGATTGTCTCTACAATTTCCTCTCTTGTAATGGGTCGGTCTATGGCTTGTGAGTCTTCTTCTGACAGCTTTGGTAAAGTTATGCACTCTAAATAGGCATCAATTTCTCCAAAGTCTGTACACGTGTCCCTATTCGAGTACAGTTTCTTATAGAAGGTGGCAAACGCACCCAATATCTCATCCGGATTATATAAAAAGGGTCTATCTGGGTCATCATTTTTAATTTTCTGCACGACTGTCAGGCTCATCTGTTTTTTAAGTTGGAATGCCAGTAGTTTACTAGCTCTACTTCCATCTTCATAATAACGTTGTTTCAAGAATCTTAAATTTCTCTCAATTTTATCTGAGAGCAGGTCTCCCAAGGCCCTCCCCAAGCTGAGTCAAGTCACTCGCAGAAAGATTACTTTTATGTCTCTGTTCCAGCCGCTTAATTTGTTCCTCGAGTTCCCTGCGTTTGGCTTCCCGAAGTCTTGCTTTGGCTGATGCAAATGAAATTATTTTTCCCCTCAAAACTGCCTTGGCTGCCTCCCATAAGGTCACCGGTGACGTCTCATCTATGTCATTAAAGTGAAGGCATTGAGCCAGTTCTGCCTTTATATAATCTTTCAATACACTATCATTTAGGAGTGAGACATTCAAGCGCCATAGGCCTGGTCTAGAACACCCACCCAGGTCCCAGATCAAACTAACTGGAGCATGGTCACTTAAGGTAATGTTATGTATCTTACAATCCAGTACTCTATGGGAGTCTGTTTTAGCCACAAAAAAATAATCAATTCTGGAATATGAGGAGTGCGGGTTTGAGTAGAATGTATAATCCCAGTCCTTTGGGTGTACATGTCGCCATGCATCAAGGAGCCCCAAATCTTCTGTCTGTTTCAGAATCCTACCTGCCCCTGAAGGCATGACAAATGATAGCGTGTTTCTATCCATTCTATTCGACAGAGTGCAGTTAAAATCCAATCAAGACGACTCCCTCAGTCTTTTCTGCAATCATTTCACTTATTTTCTTAAAAAATGCGGGGTTATTTTTTTTTGGAGCATAGATATTCAGCATGGAGACAGTCACACCGCAAACAGACCTCTTAATCAGAATAAACCTCCCCTCTTTATCCGCAATTTTTGAGTGTAAGCAGAATTGTAGAGAGCTATGCAGCAATATTGCCACCCCACACATGAGATGAGTAATACACCTGACTGGCCCATGACCTCTTAAGTTTCGTATGTTCAGAGTCTGATAGATGGCTTTCTTGTATAAAGGCTATTGTGCATTTTAGGTGTTTAAGCTTGTTGATGATCTTTTTCCTCTTTACAGGGCTATGTAAGCCTTTAACGTTGTAGCTAATTACTCTAATGCTATCCATTGATGCTTATGTGTGCAAACCTTTCTTCCTGCATTGCGGTTCTATGAGACAGTGATGCTCCTTGTTACACTTGACCCATGTTGCAAAATAACACATTAACGTGAACACTATAACTATATACATGGTAATTTTCTGCATCTGGACTTCTAGTTTGTTCCCCCCTAAACATACGGGTCTTCCTTGCAATATCAATAACAAAACAACATAATGTGTCCAAGTTAACCCTGGGAAATCATTTTTACAAGGAAACGAGGGATTATTTGCAGAACTGCCGTAAAGGAGTCTGGGCCCTGACTGCATGTTCTTTATTGCAGTCCCGCAGTAGTCCTGTGTTTCCACCCAGCATCACAGACATCCTGCGTTTATGTCTCCCACTCACGTCGCTGATATGTTTATCTGTCTTCTAGAGCATTTTTAGTCCGCCCCATTTAACTTCTCTGCTTCCCATTCTGTGCAGTGCCCGATTCTTATCAATGGCGAGTTTTCCAATGTAATAAGTTTTACAGACATGCTATTCAACAATGCTAGTCGTCCACCCCCCAGAGATCGTCTGGGGTATTTTTATAGAAGAAAAGAAAGCTATAGACTGTTTTGTTTTGTTTTTTAAGCAACATAAATATCCAGAAACAATGTCCATAATAAAGTCCCGGGCCAGGCAGTTAGCGTTAGTGTTTACACCCCCCCCATCGCGAGAGTAAAGGACAGCAAAGCAAAAGTGAACACAATGAACAATAGGTGAGAGAGAAGTATTCACCATAGCTTCGTTAGGCGTCTCCTCCCAGGCCCGCGATAAACTGGTGGACTGCAGCAGGCGTGGTGAAGGTGTGTGTGTGTCCTCCGTGAGTCACGAGCAACTTGGCTGGAAAAAGCATCCAGTGTTTGTCGACCCCTTTCTCTCTCAGCTTTTGTCGCAAAACCGGTGGAACCTGATGGTGTCTGACCGGTGCTCGATACCCAGAGTTTCAGTAAACCATTTCTCCATAAAGGCACAGGGGTCTGTCCCCTCTTCGTTCTCTGGTATGCCCACGATCCTCATATTATTGTGGCGACTTCTGTTTTCCAAATCATCCACCTTCGTTTCCAAAAACGTCACCTTTCCTTCCATCGCGCCAACTTTTTTCTGCAGGCCGCTAATCGAGTCCTCTGCCGAGGACACCCGCTCTTCAGCCTGTGTAATACGCCCGTTGCATTCGCGTATGTTTGCCTGAACATCTTTAATTGCTGTTAACACACTGCTGATCTCCATATGGAAGTCATGTTTAAGGGATTTAATAGCTTGCATGATATCAGCACTGGAAACGGCATTCACCTCCGCGCTGCCTGTGTCCATCAACATGGCGTCCCACTCACCGTGCTCGGGGTCTGAAACACTGTCTTCGCTAGCTTGATGGTCTAAAAAGTTGAGCGACTTCTTAGACTTAACTTACAGTGGCATTAGATTAACTTTAGGCAGTTATAGGGTAGTACTAGGGCGGTTTTGCAGTAATTATCTGAAGTTCAGCGACGTAGCAGGGAGAGGTGCTGCTGCTCAGCTCGAGGCCATAACGAAGTCTGGGACTACTTTTAAGAGGTTACACTCCGCCATCCGGGATTCCACTGACATTAATCGAAGACTGTTTGTGTACAACCTAATGGAAAGGACACTTTGTTCAAAACCCAGGCTGCTGGACTTAGCGCCCTTGGCTGAGCAGTTAGCCGAGATCCGTCAACTAAAAGCAGAATTGGTGCAGTTACTGGACTTTCCTGGTTGCTCTGAGGCTAGTGCTCCAGTGGCTAGTCCCCAGCCTGTCCCACAGCCTGTTAGCACTGCTAGTCCCCTGCCTGCCCCATGGCCCGCTAGCACCGCTAGCCCCCAGCCTGTTCCTTCTGATCCCCAGCCGCTAGCGTCTCTGGTCCCCAGGCTGTCCCTTCTGATCCCCAGCCTGCCAGTGCCGCTAGTTCCCAGCATGTCCCTTCTGATCCCCAGCCTGCTAGCGCCGCTAGCCTCCAGCCTGCTCCTCCTGACCCCCGGCCGGCTGGCGCCGCTAGCCTCCAGCCTGTTCTTCCTGATCCCTGGCCGGCTGGCACCACTAGCCTCCAACCAGCCCCTCCTGATCCCCGGTGCGTTAGGGCCGCTAGCCCTCAATTGGTTTCTACCAGTGATCCAACCATGCCCTGTCGGAAGACCGACCGACATCCACTCTGTTGGTGGTCCAGCCGACCCCTGCTCCTGTGCTCCGTCGGAGGACTGACCGACTTCCCAGACCACGCCACCCCCTTGTTCCCTGTCCACGGTCCCCAACCCAGCAACCCTGTCTCTGGTTCCCCCTGCTCCCGCTTCAGCGCCGGCACTCAGCCCAGCAGCCCCGTCCCTGATTCCCACTACTACGCTGCCGGCCTTCAGCCCTAATCCCCAGCCTCCCGAGAGGTCTCGCCCTAATCTCCGGCCTCTGGAGAGGTCTCGCCCCCTGCCTTCGAAGAGGCCTCGCTCCCTGCCTCCGGGAGGGTCTCATACTCTGCCTCCGGGGGATTTTGCCCTTGTCCCAGTCGGTCTTTAGCCCAACCTCCAGAGAGAGAGGTTTCGTCTCTGCTGGCCTCGTGGACGGCCTCCTGGGGCCTCCGGCCGTCGACCCTCTGTTTGGCCCCCTGTGGACCTTAACTCAGGCTCTGAGTTAAGGTCTCTCTCTACCCAGCTTCCGGGACGTCCGCCAGAGGTTCCCTGCTCCCTCTCTGTCCTACCCTTGGGCTGCCTGCCTGACCTCCCTGGTCCCCCTGCTCTGCCCTCGGGACGCCCGCCTGACCTCCCTGGTCCCCCTACCCTGTCCTTGGAATGCCCCCCTGAACTCCCTGGCACCTTGTCTGGCCCTGTTCCCTCAGTTCTGCCCTGCTCATTCTTCCCAGCCTTGCCCCCCTCTCTAAGGCCCTTGTGTCTCGTTTTGGACCCTGGACCCCCACCAGCTGGATCTTAGTGCAACTCCCCCCTGAGGGACGTTGGCTGAGCCCTTCCCGGGACAACTGGAAGGCCTGCCTGGAGGCGGCCGTTGAGGAGGGGGCCCTGTTGTTGTTGCAGCCCGGCTGATGGTGAGATTTCTCCTTATTCTTGTGATTCTGCTTTTACGTTGTGTTTTGGCCTGCCTGTCTGCATCTCGTTCTCTCCCCCTGCATGTGCTCTTCCTCTTTCTCTACTCCTGAGCCCAGCTGACGATCCACACCCGCACCTCATCAGCCACCTCCTCTGCCTGCCACACCTGCCAGCAATCAGTCTCACCTCTGACAGTACTTCAACCCCTGTTCTCCAGTCAATCCCTGCTTGATTGTCGTTGCTCCAGACCTGGTGCCACTGTTTGCCTCAAGCCTTTTTTCCTTCATCTCTGTTTCCCTACTCTTTTTGTCCCTGTGTCTAACCCTGTCTGTCTGCCTTCCCCCAAGGTTCACTCACACTTGTCTTCTGTCTAGTCAGCTGGGCTCGCCACCCTGCCTTCTCCCCTGAGACCTCCTTCACGGTGTCCTCCCGGCTCTTCCCTGTGCCTGGCCAGTCAGCCTCCTACCACACTCCTCCACCAGCCCCCCCGGTCAGTTCTCCCGTGCCTCCTCTCTTCCTCGGTTTCCCGTGGCCCTGGGCTGGGCGCCCGTGTTTCCCCAGCATCTGACTCTCCCTCACCTCCACTCCCTCAACCCCTTTTTCCCTAAATAAAACCTGTTCATCCTGAGCATTGCGTTTGGGTCCACTCTGTCCACACCATAAGTTTTATTCTGCTATAAAGTTGGGCATTTCAATATGGGGGTCAATGGAGATTGATTCCCTTCCGCAGCCAGCCTCAAGTGGCCACTTGATGAATTGCAGGTTTTTGGTCTTCCAGGGAGGCTTCAGCCCAGAGACCGGAAGTTTGTCCCTTGCTCTAAACCTTATTCCTTAGATACAGTTGTCACTGACATGACTATCATGCTGTTTCCTTTGTGGGCTTGCTATCAAAACAAAAGCCACACTAGGGAAAACGTGTGTTAATATTTACCCGTTGAAAAGATCTCTTCCCAGCACCTGCAGGTTATTACAGCGACAAATACCAAAAATAGCCCAGCATTACTTACATTTTTGCCCCCTCAATGTTTAACACAAGTTGGTGCCAATGAAAATGTCATCGTATACTGCTCTGCTGCTGCTTCACAACAGCTTTAGCCTTAGCTGTTTAGCATTAGCCTATATCATGTATATGTAGCAATCAACTGCATATTTAAGAACCCTTTTAAATTCCCACATAATAACAAGTCAGCTTGGAAACATGATTAATTTATTGAGCTAATGATAGCTTAATTTGCTAGCTACCTACAGCTGATAAATATGCCAGCAACAGTTCAGGAGCAATAGTAACTGAGGAGGGGTGGCTTAGCAAACGGTAAGATAGTGAGCTTTAGAGATTGGTACAGAGAGCGAGGCTAGCTGTTTCCACCTGCTTCCGGTCTTTATGCTAAGCTAAGCTTATCTTACACATCAATCTTGTCAACTTTCTATTAGAAAAATAGCAAATAAGCATGTTTCCCAAAAAGCTGAACTATATATTTTAATACATAAATAGAAAATCAGACATGGTAGGTTGACATACCAACCAGTGGCGGAACTGTGCAGAAACACATTACAGCGAGAGCTTTGCAGCAAAGACAAATGACATAAATAAAACCAAGCATAAATTTACCATTTTCTGAAAGTATAATTAATTTCTGTGTCTGCTGGTGGTTTGCATTATGGTGATCAAAGACTGGAGGTCACGCAGCTTACCATCCTTTTATTCAGCGCTGCATCACTGACTTCCAGTCTCTCTCTCTTTATCTGTGAGTCTCTCTCCCCCCTCCTGCTCTCTTTCTGTCTGTGCAGCTGCAATCCTCACAGCTCTAATCCCCTCCTCTCTCCCCCGTGTGCAGGAACGCCATCCAACTATTTAACCACAGCCCTGAAACAAACCAACATCTGTTTGGAGGCCGGCCCAGACCCGGCCGGCCGCTGCCTTCGTGCTGCGAACACACCAGCCGCCGCCAGCTTAACCCCTCACCGCCCAGCCTAGACGCAGGCTCGCCGCGCCACTCAGTCAGCGAAAGAATGGCGTCTTCGTTCGCAGACAGTCGCTGGGCCTGTGTCCAAGTGTTTGTTAAGATTCGGTGTCTGCGGTTTACAAGTGGTAATTCAGGAGATCTGTGCTTTTCTTCATCTAGTCTCTGTGTTTGGTGCTAAGGGCTGGTTTCTGCCTCTCTGCTCCTAAGATAGCAGCTGTCAGTCAAACTCAGCTGGCAGTACTGTGACATCTGATTAAGTTTGGTTTCCTCCATCAGTGGCCCTTTTTTCACTTTTCACTGTTCAGCCATGGGGCCTTACTGCTACATGCTAACTACGTAGCTATTCTAATATTTAAATCCAACACACAACTGTCATATTATGTCAACACAATATACAATAGGACTGGACAGGGAAATAAGAACAGTATTTATTTTAATTTATGAGCAGATGCGTAGCTATTTGTGCTATCATTTGAATAACAGCTTTTATTTGAGAATTTACAGTGTTCAATCTCTACTCTGATCTACAGTGACATGGAAACAGACACATACACTCATTAAGGGCCAGTGTGGGTACATGGGAATATAAAAAAGACACCCTACAAAAGGGTGTCTGGTAGATTTTTTTTGGCCTGTGCAGTCATAAGCAGTAAACTTGTGTTTGGCGGTCTTCTACAAATGTTTATGGAGATATAAAAGGAAACACACTGAGGAACTAATAATACACACTAAATTAGAGTGTGTGTGTTTGGGGGGGGTCTGAAATAGAAATAGCCAAAATTAAAGCTCAAAGACAGTTTCCTGGACATCAATTTGACTAAACTAAACATGGGGGAAGCATTTTCTATGCTCCATATGTCTGGAAAAACATTCAACTTTTACACCCCTGACAAATTGTATTTGTCTTTGTATTGCCTTATATTGCTTTTACATTTTGTCTCGATGCCTTTTATGTTCGTTATGTCTGTGGGATCCCATGTTTTTAACACGAGTTCAGATTTGAATATCTTCTAGTGTGCACCAGGCTTCAGTCTCAGTTTTGGAGTAAAACACCATTAGGTTCTAGTTTTATGTGGTGTCCTGGAAACCTGCATGCCATCTGCTCAAGTTCAAGTGCAAGTTCAATTTTATTGTCCCGAGTTTAGTGAAATGCTTGTTCACATCCGCAGCACAACAACCCCCACAGCCCACATAATTGTAATACTTATACAACCCACATAACCAAACACCCAGTTCACTCACATGTAACACACATAGTAATTACAAAAAGTGATCAGTGCATTCATATTTTTGCTTGGCTTATGCTGTGACATGATTTCTTTGTTATTGTGACATGTCCAGATGGATATCAGTCTATTGTGTTTGTGTGTGAAATAGAGCTGGAGTCATGGCCTGGTTAGCCTAGCTTAGCATAAAGACTGGAAACAGGGAAACAGCTGGTTACCAACACCTCTAAAGCTCAGTAATTGGAATTTCACAAAGAAAGCAAATAGGTGTATTTCCTAAAGCGTTGAACTATTCGTTTAACACAAAAAGCCAGAGCTCCATAACAGCCAGCAGGCACGTTTATGAAAACTAATTCAAAACAGAGAAGAGAACAAGAGCCTTGTTGAAAGCTGGAAAATAGAGGCGAAGCAAAGATGTGGTGCATGAAACAAAACAAATGGGTTCAGCATGGCTTTTGTCTGAGATGTTCACAAGCTAAGCTCACTGGCATTTCTACATCGTGTCACGTTTAAGCCACTTTCAGGGGGAACACGCAAGAAAACGTATATTTTGATGCATTAGCCTCAGAAGAAACTGGTAAAGATGGTGTCTTAACAGATTTTCTGCAGAACCTTTAAACACCATTTCTCCCAAAATGTCTATGAAGGTTCCCAATCATCCAGGTCATAGTTAACCAAGAAAGTTAGGATCAAGGGCTAATGGACTTTGTACCCCATACTCAGTACACAGTAGGGGAGAGCCGGGACGATTGAAACGCTGGACGAATGAAACACAGCGATTTTCTTGGAGCACATACAAGTCTGATATGCCAAACTACCTCAGCACATCACAGAACACATTACTTAACAGAACTGGGAAAAATCAGGTGGATACATCTCACTTTCACGGAGCTGTTTTCAATCATGGAAAGTAAATTCACTCAAGCTATCTTTTTTTTGAATGACGAGTTATGTTTATTGTTCCATGTGCTATGGTCATGATCACATGACAGATTAGTTAGTACTTTAACACATCCTGAAGTTTTAAATGTCAGTTTGACAGTTTACTGGCTAGTGAAGTTTAAATGTCAGGAGTCACTGAAACAGGTCCACTAGGCTGTGGGCTGGACCACCAGTATATTCACAGCCAAATAACTAGGTCTTCACAGTAGACCAGGAAAACAGGCTGCAGATGTGCATAAAAAGGGCACCTGATATCTAATCCAAATGTGCATTAGCCAATATAGTGAACAAATCTAGACATTCGTATAACACACTTTCTCACGATCAGGGAATAACTATTATAGAAAACATAGCTTGTGATGAACAGTACTTACAGTATCCTGATAACACCTTGCCGTGGGTGCGACCTTAGGATAATTCAGTTTTATTATAACTTGGTCTCTTATTTTGGCCGTTTCAGCCATCAGTCCTCTTAAAAACATTGTACCCAGTTCATTACACAGTCAAGTCTGAAATAATTTAAATAAATAATGTTATATTATAAGCTGTTGTCTCCCTTTTTATGTTTCACGTCCAAATAAAGTAGTTTCTTTTATCTGGATGTTGCTTTGTTTACAGCATGTCTGATTCACTGCAGATGTTTCTTGTAGAGATGTCGCTATGTTTCCAAAACTTATAAAATACTTTGGTGAGTTCAGTGTCATCAGTAAAAATAAGGAACAATCTCACAAACAAAATAAGGTCCAGGTTGCATAAAAACAGGAATTTTCCTTTAAATATGGCATCAGTAAAATGTCTTTGCCCATACTCACGCCATAATCCACCGAAGTTTTCTAGATAAAGGTCTCTGAACCAAAGTCGTCAAAGGGGAAGCGCCACAGAAAATAACGACATAAAGTATGCATCAATCTTGTGTATTTGCAGGCCTATTTATGAGCATATTTTCGGTTACCGCAGCATGACATTCATGTTCAGAGGGAATATGAATGAGATAAAGATGATGGGAAAGTGTGGTGGGATTGTGTGTATGTGGGGAGGTGGTCTGCAAATAATTTCTCATGGCAAATAAAGACTGGGAAAGAAGGAAGGGACGTCTTCTCACATTATTTTGATAAAGCAGGCAGTTCAAAGGCTTCGCAGCTTACACCTTCAGGCTACAGCACTGCAACTGTTTCAACACACACAGACAAACATGTTGACAGACAGAGAGACAAAAAGATATATATGCCTGCTTGCATGTCCCCACTTGCAGTTACACACACATAGCGGTCTAACCAGTTTGTGAATGGCGTACAAGTTCACAGGTAGACAGAAGGGGAGTTGTTAAGGCGGTATGCGCCCAGAGCTATGAGCCCTCTCTGCCTGACAGACTGGCTTCAATCTGGGGTCAGTCGAGGGACAAGGGAGGGGTCCAAGCACCCGTCACTGCAGCACCTACAGGACAGGCTCCATACTGAAGGTGCTGAATATTCCATTCACTCGCTCAGTGCTGAGGAAGTCTTTCGACACTTATTTGTGAGACATTCTACCTCAGGTGGTGCTGGCTCACTGTGTTCAGAATGACTGTATGTAGCCAGCCCTTAAAGGAGTCCGACATTTTGGCTAAAGTAATTTATTTGCTGTCCTACCCAGAGTCTTAGGAGGAGAGTGGGATCAGTTTTAACTTTGAGTGACAGGATAGCCACTGCGATCAGTGGATTTACTCAAAGATGGGTTAAATTCTTTAACATGCAAATTTGTGGTGTTGGCAGCTGGTGATCCATCTTGTCAGCGCTGACCTTTCAGGGAATGGAGAGAACCAGAAAGACCAATATTTAGTAAGTTACTTATCATATTAGCTATGTCCTTCCATCCAATGAGGCGGCACAACCAGCAGTAGCCATTGCACAACTGCAAGAAGCCACCACGTCATCCACACTTTCACCATTGCTTACTGTATTTATCACTACATCACAGTCGATGTAGATGGCTGCGTGTCACATTACATTAGTCATGTAGGTCAGAGACCTGCATTCAGCGTTTTGCTTAAACAAAAGTATTAGTATTAAAATATACTTAAAGTACCAAAAGTAAAAGTCAAGTAAGTCATTATGCAGAATGGCCTGCTTCAGAGTAATGTGTATGACTGATACACTCATGTGTTCATCACTTTAATGTTGCAGCTGGTAAATCTGCTCTTTTAATCACTTCATATACTGCATTACAGTTCGTAAATTTCCTCCTGGGATCAATAATATCTTATCTGCTATCTTCAGCTCTAAACCTAAACTAAATTATAATCTGAAAGTCTTGTTCTTAGTCTTCACACCCAGGTTGGAAATCACTGCAACCAATTCTATTTGTTATAGTGTACCGAGCACTTGGTATCTTCCTCTGAATTTTTATCTGAATTTGCGAGTTTGCTGATTTGAACTTTAGTCCTTAAAACAGAAAAAAAGTTATTATTGTAGGGAATTTGAATATTCATGTGGACATTGAGAATGATAGCCTTAGTACTGTGTTTATCTCTCTTGTAGATTCAATTGGCTTCTCTCAGAGTGTTCATTAACCACATCCTCAACCTTGTTCTGGTATATGGTATTGACATTGAACATATATTAGTGTTTCCACAGAAACTCTTTTTATCTGACCACTATTTGATAACTGTTGAGTATCTCTTGCTGGACTACACGCCATTAGCCAAAAATTTCAATACATGTCTATCTAAATTTAAGGATGTGATTCCATCAGCTTATAATTCATAACCACGTGACAAAGTAACAATCCATAAACTTTCATTGTTATACAGAGGATACTCAGTTATATCTATTGATCAAGCCAGATGAAACTAATCAGTTAGCTAAACTTCAGGATGTGTGCCTTCAGGATGTGAAAACCAGGATGACCTGTAATTTTCTAATGTTAAACTCAGATAAAACTGAAGTTATTGTTCTGGGGCCCAAGCACCTAGAATATATCTAAAGATATAGTTACTCGGGATGGCATCGCCCTGGCCTCCAGCACCAATGTGAGGAATCTCATGTGAGTTATCTTTGATCAGGACCTGTCCTTTAACTCTCACAATAAGCAAATTTCAAGGACCACCTATTATCACCACATAATTTTGCAAAAATCAGGAACATCCTGTCTTAAAATGATGCAGAAAAACTAGTCTATGCATTTGTTACTTCTAGACTGGATTACTGCAATTTACCTTATAATCAGGCTGCTCGAAAAAGTCCATCAAGACTCTTCAGCTGATCCAGAATGCTGCAGCACGTGTTCTGACAGGAACCAGGAAAAGAGATCTTGTGCTTTCTTGTCCCTCTCCTCTCTCCTCCTATCACTTTCTGCAGGTGGTTCTGGCTCTAGAGCTGTGGAGTCTGGATCTGTGGTTGCGTGTCACCTGCTTCCCCCATGTTCCTACTCGACTCCCTCGGCTATTACTATTAATAGGGGTCCAAGCCCGAGTGGGCTGGGAACCCGCGAATGCGAGGCATCGCGGTTCCCAGTACCACGAAGTGGCTGGGAACCCTATTGTAATCGTTAGGATTTTTTTTTTTCTTCCGTGCATAAAACTGATATTGCGGCCTAGACGGTAACTGCGCGAAACTCTCAAGGTAGGTTCGCAGCCTCAAGAATACCTTTGCACACTTCTACCTCTAGGGGGCTCTATAGTCAAGGTCAACGCGTTTGGGCTTGGAACTACAGCCTACTAAGGCGTATATCAAAAACCTTATATCTACGCGTTTGGGGGATCTAGCTGAATCTCCTGGTATAGGCCACACCCATTTCCGCCTAGACTTTTTTTTCCACTACACATTTTACCTCATAACTACGGCCCACAACATCGCACATTCATAAAACTTACGTGTTTGGGGGATGCTGGCGATTCCTATGGTATAGGACACGCCTCTGTGCGATGACGTTTCCATTTCTCGAAATTGCAAAAACTGGAAAACCTACTTAAATTAACTCCCCCGAAGCCGCAAGTCCAATTGCCAAGAAACTTGGTACGGACCGTCTCTGGACGGAACCAAAGAAAGTTTGTAGAGGGAATTTTGATCCAACAAAAAACGGCCGAATTACAAGCCAAGAAATATTTGCGCAAACGCTAAAAGCAGGATGTTATGTCAGATCTTTACTTTGCAAGGTCCGATCTACACCAAACTTGGAGAACTTATCTGCCACGCCCTCCCGAGGGGCTGTGTGAAATTTCTCATCAATCAACCTCTAGGTGCCGCTATTACTTGCAAATGAAATAACACCCCCAAAGACCTACATTCATTTCAGACCACCTTAAAGGGGAAATGAAACGTTCATGTTTTGGCACTGATAGTAGCTATATATATTGAAAAATCACCTTGCCTAAAATTTAATTTTAAAAAAGTTGATAAAACCAAAGATATGGCAGAATTATTTTCGTAATTTCTAGCTAGCTAGCTAGCTAGCGAGTCGCCATTTTGGAGTGACGTCACCGCCTACGTAACGGGGTTGGTTGGTTCCGTTGGTGAGTGAAGAGAGTGAAGCGTTCCTGCTCCAGACTGAATACGCACTTGGTTTGAAATGGAGGAAGACGAACTTGAAAGACCTGTTGAGTCCGTGTGTCCCATTGCCTATGCATTTGAGCCGATACGGCGAGGAAACAGAGCCGTGGTACGTCGCTATGTCGAACAACCGGTGGTGGTTTGGGGCGAAGAGCGGGTTGGCAACGCTACCTGGTGTCAGTGTGGCTGTTGTACTGCGATGCCCACCGTGTCGGAGTCCATCTGCTGTCAAGAGGCTGATCTTGACCATGTATTGCGTGGTCAATCCTGCATCACCATGGCGCGCACATTTACCATGCTGTGCCGGGGAGGTAGATGTGTTGGAGGTGGCGATGCTTTCCCTGAAGGATGTCAGAGCGGAGACGCTGGAGCGTCCCATCAACAGCTGGTAAGTCAAGCTAACTTTAACCGCCGCCGAATGGACCGATAAGGTTCCCCATATGCAGTAACGTTACAACAAATATGGCAGACATCGCGAACAATGTTTCCATGTGTAGTTTGTTAACATATAACGTTAGACGTCGTCTTTTTGTCTGGTACTGATAACCTTCACTAGCTAGCTAGTTCATGCTTACAGCTGTTAGCTAACGATGACGGTACCTAACGTTAGTTGCTTGCTGGTTCGACCAGCTTACATGAATCTTGTTAACAAGCCAGTGTGATGCAAACATGTATGAGAGGTTTGACATAATAATATGATGAACGCTTTTTTTATGCGTACTTTGTTTACATCACGTTGCGCAGCATGTTATGAAAACAACGATTGGGACACCGCGGTCAAAACACCGTGGTGTTGACAGTTTGATGTCAGGAATATTCCTGCATTCAGCCAGGTGTATTGTCAATAACTTTTGAATGAGATCATCACTACATAGCAGCCATATTCTGTAATCTGACAGAAATTATTCACCCTCTTGTAATTAATAGCAGATTAAAATAATACATAATTTAATGTGCTGGATTACTACCAACGTTATTCAGCAGTGCTAAACCCACTCAAAGGCAAATTGTATTGAACAGAATTCTATGGCGAAAACGACAATCAGCAGACCTCCCTGGTAACTGACTGTCACCCTATTCTGGAAGCTTGATACACAACCAGATGTAAACAACTATTTTATTAACTAAATCATGTGGAACTGCATGAATAGCTAACAATTCTGGAGAGTAAATGTATGAATACATGTAGTTGTACTAAACCTAACCAATACATTTCTTTCTTGCATCAGTCTCTTTAGGTTGACTGCATACCGGCAGTTTACCCTTTGGGCCAGGGGGCATTTGGGGAAGAAGAACCGGATTCCGATTCCTGCCTGTGTTGTCGGCTCCATCAGGGCTGTTTATCCTTCCCTGGAATATCATGGTTTTGAATATGCATATGATGAATTTTAAGTCGTATTCAATGTTTGCCATTAAATATGATTTATTGTAATATTTCATCAAGTGGTTTAATGTGCATTTAAATGCTATTTAGTAGTTTTGAGAAGAAATGTGAATATTTAACAGCAATGCAGGTAAGTCAAACTAGGTGGTTGAGGTACTGGTCAGTATACTGGCTCAGTGTACTGTGGCCATGGATGGAAAGCCTTGGATGTTTAAACAATCACTAATACTTGTTAATACTGGCTCCAAGGAAGAGTTATTCCAGGTGGGCTAGAGAAACTGAACATATATACATAATATACAATACAAAATACATAGGTGATTTGAACAGTAAACAGGATGGATTATCATGCGTTATCATGAAATCCTTTGTACGTACATCCTGACTATTGGTTTAAAGCATATAAAAGAATCGTATACTGAAACACTGTTTCTTGTTGTGTTATTTATTCATTAACAATGCATAGACATTTTGTTGCAGTGGTGGTTGGGAGTAATTATTTTTGGTTCAATGTGCTTACCAGTTATGTGTTGTAGTGTGTGTAGGGTTAAATCAGTGAAATTACTTTTATTTGGTATTTTATTAACATAAGAGTAACATGTGTAGGGATGTTTGTTACACTTCTGAGGGATGTTAAAAATAAATATATATATTTTTTGTCACTGGTGCCCATAATTTCTCCCCTGGTGAGAGATTTGTGATGATCAAATGTACAAAACTGTAACATTAATTGTAACATCTATGGACAATCATGCAACTTACTACATGAGTAATCTCACTTTAACTAATGTTATAGCATATTAACTACTATTAACATTTAATATTACTTTCAAAGAGTATGTTGTAGTCATATTTACATCGTCAGAGTGTATTATGCTAATGAGCTGGAACAGCGGACATCAGCTAATCAAAAAGGCTTATTTTGTTGCGAGCCAATTCGGGTGGTAAAAACGAAAACAGTCAGGCCTCCAGCGGTGTCCTGGATGAACGTTCAGACGGTCAACACTTTGGGTCGGAGAAGATAATGTAAAATTACTGTTTTTAACGTTAGTTTGTGATGGCTAGATATTTCTTGCCACTAGACGTTTAGCGATAGCCAGGTAACGTTATCCCACATGGTACAAAACTTTATTGCAAGAGGAAGAAACGGTGGCGATGGTAAGGAAGACAACTTGGGATTTGGATAACCTTTTGAGGATTATCTAACGTTTGGAGTCTGGAGTGAAGTGGAAGCCTGACTGCTATGGAAAGTTGGAGTTACGGTAAGAAATATTTCTTCGAGGTTTGCATCAGCTGTGTTGACCTTCTCTGGCTAGTGAATCAAATCAGGACGCGAGTTTACGGTGAAGGCTTTCAAGGCCCGGGTGTTTTTAATGGCTGTTTATTTAGAATTTCGGAGTCATTTTGGCTGTTTTATTGATACTTCAGATAAATCCTATGCTGCTATGGAAAGATTTACACTAGGGAACGTGTTGGGTTGGGAGGAGTAACAGGTGCTGCTGTACTGACAGAGACGCTCATGATGATCAGCTACTTTTCTATAATAGATGTTGGTGAATATTGTTGTTTTTTATTTTGGTGTGGGCATCTTTGATGCTGACTTCTGTGGGTCGCTGAATGCCCTACCTATCTCTTCCCTGCCTGGCTGGTGCAATTTTTCGCCCTTTCCCTACGGCGCGATGCCTCTGTCCCGCTGTTGTCAGAGTATGTTTGCCGGTGTTGTGGCGAATTCTGCCTGCCACTAACTTACCTCTTTCTACCGCTATCTCTGTCGTTCTCTATCTATCTTTCACTTTCTCTATCTTTATCTTTCTATATATCTGTCTCTTTCACCATTTTTATCTTTCTCTCTGTCTTTCACTGTTTTTTTTACTGAACTCAGCCCAGAGCCTTTAAAGCCAACCAACCCCGTGACGTCACAGGTTATAGTACTGCACAATGGCGTCGCCCTTGCCGCGAAGTATATAACGGTGTTTCGTTTTTCTTTTATATGTTTACATTTTTCATGTTTCTTATATAATTATTGATTACAGTGGATATCCATCTTGCAAATCATTTAAACTTGACTGAATGCTTCATTTCCCCTTTAACCGCAAGCCCCTTTCATTTACAACTCAGGTAACTTAATCTAATGACGGGCCCCCGTGGCTCGGGGGCCCGTCATTATGGACAATTAATCATGGCGGGCCCGGGACGACTCGCGCGCCCTCTGCGGGGCAAGGGGGGCGACTGGCGGCGAGGGGCTTGGACCCCGTTTACAACTGCTTGCAGTTCTAGTTACTATTGTTATTATTGTGTTGTTATGCATTATTATGTGTTATTATATATCTTATTATATATTTATGGCCTATATTTATTATTATCATTAACATTACTCTAAATATCTGTACCATTATTCATTCAGTCTATAGCAACATTACCTTTACTGTCTGTACCTCTATGTGTATATTGTGTAGGGCGCTAGGCCCCTTTATGGTTTTATGGCTTTACATCACTCCTCCCCCTTTATGGCTATCTCCTCTCTCTCTCTCTCTCTCTCTCTCTCTCTCTCTCTCCCTCCCCCCCAACCAGTTGAGGCAGATGGCTGCCCACCCTGAGACATGGTTCTGCTCGTGGTTTCTGCCTCTTAAAAAGAGCCTGCCTCTGTTGCCTAGTGCTTGCTCTGGGTGGGAATTGTTAGGTTTCTTTAAATAATATTATAGTCTCGCTCTATACAGTTATCTCATAGCGCTTTATTTCAAGCGCTATGAGATAACTGTTGAAGAAGAAGAAAAAAGATACCTTTATTGTCACTTACATGTTGTGAAATTCATTCCCTGCATTTAACCCATCCCTAAATGGAGCAGTGGGCAGCCAATGTGCAACACACGGGCACCAACTCCAGATGTATATATATCATTGACTAGTCAATGGCACTGACTGGAGAACCTAACATGTTTTTGATGATGAGAGAAACCGGAGCACCTGGAGGAAACCCACGCAGACATGGGGAGAACATGCAAACTCCACACAGAAAGGCAGAGACGCCCGGGGTTTGAACCCGCAACCCTCTTGCTGTGAGGCCACATAAATATATGGCGCTATATAAATAAAATTGAATTGAATTATCTTAACCTATAATAAATGTGATCATTTATTTGTTGAGTTGATTTTGTATTAATAATCTTCAAGGTAAGTGAAGTAAATCTTGTGGGGTAACAATATATAAAATAGTTTAAGTAGTAGTAGTATCTCAAAATTCTACTTGAGTAAATGTACTGCTGGTCATACTAATTTCAGAAGAAAAAAGACATTTGTGTCAGGTGAGATGGGTCCAGTACATGTTTCCCTACCTAAACATAAGGTCTAGAAAATAAAGTGTGCGAGCAAACTTGTTGCTAGTTCCTGTCTTACAGACTAAGGTCGTTTTCGCTGGAAGTTTCTGTTTTCACAGGTGTAACTACAGGACTAGTAAGCGTCTTCAGCATTAAAGCCATTGTTCTGAAGTAACTCTCATGATATTTATTAAATATTTAACTAAATATTAAATATGCAATGCAGTGCATCAAAGTTTCATTTTCTGCGGTGGAAGCTGTAGGATAACGCTTCTCTCAGCAGAAGTTGTAGCAACTCAGTAGTGAATTAATTCTCTTTAAAATCACGTTAGATCATCTGTGAGAATGGAAATAAATGCTGATCTCAGTTTCTTAGACAAAACTAATTTTCAGGACTGATACTCAGGGATGTGTGCACTGTGTGTGTGTGTGTGTGTGTGTGTGTGTGTGTGTGTGTGTGTTTTGGACCAATGTAAAGGGAAATGGCATGACTATCCATGGATTTAATTTGAACTCGTACAGTGTGAATTCCCCTGACATAAGGCTCTTCAGTCCATATACAACTGTGCAATGTGTGTGAGTGTCTCTTTAACAGCAACAATTGAGACTGAATTGTTACATATACAGTATCTGCACATTTAAGAGTGGTGTGGTCTGTATGTGCACGAGCAGTGAGGAATGTTAACAGTGTCCAGATGTGGTGAGGTGAGAGAGGGAAGCACGCCGCTTAATGGTGAGTTACTGGAATTTGACACAGATCCACCATTTCCATTCACAGTTCTGTCATCTCCACACTGTGTTCAGAGTGTCAGCTTCCATCGAGTATGTCAGAACACCACTACAGCCTGCTGCTACACCCAGAGCACAACTAAACAAACAAGAAACAGTGCACAGAGTCTCAGCTGGTATCACACAGGTATGGACACGAGGATGCAGACTAAGATCATCTCTGATTTCAATTAGCTTTATTTTGTTTCTATAATGAAGAAACGGAGGTGTTTGTTACTTGTCTTTCAAGTGTTTCTACAAAATAAGACTTATAGGAAAGCCTGCTAGAAAGCTTTGACAAAAAGCATCAAGCACACGCGTAGTTGGACAGATGTAACCTCGGTTAACCTTGGCCTTGTTCCAAATAGTAACTAACACTAACCCTAACAAAGCCTAACCCAAATTGAGAGGGGACATTATCACTAAAACACAATTCAGACCCTACTGACACTGTGATGATGCATATATTTTAAAAATATTCTGTACTAGTTCTAGGTATCATTTCTGAAGCTGAGGGGCGACTGTGCCCTGTGGCCTCAACAGCTACACCTGCTGAACAGGTGCTCACATGACAAGTGAATATACTTCAGTTTCTGTTCAACAGCACTTCTATAAGTGGCCGTTAATCATAACATGCAGGGATGAATGGAACATGACCAGAATAAATGAAAATTTACATAAATCATGTATTTGACATAAAGGTGGAATTAGGTTTAAGACAAAACTCATTTTTAAAAATCTGTCTGCAAAGATTTGAGGTGGTGAGTGCAAATGACTCCTACTTAGTTTGTGTCCCGCCACAATCCAACATCAATTCTTTTAACTGTAAACACAAACTTTCCGTAACCTCAGCCAGTTTATTACATCAACCCTACAATAGATGCCATGTGCAGATATGGTAGAAAGGGAGAATTTAACGTTTAAAAAGTGTGGACCGTAACATCATCATCTGGTCAACAACCCACTGAAAATCATCTATTTCAGATGTTCATTAATAAACATGCATCATTGACCTAGAAAATGTAGAGGAACTGAAGAAACAGAACAAATTTGGAACAACTGGTGGAAAGAGAGATGTTGACGAAGGCTGCAACCTCTGCAGAGACAATAACAAAGAGGTGGACAACACGGGACTCAAGATCAGCCCAAATACACTATTTACACTTATTCCTGGTGCCCACACCAGCTTATAGTTAGGGTGCTGCTGACAGGAGCTGATTAACAGCTCCAATTAACTGCTCCAATTAACTGATTAACAGCTCCAATTAATTCTATTCTATACTATCTGAGAGTGAACTTTTTAAGAGCAGGGCAAACATCAGCTGGCCTGTGAATCCTCACTGAAACAAGAGAAACTGACTTAATAAATTAATAAAGTTATCTGTGAAGGTTCTCAGTCATCCAGGTCACAGTTATCCAAAGAAGGTTAAAGTCAAGGGCAACTGGACTTGGTTGAAAATACCAGAAAAAGTATCTTATAAAGTAATATTTGCACAGTACACATTTTTACCCACATTTGCTCACTGATTTCATTCTGTAAATGTCTAAAACATCTAGATTTCCTGGTTATAACTGGGCTACATTTGGTTGGTCTGAGTTACTGTACATAAAGACATTCTTTCAAGAGCATTTAAATTATAATTTGTCACTGTGTAGCAAAGCATAACCACACATTAATATCTTATAATTGAAATCCTTTTGAAGCTGTTTTACTGCATAGATGTCTAAAAACTTGCAACTGATTTAGCCAGTTGTTAACCTTGACGTCCCCTTTAACCTATTTTTTTTTCTTTGCATCCACACATCAAGCTCAAATTTAGTAAAACATGTTATTCTGCATGTGAATTTGTGAGGTTCAACTAGTTTATACCGGGGAATCACAGGGTGTGGTGCAACAACCAGGATGGGCACTGTATTATGTAGATGATGGATGTGCTGTTGGATGTGTGTTTTTCCTACAGCAAGGTGACTCACCCTTCATGGAGTTGGATTTGTGTAGTGCTTTAAACAAAGGGACAAAACAAAAGTTTGTTTTGAGGATGAGATTCATGATTCAGGAAGACAGAAAACCGAAGGTGTCCTCTTAGGTACAGTGAGGTCAACATGGTGTCATCAAACTAACTGATGCAAGAGCGCTGAACATGATCACACAGTGGCTGCACTGTTGTCCTGCCGCTGGTGACTCAGCCGTTTGATGTTCTGCTCAAGCCAAATTCAATTTAACTTTCTGTGGTTTTGTGGTTGTACTCTCCATCTGTGTGTCAAAGGGAAAATCCCCCCTCAGAAGACTTCATGTTAACTTGATGGTAATGAAGAGTTCTGTCATGATGATATGAGCATGCAAATATCTCTGACAAAGATCCAAACAAGAGAGAAGAGAGCTTCTTCATGGCCTCAGGAGGTGACTGGAGCTGCAGTAACAGTACCCAGGTTGATGTATGATGATATGTGTTTTTGTGGCTGGTGCATGGGAGAATGCAATTAACAAAGCTAATTTTAATACTTGAAACAAAAATAATCACAGTCATCCAATCCAGCCTGTTGCCTGGTTCTCAGATAACCAGTTGAGTCTTTGTTGAGAACTAGGGTTGGGCTACAAAACCTATTCCATTTGGATCAGGTTTCTGTTTGCCAAAAAGCACCTTCATTGACAAAGCTCCAAGGTTTGCTAAGAGATTAATCTCTTAGCAAACCTTTTTATCTCTTCTCCCTTTTTATTAATTACAAAGACTAACCAGGTAATGTTAGAAGGCTTCCCAGCTTAAGCCGCTGCTTTCACCATTTGAAAACACAAACATTGCTGGTGGCACACTTTTTAGCACCACCTCACAACCACAAATTAAGTTAATTTGTTAAATTAGGTTCGGGAGCGGGGCCACGCCTCAACCACACCTCCAGTCACCCGTCAGTCATCCTCTGTTCCCTCCATCCTCTCATCTCTTACCTGCTCCTCTCATCCCTTCATCCCCCCATTCCTGCTTCCCTCATCCCTGCTCCCTTCATCCCTTCATCCCATCTTATTTAATCAGGGCACAGCCCTCTCATGTCTCATCTAGGTAGCGTCTGGGGGACTTGAAATAAGCTTGGGCAAAAACACTTCTGAGACGGAACCCCCACACTGAGTCTCTCTGCCCAGTCTTCTGTACATCTTCTCAGACCAGCCTATCAGACGACATCCTTCTTCCACCATCACCCTTCCCTTCTATAGACATTAATCCATCCTCCTTAATCCATGCATTCCATATTTGCATGTACCTCTAAATCACACATTGTTGTGGCGTGGTCCTTGCTAGTAAAGTGGACTGTGTGTTCTTGCAGTCAACCAACAGTGATGAGTTATCTCGACAGCCTTACAGTTGTTTTGTTCTGCCCTAACCAATCAGTAGTTCCTGATCCATCCTGCTGTGGTCAGTCGACAGTTCAGTTGTTGCTGTGCTAGCAGTTATTAAATGTCCACAGCCACTACTGTTAGGTGAATATTAAGAGCTGAGTGCATCAATATAAACAGCTGGAGTAGATAATTCTGCAGTTCTTGCCACTAAACCATCGCAGAAGGAGATGACACAACAAGACAACATTATTAAAATGGCTCCAGTCAAAGCTTCAACAATGGAAAATCACGTGGGAGACATAATGGAGATATGACATTTCTGTTTCATGTTTTAATGTGAGGAAGGTTACAGACTCCATCATCCCTCCACAGAAATCTGAAGTTTTCAGCTCTTCAGTGGAAGCTTGAGTGACGTCTTTATCATTATTTATTCCCTAAATCAGTTTCCATTGTACTTCCACCTCAGCCAAGCATCAAACCTTTAAAGGTGTTTTTTTTTAAAACTTTAGTGTGACATTTTCTTTTTTTTGCACTCAAGGTTTTTGTATGTCTAAACTGAAAATGTGCATAAAAAGTGTGTGTTAACACACTTAACCACTGAACAAATTAGAGATGTGGGCCATGACTCAGAGGTCTGAAACCAGGCTTTCAGGAAAATGAAAACTTGAGAACTGACCATGGCTTTGAACCTAAACTACAACTTTTTGGGGAAATGTACAAGACGTCAGACCAGGAAGAGAGCATCTTCTGATAGAAGATAACACTGTCTCTGTTTAAAGGGGTGCTTTGCCTTTGGATACAGCGTGAGTTATGCTGAGAGGCTTAAGAGAACCTTAGTGGTTTTCGGGGCAAATTAGAAAGGATGCAATGGATGAATACACCAAATGTGTCTACAAACACTCAGCTGAGTCAATCATTCTGGGTTTGTTAAGTTTTTAGGAGAACAAGAAGACTATTTGCAAGTGTTTGGTGGTGTACCGAAATAACTGTTGCTGGTGTATAAGCGACCGTGACTTAGAGGACTAGAGGAATATTTTCCTGGAGTGTTCAGCTTATTACAGTCACCTGTGTTTTAATTTTCTGGGTATAGTAAATGATAAACCAAAAAAAAAAGAATGTTTTTAGAAACCTTTGATGTCACTAAAATGTTGTACTACTGTCAACCTATCACTCATGAGGAAAATACATTGTATGATAGAATCCAGACAATTTTGGGTGGTAATATGAAATATTTTCTGTATTGTATTTGGGATTTTAACAGGGCTGCTTTGATATGGAACTGGATTGTCACAGGTTTCCCTGTTATGGCTCATAGTTTCTGAGCTGGCTGTCGGAGAATGTTTCCTCAAACAGCCCTCACAGGTTCTGATCAGAAATTTTGTTCCACATGCTGTGGTCCCATATGAGAACAATTCAGATTGAAAACACATTTTTTGGCACTATGGACTACTCACAAATGAATTGAGGAGGGGGGGGGGTCCTCCATGACAATCTTCATTAGATTTCACTTTTTTTTGTTTACAAGTGGAACCTTTTGCCTGATGGTGAAGATAGAAGAAAGAATAAAGATCCTCTGGGTAAAGTACTTTTCACAGCAGGTTTCCTGGTGATGAGGTCCATAGTCGTAAACCCCTGGTCCAACCCGTTCTCATTCCCGAATCATCACATGTGGTCACCTGGTTAACACACTGGGTACCCTTTAGTGTTATTTTTGCATGTGTAGGGCTCTGCAGTCAAATTAAAATAGATATACAACTTTGAGTTATACTTTCAAAATAAAACTAGTGGTTAATGTTGTGAAACATCTCAACATCACATTTGGTTTGGTTTAGGCAACCCAACTACTTGGTTATGTTCAGGAAAAGGTCATGGTTTGGGTTAAAATAACTATGTTATTTCCGTGACATCTGTTAAACATAACTAAAATAATCAATATTGAATTTTTGACACAGCAAAGGGCCTCGTGCCTCATCCATCCACACCAAACAACTCCTTATTCTGACTTTTCTGTCATTTTTTACTATACCTGATTTTAGCAATGAACACTGACTAAAGGGCTGCCATGTGCATTGGTACAAGAGCCAACAAAGCGTAGATGTTCAACGCCATGGGAATGAGAACTGACTGCCTGGTCAGAGAAGATTTAATAACAGTTAACACAAGAGATGCACTTATGAAGTAAACTGTTGCAGAGCTTTCACATAGAGTTCAACTTTGGTGAACTTTGACATTGTCATTTCAGTCCACTTATTAGTTCATGATACTGACGTTTTAGGGAAGGGAGATCAAGAGAGTTAAAAATGGAGGAAGCAATCATATGAGCGTTACCATCTAATTATGCGACCTTGCTCCAGCAGAGATTTATTATTTTGTTCTGTGAATGCTTTATTTCTGCTGTTTATCTGGAAATCATAGCAACAAAAGTGTCTCCTGTTGTGATAAGTTTCCAGTCTTTAAAAGTCCTCTGGATTATTTTCTCACCTAATATGCTTGTTATCTCTCTAAACACAGTCCTTTTCCATGCACTTATGTGCTACGCTGTGCAACTTCAACCCTTACAGCACTTGTGCGAGAACAGGAACAGGGTTTTTTGGTTTCAGAGACCGAGATCAGATAAACTCTACATCAGTAACCCAGGCAACTTACGCTGTGAACCTTACCTCCTTGGGAGGAGGTTTACTTCAACAAACAATGAGTTTCTTTCTGACTCCTCCCCTCCTGCGGAGCCTGAAGCGGCAGTCTCACATTTCGTTATTCATACTGTCGATCAGAGCACATATTGGAATGCAATTATGTCTTTAGAAATACCGATATCATGGTTAGATAGGCTATTCATTTTTTTTAACCCAAACATGATCTTGAACATGACGCTTTTATGATCAATCTGTCATCGATGTAAGGACAGAGAATTATCTTTGGACAGTGAATTTATCCTCAGCACAGAATCAAATCTATAACCTACACTGTCCTTCTTTATAACACAGTGACTCAGTGGACATTAAGGCAGCTGTCAGGTTGGCAACAGTTGCACAAAAACACTTACGATGAGCTACATTACTGCAGTAATCACTGTTTAAACTAATCTGTACAAAACTGACCAATGAACAGTAATCTTTCCTATTGTGGTGGCACTGATTGGAACATTCCTATCATAGTTATCAACTGGATATGATGTGAAAATTTCTGAGTGAGGATGACTGTGGTGCAGCTGAAACTAATAAATGTAGTTTAATAGTGAGTTTTTCATTACTAGCTGCACTATGCAGCTAGAATGTGTTTTGAAAAAAATAAATAAATACGAAATGAGCAAGATTTTAACCCCTAGAACCTATTTTTAGGAAAAACGCCTAAAATAACATATCCACAATAAATCAGTAATAACTCCTCAACCATTAGGCCTAGATGCATAATTCTGGTGTCCTTTGAAATGTCAGAAGCAAAGGAATATAAATCCATTGTATATTAACATATTTATTTTACCATTACAGACTACATGGAGATTAAAACAGAAAAAATATGATATTTTCATTCTCTAGCCTGGTAAAAAAAGCTATATTTCAATGCAATAAACCATCAAAACCATCATAAGATAGATTATAAAGCACCTGGATATCTTTTAATACACCTGGAACACAAGTGCAACTGTAAAATTGATGAAAAGAAACTAATATACACCAGTTATTACACAATTTTTAAAAGATATACCTGGCGAATGTCCATATTTTTGAAATGTTTTCTGTTAATATGTTCACTTTTATTGGGAGTTATCTTTAAAACACTATTTCTCTTCATACAACCACATTCCAAGTAAAATAAAGCTTCCAAAACATTGAAATGTTGATAAAACCAGTCATTACAATTGAGAAAAATCACTCTCATGCTTTAAAGGCCCATAGCTTGAGAACAGAACATCCTACAGAGTTGGTTCTGATGTCTGTGTGTTCCTCAGGGTCAGGCGAAAAAAATAAGCTATTGCATGAGGTTGTACCTGCTACGGTTCGCCAGCAGAGGCCGACAAAGTCCGCCTCTACCGAACATGCTCTCCTTCTATGAGACATTTTGAATTAGCCAAAACTGAAATGAACCTAACGGCTTCCGTGAGGCCGCCTGGCAAGATGGCGCGTGCGGCGATCGTTCGAACCCGAATCGCCGCTGTTTCTGGACGGAATCCAGCTATAAAAACCCAACTAGATTGCGGACCCCATATGGGGGGCGCTCGGGCCGACAACACACGTCTTAAAGTTTACACATTTACACATCGTTGATTTATCCTCAGCACAAATTTGTACTGAAAGCTACGAGAAGCCGCCTAGGCCAAAATTGAATACTTTGCTTGCACATACGTATACACTTGCTACTATGCACATACATACATACTGTCATTTGTAAGTATGTCCACAAGGTGAATATT
This sequence comes from Lepomis macrochirus, assembly GCA_024633595.2. Lineage (NCBI taxonomy): Eukaryota > Metazoa > Chordata > Actinopteri > Centrarchiformes > Centrarchidae > Lepomis > Lepomis macrochirus. Next base: position 646,148 of record JALXJV020000014.1, on the reverse strand, counting down.
TATGTATGCGCAAGGTTAGAATGTATATATGCGCGAGGTTAAGTATGTATATATGCACAAACTGAGTATGTATATGTATGTTTGAGGTGAGTAGGCATGTATGCGTGAGTTAAAGTATGAATGTATGTTCGAGGGGTGTGAGGGCGGGCTCTGTAGTACAGTGGTAAACACTCATATATTATATTTGGCATGGGAGACCCTGAATCGATCCCCACTCACTGCATCTGTCATTGCAGCACGTCTGGGGGCATGATAACACTCTAAATTTTTGAGGGTGATAAAAGTCACTGCCAAATCACTAAATGGAAGAAGGACATTTTTGCCCATTTAATAAGTAGGTGATTATTAATTATCACTTGATTATCAATTATCAATGTTGTTCGGTGAATAATCAATCAATCAAAAACTTTCCTCTTCCATGTACATAGTAATAAAAAAATGGAATCTGTGCAAAAAGCAGATTATTCTGCCAGTCATAAGAAATCATCTTTTATTGTCACCATTACATTTACATTTAGGAGGAAAAGGAAAGTTTTTAAAGGAGGAAAGGAAGAGTTTAAATTATTAAATTAATTAAATTAAATTATTATATAAAGTACATTTACTCATTTGGCAGTCACTTTTATCTCTGCAAAAAATGTAAAGTAATTGGTAAATTACTTTTTGGTAATTGGTAAATATAGTGTATATAATTAATCCACTGGTAATAAACCTTCACTTGTTTTGCTGTCAACACATAACATTGGCATTTACTGATTTAGCTCCCACTCTGTGACTGGCGGAGTCTCCCCCCTCACTACATTGGGCTGTCAAAGGAGTTAAAGTTGCTCTATCTAGAACAGAAAATGCAGTATTTCCCTATTCTCAGGGTTAACAAACTCAGCAGCAGCTCCTGTGAAACTGAGAGGCTGACAGACAGCACGACCCGTTACTATTGTGTTAGGTCTCCATATAAGGGTACAGCTTAGGTTATGTTCGATCTGAAAATATAAAGACACCAAACAACATTGATAATTGATTGATAATTAATAATCACCTACTTATCAAATGGGCAAAAACTTTCCTCTTCCATGTACATTTAGTGATTTGGCAGTGACTTTGATCCCCCCCAAAAATTAAAAGAATGTTATCATGTCCCCACAATCCCCAGACCTGCTGCAATGACAGATGCAGTGAGTGGGGATCAATGCATCATACTGATCCTTCCTCCCCTCCTGCGTTTTAGAGCCTATCATGTTACACATTGGCAAGCATTCATATTTCTAGCTCCACCCAATTAAAATGGAGGATCTGTCTTTATTTACCTTCCATGGTGAATCACAGTAGCTCCATTGATGATGGCGTTTTTTCATCCCCATGCCCTTGCTTCCATCAGGCTCATACATACTCAGAGTTGATCTAACTAATGTTGATCAGCTGTTCTGGAACCGAAAATTCAGAGTTTTTATATCTCAGGCTCAGTCAGCTCAGAGCTCAGGGATAAGCTCAGAGTTTGTTAAGCCTGCTTTCTGAAACAGGCCCGGGTGTTCCTGTGTCGGTGTGAGTCTGTAAGTACGTTCGAGATGACGGCGGCTGTCTTTCGCCGACTTGATAGTCTAACGTGAGCTGCAGGTGACTGCAGGGGCGGGGTATAAAAACGGGGCCGTCAAGTCGGACACATTCTACCTGCAGAAGCTTACTGTGAGCATTTTTTGTTTGCAAATGCCATAAGACCAGGCAACAGTGTGGTTCCAACTTGGTGCAGTCAGGGAAAAGCAACTGCGGCCACCGGACTCAGTGCCTGCAGCCGCCTTGCTCCTGCAACGTTTTAATGTCATGTGACATGGTGTCGTTTTGCAGCACCGGCGAAAGTCGGACACAATTTCTAACCAGAATGCCTTATGTGAAGTCCAGCATGCATCACGTTAAGTCAGCGCTGCGCAGTGCTGCATTAAGTCAAATGCACCTTGTGTCTGTAATGGGTGTGGCTGACATCTCCTGGCACCTGGCTCTTTTCCACCCCTGCTGACAATCTACTCATCAAACTTCCTGCTCAAATACTCCTGGTGTCATATCATTCGTTGGCAAATTGTTCTGGCTGCATCAGTAGTAACACACTCAAGGCCAGGGAAAGCCTTGCTATTGAAACCGCTAGTTTTTTGTGTTGGTGTTTGTTGGTAATGTGTATTTTCTCAGGACCAGGGCCAATGCCAATATCACAGTCAAACCACTTCATCTCAACATCTGCCTGCTGCTGCTGCCAGCATTCTCCGCCCTGTTAACTTTGTAAAATGCTATTTACATTTACATGCTCCAACTGGAGGTCTGCAACTGCTAACGAAGACCCTATGTTTACAAATCCGGATAGGAAAAATATAAGTCTAACATTGTAGACTCCTGCGGCAGTGCTGAAGGATGCTCACTGAAGACAACTGGGGACTGAACCTGCTATTTACTGGCACATACCCTCAGTGACCTGGGATGCTGAGATGTTATGACACGTGAGCACATGTCTTGGGACGCACTCAGTTACTTGCAGATCCACATCTGGAGCTGGTTATACCTTTAACCCCCACCCCACAGCCTCCCCCATCAACTCCTACAATTTGAGTGATGAGAGTCAAATTCCCTTGTTGTTAAACAGCAGCAAACAGGACATCACTTCCAGCCAGCCAGGATTTGTTGGATGGGGGGGATAAAAGTAAAATCTGTCCAAATGCTGAACAGGTCAATAGGACTATTCTAGAAAGATATGTCTGACAGTAAACAGTGCCCACACTGCTACTCAAAATGCTGGATTTTGTAAATCCTCAGTGAATGCCTTTTATATTATATTCATGTAGCTATTTTAAACAAGGTTAATCTACTGGTAGAGGGATTTAATAAGGATATTAATCTGTCAGCATAGGCCCACACATACGCCCATAATTCTGCTGGTTTATCACCTGCTATTGAACAGTCACTGAGGTACCTCAGGAGTGTTTAGAATGATGAAATCCTTTAGTTCCCATTGAATTTGTAGAGAAGCAATAGGTGGATCAGGATGCCGTTTTTAGCAAATAACAGTGAAGATATTAAAACAATAATAAAATAATTCCTGTAACAAATCCCACAATACTACACACATTTAAAATCCACCTATCAAGCTCTTTTTTTGCAGCTGACCTATTTGCTTTTTTGAGAACAGTCTCACTGTTAGCTTCTAATGTTGTTCCATAATTATTTTACTTTCTGAAATTACTTTTAAATGTTAGCAGTTCTCGATGTAACTCCATGGTTTTCGAAGAAATGTTTTAAGGATTGGTGTTAGCCTGTTTTCTTTGTGTTGCTGTAAGCTAGTTCTCAGTTTTGGTCCATGTTTTTTTCAACAGTTATGACTTGTTCAGTGCCCATGAAGTCTTCATGCAGAATTCACTTTTCTTGGACACAAAACAATTTCAGCTTGTTACCACAGTGACTTGGCACGAAGCAGGGGAGTTACACAAGGACCTGCATAAATCAGTGAAGAACACATGGGCACTTCAGTCTACTAAACATAGCCCTGTGTAGTGCAACAGGCACATAAAGCGAGGACGTAAGGCACAAACAAATGGAAGTGAGCCCTGAGCTTTAATAGCGGCATCCTTCTCTGCTCAGAACAAATCTATAAAAGTGCAGATTCCAGTCTTCTCCAGAGGGGCGGCAAACTGCTTCCACATGTGCTTTTTCCATATCCCGCTGCTATTCTGGAATTTCGTTTATGTACATTGTCAAACTTCTCACACTGTGAGAATAAAGGCATAAAAGCAATTAGGGGCCAGGGGGGAAAACAGAGACGAGGGGGAGGAGTTGGATGTGTAGTGCCAGGCGCTGGTGGGGTTAGGGGATGTGGTGATTTTCTGTGTGTGTGTGTGTGTGTGTGTGTGTGTGTGTGTGTGTGTGTGTGTGTGTGTGTGTGTGTGTGTGTGTGTGTGTGTGTGAGAGTGAGGGGGGATCCCCAGGACAGGACCTGGATCTGGGTTTCTATTCACACGGGAAGCAGATAGAGGGGCTGCATCCTGCTTCTAGAGGATCCTCTGGACTAATAGTTTCAGGCCTGGATGCAGCTAACACCCCTATTCACCGAGTTTCATCTCCAACCACCGTGCCCCTGACTTCACACAGGGGTCCTGAGAACTTGCAAACACAGGAAAGAGGCGTCTCACTCCAGCGTTCGCCCCGTTTCCCACTTTTTCAGTATGAGGCATTCACAGGCTTCAAAGCCTTTATTTAATTTATTTTAAACCACTAGTAATGTCAACTAGAACTGAACTGAAGACAACTTTGGCTTTGAAAAAACATCTGAGAAGAGCTTCTTTTAGATACATGGAAAAAATGTAAGAAAATATAACAGGACTTAACAAGATTTATTATGGAAGGGCCAAACTATCCCCAAAACACAGCATTCCTTTTAAAGCTGTGTGGAAAAGAAGATTTGACATTATTATTATTTTTATTTTATTGTAAATTTTACATTCTGTTAATCATCTTGTGTCTATTCAGATCTCAGGGGGTCCTGACACCAAGGTCAGGAACCAGTGGCAATGGAGAAAATAGCTGTTACGATATGCATAGAAATAAACAAATCATTTCTGACTAACTGTATTCACTCAGTTCATTTATGAACTGTCAGACAAAAGTGAGTGTAGAGATTTAACACTATTGTCAGTTCCATTCACTACTTGAGAAAACCTTTTAAAAAGGCAGGAAGAAGTACTGTGACACTGTAGTACTGTAGTAGTACTGATTTCTCATTTAATCAGTGTTTTAAAAGTCAGCCACTTGCTTGGGATACTTGTGGGATAGATACATTCACTGTCAGGATTGTGTTCAAGGGTTGTACCTGGGCAGGTAAGACACAAGCAGTGAAGTGATTTAATTTATGTTATGTTTGTGATGTGTAACATGTTTATACAAAGGAGAAGTGAAAATCTCCTTGCAGCGCTGCCAGATGGTTTTCTTTCCATGAGCAAAGACTAAAGAGCACAGAGTAAGCACATGAAGGCAGTTTATGCACTTTTATAGGTGCATATAAATCTCTGATGTATATAGTGTCTTAAGGGAATGGCTGTCCAAACAGCGATTACTTACTTATTGTCGACAAATCCCATGCAAGAGCAAAATTGCTGTATTCCTGTGTGTATCTAAAGCCTGGGACATATACAAATAAATATAAACTTTATGATACTTTATGATACCGCAGCTACTGTAATCTGTCACTTAAGCGTTGTGCTACTAAGTTTGTATTGCACTACAGAAGTAGAAGCTAGTTACAAGCTTGCATCTGCAACTCCTGCACACTGTGTTAGGGCTGAAACGGGTCATTGATTAATTCAATTACTAAAAAGCACAAATTCTTTGCATTGAGGCAGACTGTTTCACACAGACATTTATTATTGCTGCACATTGTGCTTACTCTGTGTGACCATGATGTGATTATGATACCACTGTTTGCAAAGTGAAGGAAGAGAGAGAAAATTGCACGGGAAGAAGAAGAAAGTGTTTAAAGTATGGGATTATTTCAAGCTAAAAGAAAACAGCAACTCTGTAGCCTACTGCAACAGCACGACAGCATCTGATCAGAAAGCACCCAGCATCCACGGAGCCAACCACAGACATTTAACTGAAATCATGAAAGATTATTGAGTTGAAGGCTAGCCAAAGCTGCAATCTTCAGCTATAAATGTATACACGTGTGTTTGTTGTTCCCCGTCTCAGGTTACAGAAAAGAGGGAATCTAGCTAGCATTAGCTGTCTCTGTCGGTCCAGATGTAGTGATAGCAAATGGCCATAGTGAGAAAACTTCCAGCCACAGGAAGTTCTGAAAATTCATTTCTCCGTCAGTTACTTTGTGTTTTGAATCAGGGACAGGAATAAAAGTGTGGGTGGGGTATCTGAAGATGCACTGCAGTGTTTCATTTTTATCATTTCCATCAGTTATTACCAGAAATGCATGCCCACTGCTGATTAGGTCGTAATGTCCAAGAAGGTGAAATTCAATTACAATTGGGACCTAATCCATTGGGTCCATTCATGGGATTTGTAGACAATAAGACTTCTCCTTTAAGAAAGAAAAAAAATCACCAAACTGCGTTAGTTGATGTTGCTTGTTGACATAAAACTTTTGAATTGCACCTTAGGATCTGTGGGACAACAGACGCCGTGCTTTCCCATACGAGGAAAGGAAGACAGGGCCACTCAAAGGAGGAAAAGACAAGTCAGATTAAAAACATATCCTTGTGCTGTGAAAGCAGAATGAAAGAGAATATAATCAGTGGAAGAAGGCAGAGCTTTGGGGGTTGGGGTTGTTGAAGAGCTCCAGATGCAAGGAGCATGCACGATGAGGAAGAGGACAGGCCGGATGCCTAGAGAAGGAAGCCGCCGCCCACCTCCATCAACCCCCCACCAACAGCCTCTCCTTCTGCTGTTCCCAAAGCGAGCTGATGACGAGCAAAAAGGGAAAACTTGCCCCAGGCTATAATTAGCAACCCTCAATTTGACTCATCATAGTGCACTGTGTGTGTGTGTGTGTGTGTGTGTGTGTGTGTGTGTGTGTGTGTGCGTGTGTTGTGTGTGCGTGCGTGCGTGTGTGTTCAAGCTATGTGTTTAACCCTGACAGAGCTATCAAGTCTTTGAGAGCCTTGGGAGGAAGTCGGCTTCAGCAAAACAGATGTGACTTGCAGGAGCCATGAAGTGCCGAGCAGCATATCAGCAAAATGCAATTCTATGTTTGCGTGTGCAGTGAAAATATCATCTCAGTGTTCTCTGTGAACAAAAATAAATCACACATTTATAAAAGCAATAATTCAGGTTTTAATGCCTCTAATACTAGTCCTAAGTTGACTTACATATTTCAACTGATTTCCTTACTGTCATCTACAACTTTCAGTTAATTTCAGTACTTCAGATTTAACAGCTGTCCAGAACAATGAATATTTTAACACATGGGAGTATGTAGAAGACAAAATAGCTTCAGTGTTAAAACAGTCCTCCACAGATCGTTGCACTCCTATAACAGTATCAGATGATGGTCACTTTAACAAAAGGTTCAACATTGATGTAGAGAACTAGAGTAATCTTTTTTGTGTTTCTTCATTCCAAACTGTGAACACATTAGCTGTTGCTAGCTTGCAACAGACACACTTATCATGAATAGGAGTGTGTGTTTGTGGTCAGAACTCACAAGAAACTCTGATTTTTTTTAAGAAAGCCTTTAGGGGACGTGTGTTAATGTCAATTTGAACAACTTTGGGCAAATTTGTATCTAACTGCATCTTTCCATTGATTGTTTATTCAGTCCCGGCGGCTTTAAAGCTCACTTTGCGTTACATCTGAACACACAGACATGTTGGCTTACACATGTGATAATTTGCCAACATATGGAATAAGTTTAGTAATTTAGTATTTTGCTTTTTGATATGCTAGTGTATAAAATAAACACTAGTATCTAATCTAAGATTTATGTTTGCTTAGTGTTTGTGGTCTGAATTAGATTTTCTGCTCATCTGTCAACAAACTCCAAATTTAGGATGTCAGTGGAATGTTAAACGCACATGTTCTGCTGCATTACAATACCATAATGTTTTCACAGTGATGGATTACCCGTTCACAAATGGCTGCCTGGAAGTTAGAAAATCAATTTTAAAACTTAGTGTGTTTGGGAAATGGTCAGCATTAAAATAGTCCAGAATTGTTGTTAATGGGCAAAAACATACAAAACCACAAGTGCTCTATAATCCATTAAGCTTTTGTTACCATCATCTGCTAACTCAGGTGTTTTTGCATCAGTATTACGGGCACACTTTGGCACCGATCATATTCTCAAGCTATTTCAAAAACAGGATTCCATGCAAAATGTCGTAATTAGGTCTAATATCTGGTTTTATTGTAAATCCTTGGAAATACAATTCATATTTAAATTGAGAAACAAAAGTTGAGAAACAAAAGCATTATATTCATCAGAGAATGCACACATTTTCTTCTTTAATTCAGGAAGTTCAGGAAAAGTTCAGGAAATGAAGTTCATAAATGAAGGCATATCAGCAGACACATGCTTGGAAAAGGACAAGGAAAGATGTAGTTCATCAAGTATCTGCAATATACTGGATTGTCTTTATATCTTCTTTAAAACCCACAACATTATATTTTGGTTGAGCCCTAAAGCAAACAAATGAATGCTTTTTAAATGAGACTGTATGTTTTCCTTCAGAGCTTGAGAACATTGATGTAGTAGTCAAGCTGCCATTACTCATGTAGACATGGTGGGCCCTGTGGGGACGCCTCTAGTAATTGGTTCACTCATCGGGCAGTATATATAAAAATATATATATATATATATATATAAAAATATGTTTTGAAAACCTGTTCAGAAGTTTAACAATTAATTATTCTGTGAAATACACGTGCTGGTGTGGTTCTCACTCTTTCATACCACTAACAACACGGTGCCTGCCTATGACATATAGGCTACAGCAAGTTTTTTTTACAGCAACATTGTGTAGTATTTTTATCTTAAAAATAACAGCTTCAAAATCACTTGCGAGAACAGTGTAATGCTTCACAGCACCACGACACATTAACAAAACTCTTCAGCAAGCTATAAGAAGAAACAAGTATGTAATGTACAATGTGAGCTCTTTGAAAGAAGCTAGCTTGTTATTCTCTGTAGAGAAGAGAAAAAAAGAGAGTGACCGAGCAAGAGACAAGAGTAAATAGGGGACTGGCTGAAAAGATGCAGGACAGATGGTGAGCTGATCTTTTTTATGTTGGACTACTCAGTTAAAAGTTATTAGCTGCTCGCTGATGCTTGATATTTGACTGTTAGCAAAATTGTTGACATGAGCGAAATCAGCCTGAGGTTCCGCAGTAAGAGGTTTAGCCACCAGCTGTAAATCTGGAGTTGATGTTAGTTAACAAAGTAGCGAACACGCACAGGTATCAGTAACGTTACAGTAAGTGCGCTTCCGTCGGTTGCTGGCTAGCTTAGTTGGCTAGTTTCAAGCAACATTATGCTGCTGCTGGTGGAGAGCGGAGCCGGTGCCAGCAAGTATATTCCTCCATGCTGTGGTTTGCCATTTCAACATTGATCGCTTGTTGATTCTGCCTGATTAATTAAGATTACATTACACTTTTCATTATGGGACACTGTACTGGAGGTAGACTGGCCTAATGCATACTGGATATTTTTCCTGAATCAGTACAACATTGTGGTATTTTGGGCATATTGCAGATTTAGCTTTTGTTTGCATACTGCATACTACTTTAAGGCCAAATCAGTATGTAGGCATTTGGACTACAAACAAAAAAAAAACTATACAAGATCCTGAAAGGACAGGTTAATGAGCCCAGCTAGAGCCCAAGAGGGGCTTGGGTCTGGAAAGTGTTGCAAAGGACCCACAACAAAAAGAGCAGTTCTTTCTGTGGTTCCATAGATAAGAATCTCTAACAGAAAATGTACAAGCACATATAGAGTAGATCATTACACAGTTCAACAGTAAATCAACAACATTGTCTTTCCATATGGGTCCCTGGGACTATTACTTCAAAATGGGCACGGGGGGCTTCATGTCGTGTCTGAGCTTTCTGACATGTTCGAGCACCACGCTGCCGTCAGTATATAAATAAGACTTTGGCTAGAAAAAACATACATTGTGCTTCCTGTTCCTTGACTTCTTCCTAACATGAAATCCAGTCCTTCTCATCATGAATCTACAAATTGAACAAGACTTGCAATAAGCTAAAAGCTAATGCTTTCTTAGTCTTGAGCCCTGAAGTCATTCTTTTTCAAATTGCACCATTATTTTTATAAAGAGCTTTCCCATGCTCCATTTGTCTGTTTAATACAGCACATCTGGTGAATTCATTCTGCGCTCTGGCTTTCCTTGTGAAAAACAGTCTGTCGTCATCGCAGCAATGGAGGGGGTGGGGGGTGAGTGGGGGGGGCAGTGTGGAGACTTGCAGCCTCTCGGGTGAGAGGCATTACAGCTTTATGAGTGATGGACTGCCTCGGCGCTGGACGAGCTGAGAGCCAGTGGAACACATTGTTATGGCAACATCACAGTGAGTGTGTTTAGACTAGGTTGTGCTGTGCAGTGAGGTAATGACTGTGATGTAACTTCAAGGAAGCAAACAGGAGAAATGGGAATACGTACTATAGGGGGCAATGGTGGAATAGGCACTAATGTTTGCCAGACCACAGCACATGGTGTTATGTAGGAAACAGAAAGTGAAGAGGAGAGGGAACCCCGCCGAGGAACAGAGCTGCTCCAGGAAACTTTTTACACTGATTCGTTTTTGTGAAGTTCCACACCACACAGAGGGACTGCAAAAAGAAGACAGCAATGGTTACTGTGTGAAGCAACTCAAAGCCAAGTCCAGTTGTCATGTGTTGACTGTATGTAACCTGCAACTCTATATTTACATTTGTAAACATGTATGTTTACGTTTAAAGCCACTATATGTAGTATTTGAACATATCCAACTTTGGCTCCCCCCAGTGGCAATGTAAACAAACAGTATCAGAACCTACGGCACTACCCCAAATGAGTATTTCATCAAGCATATGTGTATATACACATATCATATCATATGTATATATATATATATATATATATAAAAAACAAACAAACAAACAAAAAAATATATATATATATATATATATCCATCCATTCAAGTATATACACACACACACATTTAAATAGAAAACAAACTGGTAGACAGAACAAGTGAATGCTCTGGTCAGCCACTTAAGGTCTGAAATGGACAGCAGACAATTATGTGGTTCTGTTTACACTGGGTGTCTTTATCTGTGGGTGTGTTCACACATTCGAGAACATGTAGAGCATGTGTGTGCAGTCACACATTCTGGGCTGAGGGAAATAATGCTATTTGTTCTTTGATTGTTTATCTCAGGCTGGTGTCTGCACATGTGTTCTTAATCATTGCGTTTTATTGTGATGTTGTGATGTAGCAATTCCCTTAATCCAATAAAAAAGGAACCTCAATGTTCTCTCGCATCCCACAGTAATTATATAGTATGTTAGAAGAGAGGACTGGAATATGCTGAGATTTCAGATTGTCTAGATAAAAGCACATATAGTATCAGTATCTATTTTTTTCTTTTTGCTTGAGTTGCCTCATAATCTCATCATTTATGATAACCACTACAGATGCATGTGTTTAGTTGTTGATTCAGTCATTTGCACTAGGGGAAAAGGCCTTTGCATCATGCACAGGGCTCAGATTGTCATGCTGCATTCCTGGTATTTCATTCAAAAAACAGCTTTTAAGGATGGGCTGCTAATGGCCCTCTGAACATGAAAGACATTTGTAAATCATTCAGTTGCCCAGGCAGGTTTTCTGAGTGATAGGTGTGAGGTCATTGAAAACAGTGCTTCTATGTCACCCGGACCAGGCTGCCAGCTTGTCCCTCTGCTGCAGAACATCTGAGCTTGACCTGCCACTCCTTAGGCCTTTGCTGCCTGTTAATTTACTGTTCCCCAAAACCTGAAACCCAGACAGCAGGAAAATTACTGCGATGCCTTTACAAAAATAGAAAAATGTGTTTCGTAACCTTCTAATGTCAAACATAGCAATTCTGCTTGTGTTGTTTTCAGCACTGCTATTTAAACTTTGTTTTGTTTTCTCCCGCTCGCTGGTTTTCATACTCACCATAGCCTTTCTTCCATCGTCACAGCATTGGTGGTAGCGTGAACCCAATTCCAGAAACAAAATTGCCCGGGAGAGCTTTGCTATTCGTTTTGTCTGAGGAACCCAGAGCCTTTCTATGGGTGTGCCCTCTCTATTTTGCTCCACTTGGGGACTCGGCTGTAATTGCTTGTTTAAGGATAATAACAAGGGAAGACTCTCGGAGGAGCCCTGCGCAGCAATCACCAGCCTTGAGGCAAGCAAGCACCACAACCGCAGTGCAGTGCGACGGAGGAGTGGAGGACGAGGGGGAGGGAGAAGAACAGAGGAAGAGAGAGACAGACTGGGTAGTAATTAAGGGCTTATTTTTCCTGCCGACTGAAGAGCATCTGCACAGCTCTCACCTGCTCAGAAGGGATTGTTCTGCTGTATGTGTGTACACATGTGCGCACGCACTCACGCTAACCCTGCTTCATGTCTGAAAGGCTGGCCTCAGCCGCCTGCGCTTTTCCCCAATGGATCTCAGTGTTTGTGAGAGCGTGTATGTTTAATGTAATGCAGGGATGGAAGCCAGCGCAGGCAGCAGGTCTGTCAGACAGAGGGAGGTAATTTAATTAGGGGTGGCACTCCGACAACCTGGAGGCTGAACTAGGCATGGGGGATTTTAGCGTGATCCTCGGGACTCATTGATTCCCTCTCTCTAAATAATACAGAACAAGCCTGCTTTACCCACTGTGTTCACAGCATATTATAGCAGTACAGTATGGGAAGACAAACCTTCATAAGTACACATGAGACTATCACATTGAAATTCATAGCAGCCTCCTCAGACCAACGCTATGACTTTTAATAGATCTTGGTCTAGTTTGTTGTGGGTGTCATCATTAAAGATCTTTGTCTTTACACGCTTAATTAAGGCACCTAAATACTGAATCATCTGGCCCCCTAACAGGCAACAACTAATGATTACTAAAGCTGCAGTGCAGGACCTTTACATATAACTGAATGTTCATTTACATTATCTGGATATTTTCTGGGATTTAGGGGAATTTGTTTTGTTTCTGTAAATAATATCACAGAGTACGCTGTAGACCTGCTCTTTTATGAAAAGATAGGTTGTTGTGATTTGGAGCTATATAAATAAAATTAAACTGAATTGAAATTGCCGTTGTCTGAACTCAAAAATCATCAGCTCTGTCACACCATTGTATAAATGCAAGTGGACCAACAACTCCAACAGAGCGAGACGTCTTTTTTCTAGCTGCCACATGTCAGGTTCAGGCGTCTCGGGGCCTTTTCACGCCTCAAAGTCTGAACCAAGGTTCACTTTTTTGTTACACTATATACACTTCTGACGTCAGTGTGTCAATTCAGCAGCTAGCCTTCTATCACAGTTTGAATGGATGGAGAAAAATAATAAACATTGCTGCTATAATGCCGCTAAGATTATTAATCATTGTCAATTAAATATTTGGTCTCCTCTCCCCATGTGCTACAGCAACTCATTTTGTTTTGTTGCATTGCTGGTGATAGCCTACCAGAACTTCCTGGTGTGAAAGTGAACCATCCCAAAAAACATTTCACACTAGATACAAAGCTAACCATGGTGCCATGTTATCCAGATCAAGAGCACCTCTGTTTATCAGAGCAAGCATCAAACTGAAAGGTCTTACACTCCAGACCAAATGAGCTAAGTGTGAAAGGGCCCTTAGTCTCCCAGTAAAACTGTTGTTCAGATCATATGAATAATTTAAGTTTGACAACTTAATGAAGAACGTAAGTTCAACCAGGAGGACTGACTAATGCTGCCGCACCTGGCCTGCAGCTGGTACTACGACTGATCACTAAACTATTGTGCACTTTCAGACCTGTACTGGCCTCCAATATTTCTGTTCCTCAGCTGTCCCATCTACAATCCATGGCTCCATCCAGCTGTCAGCTGCCCCAGCTGGCCCATAAGAATCCAGAGCTGGAAGGAAGAATCTCCACGCTGTACCAGATCCAGGAAGCTGAAAAACTCCTAGATACCATTACTTTTGGTCCAACACAAACCTGTGCCTGTGAGCCTGATGCCCCTCCTTCCTGTCCTGTGGTTGAAGCTGCTGCTCCTGCAGACTCTGGTGTCATGGCTCACTGTTCTATTGCTGATGCCCCTCCTCTGGTCACTGTACCTGGTTACAGCTTTGGGCTAAGCCTAAAGCTCCTCTATCAGCAACTGGATTGTTCAGACTATCTCCCTGGCCTATCAGGTGCGCGGGTTGCCTATGGCACCTATGGCAGTGAGGGCTCACTCTACGAGAGGCATGGCTGCCTCCAGGGCACTCCTGTCAGGGGCTTCGCTCCGGGATGTATGTGAGGCTGCTGGCTGGGCCACTCCTCACACTTTCATCCGGTTCTATAGTCTGGAGCTTCCTTCTGCACCCGGTACCAGAGCACTCTCCTCTTAGTCGTGCCCACAGGTTGCTGGGCGCTAGGGGTAGGCGGGGTTTTGGCGGCGTAGTGGATATCTCGTTCCATAGCGTTGTCACCGACGCCGTTCGAGTTCCCTCGAAGGGGCGTCTCGGGTTACGTATGTAAACCTTGTTCCCCGAGAAGGGGAACAAGACACTGCGTCGGTTCTCCACACCCCACCCCGCCCGGAGTGCCTGCTTCATTCATAGTTCAGCCCTGCCACGCCCAAGTGCATTCCCATAGTGTCGTCACCGACGCAGTGTCTCGTTCCCCTTCTCGGGGAACAAGGGTTACATACGTAACCAGAAACGTTCTCTCCTCAGGCCACCTCCCCAACATCCATGCTCAATATTGGAGATTAAGAAAAAAATCTGCGGTGACTTTAAGCTTTCAAGGTGCTAGGTGATATTATGGAAAAGATTCCCAGCATCCTGGCTGATCACCCACTTCCCCAGGAGGATTTCCTTAATGTTGGTTGTCATGATATTTCCTAAAATATGACTTTAACAATCTCCTCCACTCTCTCACGGTCCACAGTAAACAGATCTTTGTCTATCTTAGTGTTGTATCTGTTATGGTGGCAGCCCGGCTGATGGTGAGTGTCCTGGGTTTTTCTCCTTTTCATCAGTGATTCTGTTTTTTGCCTTGGTTTTCTCGCCTGCTTTCCTTCCTGTGTCTGCTCCCCTGTGTGTTCTCTCTCCCTCCGCTCCTCAGCCCAGCCAACAACCTGCACCTGTACCTCATCAGCCACCTCGTCAGCCTGCCACACCTGCCAGTAGTCAACCTCATCTCTGCCAGTATTTCTACCCCGGTTCTTCAGCCAGTCGCTGCTTGATCGTCGTTGATCCATACCCGGTGCCACCTCTATGTTCAAGCTCTCTCGTTCTCTCTGTGCTGTGTCGCTAACCTTGTCCTTCTGTTTGTCTTCCCCCAGGTACACTCACCTTCGTCCTCTGCCTAGTCGGCTGGGCTCGCCTCCTGGTTCTTCCCTCCTCAGACCCCTTCCACGGCGTCCTCCCTGTTCTCTTGTGCCTCCTCGCTTCCTTGGTCCCAGTGTCTCCCGGCTCCCTGGTCCCTATCTCCTCGGTCCTCTGTGCCTGCCTTTCCCCAGTATCCACCTCTCCCTCTACTCAAGTCCCTCACCCTCCTTCCTTCCTTCAATGAACCACCTTCCTCTGTACTCTGCATTTGGGTCCTCTCTGTCCCCACACCACCGTAACAGAATCTATATAAAAAATTAAAATATTTTTTCGTTCACTTTTTTCCAGCACTAATGCAGAGATCGAAGTCTTCATGTACTACGTATGTAGCTTCATATGTTACACGACAAAGCTTTCCTCAGCAGAAGTTGGAGTGATTGGTATCTAAATTCAGGCTATGTGACCTCTGAACTCTGGTGGTTGCTGGAATAATAATGACTGTTCTCTCTGAGTAGTAAAGCTATAAGTTGTTTTACTGCTGCAAAAGATTTTAGTGAGGTGGTAGGGCTCCTTCGGTTCATATCCCTTCTTCTACCAACAGTCGAGACTGAATTCTTTTAGCTTTGTGCCGTGACAACGTTGTAGCCGTCAATAATTGGTACCTGTAACCTTTTGTGAAATCAGGATATAAATATCTTTTTTTCTCTAAGTCCAAAACAAATAGCTGATCTAATATGAAGTTTGCCACAATATCAAACTGTGAAAATGTTCTTTTTGAGTTCATGTTGAACTTGGCCACCTCCTGCATGTCACCACCTCTTAAACACTACTTCAGTTTCCTGTACGACACCAAGTGCTGGACTTTTCAGTGAGCAGACGTGAATGTGGAGGTCCAGCACAGATGGGTTCAGCTTCTACTGCACCACTGAGAGTTTGGGGTGTATTCTGCTCTGACAGCTGGTCTTGGAGCAGTGCCTTCACTTTATCAATGGTCAGGGATGCAACAGAGAGATTTATGGCCCGTCTGTGATGGCAAGTTGGCCTGATTTTAGCATTTTAACACCTCCAAATAAAAAAGAGAGGCAATAAGAGAGGAAAATGAGTCAGAGGAATTTGGGACAAGGAGAATAATCTGAAACATCTTTATTTTGATTTGTGCAGTTTTGCCTTCATTCGATATGTTTCATAAACTCCTGCATTCTAATGTAATGTACCACCTGGATTGACTGGATGAAATGTCACTTACTCTTAAGGTAACACAAAATCTCATCGCAATATTAAAACAGATTAAAACCTGACAAATAGTTACAGCTTTGATTTGAGTACAGACGTAAAGTTAAGTCTACAATGAGATGTGTTTTGTAAATCATCTTTCAACATTTGCGATGTTATATTTAGTAATGTTTGGGTCTTGTGCCTGAAATATACAGGTTTGAAGTATATGTGGTATAAATAAGTATTTGCTTGTATATTAAAAATCTTTTGAGAATATTAGTACCATTTACTAACAAGGAACTCCTTAGAAAGGGTGTAAACCTCGTAACTCATGCCAATTTTAATGGTTCAAAAATTATTTATGAATGCTTAATCATTAAGAAAAACTATGGTTGCCAGGTTGTGAAAAATACTTTTGGCAGTTGTTTATCTTTTCTATTTGGTCATATTGCAATTTTAAATGTTCATAGGTCTCACATTTTCTAATAAGTGATAACCTCTGCAGTTCTACATGTTAATGTCATTAACAGTGAAGCTGAAGTTGTGTTTTTGGTCCTGGACACAAAGATCAAAAAATCTACTTAACATGGTTTTACCTGCTTAATACATCATGACTCAACATGATAAGTGCTTATAAATGCAGAAAATTATTTTAGTTTGAGGTTGAGATTCAACCAGATTTGACATCTGCCCTTTATTTGTGATTGATCTTTACAACTAATCTCTAAAGCATCAGAAAAGAACTTGCTACTTGCTAGACGCGGGACCAAAACTTGTGTGTAAAAAGGCGAATGTACTGTCTATTTAAGATAATGTGGGGAGGCCAGCACTGTTTTCGGTCTGCTAGACAGCAGACCATCTGAGTGAGGCCTCAGAGGAGACATGCCTCCAGCTCCTCCATGGTAAATAAATGAGATGTACAATTTGGTCCAACTGTCACAGCTCACTTGGTAGTGAACATGGCCCCCTCAGAGGCCATGTTATCAAAACAGCACGGCGGGGGTGATCTAGCCACTCCTGTCACTAGCCAGTCAAGCAGGTGTATTCCTGCACTCGTCCCGCTCTGCCTTGATCTATATTCCCCTCCCCATTCCTCTTAACCCACCACTGCTGAACACACAGAGGTCCTATTAATCCCATTATGCAAATGGAGGTTATAAATCGCTCAGGGTTTTCTCTTTTTCCCCCTCTCTGTCTCCCCTCATTCCTCCACATTTCCCACCATGCCACCACCGCACAGGGCTTTTTGCTACTTAATTAAGTGGGAGCAGCAGGGTCCGCTCCAGCAGGCAGCAGGAAGAATCCATGCCAAATGCTTTTTAGGGGGCCAGAAATAGGCGTGGGGCAGGGGCGTTTCGGCTGGCACTGACAGATTGGCCTCCAGCATGGTGGTGACCCGGACAAGGACAATTGGCAGAAAGGCTGTGGGGCCAAACACCCCCCAAGAAGCATGGATAGATGGATGGATGGGAGTGCTGGTGGGGCAGCATCAGAGTTGGATGGTGCTCAAACACATCTGCACATTAGTCACACCTACGTTGAATAAAAGAAGTTTGGTCTTTTCACTGAATCACCATTTCTCATCTGTGCACAGCACTGTATGTACACGAATGTCTTTGATCGGCCTTCAGCGAAGGAACTCATTCAGAACTGCTCATTTATTTCCTTATGCAAATCATCTTCTGTCCTTGTTGAATTCTCTTAACTTCTCTTTACACGCATGCTGAACCTGGTCCAGAGGTCGGCTAATTCTAATCACTCAGTGATTTTCAATCCCACGCAAAGGCTTTTTGTTCTAATTAAAAGTACACATGCTCAGGGTAGTAACACTCACCAGGAAAATACATAAATTACAATAAACAAATACCACAGTAGACTTAATCAAGTGTCTGAGGGGAAATATGTCAAACCTCTGTAAGTTATAGACAAAATAGTGTAACAGAAGTGATTAAAAGGTGTGCATATGCTATTCAGATTTTTCTTCACATTTACTTCATCAGTGTATTACAACAAGACAGGGACTCAAAAATCCAGTGACATACAAAAACATGGAGATTGTACACATGTAAGTAATGGCCTTGATATTAGGTATTACAGTTTACTTAGGGTTCACTGGATGCAGCGTGTGGGAGAAGTAGATAAACAAAAGCAAGACAGTGATCAAATGCCATAGCAAAGTGGATACATACTGCATGCTGATTTGTAAAACTTACAATCAGAGAGGATCAGTCTCTCTTCCGATGATTTGTGTTGGGCTTTGTGTACAAACAGTTCAAGAAAATTGACCCTTCGCTAAGCCAGTCCCATTAGTTACTGTTGCTAAGGGTGACAAACTGTGTTCACTAACTGTAATTCACTTGCTGGAGAAATATTGTCTAATTTCTGAGAAAAGTGATCTCAGAAGAAGCAGACAGTTTTGCAGTTATATTGTGCATTTGAAGGTTGTATTCAGACTGTCAAACTGACTCAAATAGATGTGAGAAAGAATAAAGACAGAAGCTAAATTCAACTGATCAAAGAGTAAAAGTGAACCACTGCATCACCTGACTACTGAGAAAAAGGACAGCGATATTAACACTGTTCCTGTACAGCTGGGTTCACTATTCCAATCATTAAAAAGCAAAAACAGTATGGTTTTTATTATATATATATTAATATTAACATTACATTCAATAGGAAGTTAGCTAGCTTTAGCTAACTAATATTACATTAGGAAAAATTCACAGCCTTCATTTTTCTGGATTTGTTTTAGGTTTAGGAAAGAGAATAAATGACACTTCTCCTTTCAACCTCTCTGGGTAACTATTATAGGAACAGTGTTTAACCATATCTTGGAAAAATACAGCAAAAAAAACCCAAGAAAACTACTTTTGCATACAGGTCAGTGGAGCACAGCCATGACAGTGCTGGACCTCAGTTAGAGCGAGTCCTACACTGTGCTGTGATTGGCCAGCCAGTGGTTTAGTGAAGGGTCAGCACAACCGCAACAGGTTCACAGCAACGCGCCTATCGCTGTGCCTTGTTCTTGCCCACTTCATCTCACTCTAACAGGGACACTTGCAACTCAACACAGACTGTTTCTGCTGCTGCCTGATAAAAGAAAAATTTTTCTGCTGATACCTGAAAACAGATTTATATCTGTTAACCTGTTGCTCAGAAGGTGCCTGTTATGATGTTCTGATCATGGCTCTGGACTTTTATATTTGATTTGTTTACATTAATGTTTAAGTTGAGATTTACAAGAAATATTTTATTGCTACTGTGTAAAGGGAATGCTGCAAACCACACTTTATTGCACTTTTGTGTAAATAGCAGTACATTTAAATTAATTAATTAGACCTAAACTGAAAGTAAAATGAACCCTTAGCTTACAGTCACAATTTTTCTCACTTGCTTTAGTACATTTGTCAGATCGAAATTCAAAACTACTTGTTCAACCTTCACATCAGCCTTCAGTCCTCAGACCATTCAGCCTGATACACACAATACCATACAGTGAGCAGTGAATAGTACATATATATATATATATATATATTATCAAGGCATCACGAAGAGAGATTAGTCAGCTCTCAGAGCTACAGAAAGGTGTAAGGAAGGGGTTACCTAAGAAATACAACAAGCTGTCGATACCTGAGGCTCTAGAGACTGCCAAACAAAGACTCACCGCTCTGCCCGCTTAAAGAGATACAAGGGAGAAGCAGAAGCCAGGAGAATAAACCGGATGTTCTCCACCGAAACATCCAAAGTGTACTCTCAGTGGCAGGGTAATAACACAAGATCAGATCCACCCAGAGCGGAGACTGAACAGTACTGGAAGAACATATGGGAGAAAGAGGCATCCCACAACACCAATGCTCAGTGGCTAGTGGATCTAAGAACAAATCACAGCAATCTCCCAGAACAAGAAACAGTAAACATTACAACGGCAGACATCCAAGAAAGAGTGGCAGGTATGAAGAGCTGGACAGCACCAGGCCCTGACATGATCCACACCTACTGGCTGAAGAAACTAACTGCACTCCATGAACGCCTGGAAGTACAAATGAACCAACTGCTGATGGATGAGACCCACCCAGAATGGTTAACCCAAGGACGGACAATCCTGATCATGAAGGATCCCCAGAAGGGAACACTCTCATCCAACTACCGGCCAATAACCTGCCTCTGCACAACATGGAAGCTCCTGTCAGGCATCATAGCGGCTAAGATGAGTAGGCACATGGCTCAATACGACAGGGCCCAGAAGGGAATGGGCAGTAATACCAGAGGAGCCAAGCACCAGCTACTGCTGGATAGAGCAGTCACTCGAGACTGCAAGACCAGACAGACCAATCTGTGCACTGCCTGGATTGACTACAAGAAAGCCTACGACTCAATGCCACATACATGGATAATGGAATACTTGGAGATTCTTCATCAAGAACTCAATGAGGCTGTGGAAAACAAGTCTGGAAGCCAACTCAAAGCCAATTGCACAAGTCACCATCAAATGCGGTATATACCAAAGCGATGCACTGTCCCCGCTGCTGTTCTGCATTGGCCTGAACCCCCTCAGCCAGATCATCACAAAGACTGGCTACGGATACCGATTCGGAAGCGGAACAATCATCAGTCACCTCCTCTACATGGATGACATCAAGCTGTATGCCAGAAATGAGCAAGACATCAACTCACTGATCCACACTACCAGGATCTACAGCAACGACACTGTAATGTCGTTCGGACTGGACAAGTGTGGCCGCATGGTATCAAAAAGAGGGAAGATGATCAGAACCGAGGGAGTTGAACTACCAGAAGGCCACATTGCAGATGTTCAGGACAGCTACAAATACCTTGGGATGCCACAGGCTAACTGAAACCATGAGGAGGTAGCAAGGAAGACCGCCACAGCCAAATACCTACAAAGATTGAGGCAGGTCCTGAAAAGTCAGCTGAATGGGGAAAAACAAGATCCAAGCCATCAACACATACGCCCTGCCAGTCATCAGATACCCCGCTGGTATAATAAACTGGCCAAAGGAGGAGGCTACTGACATCAAGACGAGAAAGCTCCTCACAATGCATGGAGGGTTTCACCCCAAATCCAGCACCCTGAGACTGTACACCAAGCGCAGCGGAGGGAGGCCGAGGGCTAGTGAGTGTCAAGACCACTGTCCAGGATGAAACGACGAAGATCCAGGAGTACATCAGGAAGATGGCCCCCAAAGATGAAGGGCTTAGTGAATACCTCAGGCAGCAGAAACCCGAAGGTGAGGACAAGGAATATGAAGAACTGTCATGGAGGGACAAGCCGCTGTACCACAGACAAATAGAAGAAGTAGCAGATATCAAGAAATCCTACCAGTGGTTGGAAAAGGCTGGACTGAAGGACAGCACAGAAGCACAAGAACAGGCACTCAGTACAAGATCAATAGAGGCTGGGATCTACAACACCAGGCAGGACCCCAGGTGCAGACTGTGCAAGGATGCCCCTGAGACAGTACAGCACATAACAGCAGGGTGTAAGATGCAGGCAGGAAGCGCGTACATGGAACCCCATAACCAGGTAGCTGTCATAGTGTACAGGAACATCTGCCACGAGTACGGGCTGGAAGTCCCAAGGTCAAAATGGAAGACACCTCCTAAGGTAGTTGAGAATGACCGAGCTAAGATCCTGTGGGACTTCAAGATCCAGACTGACAAACTGGTCATGGCTAACCAACCAGACATCGTGTTGATCGACAAACAGCAGAAGAAGGCAGTAGTGATAGATGTGGCAATCCCAAGCGACAGCAACATCAAGAAGAAGGAACACAAGAAGCTTGAGAAATACCAACGGCTGAAAAGGAGCTAGAAAAGATGTGGAAAGTCAGAGCAATAGTGGTGCCAGTGGTAATCGGAGCACTGGGGGCTGTGACCCCCAAACTGGGAGAGTGGCTACAGCAGATTCCAGGTACAACATCAGAGGTCTCTGTCCAGAAGAGTGCAGTCCTATGAACAGAGTAGGGTAGAGGTCCCGAGCTTGAGGATGACACATACCACCCCACAAGGGGTGAGAGGGGGATTTTATATATATATATATATATATATATATATATATATATATATATATATATATATATGTGTGTGTGTGTGTATGTATGAGAGAGATATATAATCTATATCTGTTTTATATCTGTAAATCATATTTTCTATACATGTTTATTAGACTTTTTTTGTAAATGTCTCCTTCCTGTAATTGATGAATATCCATTGTGATGTGGATAAGAATCTGTGACCTGACACACAGGAACACCAGCCTAGGCCTTACATTGCTAATTTTGTAATTTCTTCCATTGTGCTATGCATGCTGTAAAAGAGTACTTTCTTTTTCTTTTCTGCATCACAATGACATGGTCTGTCAACAAATTATAGTACAGAAAGTAAAAACGTAACTGTGAATCCTGTCCAATCTCCTGCAATGTATACCTTTATACTGAAATTGATATGACATATTGAAAGAGTGCAGCCTTGTGCATTTTCAATCATTGTCATCAAAATGTTAACCATAGTTTACATCAGAAAACACTAGGGCTGACCCCGAATAGTCGACGATTCAATGATTTGATGGGCGGAGCCTGATTTGACTGTCAATCTCAATCGAAGCTTTCTAGCAAAACAAGGATCATGTTGGCGATATGGGGTTGCTCAACATCCGATTTTACATAGAACTACCAGTTTTCTCTCAATAAGTTAGTATATAGCCTATTCCAATATACATTTCAATGTTTAATCCTATAAATAAACATGTAAAAAGAAAACTTTCAATAAATGTTTTTACAGTGCGTGAATAAATCCAAAATTGTAACCCTAACACTGGGTCGTCAGGGTGCATGAGAGAGATGAAGAGAGATGAAGCCCCAGCTTCACTGCTGTTGTTTCGAGTTGTCCGCACGGCACACACGTAAAACTCTGCACAAGACCGGTGAATGACAGGGGAGAGAGAGAAAATGGTCAACAATAAGCATCAGTTTAGATGTAAATTTACAGTGTAAGTTGAATGAATAGAGGCTGCAGCTCTGCAACTTCTCAAGATTAAGGCGGACCTACCGTGTGTTATTCTCCTCCCCCTCCGACTCGCAATCACCATGCACCAAAACACGATTCGACTATCAGTCGACTACAGGCAGTACTTGACCATTCTGATTCTATTAAGTAAATCTTAGTTGGGGACAGCCCTAGAAAACACAGACTACACTGTTATATTTATAACATGACTAAACATTTTGACTGTCTTGTTTGTAAACAATGACACAAGGACTTGTCATTCTGATGCACTGACATGTTCAATGACATAAAGATTTGCGTTTGACAGATAGGATTTTGAGCAAGGGCTATTTGCAGGTAATCCATTGCGTTGTGCTGTTTGTTTGATATGTTTTGAGAAATACACTTACTGTTTTGCAAATGTTAGGAATGATTCGTGTACCAAAGTGAGTGAGAAAAACTAAGTATTATCTCTGTTTATCTGACCTGTTTCGTCCATCTGAGGCACACATCAATATTCTCTATAGTTAAACGTTGGATTTTGCAACAAACATCACCAGCATCTTCCACAAGGTCACATCTGGAATAACAAGGCGTGCTTGCTCTTGTGACTGTGGTTTGCAGAGCAGCGTTCCCCTCCCTCCCGTCTCAAGGCCGAGGCTGGTCACTGCATGTGTCCCTGTGGGAGTAGTCAGCGCTGTGTTGGCAGGCCTGACAGGAAAACTGACCATCTGATTCATTGCTGTTGTTGGGGTACTGTTCCGTGCTAAATCCAGCCACCAGAAAAGAGTTTTTCACTTTGTTTGATGGTTTGGGTGCATCAGTTGAATGAGTGAATTACAGGCCACCATAGCCACAGAAGGATTAGTGGAGCTCAGTGAACTGTTCATTACACGTCCTCATAGCTAAACAACAGAACAGGTCGTTTGCCAATGACTCCCAAAACAACATACACGACTGTTGGATACCAGCGCCAGGTGTGCTGGGCTTTTGTCTTCATGGTAACAATAATAAACGTGTGAAAGTATCACAGTTTGGTTAGCTTTAGTTAAAAATTGTGATATGGTTTCAAATAAGTATGCCACGTTAGTAAGTCATGTAACCTAACTTACGTATGTAAGATTTCTCTTCAGTAGTCATTGTCCATCCACCCCAGCCTCCTCCCTAACCAGACTTTGTCGCCCTCACCTGACTTCATATTTTACTCCCACCATAATTACTACGGCCACTAGAGGTCACCGCCTAACAAATGTAAACGTGGATCAAGTAGCTGCTTGCACAGCTGACCTTTACATTGGTCAACATAATATTGGTGAGGAAAGTCTGCATAATATAGACTAGAGTTGAGCCGGATACTCGACTGAAACGAGTATCCGGTACTGATAAAGCATTGTTGCCGAGTTTTATACGAGTCAATATCTGTGCTCGGATTGAATAAAAATCCTCATTGGGTAGCTGACTGTGTCTGCACACACACTCTCTCTCTCCCTCTCTCTGCCGGTCATCAGATTTTTTTTTTAAACTGTCAGCTGGCTCTCAGCAGTTTTTTGAGTTCACGCACAGAGTGTCTGACACTTTCTTCCTGTATTTTATAAAAAAAAATAAAGATAGTTGTGGTATAAATAAATTATTTAAAATAATATTACAAATTAAGCTACACACACACACAAACACCCCCCCTCTCTCTGTCTCTCTCTCACTCACTCACTCACACACACACACACACACACACACACACACACACACACACACACACACACACACACACACACACACACACACCATGGGCCTGCAAGCAAGTTCAACAAACCCAGGATAAGTTTCCGTTATCTGGCTTCACTAACCCTAACAATCGCGATCGGAATAAGTGGTACCACAAAGTTGGTTATCAACTCGGTAAATTAACCCAGGGTTTCCCAATCCAGCTGGGAGTGCGTTCACATAAAAGAGGCAGTGTTAGCAGCAGATGACCAAACAGACATGAACAGGTCCACTGTCAGCAGAGCGTCATATTTCATGATCAAGGATTAAACTGTAACACTACAGAAATACGACAGTACGCATTTAAAGGCAGTAAGTAGGCTGATCCTGCTGTACTGTAAAAACCTGTAGGCAACATTAGCCTAAGGCTTTTAATCAGTCTCTGTAGGATCGCCATAGTCAAGAGTTTCTCCACATCATCGCTGCAAACATAAAGCAGCCTATTGGCTGAATCAGTCTGTGGGATTTCCTACAGATGATGTCATTTTCCATAGAGCTGATTGGTCAGTATGCGGTGTTTTCACAGGGTTAATCTCTTTTCTGGAACATAACCTGCTCCAGAGCAGGTTAGTTGTTCAGCATTAACTTACCATGGAGATCTACCCCAGTAAGAAGTGAACCACCTTCGTGGTACTGAAAACCCAGGGTTAACCCCAAAGTTACCTGGATAAGCTCAAATCCTGCTTTGTGGTACAGACCTCTGGTGTGGAAATAAAAAATATAAAAAAGAACCAAAAAAAAAAAAAATCACACTGATCATAAAAAAAAATTAAAAGTTAAAAAAACAAAGTTATGTTGAGTATGAAATCTCTTGTTCATTACATTTTACTTCATAATTCATTGTTGCAAAACTTGTTCTGTATATAGTTTGTTTATCGTGGTCAAAACCATTGATCTGAAGCTCAGTGCTGATGCTGTTATGTAAATAGTTTTCTAATCAGCAATAAATATAACAATTTCTGATCAATTGATATGGGTTGATCAGAAATTGTTATATTTATTGCTGATTACATTTCAAGACAGCCCGACCCACTTCCGGGTTAGGTCCCGCCCGGTCCAAGTACAGATACAGATAATTCATATGGTTAACAGATACAGATACAGATAATGCTGTACTCACTCATCCCTAATATCGACACAGGACTGATGTAGTTATGTTGTTATTGCTGTTTACTCCAGAGATTACTGTAGAAAGACATTGAGGGAGTGTTTGTGTTTGAGATTATTTTGAAACTCTGATTTAGATTAACTAGGAATAAGCTAGTACACCATTATCTATACCTGTAAGTTTAAAAAAAAAAAACTTACTTTATTTATAGTTTATTTGAAAATTGATATTTATATTATGTTTCAGCAGAGTTCTAACTCAACCCTAGAATTTACCACTCGCCGCTATCAAGGAAGGAAACACTGGCAGTAAAAAGGTTCCACTGAAAAATAAAACACAAACAATAAAATAATATCCCAGAGGACAAGGAGTGTAATTTTTATGTAATGTAACAAGACATATGACAATGGCTTCCCTGGGTTCACCTGGAACTCCTAAACTGTGTGTTAAAGTGGCTTAAATCTTCTTAGTTTCAGTGCTCCAAGCGATGCAATCATGAAAACTTCCAAGTGAGGGTGAATACATTTTATTGGCGGTAGCTAGCAGAAGATATGGAGAACGACCACACCTCCATCATACCCATCTCCTCTTATTTCTCTGTCTTGTTTCCTGATCCACATCTTCTTCTCCGTAGGGTTGTACGAGGGGGTTCATTTCCCACCGAAGCTTCCCCACAACACAGTAGCAAACCAAAGCTGTGCAGCAGTCATCAATTAATAATTTAAACACATGTTGATGGTGTGGTCCTTGCCAGTGAATTGGCACGTAGCAAATTGTCATGAGAGGGAGTGATACACGCCCCAAAGCCAACTTGTCAATTATGCAAACACACGGCAGAACATGCCATTTTAAATAAAAAAAATTCTCTTAAAAGGGCCACTCAGCTGATTTTATACACACATCTGTTTACCGGTCAGTCAAAGTATTATTCAGCCTGTTAAAACTTAAATCTTAATCTTCGGTGCCTTCTGTGGTTTAGGAGGAGCTTTTTCAAGACTGAGGAGGCAACTCACAGCATCTTGAAGATTACAAATTCATAACGTAAAGCCAGTATTACAAACTGGGGATGTGAAGTTTGAAATATGTGAGCGTTTACCAGGAGGGAGGGGTGTAACAAAGACATGCTATGGAGTTAACATTACGGGAAGCGTAGGATACAGTTTATTTTATATGCACTTGGGTGTGTGCAGCAGTTATGAGGTTCGGTGACACACAAGGGATGCTAGAAACCCTGGACACCAACAGAATCTCACACTTAAAAGACTGCACGCTGACAGATTGTTTAGCATACACATTATGTATATACTTCTGGAGGTGTCTCTGCTTCTAGAGCTGTGGTTGACTTTTATTGCAAAACTGAACAGTGGACTGTTTTATTTGGACGTGTTATCTCCAGAATAGTATTATTGTCACCTGAAAAAGTTGGCTTTTCTGAGTCTTTGGAAAAAGTCCAAGAAAAGTATTTAACCCTTGTATTATGTTGAGAAATAATTACATTTATGATGTTGCGGGTCATTTTGACCCGTATTGTGTAATTCGTCTCAAAACAGTCAAAAATGAAGTCAAACCAGTCAGAACTTTATTTTAGATTACATACACACTTATGAGAGATGAGAAGAACAGATACACAACTTGAACACTATATCATTGAACTGCTTATTTAAAATTTTCACTCTTCATGAATACTGTTTTTCATTGGCCTTGCCTCATGTTCTCTGTCAATGTCCAACATTTTCAGTGTTCCCCACATGATGGACAGAATGTGACAGTGTGCTTTCTGCAAATGTACTTCCTGCATCTCACACAAGAAGAATTATCTTCTCTATGGGTGGGGATATGAAAAGCTGAAATGCTGATTCAATGTCATTAACTCTTGTGACAGCAAATCTTGTTGGACCAGGAGTCATTTTGATGACTGTAAATCTTCTGGAGCTCATTTTGGATGCATCTCTCAAAGAAAGGGCATGTAAAAGTGACAAGGAGAGGGAAGAGAAAGTCCCTCCTCCACACACCTGGTTCTCAATAGCTATTCTGAGGCAATCAAAACAAATCACATCAAAGAGGCATGTTTATTTTGTATTTAAACGGCTACTTTAGGTCTGGGTCAAAATGACCCGCAACATCATCTTTGTACACAAACTGTGTGCAGACACTCCTCAACACATCAAAGACTCCAGATTTTACTCAGAAGTTCATGACCCTAGATGAGGAAAAGTCACAAAATTTCATGGAAAAAAAATAAGAATAACCTGCAC
The DNA here is from genome assembly GCA_024633595.2 of Lepomis macrochirus. Lineage (NCBI taxonomy): Eukaryota > Metazoa > Chordata > Actinopteri > Centrarchiformes > Centrarchidae > Lepomis > Lepomis macrochirus. The sequence continues at coordinate 617,790 of JALXJV020000014.1, read as the reverse complement.
TTTGGTCAACTCAAAAATCGAAACGGGTCAAATTGACCCGAAACATAACACAAGGGTTAAAGGGTCAAGTCCAAGAGATGGTTGAATAAATCAGTCAGAGCCAGAGAGCAAATTTAAAATGCTTAGTTGCTGCAAAAACTGCTCCTCATACTGTCAAGATTGATTTGTTGGTACAAATAATAATGGGCTCTTGAATGAGGTTTCTTACTTTCTAACCCAAAAGTTTCCGTTTCACTTCGCCTATCTATTGCTCTCCAAACTGGCCTGCCAATTGTTCCTCAGCAGGCTTTAGACTCTCTAGTTCTCTGTTATCTCAGAGTTCAGCTCTGTCAAGATGGTTTGCTAAATGTTAGGACCAAATACTTGCACCAAATATTTGCACAAATTTACTTTATCAGCAGATGCAGCCATTGGGTTGAATCCAGTCTCTTTACCTGCTATCTACAAAATGAAAAACTGAAAAAACTCCATTGTAGCAACTTTAATTTCCCCTGATTCCCAGTTAATGAAGACTCAAGATATCCTCCATGTTTACCTGTTGTCTTGATATATTCAGTATAATGTACATTCCCACAGCACTTACATCAGTAAAGTCCCAGGTTTTAAATGTGGAAAAGACACTAGGAAGTGTTGAGGCTTGTTGATGGTAGCTAAAGGGATAGCTTGGGATAGATGGCGGTCAGCGTGGAGAAGCCGAGAACTGTACCGGCACTGAAGCTAAGCAATGTACTGCTGTGGACAGGGTCAGCAGCTTATATGTTTCAGCCACCTAAAAGAAGGCCCACTGAAAAAAATCGATATCAGTTAAAGTGTATGCTATGAGTTTAATATTTTCAGCACTTCACCTGCCGTCAGACAGCCATTTCCTTTGGAACATTTTCTCAACCATAAAACTTCTGTTCCTGCACATACGCTCATCTTGGATACACACTACATACACTGTAACTCCGCCAGAGATCAGCTGTTCGGGTCAGAAACTGTTGTTGAGAAATCAGCCTGAAATCAAACCTTTTCTAAAGATTTAAAAGATGGTGCGTGCAGCTTGCTGCACTGAATCTAGACATAAAGACAGTCTAGACAGTCGATGTGCAGTATTGAGACAACTGCGTGCTTGCAGCTGATTTTTTTATTTGGGCCTTCGTTTTGGCTGCTAAAACACGTTAGCTGCTGACCCTGTCCACAGCAGTACGGTGCTTAACTTCAGTGGACACACTGACCGCCATCTATTGTGGGAATACACTGACTGTGGATACGTCCCTTATACAGCTTGACTTCAAAAATCCCAAAGTATACCTTTAACATAGGTCAGGAATACAGCAAGGAAGGAACGACTGGAATGAAATCAGGATAGTGAGTAATGCAGCAGTAACTGTCTCTCCTCTGATAATGAAGTGTTAGTGTAAGTGAGAGAGTGGGAGTGACCGGGGGAGAAGAACCATTGATTAACAATCAGCAACTGTAAAGGAATCCATTGCAAAGGCTGCATGTTGAATACCCAATCAATACGACATGATTTTCATTTGTGTCCCCAAACCACCGTTATCAATGGATGCTGGAGTCTGTCAGCTGGTATGTTTCCGAGGCAACCATTCCGAGCAGCCATTACTCCTCCTCCCAGTGTCTATGACAAATTACTTTTTCTTCCACAGCAGTCATCTAAGATCATCGATCAGCTCTGAGAGGATCGTGAATCCATGATGAAGTTAACAACGTTGGGGGAATATCTGAGAACAGGCAGAAAACGTTTAGACTTATCGATCAAGAGAACAAACCTTCATTTAAGTGTTTAAAGTGAAAGGGAATATTGAGTGGTCCAAAGATGGAGAGAAAATTTACTGTTTAAGGAGAAATCAATCTAAGACAAGAGAAAACACACAGCTTTTTCTGTATGAAAATACATGTAAAGTTACACAGTTAACTGCTGTTCAATATGGTTTAACAAACAAAACATTCATTTTGAGCCATACTAATAGCACGGATGGCAATATTGGTTGGTCCACCACTTTGGTTCATCTGTTCGATGTATTGCAACAAAAGTGAAGATGAATCCTACAGGCTTTTTCTGTTGCACCACCAGCAGGTCAAAGCATTGAATTATTCAGTGACATATCTCAACATTTACCACATGAACTGGCAAAACCTTTGATGCAGTCACTTCTGTTATCCTATTGACTTTTCATTTAGCATCACCTTCAGGTTGCCCCTTTTCATTTTTAATAAAATTCCTGTCAACTACTGGATGGATTGCCATGAAATGTGGTGATCCTCTGATGTTTCATCTAGCACCACCATCAGCTCAATATGTTAATTGTGTCCAATACTTTGGTTTATGACAAATACCTGCAGAACTAACGACATTCCTATCAGCTATAGCTGTATTTCTTAAATTGGTAAAATGTAAAAGCAACAGTTATTTAACTTATTTATTTATATTGTCTATAAGGGATTGTTTTCATTTATATTATACCATATATGAATAGTGTTCATATATGGTATAGACATGTCAATCTAAGTAAGGTCCACAAATGGCTCAGTGAGCCATGACCTGGCAATAGTCTGATGATCAGACTGGATGGCCATTTCCATTGACCATTGTTGTTCATACATCTGATGTGTTTGTGGTGGCCAGTTTCTGATTTTCATGGATGTAGCTAGGTAGCTAGCCCAAATCTCTGATTGGTCCAATGTTTCTTCAGCTGTGGTAAACAGCTGAGCACCACAATCTCACCTGAAATGTGTCACACATAAATACAGTCAACACAAAGTTTTACCGTGCACATCTACAGCACTGACCTGTTTCACTTATGAAAGCAACATCCGTGGAAGGAAAAACTGCATTTAACAAAATGGATCCGCCCACAGGCAGCTGACTGTAGGAGGCGTTGGCAGCACCTGTGGCCTCGCTGCGTTCAGTCTGGCTGTACAGTCAGGACTGTGTAGGCGTGCGCAGACGGTGCTGGATTGGCATCTCTCTCACGCTCCTGTTTGTTTTGTTGCACCTGTTAGAGTGAAACTAATTACACCTTTATCATTGTTAATGGGCACGATCTAAAACCCGACGGGCACAATGCTTGTTTGTGCTGGATGGGTGGAGCTTCCACACCATTTAAACGTAACACAGGAGAAGCACATGCATCCAAATCAAAAAGTTAATGTGGTGTCTTTGCTAACACTTGAAATTTATCCAAAGATGACATTAAATATGAAATGGTTGAATACAGTCAGCCAGTGACTTAACATGCTCAGTATACTATACACTACAGTGCATTTAATACGTAGCTTTTGCCTTGTTTGATAATCAGCTGATACGGGTTGACCACCAAAATCTTAAAATATTTTGCTGCCTGCTTCTGCCCAACATGCAGCATGGCAACATCCAGTATCTAAATGTGCCTAAGTCACAGCTACAGTTACTGCCATTGGGGACTATACTTTCTATTTACATCACAAAGCATTTGGGCACTGGTTACATTTTCTGAGAAGTCCATCTTATCCTGAAAATAACAATATAAGACATGAAAAGACAGTGCCATAAGCCTATAAATTCAAATACTTCCCTAGTATTTCCTTAGCACCTTACCTACAACTATGAGAATAACAGACATGCAAACTCCTCACCTTTTGGTAAGATTTGCCGTTTTGAAACCAAAATGGGTCACTGACGGGATTTGTGCAGATCTGATGAAAAAATATTTTAGGGGTCAGGGGCTTGCTAAGACAGCATTTAGGCCTACCAGTTATATCTGTCAAGTCCACTCTTGCAGGAGCTTTGCAACTTTGCAACTGGCTCTGCCTAACCAATTGTCACTCCTAATGCCTCAACCCAACAGCCAAAGGCAGAGTAAAGCGGGCTTATTTTAAGTCTGCTACACTAGGTGTCTGACAGTTGGACACATTAGGATGATAAAAGACTGCCAAACAAAGTGTCCGTCGAAAAGCAAGCCTGACAGAAAGACAGACGAAGTAAGCTAGCTTACAATGTGTTACTGTCCTGTCTGAAACAGTAATGTTGCCAATTTTATAACCTAGCCCACTTTTATTAACTAATAATGTTAGCTAAGCTAATTGTTCATTTATGGAGACCAGAGGCAGCAACCTGGATATAATGTGGTTTAACATCAACAGAACAAAATGTCGGCATCTGTGTCATTTAAACTGGGGCGCTGGGAACATGTCCCAACCACTTTTTGAAAGCATTGAAAAATAGTTTGCAACAAGAAATGTTAAATGAATGAAAGTGCTTTGAGAAAATTAAGTAAGATAAAACAAGCTACTGATTATAAAGTGACCCCAAAACGTGCAGCACCAGTCAGTCATTTGTTAACACCTTGTCATAATTTCTCTTTGGCCAAATTCTCTGTTCTCTCCCTGTGAACATGACAAAAGAGGAGGGAAGAATAAATCATGCCTGGATGTGTGCTGACTCAGCAGAGATGATATTACATGAAAAAAGTGGATATAGAAAATCTATCTGAAAGCAACACAGAATGACACCTGCCACCTAAATTTTGTGTTTCCCTTTACATAAATAAAAGATTTCCACCATAAATTAATGTAGGAACTGAAAATTCACCAAAATGCAGGAAATTAAATGTTTAATGCTCAAAATGTTCTGGAGGAACCCCAGACCCCCCTACTGAAATATATTTCAGCATTGGTGATTTCTATAAAATAAACACATCTCGTTCTCGTGACACCAATATGGTGCATCGCCACGTCTCGTGAGCTAAGTGTATCTTCACACCCCTGATCTTAGTCTCCTCACCTCTACGGGCACAGAGACTCTGCCGGTGGCCAAGAATGACGTATTTCTATAGCTATGTGAAGTCTCACGTTTTCCTGTAAGACTAATATTTAAAAATATTAGTGTTGCTTTCTAGGAAAGCGTAATACATTTTTTTGAGAGAAAAAAATCCAACAATGAATTTACAAGATTATTCTCCCAGAATGAAAAAAAACCTCCTTGTTTTTCTAAATTAACAAAATTCCTGAAAATCCGATCAGCCTGACCCTCAGAGGGATTCTGAGGTATCCTGTTAATTTAGAAAAACAGGGCATTACGCTTGTGTAGCTTTCCAAACCATTATGTCATATTTTAAATAGATGATCACTCTGTGGGACATGGAGCTTTGGAAGGAGTGTAGAATCATACCCAAAAATGTAAAGGCATGTTTTACTGGCTCCAGTGGTAAACTTTAATTGAATGTGAAATTATTTTAGTAAAAATGGATTTCTTACAAAAGAGAACTGAGTCCTGTTCTACGATGCAAGTTCAACATACCCAGGATATCTATTTGTTATCTGGATTTACAAACAACCACTATCAGGCTGAGCAGTCACTCGAAGCTGGTCATCAATTCAGTAATTCTGATTGATGATAGGCTACTAACACTGCCCATCATTAGGGAAGGTGAACTGCAGTGTTTGACGTAATCGACCACAGTATTCTTCCTTCCATGCTTAAATTTTATGGTTTTTCATGTTCTCCCTCGCAGCTTGCCAAATACTGCTGCTTGGCAGTGGTAAGCTGTTGGTTTTCTCAAATCAAATCCATCATTCATCCATGACAGAACTGACTCCTAAGATGTTCCCTGCTTCTGGGTTTAGGTCAGAAGAAGGCAGGCTTTTAAGCACATCTCTCTGAAGGCACAAGACTCCAACAGGAACATCTCTTGACAGAGTGTAATAGCCTACACCAGAAAGAAAGGATTTAATATGGCCAGTCAACATTTGTACCATTTTACTAGTTAACCATGACTTGTTTGCATGATCGGAGTTTAATCACAAGTTCACTAACAGGACCGCGCCAAGTTAGAGATGACTAAGTGATAGGAGAGAGGGATGAGAAGGGGTCGAGAGAAGAGGGATGAAGGGGTCGAGAGAAGAGGGATGAAAGGGTCGAGAGAAGAGGGATGAAGGGGTCGAGAGAAGAGGGATGAAGGGGTCGAGCGGGTTGCTTGTGGTTCGGTGGCCGGAGCGGCTAGGAACCCGAGGGGTCGAGACTCAGGGTGGGGGCTCGTCTTCATAAGCAGCTTGGTCTTATGAACCCCCTGTGGTTCCTATTGTAGAAGAAGACAATATGATCACTAAGCAGAATTATGTATTTTCAGCTGCATGTCTTTCGTGGTGGGAGGAAGCCGGAGCGCCCAGGGGATGCTCACTCGAGCAGGGAGAACGTGCAACTCTGTGCGGAGAGAGGCCTGTGCTGAGAGAGGTCTAACTCAGAACCTTCTGCTGTGAGGCCGCGGTGCTGGCTATTGAAAGAGGTGAACAAGCTGGGTTAGGGTGGGAGGGATGTGAGAACTGAGAAACGGGAGAGGAAATGGGTTGGATAGCTTATATACGTAAGCGCTTGTGGCTGGAATTGAGAAGCACAGGTGGATGGGATCAGTGGAGTACGGGTGGTTGATTGGAGGTATTGAAGAAGCGCAGGTGGTAGGATGAGCGAGGGAGGCGTGGTCCTGTTCCTGAACCTCAGTTTACAAAACTCCATGTGTTAAAGGGGCTGTATGGAGTTTTTCTACTAAAATGAATCCTTTTTTCATTGCCTGTGTATGAAGGGGTTGTAATCTGACATTTAAACGATCCACCTGCCAGGTTTGGCCATTAACCCTGAAGGCAGGTATTCCTATTCCTATTCGAAGGCTCCGGGTCGGATTTTCCGCGAAATCAAGTGACTGACACCAGCATGCGTGCTCCCGAGCCTCTCGCTGTGTCTACTTTGCTCTCGGCAGCTTAATGACACTGCAACTTACGACATGGAGTCTAACACTAAGAAAGACCTGCTCCCACCACAACACAGACTCCAACATAAACTCAATTTGTCAAAGTCTGCAAGAAATGATGTTACGGTTAAAAGCTAATGTGGAGCGATTTGTTTACTTACCGTAATGATGCAGCCACGAGCAGCTAGCTAACGCTACATTAGCTCAGACCAGCCGCTGTTTGCTTCGTAATGTTCAATTTAGATTTATTGCCTTTTACTGATGGGTACACAGCTTCTCCACCTCTCAGTCACTGTAACTAACATGACCCACATAATATACAACCCAGAGGAAGAAGAGCCATCCACTAACACTAGTTACAGTAAATTTACTTACTGCGGTCTAACTGTTATAAAGTGTGACACAATCTTATAATATTCAGTCCAGCTCACTACCCGTTTCATTATCATCCAGTACATGTAACGTTAACGTTAGCTGTGCTGACATTGCTGAGCCTCTGGTGACAGATTCACAGATAGTAAAGATAGTTACTGAAAGCAGCAGGCGAGCTAACGATGTAGCACGTCGGCTAAATGCAGTAAATGTACCGTGATCACGTAGCGAGCGTGGATTAGTTCAACCTGCAGCTGATAAAACTATTACTGTAATGTTGCAGTGGGAGTTTCCCTGAGTTTCCACCACCATGTTGTGTGAAGCTGGCTGTCCACCTGCCTATAGCTGCTCTCACTTTGCCATTTTTCGGGAGTACTGTGCCAATATGCCGCTGTCTCGCTGCGCTGAATGAAGTAACGTTACGGCGCCGGTGTTGATCCGTCTCTGAGACAGGAACCTTGAAGTAACAGAGCCTGAACATGTCTGAGTGAAAAGCCACAGCCTGCATGCTGCTGCTGTTCATGCATTTATTGCTGGGTTTCTGTATGAAAGCTGTTGTGTTTCGGATTCTGCTCGCTCATAAGTTCAAACGAGCACGCGTACGAGCACACCTGGTTGCAATCTTAAAATCACACCACTAGTGGCCGCTTGAAACTCCATAATGCCCCTTTAATAGCTTAAAAAAATTCAATAAAGTACCTTTGGACGAATGCAGAAGTTCCTAAAAGCTGCATTCTATTGAAAATCCAGCAGGGGGCGACTCTTCTGGTCGCAAAAACACGTCGGGCTTCATTAGAAATAATGGTAAAATGATCCTACTTCTCAGCTGAATAATTACCCCAGGAAACACTTCCCAGATAGCACACATACGTCTTGCAGATGTCGGCCCGATGTATCAAAGTTGCATCGCCAAGACGTTGTATGTAGAGCGTTTGCTAATCGGCAAAATGTCGCCGAGACGTCGGCATTTGGTCGAAAATGCCCTCCAGAAGATGTGTAGACGATGATCAAAGACACACTGCCCAGTCGCTCCTCTGCTTCTGCTACGACCTTTATTGATTTAGGTCAGATCATTCAGACAATTACATCGCTATCCATGAGACACATTTATATAATTATTACAAGTGTATGTGAATATAAAGAAAAACTATAAGCGTGACCAGTAAAAATAGCTATTTTGTGTGTGAATACAATGAAGACACACGCGATTCAAGTTCATAGCATATTTCATTTTATTAACAAAGTGGAAACAGCTCTTAAAAATCAGTTCTTAAAAGAACTCCAGCACAGGGAACAAGCAATTACTATATTATAATTTCCCGAGTAAAATGTCCTCCAGAATAATTTTTAAAAAATGGGGACAACTTATGTACCAAAAGTTGGCAGACAAACATATTTTAAACAGAAGACATACAGTAGGCTACAAAGCAATTCAATTTAAATTCAGTTATAGGCCTAATCTACGGGGGGAAAAACTGTCGAAATGGGCTTAAAAAATGGGTCTTCACCTGGCACCTTCACAATGCAACTTTACAGTCCGGTCCGAATTCTGCAGACAGAAAAACAAAACATGAGCACATGGCTTTGTGAAACAGCACAGCCCTATTTGATAAAAGTTCCATTGTGTTTTACATGAGAGCCGACTGACATTAGGCTAAAGTATTAACAGCTGACAACCATGTTTAGATTGTTTTTTTTTAAGGATGAAACTGCTTTATTCTGTGTTTTTAATGTTTTAATGACCGGGGCCACTATGAAGTAGGTATTTGACCAAATCCAGGTAACTAAGTTAACTCTGGGTTTTCAGTACCACGACAGTGGTTCACTTCTTACCGGGGAAGATCGCCATGGTAACTTATGCTGAATGGCTAACCTGCTCCGAAGCAGTTGAGATTAATATTATAATATATTATAATAACTAGGCTCTATGGTCATAATATTCAGCCTTACTTAAGAAAAATTCCACCCATTTATTTTAAAGGCTGCAACAACGTGAAACAGACTTTGAAGCAAATAAAAAAAAATGTAAAACACATTTCAAAGCAGTGAGTAGGCTTACTGTAAAAATCTACAAGTAGCTTACAAGGCTTTCAATCAGTGCCTGTAGGATCAGTGTTTCCCATATGTTCATTTATTTGTGGCGACTCGCCACAATATCAATGCTGACCGCCACAGGTTGATTTTCGTTTTTTTAAAACAAGGCCTATATAAAATCGTATTTGATTGCAGAGCGCCGTGGCGCATTCGTGCAGCACTTCCTGTCGCTCGTCCCTCTTTCTCTCTCACTCACCCATCCCTCTCTCGCTCTCTCCCTCATGGAACAAATCTGTCCAATACAACGCTGTCACTGTCGGAGACCCAGCTTAAAAAAGTTATAAGCCAGCATGCAAAAAGCCTAGCCAATAAGGAGAGCTAAATTAATGTATGAATGCAGCTAGACGCGCACCCCCACTCCCACTGTCATCCTGTGGGAAACACTGAGGATGATATCGCTATACAAATGTTTCTCCGCATCACCACAGCAAATATAAAAGCAGCATAAAACAGTTTGTGGGATCTCTGATGGAGATGTCATTTTCCAAGAAAATAGTGATTGGTCATAAGACGGTGATCTCTCACCTAGCCGTTCAGCATAAGTTACCATGGTGATGTACACCGATAAGAAGTGAACCACCGTCAGTAGTACTTTTAACTCGAGTTATCTTGATAACCTTAAATTCTGGTTCGTGGTACAGGCCCTGGGTGCGTTTGTTTTTAAGAGTAAATGACCTGGGTGGGAATTCAGCTTCTGGTAAAAACCCAAACTAAAACAAACTGAGCACCTAAACAGAGAAAAAGTTAGCAGCAGCTCAGTTCCCAGCACTCACGTCCTGTGTCCGCCTGACCGTCGGAAGAACGTGAATTTTAACGTGCTTTATTATCTGTCATAATTAGCCGGTCCGTTTGTTTTGAGAGTCCTCTTCTTCTTTTGGGCTTGTAGTGGGTTGTACCCACATCTTGTACGGTGCACACCGCCATCTACTGTAGGGGAGCAGGTAGCATGAGTACAGTCTGTGTTTTTTAAAAATATTTTAAATGAACTCACTAAAACTTATATCCTTCAGGGATTTCACAACTGCTTTCTGCATCCTTTACCCCCTCTTCGTAGAAAACTCCTCAATGATGCAATGATAAAAGTTTAAAACAGGAACTTGCATGAGCCATGTCATCAAACTTAAGTTGTTTTGATTGAGCCCCCTAGCGGCACAAAAATAAAAGTGTTCAAAGCAAGTAAGTAAGTAAGTAAGTAAGTAAAATTTATTTATATAGCACATTTATCACAGCAAAGCTGACCAAAGCGCTGAACAAAGTCAGAGGATAAAATAAAACAAACAACACATCCAATACAATAAACAATAAAACATTAGTAACAGTGAACAATTGTACAATAATGTTATTGGATTTAAAATGCCTGGGAATAAAAATATGTTTTCAACTTCTTTTTAAAAATTGTGATAGACGTTGCAAGACGAATGTCTAGTGGTAGTTGGTTCCACAGTCGGGGGGCCGCAATAGAAAAAGACCTATCACCCTTTGTCTTGAGGCTGAACGAGGGACAACTAAGAGAACTCTATCAGAAGATCTTAAAGATCTGGAGGATGAAAGAGGAATAAGATGATCTGAGAGATAAGAAGGAGCTTGACCATTGAGAGCTTTATAGACAAACAACAAAATTTTAAATTGAATTGTGAAATAGACAGGAAGCCAATGAAGAGAGGCCAAAACCGGTGTAATGTGATCTGTTTTCTTTGTCCCAGTCAATAATCTTGCAGCAGCATTTTGCACCATCTGTAAGCGTGCAATAGATGACTGAGGAAGACCCAAATATAATGAATTGCAGTAGTCGAGACGGGAAGTAATAAAAGCATGAATGACTTTCTCCAGATCATTAAGAGTTAAAAATGATTTGAGTCTCGAAATTATTCGTAACTGATAAAAACTGTTTTTGACAACTGTATTAATTTGTTTAGTTAAACAGAGTTCAGAGTCCAGAATGACACCAAGATTCCTTACCTGGGAGGAGACTGAGGGGAAATGCTTGCCAAGCTCGTTTACGAGACTACTTCTTAACTTAGAGGGGCCAAAGACGATTACTTCCGTTTTATGTTCATTAAGTCTAAGAAAGTTGTTGGAAAGCCAAACTTTAATGTCCCCTAGGCAGGCCAATAAAGGTTGAATGGTATCTCCAGCTTTCAATGGAATGTACAGCTGAGTATCATCAGCATAAAGATGAAATGCAACTTTATGTCTTCTAATAATGTCACCCAAAGGTCGCATATATAAATTAAAAAGGAGCGGCCCTAAAATGGATCCTTGAGGCACTCCACAGATGATGGGAGCAACAGACTAAGAAAACTTACCCAACTTAACAGAAAAAAAACCTGTCTCTAAGATATGAATTAAACCACTGCAAAGCAATACCCCCAATACCAAACAAATTTTCTAACCGGCAGAGAAGAATATCATGATCAACTGTATCAAAAGCAGCTGTAAGATCAAGAAGCAGCAGAACTGAATTTTTTCCACTGTCCGCTGCAAGCAAAATGTCATTGAATACTTTTAGCAAAGCGGATTCAGTGCTATGATGGGCAGAGAAACCAGATTGGAGAGGTTCTGTTAATTTAGCTGCATTCAAAAAGGTGATCATTTGTGAATATACAACTTTTTCTAAAAGTTTAGACATAAATGAAAGCTTTGAGACGGGGCGATAACTATCAAGACAATTTTCATCCAAACCCTGTTTCTTGAGCAAAGGTTGAACTACAGCATGTTTAAATAATTTCGGACTACCCCAGCACTTAAAGAACAATTAATCAATGACTGAATGGAAGTACCGATTCCAGTAAAAGAGGCCTTAATAATCTCAGAAGGAATAACATCAAGTGAAGAAGTAGTTTTCTTCATCTTATTAACCACATCAGAGAGTTCCCTCAAAGAAACACTTTGAAAACAAGAAAAAGAAGCCGGACTTGTCAGTGAAAACAGTGGCAGATCTGATGACTGCAAGACAAAAGAGGAGCGGATAGCTAACACTTTATCTGAAAAAAACTGTAAAAAATCTTCACACAATTTAGTTGAGGGTTCCACATGAAACTGACAACCTGGATTAATTACTGAATTAATCGTGGAAAACAGAATTTTAGGTCTATGAGAGTGTGTAGCAATTAAATCTGAAAAATATTTAGACCTCGCTGATTTTGCAGCTTTCTGAAAGTTAAATAGACATTCTTTGAAAAACTCATGAGACACAGTTAGGGAATCCTGTTTCCATTTCCTCTCTGCTTGACGACATTACGCCTAAGAGAGCTGAAGCATTGTCATCCAGCCAATAATAAGATTTATGTCTGGGTGTCTTTAACTTAAAAGGTGCAATAACATCTAAAATATTAGAACAATTTGTATAGAGCAGAGTAGTTACTTCATCTGGCCCAGTGGAAGACTCAACAGCATTTAAAATCAATCCTTCAACAGCGTTAGCATGATAAATCTCACTAAACTGAGGAGGAATAGATGAATTTATACAACGAGAATAATGGCCCAGATGTTTTTCCATAACTGCAGAATTCTCTGCATTAACTTTAAAAACAATAGGACTGTGATCAGAAAACGAAGCATCTTCTATGTTTACATCATCTACAGCAACACCATGTGACAAAATGAGGTCCAAAGTGTGACCACGAACATGAGTTACTCCATTTATATGTTGCATAAAACCAAAAGATTCCAAAACATTGCCAAATTCATTGACCAAGGGTCGACCTGGGCAGCACACATGTATATTAAAATCTCCCAATAATAACAACTGATCATACGATGGCAAGATCTGAGTTACAAATTCACAGAACTCTCGTATAAAACCACTGTCAGGATTAGGTGGCCTATAAATAAGCGCACAGAACACCGCAGTGGAATCAAACTCTAGCACAATACATTGTAACTCAAATGATGCATAACTCCAGACAGAAACAGAGCTGTATGTTGAGGGTTTGTTTGAAAACCATGGCAACCCCTCCGCCTTTGCCAGAACAACGTGGTGTACTAATAAAACAACAGTCCGGGCGGACAGAGTTCTTCAAAAACAGACGACTCACCAGCAGAGGCCCAGGTCTCCGCCAGAAAAAGGATATCTAAGTTAGCGTCCAGTATAAAAAATCATTTAAAATAAAAGTCTTGTTGGACACGGACCTAGCATTAACTAGGGCCATGTTGAGATGAAACTGTAGTTCCGAGTTCCAAACCAGTCGAACAAAATCCAGTTTGCGAAGATTTTGATGTTGCACTCCTCTCCGGCGAAGTCGTAACCGCGGCTGAGCGGAAGTAGAAGAAACATCAAGAGTAGGAAGATGAAAAGCATATATATAATCCCAGGAGCGTCGCGCCAGGTTATGTCCCTCCAGGTAAGTTGTCTCCAGGGAAAACTGGGTTGAGAGTCTTAAGGATGAAGCAATGCACCGCCTAATTCTCACTCGAACACCACCACGGCAACCTCTCTTTCTGCGGCGTTTCCGTACAGGAGGAACACAGCAGGGTAATTGGTAAACGCACTCTGGCGCAGGTTGTTTGGAAGAGGATTCAGAGCAAGAGTAGAAAACTGGGCAGTTACTCAGGTAACCAGCTTCCATACAACATTTGATGTTGAGTAGGGCTTGCCGATCATAGGTCAGCACTGAGTCTACATAATACCAGTGCAACACCACACAGAGAACTAGCAGTACAGGTAACCTTACAACAGACTGAAACACACAGGAGAGACGGCATGCCGAGTGCACTGGCGCCATCTTGTCAAAGTACCATCAATAAAGCCCTAAATCTGGCTATGGTTTATGACAGTGACTAAAGGTTGAACAAAAAGTAAAGATTTTTGGAAAATGCTTTATTTTTCATTTATTTGTAATTTTTATTGTTATGCATCAGGCATCTTGCATTATGTTATTATGCATTATGTCATCTTGTGACAGCAAATGCAATGCTGTTAGCTACCATGCTTATTTTAAATGAATTAAAAAGGAATACAGCCTTAAAAATGTGTGATAGATAACCTTTGCTAATGTTGTTGGCCAGCAGCAGTGTGGTAGTCAAAGTATCTGACCAGAAAATTGGGAACAAATCTACTTACAGCCAGCAATACCAGCGGCTTTATTATGTTTTATTATGCATCTTTCTGATACAAAGTTTAATCAAACTCAAACCCATCTATTCTGTGTGCTGTTTTTTGGCATCAGTTATTATCGTAAACCAGTGGTTCTCAACCTTTTTTGGGCCAGCGCCCCCCTATCCACTATCCAGACCCCTTACCGCCCCCCATCAAAAAAGATGTTGACTATTTGCCCTGAATATATTTTGATTTTTTTTTTATTGTTATTAAAAACATGGAAAAGGTAGCAAAAAAGCCAGGTGAAAAGTAATTATATTTAACTAATAAGTGAATGTTCCTCACAGAAACTGTGTATGAAGCAAAATACTGTTTTCCTGGAATGGGGCACTTAATAAGTGGGAGGTCTGGGAGTCCTCCCCCCAGAAGATTTTGAGCATTAAACACTTAATTTCCTGCATTCTGGTGAAGATTTCTCCCCTAATTTCTGCCTTTTCTGCACCAATTTAGGGTGGAAATGTCTGTAAATTTAGGTGACAATTCAAAATATATAATTATAATAGAATACAATGTAGTGAGCCTCTCAGGCATTTTTCTTGCTTTTAAATATTTTTCTCCTGTAGATCAACTTATTTAATATCATCCCTGCTGAGTCAACACACATGATTCAGTCTTACCTCCTCTTTTGTGGGGAAGTAACTTATTTAAATGTGTTTATGGCCCCTTTTCATCTCAGTGATAAATGAATCCGTTTTAATTCAGTAACTGACCGGACTTTAGCTCCTTTCAGTGTTTCCCACAGAATGACAGTGTAACTGTGCTGCAGCTGTACAGCGGGCTAACCTCGAAAACCCAGCTTTAACATTAACTGAGCTCTCCTTATTAGCCAGGCCCCTTACATGCTGGCCAGTAACTTCTATTAGCTGGGTCTCCGACAGTGACTGTTGTGCATCTGTGTTCACGAGGGAGAGAGAGGACAGATCGAGGGACGGGTGAGAGAGAGAGAGAGAGAGGGACGAGCGAGAGGATGAGCTCCGCGAATTCGCGCTGCCTGCAGCTCTGCAGTCAAACACGATTTTAAATAGGCCTGGTAAAAAAAAAATCAATATGTTGCGGTCAGCGGCCGCCACAAATAAATGAAGGTATGGGAAATACTTTTAACTTATCTGCTCATGTTCAAAACTTTCTGCACATTCAGAATATCTGCCAAAGATCTCTGACATGTAAAGAAAAAAAGACGTTAAAGGAGACTAACGTCATTTGCCTATTTAAAGAGAATTTATAACATTTCACTACATGCCCTGTAGATTATGTTACTGATTCCCTTCCCCTCGCCGTCTGACAGACAAAACTGAATGAGAACGAAACTAACCGACACACCTGTGATCACACAGAAAGCTCACTGAATAGTTCCACTCAGCTTAACTTCAGCACCTCTGATAAAGTGCTGCTAACAGTCCCCAACAGAGCGAGACAGGGCTTCAGTTTTTAACGTTACATTTTTATAGCCGGCTGAAACTACCTATATGTCCGCTTTGGTACAAACTGTCTGCAACTCACAGCCCGAGGAGGGTCGAGGTCACTCACTGGTGTTGCAGCAAAGTTGCTTTCAGGGTGAGTCCGACAGCGGAAAATCCCTCTTGTAAATGTGTAACCACTGCGATAACAAGACGTTCCCGGTGTTTTCCTCAGAGAAATAAACACTTTTCCACCTAGAAAGAGAGCGTGGGTTTTCTAGAGTTTACACAGTAAACGCCATGTGGGTAAATTTTTAGAGATGATACTCTGACTTCCCGTTCCCATGAAGGCAGCACGAAGCTGCACCACAAGTAGCTGATGGAGAAAAAAATGCACAGTCTCGTCCAGTCGCAGTGGACTAAACTGGCAGGTTTTAATGTTGCAGACCACAGTTTTTTGCAAGTAGTTCAAAGTTTAAACTCGTATTGTTGTGAATCTTAAGTGTAAACTCACCTTAGAATTTCCAACCAACAAACGCCCCCCCCAAAAGCAGCTCAGCGCCCCCCTTTTTAAAATATTGCTTCCACCGCCCCCCATCGTCCTCGGGGGTACCGCCCCCGTTGAGAAACACTGTCGTAAACGAAGACGAACGAAATAATGAAAACTAGATGTGAAAAAACACAAACTAAACTGAAATTGAAAACAAAGTCAAAACGAAATAAAAATAAAACCTAATGAAAAATGCAAAACTATAATAACCTTGGTTGAAAACAGACCTCTAACTTCATCAATAAGCTTACCTTTACAGCTTGTCCTGTAGTTAGGCATCTTCCTCTGGCTTCTGCCGCCCTCCAACTCTATCTTGGCACAGCCTGACCCAACTTTGTATTGCCATCTCTGTTTCTGCCTCTGTAACATTTGACAAGGCTCCAAGAACTGCCGCTAGAACAGAAAATATTAATGTTACATGTTGTCAATATGTATTTGTTGCACTTGATACATAGTGTTTGTGATGGACGAACTAGCAGTATTAAGCGGTATATAATATAAATTATATTCTTGTTATTGGGATGGCTGTAGCTTGGGGGAGAGTGGTCGTCCACTAACCAGAAGGTCGGGTGTTCGATCCCCAGCTCCCCCAGTCTGCATGAGGAAGTGTCCATTTGCAAGACACTAAACCCCTAATTGCTCATTGGTGTATGAATGTTATTGCATTCTGACACATACCTTTCTGGCCAGGAGGGAGGTGTGCAGATAAGGGCTGACTGAAACACAATGTGGAGGGTGGGTGTGAAGACAGACTCTGCTTGAAAGAGGGAGACAAACAAGAACATATGGCCCAATGTATTTAAGTATTTGACATACTTCACAAAGAAACAGGTATAGAATATAGTCTGTTTGAATTAATTTTCAATGCAATTATATTTGTAAATTGCCAGCTCATAACAGAAGTTATTTTAGGACACTTTTAATACAGAGCAGGGGGCACAGACAGGCTTACTATTTATTTTTTTTATTTGAATGCTCAAATATAACCAACAACGACTCTAAAGGGCTCTGTTTCAGACTAACTAACAAGACCAGGCCCCTCTGTGAATGAATGGGGGGAGAGGGCAAAAACTGCACTTTCACTGGTCACTGGGACAAAACTGCAGACAAACGTGGCAGAAGTTTAACCTCCATATATGGTTCGTTCCAGAAGCCACCGCACACAAAACGTGATGACATTCATCTCTGCCGCTCGGCCCACGCAGAGCCTTAAAAAAAAGAAAAAGAAAAAAAAAGCAGATAAATAAGATAAGTGTTCAAGTATTAATCAGTGTAACTTTACTATAATTATATATCACTATCATAGTATATTAATACTATAATTCCTGAATATATAATACCCTAATGCTAATATTAAAGCAATGCTTTAATTCATACCACTATTGTTGTATATTTTATTTGTTCCAAAGTTGTTTTAAGTTTCACGAACCAATAATATTCTGTACATAACGAGCCATATGTCTATTGATTTATGTTAAAACTTTACAACATTACTGAGAATTTAATGATAGAATAACAGTGGTACGAACATTAAGGCTGATGATACACCGAGCAACTTTTAGAGCAACTGTGCAGGGCAACGTTGTTGTCCCGTAATCCCCTTCCCCCACCACTCTGCCACCCGCCCCGTACCGCCGCTATCCATTTAAAACATAGTCGGACTTGCCACCAGCAACATTGCTCAAAAAGTTGCCCCGTGTATCATCAGCCTAACAGTATCGTTCAGCTGTTGCTGGACACGCCTGCTGTGTTGGCTGCAGTCGTCTGTGTGATTGGGCCTGTGGGAGCTAACTTAACCCGGCCGTCGTCAAGCTATTGCGAGGCATGTTGCTCTTTCCCTAACAATCACAGGGTGTGTGCCTTAGGTTGTATACTATACCAAATCTAAGCAGTTTATTTCTCCCCTCAAAACTTCTCAGAAGTGGATTTAATGTTCTGTTGTTGGCCCCTAAAGAATAAAACGGTTAGCATTACTGTACGTCAGCCGAGATTAACGTCATCACGTTTTGTTCGCGGTGTCTTCTGGGACAAACCATAGAAGTTGGAAGTTCAAGTACCGTCACGGTCTGTGGGCTGCAGTTGGATTTAGGGAGAGGCGGGAGAATCGCCATCTTTGGCTGGATTGTATGCGGCGTCTCTGCTACCTCACGTTACACATTTATCCCGAACAAGGTCCCATGGTGGTCCGCATACACACCGGCTAGTAGCTAGTTTATTTCTGACACAGATTGGTTGTTCAGAAAAAGCATGATCGGGGGGTTAATGTAAGCGCCTGACTAAAATCACCCAGCTAGTGACAATAAATTCGGTGAGAGGAAGACAATTAATGTTAGCGCATCTTTTAGTCAATGATGGGGGCAGTTCTGATTTCTGATGATGAGGTCAACATTTCGGCGGGAGTCGATGTGTCCCCAGCATAGACTGTATATAAAAAGGTCCACAGCGAACGTTTTTTACATGAATGGGTTAGCTACTGGGTTAGCTAACATTAGCTAGCTAGCTATCTAATGCGAGGTAACGTTGATGTAAAACAATTTGTAAGTGCCGTTCATATGCTGGAAACACAGTTTTGGATATATACAGCTATAGCCATAACTAAATAAACGGGAAAGTTTGCTGGTTAAAATAGCTTTTTAATTCTGGAACCTAGCTAACGTTAGCTAAACTAGCTAATGCTAGTTAATAGTCCGGTTAATCGGCTGTGTAAATACATAACGTTAGACGCTGTGTATAAAAAGTGCAAAAAAGTATGGCACAACGGCACATGGCTCTAACAACGTTATGCTTTATTACATGTCACATAATTAACATAATCGCTGTTTAATGTTAGTCAAGGGATTGCTTACCTGACAACCCAACCTGTCACTTCTCCAGCGCTGCCAGTCTGTCTGATGATGAGAGTGCGCCTCTGACTGCTCTGACTCTGGTATGGGCGGCATCGTATTAATAGCATTGCGCCGATCCAAAGCCGACCCATCTGAGAAGTTAAACTGAGTGTGGAGAAATCCGACTATACGCAGATGTATGTCAGACGTATTAAAATATAATTCGATGTACGATCTCAGGCCGACATCGGCAAGACGTATGTGTGCTATCTGGGTTTCCTGATGAGTTTATGGTCTCAGTCGCTAGTTTCAAGTCTTCTTCAATACAAAATGATGTTCATTTAGTAAATTATGATCCCATTTATTTTAAAATAGACCACAAAGCAGAGTATTTTTAGGGCGGGATTATCTATGATTGACAAGTCCTTACGATGGTGACCTGTCAATCAAGCTAGAGCCAACTCGAACACTCGACGCTGTATAAATTTAGCCAGCGCCGTTGAAAAAGCTTATTAGGAGTCGGCTGTTCACTTTCTCTGGTGAGTACATTTAGTTTTCAGACTGTTGTTCGCTAGACAAAGTTATCAGCCCAGTTATCAGCTAGTTAAGCTAGCTAGCTAGCTCCACACATGGCCGTTAGCTCCGCCGTATCGTCACTTCCAGGCACTTCCTGGTTGCAAAAACTCGACATGGCGGTGCCCTATCGGCCAAACTCAAGGCTTCAAAATAGCGGTCCACAAACCAGCGGGTGATGTCACGATGATATTGCAATGAAGCAATGATATTGACCTCACTCACACTATCATAGGTTGGTGTACCATCAAAATTATTTTGAAGCTGTTATTTTAGGATGAAAGTACTTGGAAAAAAAAGTAATTACACTACCTATTGTATGATAAAAGATTTTGATGTTAATTATGGAATGACATTTAGTCACATTAAAATTCAATCCTAATTTTAGGCAATTTTGAAACAATTTGTCAATTAAGCTTCAGCCAAATTTTACGATATGGAAAAGAAGATGAAGGGAGAAAATGGCGAAGCCTCCTTTATTTCATTGCAGCAAGCGATCCATCTGGTGTTCATCCAGTCAAGATGAACAAAATAGGGAACATGGTAGTGTTTCTGACTGCAGATATCTTGGCTAGTCTGGACAAGAAGGCTCCTTTTATGGGATAGATGCTGAGGATGTGAAGAGAGCATGGTGGTCGTTAAACAAGCCCTGATCATGCCCAGACAAGTTGAGTCAATTAGCCAATTGGAAGCTGGCAGAGACTTGCAGTCCTGAGTGCGTGTGGTCCAGGCTAAAACTGTATGTATTTCAGTCTGAGACTGGTTAAGTAATACAGTTAACATAACCTACTTTTTAAAGTAATGCTTTTCAATTGTTTCAAGAAACAGTGAATGATTTACTGTCTTGGTCTGATCAGACTGATCAGCGTTTTCCATGAGAAATGTTCTGCATTCATTGTCACTTGTTCTCTTCATTCATTTGGTCAAACGCTGCTGATGAAATATCTAACAGAAACTTAAGAGCTGAGCAACTAGGGAGAACAACAATGAGTTCATTTCATTGTTCTTTACACTGTAAACCCAGATAAGTTGATTGTAGTTAACCATTTCTGTCAAGTGATTGCCTCAAATGGTTTAAGTTATTGACAGTAGAGAAAATTAATTTGTTTAGTCAACTTAAATGTACAACACTCAAAATGTATGTATTTATGTATGTAAGTTACATACACTTAAATGGTTAGGTTATCACAATAGAAAAGTATAGTGGAGTCTACTTAATAGTACAATAGTCAAAAATGAATATAAGTCAAATACACTTAAACTTCTGGTTTTATTAAAAATATGAATATAATTTTAAAATATTTGGAATAAGAAAATTCAAATTAAATTATTCTTTTGTAAATGACCACACAATGCTGTACATTTCATTTATTTTATTTAGACACACAACAAAGCAACAAATATGTGTTAACAATGATGCTGTGTGAAATACCAGATGCAAATCCACAATAACAGTAAGACCTTGTTTTCATAAAATTATCAAAATGAGTCTTTGCCAACATTTGGCTGAGGTAGGTTGGTGAGTGCTTTCATTACAAGGCTGGCCTCTAGGATGATCCCCACTGTTAAGGGATTTTGTTGTGGCGATGCTGGGCTTGCTGGGCTTGCAGTGCTGGTGCCCTCATAGCAGAAGATTCCCACAGGAATGTCCACAGAGTCTTCCTCATTAAGATTCTATAGTGCGAGAAACAAGAGAAAAGGAGCATATTCATGTTAACAGCAATTTGTCTACAATCATAATTCACAATGGTTTTTAATTTAGATAATGTTGTGTAAACAAGCTGTTACAGGCATTTCTGTGTTTTCATGTATAGATGTCTGTTATCGTTTATATCCCATGTTTTGATGACAAAAGGTGGTGTTTTGGACAGATGTGATATGTGATAGAGAAATAAGGAATTATTGGGATAAGTGTGTGTAGATCATTAAAGGCAATATTAGAAATACATTGGAGATGTTTGGATTTATCCAGTGGAGCTGCCACAAACTATGCATAGACTGAAGTTCCAGCTGCAGCTCCTTGTTGGTTTAGGATTTCTGTTTTTGTAGAAATCAAGTCACTATACAAGTCCATTGAATTTTTGTATAATTTGCAGTATTAAATACAGTAATTAAATTCCCCTTGCTCACAGTGAAAGCACATTATCAAGTTAAAATCAACTTAAGTTTAATGAATATTTTCATAAGTGCTAATCATCATCCCAAATAAACAAAACATAGGAGAATGGAAAAACACCACTCAAAAAACTTTACTCACTGAATTTATCTTAAAGAATATTATATACGCATCATCCCCAAGAATGACTGGAAGTCCTCTCAGGACAAGGCATCTAATGGCTGTTGGTTCAGTGCTCTTCAAAGACATATAACACAAGAAATATATCTTTATCAGTGTATTTGTTCAGATAGAGAAGTACCACAAGGGAAGGTGGGACAATTAGTTTTTGTAACATGTATGAACCATCCATCAATATCATTACAAAAAAAAACCCAGAAATATAAACCCACTGTTGTCTATTAAAGATTTCCATCAAGCTTGGACACAAATCATCAAGAACACCAGAGAACTCTTCTTTAAGATTTCTGCCAACAACCCTGTTAAACTTCAAGTACACCGAAAAATATGAAAATAACTTCAATTTTGAAACCTTTCTGCACATGTTGACCAATGATGTATATAATAGGGATGAGCGAGTACAGCATTATCTGTATCTGTATCTGTTAACCATCTGAATTATCTGTATCCGTATCCGTACTCGGATTGGGCGGGGCCTATCCCGGAAGTGGGTGGGATTTAACCCGGAAGTGAGTCAGTTTGTCTCGAAATGGGCGGGGATTTAACAGTATGTTATTTTAAGCATGCAATTTATATGGGTTGATCAGAAATTGTTATTTATTGCTGATTAGAAAACTATTCACATGACATCAGCATTGAGCTTCAGATCAATGGTTTTGATCACAATAACAAACTATACACAGAACAAGTTTTGCAACAATGAATACAACACGAGGTTGCAATTATGACGTAAAATGTATTGAAGAGTTTTCATATTCAACATAACTTTCTTTTTTAACTTTAAATTTTTTGGCTAACCTGCTCCCAGCAGGTTATGTTCCAGAAAAGAGATTAACTCTGTGAAAACGCTGCCTACTGACCAATCAGCTCTGTGACATCACCATCTGTAGGAAATCCCACAGACTGTTTTAGCCAATAGCCTTTATGTTTGCAGCGGTGATGTGGAGAAACTCTTGACTATGGCGATCCTACAGAGACTGATTAAAAGCCTCAGGCTAATGTTGCCTACAGGTTTTTACAGTACAGCAGGATCAGCCTACTTACTGCCTTTAAATGTCTTTAATATTTTTTATTTGCTCCCAGTCCGTTTCACACAGTCTGGCGCAGCCGTTAAAATAAATGGATTTTATTTTTCTTATGAGAGGCTGAATATGATCAACAGTTTGGTATTGAAATACCTACTAAATTTTAATATGAACGTAGTCTGTCTATTTAGGTTAGTAAAGCTTTCTAAGGCCGACTACAGAGACTGTAGTCATGTTCCGATGCGATGTGGGCTCAAAAGTTGGGACGGTGAGTTTTCAGCAGCCTAAATGTTGAGATTCAGTCTTTAAAACATTATTTGAGCTCATTTTATGGCATGAAGGGATTTTTCCGTTTCATTGCTTTATGAAGATAATTTTAGAAAAATGTTTGGAACACTTTTGAGTGTGTTAAATAAATTAATCTCATTTTTGAAGTGACAACAAATTTTTTTTTTTAAAGTGAGGGAGAACGGCCGAGTCTTGTGAAACGCCGACACACAGCCGAGCTGAAAGAATAAGGCTGATATTTTCTGCAGCTCATAAGAACACTTTTTATCAACGCATTATTATAGACTATGCCTGTTCATTTAGACATTCACACTGTCTGTGATTTTCTGTCTCCCTGCATGTGTCAGTTTCAGCTGTGCTACTGTCGTATTTCTGTAGTGTTACAGTTTAATCCTCGATCGTAAAATATGACGCTCTGCTGACAGTGGACCTGTTCATGTCTGTTTGGTCATCTGCTGCTAACACCGCCTCTTTTATGTGAACGCGCTGGATCGGGAAACCCTGGGTTAATTTACCGAGTTGATAACCAGCTTCGTGGTGCCGCTTATCCCGATCGCGGTTCTTAGGGTTAGTGAAGCCAGATAACGGAAACATAATCCCGGGTTTGTTGAACTCGCTTCGTGGTGCAGGACCCAGGTGTGTGTGTGTGTGTGTGTGTGTGTGTGTGTGTGTGTGTGTGTGTGTGTGTGTGTGAGTAAGAGAGAGACAGAGAGGAGAGGGTGTGTGTGTAGCTTAATTTGTAATATTATATTTAAATAATTTATTTATACCACAACTACCTTTTATTTTTTAAATACAGCAAGAAAGTGTCAGACACTCAGTGTGTGAAGTAAAAAAAACTGGTTAGAGCAGCTGACAGTTTAAAAAAAATCTCCGATGACCGGCAGAGAGAGAGAGAGAGAGAGAGCGCGTGTGTGCACAGTCAGCTACGCAATGAGGATTTTTTTTCAATCCGAGTACAGATATTGACTCGTATTACTCGTATAATACTCGTACTCGGCAAAAATGTACCGGAATGTTCCGTACCGGATACTCGTTTCAGCCGAGTATCCGGCTCAACCCTAGTATATAACACAAAAAAGACAAGACATTTAAAGACACAAGTAGAGAGCCACTCAAAAATTACCTCAAATTTACATATATTCAAATTCAAATATTCAAATGTACACATTTCAAACTAGAAATGTTCCAGCAGTTTCTAATACTTGAATAGAGAAAACAACTCACCTCATTCAGACAGAAATGGTATCCCCTTTCCGGCAGGCAAATTTCCTTTAAAAGCGTCCAAACTTGCCAAAAACAGAGAAATGCAGGCATGCAAAGTGCAAAGACTTTAAATTGCTCTGTGTAATGCTTTTGAAAAGATTTAGAAAAGATTTAGAAAAGACTTTATAAGATTATCAGCTCACATCTAAAGACTGTGGGTTCACAGTTTTTAGTCTCAGACTAAAGATTTTACAAACACTGAATCTTGTAGTGACACTATTTACAAGACTACAACTAGATTATTTTCTTCCTTCATCATCCTTTAAATGATACTACATGTACTAACCAGGGCTGGATGCTACCAGGAAAGTAGTATTACTGGCTTCATGTAGTAAAAGCAAGCAGGATCCTCCGGCAGCCAGCAGGGGCGACTCCACCGGCTGCAGAAAGAAAATGTTTCTCCTTCTCAGCTGATTTATTCCCCCAGTAAACACTTTCCTGATGGTCTCAGTCGCTAGTTTCAAGTCTTCTTCAACACAGCATGATGTTCATTTAGTAAATTATGGTCCCATTTAGAGGAACATAGACCAGGAAGCAGGGGAGGCTTTAGGGCGGGGCTACAAGCTGATTGACAGGTCTCCACCATGGCGACCTGTCAATCAGGACAGAGAGATGCTCTGTGTACCTCTTTTCCACTGTCCATTTTCAGCCTGCTTGGCTCGTTGAGTTTCCGATCCGTCGACATGGTTCTGTGTTGTGACTGATGGCTTCCGGTTTTCGGAGAACGATTTTATTGGTTGTTGATTGTTTTACGTCACTACGACTACGCTAGGACTTGCGATAATATCAAACATGTTTGATATGAAAGACTAGAGAAAGACTGGCATAAATCGGGTCGCCGACTACAGATTATCACCTCACATTTAACGATTGAGACGACGGGAGCGCGCCGAGACTTCAGTAAAGATTCCTAAAGACTGCTGGTCTTTAGTCTGGGACTGTGAAAATCCTTTGGTGTAAGCCCGGCATAAATTAGAACATGGCGCAACTTTCTCTAACGCAACTGACAAGCACAGACTTGTCTTGAGTTTTAAACCAATCACAACAGGGCAGCACTGTGGCCTGAGGTAAAACTTGATAGTTATATAGACCCAATGACTGTCAATGACACTTTTCATATACTCATACTGTTTAAGTAATGCAATAAAACTAATCTGTAAAAGTGGTATTTACTTATATTGTTTGCATAGAATGAATGATTGGGTAACAGTGTATAGCTTTTCAGCATTACCATTTACATATTGTGTCAAAAAAGGACAGATGGTTAAATAGGGGGTGAAAAGTCCATTTATACCAGAGTATAGAGACCAAAGCTAAACAGGGGAGGAATGAGACACCACTTATCCCCCACCTACAATGTTGTCCTTTCATCTCTTCCCAGGAGACTGTCTCATGAGGCCAAAATGAGTGTTTGTTCAAAGCCAACGACGGTCGCTCAGACTTGGCCTCACGTGACTCCACAATGACTGTCGTTACAACAGCCAGGAGCTGTAATGAACCAAGCGGTGTCCATCACCTTGTTAACGACCCAACAAAAGTTAAATAACTGAGACTCCCTGCCAGTCAGTCAGAACTGAGGAAGATCCTCGTACGAGAGGCAGAATATCTTCAAATATCTTGAACCACGTCCAGCTTGCCTTTGATTTTAACCGTCCTTCTGTGTTCTTTTTAGAGCTTCCTCTGCCTGGAGCATCAAACCCACCAACATCAGACACATCAAAAGCAGATTTTCTTTCCAAAACTGAAAACAAAAGTTGATGAATCTCCCACAGATATTACTTTTAGATTATTTTTGTAATGTTTTAGATTGTTTGATAAGTTTCTACTGTCCGTCTGTTATTTTCCTTTGTATGCTTTGTTTTGCCTTTTCTTGTTTCTTGACACTTTTGATTTAAATTGTTGTTATTATGTGGAAACAAGGAAGCCTAGTGGGGACTCATAAACAGAATAAATAATAATTTGATCAGTAGCATCTGATGAGATTCTAATGAGAACAGATTTCCACATTGATAAGAGACAAATAAAACATATGTGTATTATAGTTCAGCACTGTGCAAGACCACTGCTGCTTGTACCTGACAGTGCCGTGTATCATTACTCAAAAGGAAAACAATGGAAAATATAATGGATTTAAACCAATCACATGTGTAACATGTCAACCTACTGTAGTCAGTCAAATGGATGTAAAACTTGATTTCTCATAATTGCCACTATAAATAGGGTCTCTCTTGTCAGGAATTCATTTGGTTAATATTCAACCTGTTCTCATCTCAGGGCGTCACATATGGACACTTGGTCCACACTGTTCGCATTGCTTTTTAACGCCCTTCGTATCCTTTAGAGCTTTTTTTTGCATGTGTAGGGTTCCACACTCAAGTTAGCAAGGATAACTACGCAACATCTAGTAAAACTTTCAAAATACAAGTAGTGGTTTACATTGTTTAGTGTTACAGTTAGGTTAGGTTTAGGCACTTAAAGAACTACGTTACTTAGCATGGCTAACAACAACCAATGTTGATTTTTCGCTTTTACATAGATGAACACTGAATGAAAGTTAAGTTAATGGCGCACTCGACCACCCCAATCATCTCGTTACACGGGTTAAACAAGAACGCTAAAGGCTGCCATGTGCGTTAGTACCAGAGGCTGAAGGACGCGAGAAAGCGTAGCTATTTGACTTCCTGGGAATGGGAACAGGCTGGTTCTAAACACAACAGAGGGTGCCCCCAAGATTCTCCAAGTTAAATTAAAACTTTTTAAGACCTTTTTAATTCCACATAGGATGAAATTGAATGCAAACTTCACTGCCTTATAATGGAAAATCTGTATGATTTGTAAGCCTGAGAAAATAATGATTTACCAATTTACCTGAATTTAAAAGAGTGGCAAAATGCCAACATAGACATAGTCCTCATCTCATGCACAACTCTCTCTGCTGCTGTTGTAATGTTAACTGATCAGGAACCTACAGACAAGGTCTTCCAGCTCCATTGTTTCATAACCGCTCGCCATACTGTGATGGAATCGCATGCCTGTCCGCTCGTTGTGTTAACCTCAGAGCAGCTGCCCTCAGCCTTGTCCACCAACTTGTCCACATCTCTGGCCTTCTGAACTTCAGACACTTGCACATTCTGAGTCAACGAGCTTGTTAATAGTGCGTCAGAGACGTTTTCTTTCCTAACAACCTACTGATTCGTGGCAGAGCTTGGATGGTAGAGCTTGTGCACCGCGAACACTCCACATTCCAGAGTGTAAAGCTAAACACTGGCGTAAACAGTAATGTTACCCGTACTGTTGTATCACATCCAAGTCACATCAAACAGTATATTGTAAATGTCACACATTTGGTGTGGCGTGCAGGGCAGAGCAGGTTGTAGGACCCAAACGCAGGACACGAAGCCGGCAGGTTCAGTTCAGTAGTTTTATTAAACGAAAAGGCAAAGGCAAACAAAAAGCGAGCACACTTACAGGTGAGTGGCTGATAAATGAAGTCCAAAACAAAATCCAAGAGATAATCAGTCCAAACTCAAAAAATCCAGCAGGCAAACAAAAATACAAAATCCAAAAGACAGGGAATCCAAACACTGGAGGGAGACCGGACATAGGACACAGAGCACAAGCACAAGCACAAGCACCAGAACAATGATCCGACAGAGACAAGACAGAAACACCAGGTATACACACAGGGACTAACGAGCAGGGCGGGAGCAACACAGGTGACGGGATTCAGGGATAACGAGGAACAGGCAGGGAGCAGAGGAAAACAGAGACAGACATGCAGAGGAATCACAGGGGAACACAGGTTACAAAACACAAGACAAGACAGAACCCCAAAACCCAACATACCAAAATAAAGAATACAAGAACCAAGACTAAAGACGAACTAAAACCCAAACCCCCCAACAGAACACACACAGAACAGGATCGTGACAGTAATCTCTGAGGCCAGAACAGAGGGACCAGGCTGGGAACCTCAGGCAGGCGGCCCGAGGGCAGAGCCATGGGGGAACAGAGTTCGGGAGGCCGTCCCGGAGGACAACCGAGCAGATCAGGAAGGCAAAAAGTTCAGGAGGCCGTCCCGGAGGATGACCCAACAGGCCAGGCAGAACAGGGGGACAACACAGTTCAGGAGGTCGCCCGGGGGGGACGACCATGAAGCCGGGCAAAAACAGAGGGCAACAGAGTTCAGAAGGTCGCCCGGGAGGACGACCCAACAGGCTGGGTACCGGGGCCAAACAGAGTTCAGGAGGACGCCCGGGAGGGCATCCCAGAAGGACGGGCAGATCAGGAGGGCAACAGAGTTCAGGAGGTCGCCCGGGAGGGCGACCCAACAGGTCCGGCAAATCCGGAGGGCTCAGGACCTCAGAAGGCTGAACTGGGCTGGGGTCCACAGGCTGAGCAGCGAGGCTGGGGACCATGGACCGCACACGTGGAGCTGGAGTCGGTCTGACCACCGACTGGAGTCGTGGGGCAGGAACCGGCTGGGCCACCAACGGAGCTGGTGCTGGTCGAACCACCGATGAGGGAACAGGAGTCGGTCTGACCACCGACGGAGAACGAGGAGCAGGAATCGGCTGGGCCACCAACGGAGCTGATGTTGGTCGGACCACCGACGAGGAACCAGGAGTCGGCTGGGCCACCGGCGGAGCTGGTGCCGGTCGGTCCACCGACGGGGGTTCCGGAGCAGAGGTCGGCTGGGCCACCAACGGAGCTTGTGCTGGTCTTTTGGAGGCTCGCCGACCAGAACCACGTCGCCCTCCAGCTTGCCTTGCTGGAGGTGGATCAGGCGACGAACTGTCCTCCAGGCTAGCAGGCCACAGATTGGCTGCCCGAGTTTCCTCTGACTCCCTGGCCTTCATGGCGAAGTAGACCAGGAGAGTCATAGTCCCAGAGTTCTTATTGGAGGGCTCGGGCAGGCAGACGGGCAGGGCTGGCAGGTGGTTAGCAGCGCTAGCCTGGCCGGAAACAAAAAGGCCTCCCAGCATGCTGGGAATCAGGTAGGGGGCTAGCCGCCGAGGCGCTAGCAGGCCGGGAATCAGGCAGGGGGCTAGCAGCGCTAGCAGGCCAGGATTCCGGGGAACGCAGAGGAGCTGGTGAGAGCTGATCGCTGTTGCCTAGCCGTGGTGCACAGTTGTGGAGAAAACGAAGAGCCCATGGTGGTAAAGAGTCTCTCAACCACGGCTTGGCAGCAACTTTTCCATGAGCCAGTGACCCATAAGCCTCCCGCTCAGGATCAGTGATGGCCTCCTTCCACCAAACTTTCAGCTCTATCAAATCACACTCCAGTTCACACAGTTCATCTGCGAGGTCCGTTGGGTCCATAACTGGTCGAATCATTCTGTCTGACACAAACACCAGAACAATGATCCGACAGAGACAAGACAGAAACACCAGGTATATATACACACAGGGACTAACGAGCAGGGCGGGAGCAACACAGGTGACGGGAATCAGGGATAACGAGGAACAGGCAGGGAGCAGAGGAAAACAGAGACAGACATGCAGAGGAATCACAGGGGAACACAGGTTACAAAACACTAGACAAGACAGGACCCCAAAACCCAACATACCAAAATAAAGAATACAAGAACCAAGACTAAAGACAAGAACTAAAACCCAAACCCCCCAACAGAACACACACAGAACAGGATCGTGACAGTAAAGTCAAACACATAAAATATTTATTTATGATGTTACGGCATTTATCTAATCCTACGAAAGGACAAGAAAAGATTTAAGACCTTTGCAAAGAAAATGCAATACTTTTAAGGCCTTATTTTTAGAATATCAAATTTAAAACTTTTTAAATACCCCCAAAAATGCACTAATCTCCTGTTCTGATAGAAGTGATGAACCATCTGCAGTTGTGTAATAGAGGAACGCCGGAAATGAGAAGTAACTGCAATTGTGCAATTATTATTTTTATTTTCAGTCATGTTACCTGACTGTTAGTGAGTCTACTGAGGCTGCAGCAGTGGATGAAGCTCTCTGCTGTGATTCTCTCTGACCATCCTTCGTCTCTTAGTGATGTTATTCAGTGGGAGATGACACTGCAGCAGACTAACTGGTCAGGGAAGAGGCAGCCTGCTGGGCTGTGAGTCATGTCAATCTGGACTGCAGCGAGACTCCATCACTGTGAGGCAGTACAGAATGAGGATCCAGACTGCAGGATGACAAAATATCCCGTCACGCAGAGAAAGACACAGCCGGTATGCCAGGCATGTCTGGCTGAATCACACGCAGGCCCGCACATGCAGACACACACTCAGGCTTGGCTTCAAGCAGGAATGACTGGACTGAAGCTGCTGGCGGATGCTATTTTATTCTCATGTTCAGTTTGGCCATTTTCAAGTAAATTGTACAAAATCACAACACTGATCCCTCAGAAATATTACTGACAGAAAAACCTCTGAAGCAACATTTAGGCCTCGAGAAAATGCACGTTATATTTATCTCATCAACAGCTTCTACTAGACCTTATTTGAAACATTTCCAAAGTTAAATTAGCTAGAATAAATTATTTGTACTGTTGCTCTGGGTACATGCATTCAAATACAGGCTGATTAATGTGTTAACTGGAAATATGTATGAGGTGTCCTGGTACACACTTTTCAATGGGACCTGTCAGCCAATCAGATATAAATGTTCTGCACTTGGCCTCTGTGCTGGAGCTAGTTTTGACTGCTGGGAGATTTATGATGCAACTGCAAAAGCCAAATAAATTGGACCCGACACTGACACAAAAACAGACAGTGTGCCAGACAGCCATGCCGACCGAACCCCAGCATGGAGACAATGAAAGGGCAGGTGGTGATTCGCCCGTCCCAGGTTGTCAACATAATAATGAGGCATTGTGAAACTCGTTGGGCCGGCTGCCGCTGCTTTCCTCTGCCTTCTGTCTTCCTCTGAGGGTAGCGCGATGAGTTATTTTTCTGCAGCTTGGCACAGCATGACACATTCGGCTCCCCAGATGGTCTTCACCGTGATTCAGTTAGTCGCCTTGTCTGTTGCTGGGCAGCATGTACGGGCCAATGAAACATCACACACACTTCAGAGCTTAGTTTCACGTGGCGAAAACCAGCAGCCACCAACACAGGACATGATTTTTTTTCCCCCCAAGGATTCTCGCGAATTAGTTTTCAGGCCTGTAATGTCTGCCATTGTGATCTGTGGCGCCGGAGACATGGGGGCGGGGGCATGGGACTAATGATCAACCGAAAATGTTCCTCCTGTTACTGTCATTATGATTTTAAATTTAATTTATTATTCAATTGTAAATAAAAATGAAGTTTAAAATCTGCAAAAGTCAACAGACCTACTGAGTTTAAAATTACACATTTGACACAAAATAAAAACAAATGAGAAGCTTCTGAATGAGAGGTTGCAGTGGAAAAAAAGGTTTGTCTGAATATCTAAACTCTGCACATGGGCCTTGTTTAAAAGAGAAGACTACAAGAACACTTAAGAGAAATTAACTCAATATGAGAAAAGCTTTTATTTGATTTAACTATAAGTGATGCGGAAACTTTCAAAGCCTGGGCGTAAGCTTGCATGTCCAATCAATTTGTTACATCTAGTTAGTAATTCAATCCACAGTAAAACAATGGCAGAAGTCCTTGACACATCTAAAATATGTGTGACGACAACACGAAATAGCTGGGAGACATTTTGAATAAATCTATTCACAGCAGGTGTGATGTGATAAAAACATGACCAACTCAAACTGAAAGGGGTTCATTTCCATTAAAGTCTATATAAATCATATTATATCAAAGATGCTGTAGGATTTCTTCCTCATTAACTAACTGGTGTGCAGTGGGAACTGCACTCAGTGCTGCCAACGGTGGCTGGAATCAATATCACAGCAGGCTTCTACAGCGATGGATCCTCTCCTGCCCAGAGGGGAGTCACTGTATATTTTTATTACAGTGGGCAGGAAAGACTTCCTGTAGCAGTCCTTAATACTGTGGAGTCCTGATGTTAAAGACGTGTTTCTTTACAACTTTCATAGTAGTGCAGTCTTGCCTCGGTATAGTCTCTAATATTGTTTAAGGTTGTACACTGCAAAAACTAAAATCTTAGTAAGATTAGTTGTTGTTTTTTGTCTGAGATATTTGTCAGGCAGCTTTTATGTTAGAGAATTTCACTTGTTTCAACTTTTTTTGGCCTTAAGTACCAAGTGAAATATTCTTGTTCTGTTGGCAGACAATTTTGCTTATTTTAAGTAATATTTCCCCAATTTTAATGCTTTTTCTTGTTTTTGAGAGCTCAGTTTTTGCAGTGTAATGTTTCCATTTCAATCACTGAGTTTGGTAATATATAAAAGCTCTGTAGGAAGTAGAACCTCAAGCTAGTCTCAAGGACCACTGATATGCTGATCAGCAGATCAGTGAAACTTCGTTTTCCGCCCAGCTGACACCCAGGTGGAGGCATGCATCCAGTGCGTGACATTAACACCCGCCAACCGCCAAATACAGGTAGATTTCCCCCGTGGTAGGTAACACAGTCACTCCCACTAGCCACTTTAGCATGTTGAAAAATTGTAGTCTTGTCAAAAGACTGAAATAACAAACGAATTGCAATGTGACTCTACGACACTACAACTCCCATGAGTACAACCTGCACATGGTGTTTGCTCATTGGTCCATTAGTGAAGCATATTGTCTTGTGCGCTACTGAGCAACGACACTGTAAACAAGAAGACCTTGTGGAAATTAAACCTGCGGACTGGCCGTCGGACTGAGGGCTGTTTGGCCTGCCATTAATTATCAACTTAACCAGCGGAAGCGATGACAAAGCCAGCTTTTTAATAGCAAGTGAATCCACACAGGCGCGTCTCACTTTCTCACCTCTCTCGCAAAGGTGCGCACGCCAAATAGACTTTTGTCAAATTGAATATAAAAGTTGAATCTGTCACAGGGCAGCCACAGCCCGTCAGACCTGTGGACCGTCAGCCTCCCGTCTGCTTTCCTGATGGTTTGATGTCATCAAACGCGATTGGTCACATGCACACACACTTCAACATAGCGGTCAGTCAGTGCGTAAGTGTGCGTGGCCGAGCAGTGTGGAGAAGAAATGCACAGCAGAACAAGAGAAAGAGAAAAGGCAGGAGGAAAGGGCCCTTAACTGCCGTAAGATTACAGATATATTCATGATTAAGGGACGTGGTGTTACTACTAGCAGGGCTGCCCTTATATCACATCAAATCGTCCTAACACAACTACATTTCCAGAGTTGATTAGATGCAGAGATGCAAATCATTCTGGGAATTTTTATTTTTCAGTTTAATTTTTATCTTTTTAATTAATCTTTTACACCCCATGCAGCAGTTTTATTATATATAATAAGAAACTACTTTATTAATGTGTTTATCTTAATAGACTACATGTTTTCAAAAAATGAGCTTTACAAACAACCTTATCATAGCTAATGATAATATTAGGACATTTTAGCACACCATTGTCAACTTTAATCATATAAGACGTAATTTCCCCGAAAGCAAAAATTTGGCTAGTGAATTTGTTGTGTGGCTAGTAACTTTGGAAAATCACTAGCCACATTGGCTAGTGAGCAAGAAAGTTAATGTAAAGCCCTGCATGCATCACTGCCTGCCTGCCATTTAACTTAGAATGGATGTTAAGATGCCACATGATGCTCCACCTGGACAAGAACAATATGGGCTGAGTTCAGCGCAATCAAAACGTAGCAAAATGTTGTTTGTTTTTTCAACGGAAACGGTGGTTTCCTGAACACCATGCTGTGTACACAACAGTTAATTTCCCTGCCTTTTTAACACCGTTGTGTTTACAAACTTTTTGCAGCTGATTGGGTAACACCTGAGACACACCCACGAAACGGGAGCAATCATAACTCGAAGCCTGTTGCAGAATGTTGTGCAACGTTTCAAGGAAACATGCCGTTCAATCTGAAAACATTGCAAACTGGTGCAAAACGTTTTGAGATTGGACTTGCCCCTGGTGTTCACGCCAAGGGAAAGGATTACTTCAATAGAAACAGCACAGTGTGGCAGTGCCAAAAAGGACAGCAAGAAACCTGGGTGTGGAAGATGGACTGTCATTCTCAACACAGTAAAAGCCAGGTCCTGTAGATTCCTCCAGTACATTAGGAGGATCCACCCCCTCCTCATTAGAAAGGTAGATCAGGTGTTCCAGGCTCTTGTCATTTCCTTGCTGGACTACTACTACTCCCTCCTTGCCGGAGCCCCTGTGTCTGCCATCAGGCGATTGATCAGAAGACTACCGCCTAACTACTGTTGAACCTCCCAAATTTCTGCCATACTACACTGGCTCCCTGGCTCTGGGGCTGGTCTACAGGGCAGTGAAAAGAACTGCTCCTTCCTAACTACAGAAAAAAATAAACTGAAGTACTTGTACTGTAGCTCTCTGGACATTCTTTTACGGTTTAATGCTAATGACATCTAGCTCGTTTCTTCGGAATGTTGTTTGTAATGCTGTGGACAAAAGCGTCTGTAATGTAATTTCATGAAATGTTATGTACTACCAATACAGATGTGGTATATACCAAACACTGTAGACCATATCTGTAGGAAATGTACCTATAGAAACTGAGCTGAAAAACAACGTTACGATACTGGCTGCATTGTTTGTATTGAAGTGATGTCTAGGAGGAGCAGTGAGGAAACATTACTAAGCACAAATGAAGGCCAAAATAATCATGTCACATAAAATGGTCCAAATCACTGGATTGTTACGATAATGACCCTCTCTAACTTTTTCACTTAAAACCTCGAGTGAACTGAGTCTAAACATTAGTTCAGCAGATGAGTTCAGGCCTTCACAGGCTGCCACTGCTGTGTTTTTGTGATTAGCACTTGTGCTGTCACCAAGGAGAACCTGTAAACTGCGGCTGGCCTGGTTAACCTGGTCGTGTTAACCTGACTCCGTACACCTCACATTATTCTGCGTGGAATTGTTTCAATTACCCAGGCTCCAGGCTTGTGACTCAGTACATTTTGTCACCTCTGAAAACATGCTCTTCAGTATATACAGTGTTACTTCTCTGCACATGAAAATAATGCAACAAGTGAAAAAAAAACTTTATTTAACAAAAAAAGTAAATTTAGCTGTATTAATGAGTAATGCATGCATGAAGGGATACTGCTGCCCATTACTGGTGCCTTGTTATAATCAAAAAACATACCAAATGTTTCCAAGTAGGGGTGGTATCAACTGAAACGGCCCAGTATGGAGTGGAATGGAAATGTCTCCAGTGAAACCAGTGCTTCATTCAGTACTTTTTGTAGCCAGATCACGGCAAAAAATGACTATTTGTATGATTTTACTTGCAGCCAAACACACAAAAGCAACACTCCAAAAACAAGAGAAGAGCACATGTGCCAAGTCCATGCCTGATCTTAACAGCTGCTCACCTTGCAGTCTCAGGCATATTTGTCAGTGTTGCAAGTTTATTACCACAAGCTTGGCTTTCCATTGGTTTAATCTTCTGGTATCATTTAACACTATTCTGTACAGTTTTATTTGCTAATCATCCCCTTATTGAGACTGCTTAATGATCTGATTCTTTATCGATACCACTATCGGTACTTTAGGCTACTATTATTTGGTGACTGTTATTTGGTAAAGACCAGACCCAACGGGCATGAGGTAGGTGTGCACGATATGAGGAAAATATTCAATGTGCGATAACGTTGTAATGAACGAAATGCCGTTTCTCATGGCCCAGTGTGCTAAAAACAATGCCACAATAGTCTATTCAACTTACAAGACAAGACACAAAACAAAAATTAGACAAGCTGGCCAGCCAAAAGAAAGAATGACATTTATTGTTTAATGCAGCAGTCATTAAACAAAAGTTGTGGTGAATCTTTTGGGATTTTTAAAATAAGACGGCAATTTCATAGACGAGACGGTTGATCTGTACTGTCAGGGGAGTAAGAATGGTGGGACTGGATCATTATGAAGTGCGTAGCCTAAAGTGCAACCCCTATCTGAAGTATGTTCACCTGTATAGCCTATCTCTAGCCTATTTAAATAATAGCAGCATCAGAAGTAGGCTACTTAACATTAGCAAAGCCCTGATGGCTACTTAAATAATAAGCTTGGGAAATATAGACCAGTAGCTGTAGCAGCCCAATAACAGCTATGTAAACAGTGTGTAAGTGCCGTAGCAGCACGAACATTTATAGTGAGTGGACAGTAGCCTATTGCATAATGTGAGATATGTAGCCTGCATATGAAGTCTGACATGCAGGAAACAGTGTCCATACACTTTGACTGTTTAAGCACCAAGCATCACCGATGTAAACACACAGAGTCCTCCTCCTCTCATCTCGCCAGAATAGGGTGCGCCCGCTGCATGCTCCAGGTCATTGATGGGTCAGGTCTGTGTAAAGATGTCGGCTTAACAGTCTTCAATTTCCCGGTGTTTTGCAGCATGACTCCCATTTCCTCCAGACCGGACATTTACTGGGAACAGCCTTACATCCAAGCTGGGCCAGCATGGCTCTATCCCGGCTTTCTTCTCTCTCCTCTGGAGCGATCACCTGCCGTGGTGCCTGGTCTTTTTTGATTAAAGCCTACATAAATATGTCTATTTGAGCAATAGTATGCTACCAACGGAAGAAGAAAGGTATTGCGAGGGAACGCAAAACATATTGCAAGAGAATGCAAAAGTATTGCAAGGTAACGCAAAAGTATTGCGAGGGAATCCAAAAGTATTGCGAGGGGACACAAAGTAGTCCTCAAAGAAAAGTTTCTAGTCCTCAAAAAAATATTCCTCATTGAGCCCTCGGAGCCACCATAGGTTTGCAACTAATGACTAAAGGCTGGGATCTTCCACAATTTTCCGTTGTTTACTTTAAACACATGCATAAAAAATGTCTTAAATTTGTTTCCCACAACTTATTTGGTCACTAAACTATTTCACTCCTCCTCTCTCATTCAGATATAAAAACATTTGCGAGCTGTAGTCTTTCTCCGTATAATACTACCCTAAGGATGACCTAATTGGGATGAGGAGGATCTGATACAATTTCCCAGTACGTTTATGTAACAGCTATTTGAAACAAGAAAAAAATAAAAAAGACAACCTTGCTTGTCCATAACAATAAAAAAAGGCTTCCAATCAACTACTATTGCTTCAACACGGGGCATTTTATGTAAGGTATCGAAGTAAGTACTCTAGTGGTATCAATATCACTTTAAGGGTAATGCTTTTTGTACTGGTATTGTAAAAATTTAAACGATACCCAACTCTATTCCTTAGTGATCGTGCAAGCCAGACTGAACTGTTCTTGTATGCAGCGTAAAAGCACTCTTTGAGAAGCTAAGGACATGTCACTGGAGTTCATGTAAACTGGGCTGCCATGTTGGAAGGGCGATAAGTCATCTTTTGGATTGGCCTAACTTTTACATTGCACATACAGGTGCAGTTTGGTTACAGGCCACATTTTTACTTGCCAAGGAGATGTTATGTGGTTCCACAGGTTGACACAGCTGGCTTCAACAAACGCATCATTCTGAAAACAGATGATACAGTCTGTATTACTGTAAAACCTAAGTAGTTTGGAAGTTTGCAGTGTTTAAATATGTTTTTTTCTTTGCAGGCTTTTATGACTCCCTTTGCTCTGCTGTCGTGTGTGTGTGTGTGTGTGTGTGTGTGTGTGTGTTAGTGGGTGCTAACACACACAGCTTGATGCGTTAACTATTCCCCTCATCCGTATCCACATCAATAAATCCACAAGGACCACTAGTAAAAAAAATGTATTCAACCACAGTCCTCCATTCCTCAAATATTACCAATATAAATACACTCTAAATTATCTACACACTTTAAGTGCAAGAAATCAAACAATAAACTTACTGCATTACAGTATATATGAACTGTAAATACATCAATCAAATACTATAAATTTTCCTTCCAGTTTCTTCTACATCAAATGTAATTTACTGTTTTACATATGAACTTAAACTGCAATCAATAAGCTCCAATAAGCAATAATAAGCTCTCAATAAGCTCTCAATAAGCTCCTACACTGTGTGTGTGTGTGTGTGTGTGTGTGTGTGTGTGTGTGTGTGTATGTGTGTTTTGTGTGTGTGCATGTGTGTAGTGGAGGAGCTGAGCCCTGCCCTAGTCAAACACAACTCACAGAGCAGAGGAGGAGGCTGCATACACAGTGATAAATTACAGCAACACCATATTTCCTTTCCGGCTAATCTCTTTTCCCGGTTTCATCAAGTACAGATAAGAAAATTAACCTCATAATAATAAAATAAAATAATCTCCAGGTCGGAGGAGACCACTGTCCACTGTCAAGTGAACTCTATAGCAGTTAATTTGTGGTGTGAACACCATTTGGACCAATATCAGGAAACACACTATATCAGGAAACACACATTCTATCTGTAATTTTATTGGGTAAAACGTTTTCTCTTGCTGTTTTGGGGACTGGTGAACTAGTAACGCATTTGCTACCTAAATGTCAAGGACAAACTTAGATTTCCTCTTGAATGTTTAGGCTGAGGAGAACATTTTCACACAGGGGTGTTCAAAATATTCTGCAAAAAATGAAGGGAAATGGATTCCAGCAAACAGTTGACCAGGGTCATGTGAAAGTTAAAAAACTGTAAACAATACATCAAAGTAATGTAGTATGAAAGCATTTGGAGGTTTGGGGTTTTTTTACCTACCGACTACTAAGACCAATAATCAAAAGCCATTTCCTCCACGTGGCTTTTATTAACATTTCTAGAACGTTTGAGTTTTGCCTTTGTGAATACAAACAATGTATTGGCTTGATTCAGGAACTGGACCTTTAGGTGTGAACCCCAAAGTTGTGTTAAGGACCAGTTTTCTAGGGGCATCCCTGTTATGACCTGGCTCAAAAGGCCACAACAAAAAGGTAAACATCTAACAAAATATATTTATTTAACTCAAACATCTGTGGTTTCAGTAGTGTCTGCGCATAATGATGGATGCATGAATAGGTGTTGTACTATACAAGAAACAAGATAATAACAAAACAACAGTCCAAAAAACCAAAGAAAACTAAACCAAAGGTGGACCCTGGGGAAAGAATCAGAGGAGAGACAGCCCACAGGGAAGTCTGACTCCTCAGCTTAGCAGCAACCTCCTAAAGAATGAGAAGTTATACATAGCCTACTCAGGGAGACAGAGATAGGTCACTTCCACACATGACCCTATGGGGCGTCACACCACCCACATCTCTGATTTGTTCATGATTCAAATAGGTCTGTGCTTGATGACAACTGGGGTGAGTTCAATCTCAAAACTTTTTGCAACATTTTCAGTTTGAACGATATGTTTCCTTGCAATGTTGTGCAACGTTCCCCAATGGGCTTCGAGGTATGTTTTGTCCCGTTTTAGTGGGCATGTCACAGGTGTTACCCAATCAGATGTGATAAGTTTGTAAACACAACGGTGTTAAAACTTAGCGGTGATACACCAGTTGACACTGAGTGGTTAGGACAAAAAAGTGACTTCTTCTCTTACACAGAAACAAACATAGTGTCGCACTAGCATGCTATATACAACGTAGCACATAGGTGTGGTTGTCAAATAGCAGAACAATAAGAGTGACATTTTTGGTGAGTTTTCGTTCAGCAAAAATATCAGATTAGAAGTTTGTCCAACACTTTTGTTTACAACCAAACAACTGCAAAATTAATGACGTACTTTTTTGCAGCAAATTATCATGCGAACATGGTAAACATTACCTGCTAAACCTCAACATGTTTAGATTGCTGTTGTGAGCATTAGCACGTTGACGTTGCCATTTAGCTTAGAGGACCCCTGTTTCCAAGTACAGCATCACAAAGCTGCTAGCATAGCTGACTGTTTGGTGTTGCATAATTGACAGGCGTCTCTGGCTATATCACAGTGACCTCATCTCTAATCTAATCTCACCCTGGCTTCCTCCCTTTTCTGAACACAGTAAAGATTAATATCCTGTTGGAAGGGTTCTTTATTGTTTATTGTTACCTAAAGATGAGAATGTACCATTGTTACTGACTGTCTTGAGCAAGTATACGCTACAGTCCTGCTCTGATTTTTGCAGTTTTGCCCCCACCAATCCTTAATAACCAGCTCCTCATTTTCCCTGACATTAAAAAGAGATGGAGTTTTCTTCACACCACACGCCACCAAATTCTTCACCTCCTCCCAGCAGGCTGATTCATTTTTTTTAGCTATCAGTCCTACTACTGTGTCGTCACAACCACGCATTGCCCACGCATGTGTGGCGTGCACGGCCATTCATTCATAAGAGAAGAGGGAGTCGAGCAGCAGAGGACTGGGCACGCTGCCCTGCGGGGGCCCTGTTTTCTTGGTGTGAGTGGTTCAAGTGTGACTTCCAGCTCGTACTGCCTCGGGCCTGTCCATCACAAGGTTTAAGATCCAATTGCAGGTGCTTAGTGCCAGACAGCTTAAGCTCCTGCATTTGACTTAGGACAGTGGAAGGAATGATTTTCAATTTAATATGAAGTCAACAAACAACATTGTTTAAATAGGTGGAGC
This sequence comes from Lepomis macrochirus, assembly GCA_024633595.2. Classification (NCBI taxonomy): domain Eukaryota; kingdom Metazoa; phylum Chordata; class Actinopteri; order Centrarchiformes; family Centrarchidae; genus Lepomis; species Lepomis macrochirus. The sequence continues at coordinate 576,745 of JALXJV020000014.1, read as the reverse complement.
TTTTCCCCCCCGAATCTTCTCTATATCTACTGAGACACAGGCCGGGGATCGAGTGCGGTACAGAGTCTTTGATATGGGTCACAGCACCTTAGGCTGACAAGTGTGAGAGCTACAGGGTATCTAGAGGGATACTGGTGCAGACAGGTGGGGATTACAGCCTGAGCCAGGACAGGTTAAATATGTCAGAGCAGATATAGTGAATATGTATCTGCCAGGTGACTAGAACAACCACGCCAGCGATGCAATTGGGGCATGGCTGGCAACAGGCTTTTGCACACACATTAGAGAGTTCTCAGCCCAGCTGCCAGCATTGGTGTCAGGTAGTGGACGTTTCAGGCAGCAAGGGATTCCCTTGCCAAAACAAGCGTAAAATCTGTTTTACTGAGCTGGCAGTCTGTAGTGTTTGGTACATGAAAACTTTATTTAACTTTACACGATCCAAATCAAAATCACCCTGCATCACGTATAGGTGACGTGCTTTGGGGACAAATAAAGTGACTGATTGATGTAAACACTTTAATCTGAATCACTGGGAAATGGCTGGCTGAGACAGCTGAACACACCACAGCTTATGAAAACAAACAAATGGACACAACACAAGCAAATGAAGAAAACGCCTTTACATTTTTGACAGCACAAAAACTCAACAAAATATTTGCCAATGGTCACAACCACAAATACAGAAACACTGTGAGTCATACACAACGGGACAAACCATCTTTGAGTGAATAATGAAATATTTGACTTTGACAACCAAAGGTTTGCCCTCTGTTTAGTTAGTCTATTTCAGCATTACAGCTGTAATGGAGTGCTTAAAGGTTTTTTACAACCGCTAACATCCTTTTGTCCAATCAGTAGTCACATATTCAAAACTCTGAACACAGTTAAGCCCCACATCGGCCTGTTCATACTAGGGTTGAGCCGGATACTCGGCTGAAACGAGTATGAAACATTGAGAAATAGCTGACCTATTGTAATTTGGGTGAAATAGATCATCACAGCTTCCTTCTCAAGTCAGAAGGAAGGTAAACGTATTTGACAGTATTTTTACACGTTAAACTAAAAGCCACCTAGGTTGTGATCACTGGCTGCAATTTCATTTTACTAATAAAGCTTTTACATCTGTAATTCTGTCACTTACATTTTTTCTACTCTACATTATATAAAGATGTACATAGACTTTTACATAGTTTGTTGCCAAAAATGCACACATTCGACTGCTCAAGCTAAAAATGTAGGGTGGTTTACAGCAAAAGGAAATTGAAATACAAAAAGCAATAGATTTCACACTGTCTGCTGGATACAGGTCCAGCTGAAACCATCCATCCATCCATCCATCTTCATCCGCTTATCCGGTGTCGGGTCGTGGGGGCAGCAGCTCTAGCAGGGGAGTCCAAACTTCTCTTTCCCAAGCCACATTAACCAGCTCTGGCTGGGGGATCCCAGGGCGTTCCCAGGCCAGTGTGGAGATAAAATGTCTCCACCTAGTCCTGGGTCTTCCCCGAGGCCTCCACCCAGCTGGACGTGCCTGGAGCACTTCCCTAGGGAGGCGTCCAGGAGGCACTGGACGCACTCCACTACTTGGAAAGAGACTCCCAGCCATCACACCCTACCAAGTTTGCTCACCCAATCTCAGTCAATAAACTGCTTAACTGCTGCCTTGCCTCCGTGTCTGCATTTGGGTTCTAGCTTAACTCCTGACAGTACAATCCGGCCAGGATGAACCCAGCAGACTTGGAGGCCTTGAAACATGCAGCCCCAACCGCAGCCCCAGCCGCAGCCTCAGCCGCAGCCCCAGCCTCAGCCCCAGCCTCAGCCGCAGCTCCGGCCGACCCACTTCTGACCCAGCCAGTTGCCTCCTTGCACCCCAGCAGATCGGGAACCTTGGGTTCCGACACCTGAATGGTATGATGGGAATTTGGGTCAGTGCAAAGCCTTTTTGATGCAGTGTAGTTTGGTTTTTGACCAACAGCCCCGGACCTACTCAACCGACCGATCCAGGATTTCATACCTGATGGGGCTGCCCAAAGGGGAAGCACTGGCCTGGGCCTCAGCTCACTGGGACCAACCATCTGCTACGACTGCTTCTTACACCGCCTTCACCACTGAGATGCATAAGGTCTTTGATCATCCCATTCGAGGTAAAGACGCTTCTAAGAGACTCATGGTTCTTCGGCAGGGGGCACGCAGTGTAGCAGAATATGCTATCGAGTTTCGCACCCTAGCAGCTGAGTGTGGCTGGAACAGTGAAGCACTACAGGCGGCTTTCTCTCAGGGATTGTCTGAGTTAATTAAGGATGAACTTATTTCGTACCCCGAGCCCACTAACCTGGATGATTTAATCTCACTACCTATTCGTGTGGACAACCGGTGCCGTGAGCGGCGGAGAGAGAAACAGCGGGGCTGGAGCCGAGACTTCTCCATGCGGAGGACTACCCGCTCTCCGGAGGGGGATAGACCAGCCAGGCCTCAAGCCTCCAACCCCAGCCAAGAGGCACCGCAGCAGGAGAACCCTCCTGGCGTCGAGCCTATGCAGCTGGGTCGGTACCACCTCGATGCAGAGGAGCGCCGCAGAGCCAACGACTGTTGCCTTTACTGCGGGCTGCAGGGCCATTTCATCGCCACCTGCCCACAGCATCCGTTAAACAGACGGGCTCGCTAGGAGAAGGGCGGGTTCTGGCGAGCCGAACAGCTTTACCTTCCCATCCCAGAACCCAACTTCATGCCACTCTCATCTGGAAAGGTCAGTCAATTGATGTACTTGCTCTTATTGATTCTGGGGCTGATGAGAGTTTTCTTGATCGCAGACTGGCCAAGCAGTTGAGGCTTCCCTCTGAACCACTAACAGAGCTGTTGGAGGTCAGCACGCTTGATGGGCGTCTCCTCGCTACTGTCACAAACCAAACCAGCCCCGTACATCTCCAGTTGTCTGGTAACCATCATGAGGAGATAAGATTTTACTTAATTGACTCACCTTTTGTTCCTGTTATCTTGGGCCATCCCTGGCTGGTAAAACACAACTCCAGTAGTGACTGGACCTCAGCTAAGATTACTAGTTGGAGTACCCGTTGCCATACCTGTTGTCTGCAGTCTGCCTTGCCCCAATCTCTCTCCCGCCAGATTGCCAGCCCACCCACGCCTGACCTCTCTGTTGTTCCCAAGGAATATCATGACCTCCGGGAGGGTTTCAGTAAGCAGCAGGCTGTCATGAGTCGGTTTCACCCTCAACCCTTTTTTCCTGTGTTCCAGTTGTTTTTCCCCCTTCCCTCCTGTCTTTGTTAGTAGTGTCTGTCTCTGTGTGTGTGTGTGGGCGTGTCCAGACCTGGCTCTTCCCCGCCTGCAGCACTCCGCACCTGCGATGCATCTACAATCAAACCCTGCAGTGATAAAGCCCTGGTTCAACCTCCACTCTTCGCCAGTTCGTCAGTTACCTTCAGTGTTTTCCGTGTGCGGAGTTGCTGCCTGCCTGTCCGTCCTCTAGTCACCAGCCTGTTACCCTCAGTCCGCCAGCCTGCCTGTCTGCCCTGAACTCCCTCCTGAACTACTTGTCGGATCACCTCCAAGCCCGGAAACCTCCTATCCTCTGGAACCTCTGCTCCTCTCTATACTTAAAATAAACCGGACCTGTGCACTGTCAATCTTCCTGTGTCTGCTTTTGAATCCTTTCTGTGTTACATAACACAGGCGCCTCATCCCTACCACCTCATCACCCCTACGACTGCGCCATAGACCTGCTGCCTGGCAACTCCCTTCCCAACAGTCATCTGTATAGTATCTCTAAGCCAGAAAGAGAGGCTATGGAGACCTATATTGAATAATCCCTGGCTTCTGGGATAATTCATCCATCCTCATCACCCTTAGGAGCAGGCTTCTTCTTTGTGGAGAAGAAAGACAAGACACTTCGTCCCTGCATAGATTATAGGGGTTTGAATAACATAACCGTTAAGAATAAATACCCCTTACCGCTAATGAGCTCTGCTTTTGACTCCCTCCAGGGTGCCACCATCTTTACTAAGCTGGACCTCCGTAACGCCTATCATCTGGTAAGTATTAGGGAGGGCGATGAGTGGAAGACCGCCTTTAACACCCCCATTGGACATTTTGAGTACCTGGTGATGCCCTTTGGGCTCACCAATGCCCCTGCAGTTTTCCAGAGCCTGATCAATGATGTTCTTAGAGACATGTTGGGGAAGTTTGTTTTTGTGTATTTGGACGACATTCTGATTTTTTGCAGTAATCTGTCTGACCACATCCAGCATGTCCGTCAAGTGCTCCAACGACTCCTGGAGAATAGGTTATTCGTCAAGGCTGAGAAATGTGAATTCCATGCCTCCACAGTCTCGTTTCTTGGCTATGTCATCTCCAAGGGTCAGGTAACAATGGATCCTGTCAAGGTGAGAGCAGTCCAGCAGTGGCCCAGGCCAGAAAATAGGAAACAACTGCAAAGATTTTTGGGCCTTGCCAACTTCTACAGACGTTTTATCCGCAACTATAGCCGTGTTGCTGCTCCTTTAACCACTCTTACCTCTACTACTAAACAGTTTCAGTGGACACCAGAAGCTGAAGGAGCATTTGCGGATCTGAAAAAGCGCTTCACGGAGGCCCCCATCCTCACTCAACCAGACCCCTCCAGGCAATTCGTGGTGGAAGTAGACGCCTCTGATGTAGGGGTAGGGGCGGTACTTTCACAGCGGTCAGTAGAAGACGGGAAACTTCACCCGTGCGCCTTTCTTTCTCACCGTCTCTCTCCTGCAGAATGCAACTATGATGTGGGTAACCGTGAGCTGCTGGCTGTCAAGTTTGGCTTTGGAGGAATGGAGGCACTGGCTGGAGGGGGCGGAACAGCCATTCGTCGTTTGGACAGACCATAAGAATTTGGAATATATCCGTTCAGCCAGGCGCCTCAACTCCCGCCAAGCCAGGTGGGCCTTGTTTTTTGGTCGATTTAATTTCACTCTGACCTACAGGCCTGGCTCCCGCAACATCAGAAGATGGAGACAGCGCTGCGTTGTCTGGTGTCCTCCAACCCGTCCACTTGGGCCTCTCAGCTTTCATGGGTGGAGTATGCCCTAAACACCCTGCCTACTTCAGCCACAGGATTGTCTCTGTTCGAATGCCTATATGGTTACCAACCCCCCTTTTTCCATCTCAGGAAAGGGACATTCCTGTGCCCTCAGTCCAAGCCCACATCCGCCGTTGCCGCCGGACCTGGATTCGGGCCCGTTCAGCTCTTCTCAAAGCCTCAGGTTGGTACCAACGTTTTGCCAATCGCCACCGCATCCCGGCACCCAACTACTCTTTGGGAGATAGGGTTTGGCTGTCCACTCGAGACTTACCCCTTAAGGTGGACTCCAGGTTCATTGGCCCATTTGTAGTGGACAGAGTTATCAACCCCTTGGTGGTCAGGCTCAAACTGCCTCGCTCCCTTCGGGTCCACCCTTCGTTCCATGTCTCACGCATCAAACCGGTTTCCACCAGCCCGTTGGCTCCTCCCCCTCCTCCTCCGCAGGTGATTGATGGCTTCCCCGCTTATACGGTCTGCTGGATTTTGGACTTGCGCCGTCGTGGTCATGGGTTCCAGTACCTTGTCGACTGGGAGGCCTATGGCCCTGAGGAGCGGAGCTGGGTTCCCCGCCAGCTGATCCTGGATGCCTCCCTCATCAGGGACTTTCATAGGCTGCACCCTGACAGGCCCGGTAGGGCACCCAGAGGCGCCCGTCGGGGAGGGGGTACTGTCATGAACCCTGTATCTCTCAACTTCTGAGTTTGGGACTGAGTGTGTTTTGGCTTGTTTTTGTGTTTGGTTTTTTTTCTCCTTTGGGTGAGTGAGGCATGCTTGGTGGGTGTTTGTGGGTGTGTTCTGTTTTTTCTTAGTTTTCTGAGTCCTGGGCGTGTCTGGGTTCCTGAGTTGGCACTTGCTGCACCTGCTGATAATCACGCACCTGTTCCTGATCAGCCATCCCTACTTAAGGAGAGATCAGACTTCCATTCCCTGCCAGATTGTTAAGTCGCATACCATAGGTCAAACCTTAGCATCTTGCCTCAAACCTGTGAATCTTGAAACCATTTTTACTAACATTTTCTCTACCTGTCTCCAGATCTCCTACTCAGCCAGCCAATTCCAAGTCCTTCAAACCTGAGAACCGAACCTTCTGACCATACTCCAGCCAACCACGCCAACCAGCCAGCCCTCCCACTCCACTACTTGGAAAGAGACTCCCAGCCATCACACCCTACCAAGTTTGCTCACCCAATCTCAGTCAATAAACTGCTTAACTGCTGCCTTGCCTCCGTGTCTGCATTTGGGTTCTAGCTTAACTCCTGACAGTCCCCCCCCCCACTACCCTAAGGTGTAGGGAGGCAACCCTCTCGTTCACCAAAGTGAACTCCAACGTAGTGGCGCTCAGCTGGGGGCTTGTGAGTATTCCTATACCCGGCGCCTCACACCCTGGGCAACTCCAGAGAAGGATAGACTCCCGAGAACCAAGACTGTCCGTGGAGGCTAGCCCTACCAGATCTAATTGGTAGTACTCCATCTCCCATACAAATTCCGGCTCCTTCTCCCACAGATGTTCCACTTCCCCAGAGCCAGCCTCTGCTGCCGGGTCTGGTCTGTCGAGGCCCCTGACCTTCACCGCCACCCATGTGGCAGCACACCCGACCCCTGTGGAACTTCCTATGGATGGTGGGTCCAAAGGATGGAGAGGTGGGTGCAGTTTTTCTAATGCCATCAACTGTTTGTATTTAGAAAGTTGTTGTGCTATGATTGATTGACCTGTAATTTATAATCAGATTAAAACATTGAGCAGGTCTAACTGGAACTGTTCTGGACTGGTTTTCTTCTTATTTAGCCAAAAGAAAACATATGTTGATTGATTTATTTCACAAACTGCTGAGATTAAACATGGAATAGCACAATGATCAAACTTGTGACCTGTTCTATTTACCCTGTACATGTTACCATTGGGATATATCATCCGTCACCTCAGCATCTCCTTCCATAGCTATGCAGACAGTGCACAGCTGTACCTGCCATTATAAGCCTCTTGACATTTGCAAACTCACTGACTGCCAGCCAACTATTACGGGACCACGCCATCTCAAGCCTGCCTGCCTCTTGCTCTGGTCAGCTCCACCAGCCACCACTTCAGCACGTTTGTTAATAAAGACTGTGAACTTTTACATCACCTACTGTGTTCTGTGTCTGCCAACACAAAACATGACACTGAACATCCCATAACTTACAAAAATTTAAAGCTGACAAGACCGAAGTTCTAAAAATGTCTGAACATGTCTCAAAACATACACAAACGCAATCAAATACATCCACTCCATGAAAATCTGTGTGTTAGCTTGTACTATAGCTTGATCCTGGAGCAACATGCAAAGAAAGTAGTCCATGCGTGTTGTTATCAATTGAGAAGCTTCTCCAAAATATTAAAAGAAACTGATTTCTGCAATGCCTAGTTTAATTTTCTGAACAGCTATGGAGCAGTTCCAAAAAAGTCAGTCAGACTACTGACCAGAACAAACATATTTTAAACATCACACCAGTCTTGGCTTAATTACACTGGCGTCCGCTCTCCTTTAGCAAATGCAGACACAATACGAAGGCAGACAACTGCAAAATAAAACAGGAAAAAAAAACCCAAAACTGTGACATTTACAGAATGGACTTTCTAAACATTTGATATCCAGCACTTTATCATGAATTTTTATTATTTAGCGACTTTAGAAGACTTGTGAAGAGGAGCCCAGACTCAGTGACCCCGTCTCCTTGTAGGAAGGAGATATGGTCTTTGGAGGGGGTAAGTTAACCCTCCCTTCACAGCTGTGTACCCATACCCAGCTCATACCCACCCTCCCCTTGGCTCTGTGAGCGGCTGTCTAGGACAGATTACACTGGCAGGCACCCAGGCCGATGCCAGGCCCTTGTCAACAGAGCAGCCTTTGTGCTGAGATGACAAACCACAAAGTCAAGCCAACATCTGCAGGATAAAGGGCTGGAGGGGTGGTAAGGTCAGCCGAGGGGAGGAAAGGCCAGAGTGGAACAGAAGGACAGGAGACAAGAAGGAAGAAAGGCTCCAACAGCTCAATGTATTGCAAACATTATATTAAAGAGCTTGTTTTGGATAAAATTCTTTTTTTTACTGTACATGTACTAGAATAAGCTGCACAAAGTGACTTTAACCTTTGGCAGCTCCTAGTAGTACTGAGAAGTTACTGTTGGAGGCTTTATGGTTGTATTTCTTATACAGTCTAGTGACATTAGCAAATGTTTGTCTTACCCATCTATTGTTAAATAGGTAACGAACTACTGAAGAAGGAGCCACCCAATCTTCAGTGCTCTAGTGCATTGGATGTTTGGGAACATTTTCTATACTTACTGACTGGAAGCATCATCAATACATCAGTAAACTTCTTGACCTCTGCATCAATACACCTATAAGGATTTCTCTTCAGCAGCTACGCTAGCTTACACACTGGGCAATGGGGATAACTGCCGCAGATCTACTAGGCCTTGAAAGCCCCAGTCTTACTGTGTGTCAACTGGTTTGTGCTAATTTCATTTAAATGTTTTTGGGAGAATGCATCAATGATGCATTTTATTACAATTAACATATGCTTAACATGATTTAAGTGAAATATTCCATGTCTTTAAGTTGAATTTTTCACAGATGAAATTTGTTCCACATGTGATAAACTCTATGTGATCGTCCAAAATGTTCATATCGTATGTACTGCGCCTTTCCCTCTAGCGTATCAGAAGTGGCAATATTATAAATATTATATATTATATTATAACAGAACTGAAAGCATAATAAAAATATGTATGTATGGATGAACACTGCTGCAACTAATAAAAATATTAATGAGCAAGTTAGTTTTAGGGAATGCCAATTAGTAAGCAGTGACAATGAGACTAACGATACTGCTTGCTCTATAATTTACCAGTTATTAATTTTAAAATGATACATCACAACAACAGCATGTTTGATGAATTGACCTCTGTCACTGATTAATTGATTTCTTTTGACATTTTAAAATGTAAAAGTTAAGTATGGATACATGAAGGTAAGAAGAAGAACTATGTTCATGTATAAGCCATTCAACTTCCAACCATAAGATGGTGGCTATTCAATGTTCATCACATTTCTTTCCATGTAAACCATAAGCATAACCCTTAAACTACAAATGCTCAACATCAGCAAAACCAAGGAGATGATCATCAAAAGGAGACAAAGACAAACACTCCTGTCTACATCAGTGGTGCTGAGGTGGAGCAGGTGAACAGTTTCAGGTTCCTGGGAATCAGCATCACAGAGAACCTGACTTGGTCATCTCACATCTCCACACTGGTGAAGAAAGTTCAGAAACAGCGGCATTTCTTGAGGAAACTTAAGAAGACAAAATTCCTGTGCCAATTTCTTGTCAGCTTTTACAGAGGAGCAATAGAAAGCATCCTGACTGGAAACATCACAAATTGGCATGGGATGTGATTTCTTAAGTGTTATTAGGTGGCACTGATGAAAAGAATTTTCATAGTTGAAAACAACTTAAGACCAACCAACTACTGTGAGGCACAATGAGTGATCCTTAATAAAAGCATAATGTTCTATTATTTTTTTATTTCCTGTTCTCTCTACTCAAAGTACATTTGGGACAAACATCCTACCTACTATGTACCACGTGATTTCACCATTATGTTTCCATTTGTTAAAAAACAATTGACCAATCAATACTCTAGGTAGGACTAAGAATGGAGCTGACAGTGGGAGAGAACTGACACAGTGGGAGAGAGTTTGGGCGATCTTATGTATGTGGTGATTTGACTCGCAGGTGTATGTGGTGGGATACAGGTGATTTAATCAGTGAAGGGGAAGAGGGAGGCGTGGTCCTGTTCCTGAACCTCAGTTTACAAAACTCCATTTAATGAAATTGTAATTCAGTGTGATTGTCTATGGTGTTCCTCTACAGTCGCTCTATTACTGTGGGGTTGCTAATGTGTTTGGGTTTTTCCTATGGTGATTCTGGGTCCTTGCTTGGTGCGCTTAATGTTTTCTGTGTTATTTATTTGTGCAGTCACACAGGATGTAGTATTGCTAATATTACTGTAAGTCAGGCAGTAATATCAGTAGTGCTCATGCTAGTATTGTAGCAGCAGCTATTGTGTTTACTTTGTGTCTGTGGGTGGACAACAACTCTCTGCCAGAGTCAATGAAGGTCAACAGATTTTTACTAAGAGTGTTTACAAATGAAGCTTAACTGTGGTTGTGACACATTTGTCTGCTCCATTCATGACCGGGTGTGGTCCTCTGAGCTCATGTCCTCGTGGTGGAAGCCAGCTATTTGAACTTTGGAAACACGTACTGCTGGATCTGAGTGGGAGGGGACTTCAGCAAGAGTGACACCCTGATTAATAGCATGCTGAAATGATGAACCCAAGGAGTCTTGGTGGAGCTGGTGTATGTTATGTCTAGAGTCATTGTACATACCTCTACATGCTGGTTTTATTCTATATTTGATAAAAAATGAAGACACAAATGTAGGTCTTTAAAGAGGTCATATTATGCTCATTTTCAGGATCATAATTAAATTTAGGGGTTGTACCAGTGCAGGTTTACATGGTTTCATTTTTTAAAAACACCATATTTTTGTGTAAATTGCTGCAGCACTTCTTTTCACCCTGTGTGTTGAATGCTTTAGCTGCTTTGCAAGACAATGAGACAACCTGTGCTCCGTCAGCAGCGGCCTGGGCCCTCCAACAACTACCTATCCGAAAGGCTCCCCCCTTCCAAGCAACTCTCTTCATCCTGCAGGGAGACATCAACAGACTGTTCAGGAGTCAAAATTCATCTAGGCCAGTCTCCCCATCCACCCCAAAGCACTATGCTTATCAGGTGCCTTGCTCCAAACGGACATCTTTGTCACCTCACTGGAGACACGCCATGTGCCAGCCTGTTTCAAATCCCCCCCATCATTCCTGTCCCCAAAAAAACAAGAACCACAAGACTTCACGACTATAGACCCGTTAACCTGTGGTAGTCATTTGTGTTGTCCCTCCACAAATCCTTCACAGATCCACTCCAGGACAGAACTGTGAGGCGACCAGGAGAGATTGTGGCCAACCCCTCCCAGCCTGGACAGAAATGTATATTCAGATTCTGATTCATATACATGTGACAAATTAATGATAAGTGTGATGAAGCTAGCCACAGCCATTTAAAATGGTTGTGTGTAAAACTGCAATCTCAGACAATGAGAGCAATCACCAAAGTCATATTCTGTGATGTTTGTGCCAGTTTACTTACTTACATTCCAGATTGGTCAGTAATGAATGTACAGTGTATTTAAATTTTCACATGCATGACAAATCTGCACAGAGAGAGATTGACACACCAAAAAATTATCACAGCTGACAGCTTGAGAATATCTCCCATGACACCACAACCGTCCTGTGCATATGCACACTAACACAGTTCATACATTATGGACACAGCCCATCCTCGTCAGCTGTTTCCCTGAGCCAAAACCAATCTAGCTAGTGCGTGACTGCAGCAGTGGGATATTGTGTTACTATGTGAGCGTTGTGTGAGAATGACTATGGGCTGGCAGGATTTAGCCCCATAAGCTTCGCGGGGTTAGGGATATCTAGAGTATCTATGGCAAGCGTCTTCCCCGAACCTAAGCCCCTCTTCCAGGGTACACGGCTGCCACACCTGTCCCCTCTGACATGTGCAATATCACTTTCCCTGGCTCACAAACAGACTCAGGAGAGAGTGGGATGGTGTATGCATTTAAATCACACTGAATAACATTGTCTCAAGACAGTAAATATGTATATGTTAAACATTTTTTCTTTTTGGCAAGTCAGCACAAGCACGTTGAAAAAATTTGTTGTGTGTGTGAAAGACTACATATTATATGACTGTGTCATCAGTGAATCGAACAATTTGTTCTGAATGGTAAACATTAGGCAAGACTAAGTTTCCTTTGAAAAATAGCATCAACACTTCATTGATGTGATGTGTCATGTAGAGAAGTTCTCCCCTATTTGTTTTCTATGGGATGCAAGTGAATCCTTTCTATACACATCACATCATGAAAGTATTGGCCAAATTTGTTGTGGAAGCTTCATAGTGATGATAATGCCGTGGTGGGCGAGATATTTTAGTATTTACCTGCTGTGGATAAATGTCTGTGGAGAAGAATATCATTATTATGGTTTCAGTGGTCCCTCTTTTGTATGAACTTTTTCTCCAAAATTGTAGATGCAAATAATACATAATTTGGATAAAGTTGCTTACACGTTTACGCGTTAGGGGCGGCTGTGGGTCAGGAGGTAGAGCGGTTTCCCTGTTAATCACAAGGGTGGGGGTTCACTCCCCAGCTCCTCCAGGCTTCATCTCAAAGTGTCCTTGGGCACGACACTGAACCCCGAATTGTATGAATGTGTGTGAATGTTAGTTTCTGTTTGAGCACTTAGGCTCAGTGTTTGAGTGTGTGAATGGTAGATGTAGTGTAGAAAGAAAAAGACTAGAAAGACTAGAAAGGCGCTATATGGAACATTTTCTCATCTTCTCATGTACATATTACTCTGTGTTGGTTGGGAACTGATAAATGCTATCTACCTACCTAAATACTACCCATTAACCAGGCTGTCCGCCTGATTCTTACGTTGCTGCACTGAGACAGCTGCTCAAATTCCTGTATATGTTGCAACACCTGACTAAGTCAATTTAAAAACAGCTTAATGACAAAACCTGAATTGTGTGATCTCCAGACTCCGACCTTCGCTCTCAGACTATGTAACAGAGTCACTCATCCATGCCATCATCACCACCCGCTTGGACTACTGCAATGGTATCCTGTATGGGTTACCCAGCAAGGTCCTGTCTACAATATGTCCAGAACTCGGCTGCCAGGGTTCTCACTCACTAGGTTGAGGCAGCACATCACCCCAATCTTCACTCAGCTTCACTGGCTCAACAAAATCCTACACCTCACCTATAAATCTCTCCATGCCACTGCCCCCCAGTACCTACTGAACCTTCTCCACCCTTACACCCCCTCACGGAACCTGTGTTCCACCGACAAGGGCTTGCTCTCTGTCCCCCACACCGGACTGTGGACTTTTGGGGGCAGAGCCTTCAGCGTCGCAGCCCCCACCCTTTGGAACTCCATCCCCACAGAGATCCGAAATGCTCCCTCTCTGGACGCCTTCAAAAACTCCTAAAAACCCACCTCTTTACAAAGGCATTTAATCCCGAATGACTTTTTGTTGTTCTGTCTCTGTAGTTATGTGTAAAGCGTCCTTTGGTCCCTCAACATTTAGGTTGCTGAAAACTCACCGTCCCACCTTTTGCGCCCACATCGCAAAAGGTGGGATGGAACATGACTACAGTCTCTGTAGTCGGCCTTAGAAAGCTATACTAATCTAAATAAACAGCCTACATTCATATTAAAATTTAGTATTTCAGTATCCCTACCAAACTGCTTATCATATTCAGCCTCACATAAGAAAAATAAAATCCATTTATTTTAATGGCTGTGTCAGGCTGTGTGAAACGGACTGCAACAAATAAAAAATATTAAAGACATTTAAAGGCAGTAAGTAGGCTGATCCTGCTGTACTGTAAAAACCTGTAGGCAACATTAGCCTAAGGCTTTTAATCAGTCTCTGTAGGATTATATCGCCATAGTCAAGAGTTTCTCCACATCACCGCTGCAAACATAAAGCAGCCTATTGGCTAAAACAGTCTGTGGGATTTCCTACAGATGGTGATGTCATTTTCCAGAGAGCTGATTGGTCAGTAGGCCACGTTTTCATAATCTCTTTTCTGGAACATAACCTGTTCCGGAGCAGGTTAGCCGTTCATAAAAAAATTAAAAGTTAAAAAAAGAAAGTTATGTTGAGTATGAAAAGTCTTGTTCATTTTACTTCATAATTGCAAGCGCATGTGTTGTATTCATTGTTGCAAACCTTGTTCTTTATATTGTTTGTTATCGTGATCAAAATCATTGATCTCAAGCTCAATGCTGATGCTGTCATGTAAATAGTTTTCTAATCAGCAATAAATAACAATTTCTGATCAACCCATATAAATTGCATGCTTAAAATAACATACCGTTAAAGCCCCGCCCATTTCAAGACAACCCGACCCACTTCCGGGTTTCAATCCGGCCCACTTCCGGCCCAGGCCCCGCCCAGTCCAGGTACGGATACAGATACAGATAATTCATATGGTGGAGAGATACAGATATAGATACAGATAATGCTGTACTCGCTCATCCCTAGTTCAACCTACTCCGAGTTAACTCGGGGTTTTCAGGCAACATTTCTCCAGAGGAACACATGTTGGTAGTGTCAGGAAATTCTAAATGTAAAGACACGTTAACGGCTAAATCTAATGTCGTAGCGGAGAACAAAGCCAGGGAGGCTTGTTGGCATTGCGTTGAGTAAATTTGTAGCCTAATTATTTTCAGTGTTCGTATATCTACCTATCTGAAAGAGGTCTTGTTTTTTACTTTTCTAATTTTAGTTTTCTAATTTTAGTATTCTAGTATTCTATTCAGAATGGCACAAGCGCGCGAACCATTTCTTCTTCACTTGTGAGCAACTCCGATCATCACTCTTCAAACACTACGCTAAAACACTATTTAGGTGAATTTAAACAATGGCTACATTGCTAAACACATCTTGTTGTCATGAAAGGGCCCTGTTCATGTTGGACAGACATTTTATTTGCATTTTGTGTCTGTTAAGAGGCACAAAGACACTCTTTATGAACATGCCCCCATAACTGCCGTTTTAGCTGAGTGGGAGCTCTGGGCATTAGCTGTAGCAGCTCCGTGTTGCAAGCACCAATCAGGTTTGTTGTTTTTTTTCTATAGACAGTACTCACAAAGGTATAACGATCAAGATTAACTTAAAAATAACCCGGAGTTCTCCTTTAAGATGGAAAAAGAAACACTTTTGGAGGTTTATACAATTAAGTGAAATTACTAGCAAGTCAAAGAGACAGTGGCTATATTGCAATGATTACTACCACTGCTGTAAACTGCCTATAGCAACAGGTTTATCTACCTATCTGAAAGAGGTCTCATCAAGTTTTTCTTCAGATGGAAGTCTTCATCGCCGAGATAAACTGTTCAAACTAAATTCATATCCTCTATCTTTGTTTGACTCATGCCAAAACTCACAACAAAAGGCTGGTGCAACTGCCTGGCTTTGTGCTTATTGACTGAATAAGCACAAAGCCGGGCAGTGTCTTGACTTTCTTACTGTTGATGAGCTTGCCTCCTCCTTTTGCCCCAGAGGGTTGAAGGAGGAGGCAACTTCAATGTCCGTGAAGGCCCTGTACAGTTTTCCTTACATTAATATTATCTATGAAAGAAGTTGAAATGCACACACAGACAAATGTAAAAAACACATGCACTAAATAAAATATTTAACGCTTTGTTTGATTCCCACCATGTCGGATCATGTATCATTAGGCTGGAAATATCATTTCCATGGTGGAAAGAAAAAAAGCAAAGACTTCCTTCCATGCTTTGTCTCTGCTTCCAAAAGCAGAGCTGTTAAATTATAGAACACACTCCCCGCCAACCACTCTGTAGCCGAGTGCATTGTGGGAAGTAAAAAACATCCAGAGAGCTCTAGACAAGGCACTGGGTAGAAGGATTACTTAATCAATACACCAATACAGTATACTTAAAGCAGCAGGGGTACTTGTTCCCCAGAGGGTACTTCTATAGTTGCCATGGGGTGGAAAGAATGTGCAGTAGCTCTACTAACCTAAAGAAAGTAGAAATTATAATTTGATTAAAAAATAAACATCCACATATTGAGTGAGCTGACACCTTAATACTGTGTGTTGTTTTCAGAGCGAGTAGATGTCTAAATAGTTTAAAGGTGTTACGGTGGTGAGTGGATAAGAAATGTGTCCCTGAGCAAGACACTTTACCCCTGGTTGCTCAAGAGGCGTGCAACCTCAGACATACAGTATCTCACAAAAATGAGTACACCCCTCAAAATTATATAAATATTTGATTATATCTTTTTATGTAATAACACTGAAAAAATGGCTGTCCCCTCAAAATAACCCATCACACAGCCATTAATGTCTAAACCGTTGGCAACAAAAGTGAGGACACCCCTAAGTAAAAATGTCAAATTGGGCCCAAAGTGTAAATATTTTGTGTGGCCACCATTATTTTCCAGCACTGCCTTAACCCTCCTGGGCATGGAGCTCACCAGAGCTTCCCAGGTTGCCACTGGAGTCCTCTTCCACTCCTCCATGATGAGCTGATGAATGTTAGAGACCTTGTGCTCCTCCACCTTCTGTTTGAGGATGCCCCACAGATGCTCAATAGGGTTTAGGTCTGGAGACATGCTTGGCCAGTCCATCACCTTTACCCTCAGCTCCTTTAGCAAGGCAGTGGTCATCTTGGAGGTGGGTTTGGAGTCATTATCATGTTGGAATACTGCCCTGCGTCCCAGTCTCCGAAGGGATCATACTCTCCTTCAGAATGTCACAGTACATGTTGGCATTCATGGTTCTCTCAATGAACTGGAGCTCCCAGTGCCGGCAGCACTCACGCAGCCCCAGATCAGGACACTCCCACCACCATGCTTGACTGTTGGCAAAAGACACTTGTCTTTGTACTCCTCACCTGGTAACTACCACACATGCTTGACAACATCTGAACAAACTAATTTTATCTTGGTCTCATCAGACCACAGGACATGGTTCCAGTAATCCATGTCCTTAGCCTGCTTGTATTCAGCAAACTGATTGCGAGCTTTCTTGTGCATCATCTTACAAAGAGGCTTCCTTCTGGGACGACAGCCATGCAGAGCAATTTTATGCTGTGTGCAACGTATGGTCTGAGCACTGACAGGCTGATCCCCAACCCCTTCAACCTCTGCAGCAATGCTGGCAGCACTCATACGTGTGATTTCTTTAGTGTTGTCACATGAAGAGATATAATCACATATTTACAAAAATGTGGGTGTACTCACTTATGTAAAATACTAGGGTTGAGCCGAGTATCCGGCCCAACTGGATAAAGCATTTTTGCAGAGTACGAGTATTATACGAGCAAGTCAATATCTGTGCTCGGATTGAATAAAAATCATCATTGCGTAGCTGACTGCACACACTCTCTCTCTCTCTGTGCCGGTCATCAGAGATTTTTTTTGTCAGCTGGCTCTAACCAGTTTTTTTTACTTCACGCACTGATTGTTTGACGCTTTCTTGCTGTATTTAAAAAAATAAAGGTAGTTGTGGTATAAATAAATTATTTAAAATAAAATTACAAATTAAGCTACACACACACAACCCCCCCCCCCCTCTCTCTTACTCACTCACTCACTCACACCCACATACCTGGCCTGCATCATGAAGCGAGTTCAACAAACCCAGGATATGTTTCCGTTATCTGGCTTCACTAACCCTAAAAATCCCAATCTGGATAAGCGGCACCACGAAGCTGGTTATCAACTTGGTAAATTAACCCAGGGTTTCCCGATCCAGCCGGGAGCACGTTCACATAAAAGAGGCAGTGTTAGCAGCAGATCACCAAACAGTGGACATGAACAGGTCCACTGTCATGAACAGGTCCACTGTCAGCAGAGCGTCATATTTTACGATTGAGGATTAAACTGTAACACTACAGAAATACGACAGTAGCACGGCTGAAACTGACACATGCAGGGAGACAGAAAATCACAGACAGTGTGAATGTCTAAATGAACAGTTTAGTCTATAATAATGCGTTGATAAAAAGTGCTCTTATGATCTGCCGAAAATATCAGCCTTATTCTTTCAGCTCGGCTGTGTGTCGGCGTCTCACATTAAAAGAATCGGGCCGTTCTCCCTCACTTTAAAAAAAACTTGTAGCCACTTCAAAAATCAGATTCATTTATTTAACACACTCAAAGTGTTCCAAACATTGTTATAACTTAACTTCATAAAGCAATGAAACGGGAAAATCCCTTCATGCCATAAAATGAGCTCAAACAG
This sequence comes from Lepomis macrochirus, assembly GCA_024633595.2. Taxonomy (NCBI): domain Eukaryota; kingdom Metazoa; phylum Chordata; class Actinopteri; order Centrarchiformes; family Centrarchidae; genus Lepomis; species Lepomis macrochirus. Next base: position 558,716 of record JALXJV020000014.1, on the reverse strand, counting down.
TGAAAGACATTTAGGCTGCTGAAAACTCACTGTCGCTGTAGTCGGCCTTAGAAAGCTATACTAACCTAAATAGATAGACTTACGTTCATATTAAAATTTAGTATTTCAATACCAAACTGTTCATCATATTTAGCCTCACATAAGAAAAATAAAATCCATTTATTTAACGGCTGCGTCAGGCTGTGTGAAACGGACTGGGAGCAAATAAAAAATCTTAAAGACATTTAAAGGCAGTAAGTAGGCTGATCCTGCTGTACTGTAAAAACCTGTAGGTAACATTAGCCTGAGGCTTTTAATCAGTCTCTGTAGGATCGCCATAGTCAAGAGTTTCTCCACATCACCGCTGCAAACAGAAATCAGCCTATTGGCTAAAACAGTCTCAACAATCTCTTTTCTGGAACATAACCTGCTCGGAGCAGGTTAACCGTTCATAAAAAAAATTAAAAGTTAAAAAAGAAAGTTATGTTGAGTATGAAAACTCTTGTTCATTTTACTTCATAATTGCAACCGCATGTGAGGAGATCAAAACCATTGATCTGAAGCTCAATGCTGATGCTGTCATGTAAATAGTTTTCTAATCAGCAATAAATAACAATTTCTGATCAACCCATATAAATTGCATGCTTAAAATAACATACTGTTAAAGTCCCGCCCATTTCAAGACAACCCGACCCACTTCCGGGTTTCAATCCGGCCCACTTCCGGGCTAGGCCCCGCCCAGTCCGAGTACGGATACAGATACAGATAATTCATATGGTGAACAGATACAGATACAGATAATGCTGTACTCGCTCATCCGTAGCCCGTATAAAATACTGTTTATAGCAATTGTAAGTTGCTTTGGATAAAAGTGTCAGCTATGAGTAATTAAGTATAAATGGTTAATATAGATATAGTAATGAATTATCTGTGGTGGTTAAATAGAGCTCAAAGTAACAGAAATAGCAATAACTAGCCAAGTGACAAACAGTTACTCGTATAATACTCAACAGAAAATTGGTGCCAGCTGTTGTTTTAGATGAGCCAGACTTATCTCTGTAACTGGTTCTGAAGCCCATCTCATCTAATGATATCTAATGGAAAAGTAGGATAATGCAGCCATAGTACTGGGAAATGACTAACTCTTGAATTGAAGGTTTTGAACTATCTTGGATGTTTTCTGATGCCATGTTTGTGTGTTGTAATAAAACTAAAACATATGTACACATGGTCTGTTGTGAATGTGTGCGATTGGCTGACTTTTGATATACAGCTTGAATTATAATCCCAGGCTTTCGAATGATAAATGGTTGGAATGTCTAGCTTCTGCCACTAATAGTACAAATACACCATTATAAACAGTAGTTATTTGCGTTGAATAATCCAGTTTCAAATCAGTTCACACGAACAGACTTCAAATATGATTCTTGTTAAAGGTCTGCTTCAGTTCATCTCATAGAGTTGTGGGGGTACGTCTGAAAACAAAGGCTGGGAATCACTAATTCAGATGACAGAGTGTATATTATCTGGACTCGCAGGTAATGCAGTTCCCTACACTTCTTTTGCTGCAGCTTAGTCCCCATATGTATACTTAGTCTGCTTTTTATGTTCTGGACAGAGGGAAAGGAAAGACAGAATGAATTGTTGTTGGACGGATCGGTCTGTTATTCCAGCTCGGTCTGTTGAAATGTCCCCCTCCCAGGTTCAGCTGGAGAGACGCATATATCTACAGTATGTGATTACACTGTCTTTTCTACCTTTAACTGAGTGTGCACTGACTTCATTTTTGTTGGAAGAGAAACATTGCTCTCGTGGGTACCGAGGAATGCTGGAAGAAAAGATGGATATTATGCTTGAAGGAAACAGTACCTGGGTCTCACGCTCCAGCCCTCCAGGGCCATTTTTATTGGGTTGCCAGTCAAAAGGGACCCCATGCTTGGCCTGAAAAGCAAAGAGGTGTGAGAAAATAGGTGTAAGAATGAGCAGGGAGGGATCCTGTGTGGAGGGAGGGAGAATCTTTAAGAGAGGAGATATATTTTTTGAAGCGATGCATAAGGGATAAGAGTGCATTTAAATCGTCAAAGCTAGTAGTGCATACATTTTTGAATATCTGACAGATTAAGGTGTCAGTATGAGTCACACAACGAGCTTGTGTGACAATGACTGGCTTCATGGTAGGGCTGGACGATTTGACCTAAAATCAGTCACAATTAATTGAAGATTTTACCTTAGTTATGATCGATGAACAATTATTTTGTGTTTTTAGCCATACTAGTTCACTGAGAAGATTTATACCGTTAATATGCTTAACTATTAAAGGTAGGATTTTTTTTTTTTGATTCATAAATGTCAAAAATTGATCATCTAAATGTACTGATAATGTATCCATCCATCCATCATCAACCGCTTATCCTGTGTACAGGGTCGCAGGTCTGATTATGTAATGTGGACAAAAAGAAAAAAGCTGAACTTTTGCTGGAAGTGCAGCACTAGACAGTCTGTGGCTTGCACATAACAGAGTTTCCCTATATTTTTTGCGCATCGCTGCTGCTGAATAAATGACCGCCGCTTCTAAAATTTCACACTATCATTAATACCAATGTGCAGCTAATGATTTTCACTAAAGGCAACAGTCAACGCTTGGCTGGCTTCCTCTCCTCATTCATCAAATGTAATCTACCTGAAGGGTGTTGTTATAAGAGCAGCAAGGTGAGGTCTTTTAAAGGCAGTGCAATGTGTGCATAGCAAGCGTGTGGATGAACAAATGTGAGAGAGTGAGTGGCAGAAAGTGATGGTGAAAGCGTGCGATTAAGTTGTCAGTAAATGTACACTGTAGGTCCCAGTAACTAGGTTTCTAGTCAAATTTAAGATTTTTAAGACAACTATGACTGGAATGTAAGACTTAAATCACAACATCAAAAAAACAAAATGTACAAAGGAAATGCAGTCACAAAATTACTTCCAGAGTAAATAAATGTATTGATATTAGGGTTGGGAGATGTCTGTAAAAATGGCATTGATGACATTCATAAGCTACATTTTAACAGGCTGGCATGCAGTGCACCTGCTGCCTTGAAAAAGTATCACGTGTGGTAAAATCCAGAAAAAAGTTTTGTGTCTTTTCTGCGACTTTATAAAACATAATCTACTGCTCATGAAGAATCTCAGGGGAGCAGACAGGAAGACAGAGACAGAGGCCCGAAGCTGTGGAGAGCAGAAATGGGACAATTTTGCACACGTCACTATCTACATCACTTCTGTTGTGATCAGGAGAGCAAACATGGCGCTGGCCGCAGTTGCTGTATTCACAGTACTCCTGCTATTGATAATTGATCACAACTCACCACCAGTTTCTTACCACAAGAATTAGGAACTACAGGACGAGAAGGCTTCTACATTAGTGATGGCAACTTTGAATCTTTTGACAGACTTGTTTATTCTAATCTCGTTCATTAAAATGAACTAATCTTTTTTTGTGTCATTTCGTTCATTTCATTAAATTTGAACTAGGCTGGTTATTGCGGCACTGCAGTCCTCTAGTGGGCAATTAAAAAACAGTGCCGTTCTCAAACACGGAAGGGTGCTGGCTTGCTTTATTTGATGTTTATTTGAAGTATAATGCACAAATTCACCTTGATTACTGGATATCATCATCATATAAACCCCCCTGGATCCATAACCAAATTCAAATCATGTGAAAACCACAGAAATATGCTGTCTATATGCAATCCACTACTCCGGCTAAATCCTTCCATTTTCACAATCTTTCCTGAGTACACAACCAGAGCAGCCCTATAAAGGCTTATGTATATAATTACTATCATTATCTCTAATGTGCTCATTCATACAGTAGCCAAACATCCCAATCCATGAGTAAATCATTAATATCAGATTTGCAGTAAATATATTAAGTAATAAGCTTGATACACTATATGAATAAACACTCTTATTAAAATTCAACCTATTTAATAATAATCTGGATCAAAGCACCAAGTTCTTAAAGAACTCCAGCACAGAGAGAGGAACAAAGAAATATTAACTAGGGATGAGCGAGTACAGCATTATCTGTATCTGTATCTGTTAACCATATGAATTATCTGTATCTGTATCCATACTCGGACTGGGCGGGGCCTAGCCCGGAAGTGGGCGGGATGTAACCCGGAAGTGGGTCGGGTTGTCTTGAAATGGGCGGGGCTTTAACGGTATGTTATTTTAAGCATGCAATTTATATGGGTTGATCAGAAATTGTTATTTATTGCTGATTAGAAAACTATTTACATGACAGCATCAGCATTGAGTTTCAGATCAATGGTTTTGATCACGATAACAAACAAACTATATACAGAACAAGGTTTGCAACAATGAATACAACACATGCGCTTGCAATTATAAAGTAAAATGAACAAGAGTTTTCATACTCAACATAACTTTCTTTTTTTAACTTTTAATTTTTTTATGAACAGCTAACCTGCTCCGGAACAGGTTATGTTCCAGAAAAGAGATTAACTGTATGAAAACGCTGCCTACTGACCAATCAGCTCTCTGGAAAATGACATCACCATCTGTAGGAAATCCCACAGACTGTTTTAGCTAATAGGCTGCTTTATGTTTGCAGCGGTGATGTGGAGAAACTCTTGACTATGGCGATATAATCCTACAGAGACTGATTAAAAGCCTCAGGCTAATGTTGCCTACAGGTTTTTACAGTACAGCAGGATCAGCCTACTTACTGCCTTTAAATGTCTTTAATATTTTTTATTTGCTCCCAGTCCATTTCACACAGCCTGACGCAGCCGTTAAAATAATTGGATTTTATTTTTCTTATGTGAGGCTGAAAATTGTTATGGTGGCAGCCCGGCTGATGGTGAGTGTCCTGGGTTTTTCTCCTTTTCATCAGTTATTCTGTTTTTTCCTTGGTTTTCCCCCGCCTGCTTTCCTTGTGTCTGCTCCCTTGTGTGTTCTTTCTCCCTCCGCTCCTGAGCCCAGCCAACGACCTGCACCTGTACCTTTGCTCTGCATTTGGGTCCTCTGTCCCCACACCACACCACCATAACAGAAAATGATGAACAGTTTGGTAGGGATACTGAAATACTAAATTTTAATATGAACGTACGCTGTTTATTTAGGTTAGTATAGCTTTCTAAGGCCGACTACAGAGACTGTAGTCATGTTCCGTCCCACCTTTTGATGTGGGCTCAAAAGGTGGGACGGTGAGTTTTCAGCAGCCTAAATGTTGAGATTCAGTCTTTCAAACATTATTTGAGCACATTTTATGGCATGAAGGGATTTTTCCGTTTCACTGCTTCATGAAGTTAATTTAGAACAATGTTTGGAACACTTTAGAGTGTGTTAAATAAATTAATCTCATTTTTGAAGTCAGCCGAGCTGAAAGAATAAGGCTGATATTTTCTGCAGATCATAAGAACACGTTTTATCAACGGATTATTATAGACTATGCCTGTTCATTTAGGCATTCACACTTTCTGTGATTTTCTGTCTCCCTGCATGTGTCAGTTTCAGCTGTGCTACTATCGTATTTCTGAAGTGTTACAGTTTAATCCTCGATCGTAAAATATGACGCTCTGCTGACAGTGGACCTGTTCATGTCTGTTTCGTCATCTGCTGCTAACACCGCCTCTTTTATGTGAACGCGCTGGATCGGGAAACCCTGGGTTAATTTACCGAGTTGATAACCAGCTTCGTGGTGCCACTTATCCTGATCGCGGTTGTTAGGGTTAGTGAAGCCAGATAACGAAAACATATCCTTGGTTTGTTGAACTCGCTTCGTGGTGTGTGTGTCTGTGAGTGAGTAAGGGGGGGGGGGGGGTGTTTGTGTGTGTGTATGTGTGTAGCTTAATTTGTAATATTTTAAATAATTTATTTATACCACAACTACCTTTATTTTTTTAAATACAGCAAGAAAGTGTCAGACACTCAGTGTGTGAAGTCAGAAAAACTGGTTAGAGCCAGCTGACAGTTTAAAAAAAAATCTCCGATGACCGCAGAGAGAGGGAAAGAGCATGTGTGTGCCCAGACACAGTCAGCTACCCAATGAGGATTTTTATTCAATCCGAGCACAGATATTGACTCGTATTACTCGTATAATACTCATACTCGGCAAAAATGCTTTATCCGTACCGGATACTCGTTTCAGCCGAGTATCTGGCTCAACCCTATTATTAACACATTATATAAATGCAGCAGTTTGGGTGGTCTCGACGCAGAATTGGCCACATCACGTCCAGATTCTGCAGACAGAGAAACAAACATTAGCACATCGCTCTCAAACACTGCAGGTTGTTCACCAGTTAGGAGCTGTGAAACAACAGCACGGCTCTGTTGGTAAATAAAAAGGGAAAATTACGTTGTGTTCTCTGGTGGACCTAGACCCTGTCAGGGCACTGAAGTGGAGCAGACCCAGAACAACTCTCATCGGCTTTTAGTTGTAAACACTAGCAGGACTAAAGTTACGGTACGGCTGTGTTAAAACTTAGCACAACATCCCTGCGCTGTAATAACGGTATGCTTTACTAATTGTCACATAATTAAAAAACTAGCTATATAATGTCATTCCAGTGACTGTTACCTGACGGCCGACCTGCCTCTCATTCTCCAGCGCTGGCAGTCACTCAGTTTCAGCCTGCAGAATGAACGAAAGGCTGAGGAGGACCCATGTGAGTGGTGAATGAGCCGTTCATTCCTGCTCCATAGTAGCTGTCACGTGTAATGAATAACTCAAACCCAGAGAACGTCTCAGGTTACGTAGGTAACCCTTGTTCCCCGAGAAAGGGGAACGAGACACTGCGTCAGTGACGACACTATGGGAACGCCTTTAGGCATGGCAGGACTGAATGCGAATGAAAACTACTCCAATCCTATTGGCTTAGTGAGAATGGTAGCATGTGACGGCGTAACCGTAGGCGTATATAAGCACGCCGGCACATAGGTACATTAGCTCTTTACTATGAAGCAAGGCACTCCAGGCGGGGAGAGGTGTGGCGAACCAACGCAGTGTCTCGTTCCCCTTTCTCGGGGAACAAGGGTTACCTACGTAACCCGAGACGTTCCCCTTCGAGGGGAACTTGAACTGCGTCGGTGACGACACTATGGGAACGAGACTATAGAACCGGATGAAAGTGTGAGGAGTGGCACAGCCAGCTGCATCACAAACCTCCTGGAGAGATGCTCCAGAGAGGAGAGCCGTGGAGGCTGCCATGCCTCTCGTGGAGTGAGCCCTTACTCCACCGGGAGGACCTCAGAGTGTAAATACTCAGTGCTCTGACAGGGCAGAGCAAATGAAGTCTCCCATCCTTCGCCGTCACATGAGGTGGAGGATGAAACACCTGCAGTACCACGGGCCCCATCCTGTGGGACTGCACCTTAGGAATGTATCCCGGAAAGGGGTGCGGGATGGCCCTCATGTCTCCTGGGGCAAACTCCAGGCATCGAGGAGTAATCGAAAGAGCCTGGAGGTCCCCCCACCCTCCTCAGAGAGGTGATAGCGAGGAGAAAGGCCATATTCAGGGTCAGGTACTTGGCCTCAGCTGACTCCATGGGTTCGAAGGGGGCCTCACCCAATGCTTCAAGAACCACTGCCAGATCCCAGGTGGGAACTCTGGGGCGAGTTGCAGGTCTCATCCTCCGGGTCCCACGGAGGAATCGTACAACTAGGGGAAGCCTCCCCAGAGACCCATTCCTCGAAGGAGCGTGGAAAGCTGAGATGGCTGCCACGTAAACCTTGAGGGTGGATGGGGAAAGGTCCACAGAGAAGCGGTCTTGTAGAAACTCCAGCACCTGAACCACAGGGCAGGTAACTGGGTCCACCATATGTTCTCTTCACCATGTGGAGAAAACATACCACCTTAGGCTGTACATCCTCGATGTGGACGGGGCCCTGGAGCTAAGGAGTGTCGCGACTGCTCCTGCCGTTAGGCCTGCCTCTAGGTACTGCGCCCCCTCAGGGGCCAGACCCACAGCTGCCACAGGGCGGGGCAAGGGTGAGAACCCGGCCCCCTGCCTGGGACAGCAGGTCTCTCCTCAGAGGGACCTGCCATGGCGGACCGTCCAGGAGTGCCATCAAGTCCGAAAACCACACCCGGGTTGGCCAGAACGGAGCTACTAGAAGTAGTTGGATACCGTCCTGACGGACCCTCTCCAGGATCCCCGGGAGCAGAGCGACTGGGGGAAAAGCGTACAGACGGAGCCTCGGCCACGTCTGTACCATGGCATCCAGCCCTAGTGGGGCCGGGGGCGTCAGGGAGAACCATAGGGGACAGTGCGTAGTCTCTCGAGACGCAAACAGATCCACGTCTATGGGCCCAATCTTCCGCACAATGACTCCACCACCTCGGGGTGGAGTCTCCATTCCCCGGGCCTCAGCCCCCGTCTCGACAGCAGGTCTGCTCCCTGATTCTGAGTCCCAGGGATAAGCATCGCTCTGAGAGACAGTAGTCTCCGCTGGGACCACAGGAGGATCTGATGCGCCAGTCTGCAAAAAGGGGGCGCGAGCGCAGACCCCCCTGGTGATTCAGATAGGCCACCACTGCCGTACTGTCGGACCTGACAAGAATGTGGTGACCCTGGAGTTCGGGCAGGAAGCTCCTCAGAGCCCGGAACATGACCAGCATCTCGATGCAAGTGATGTGCCATGACGAGTGATGCTCCTGCCAAATTCCCTGTGCCGAGCGGTCGCCCATGACCGCGCCCCACCCTGTGAGGGAAGCGGCTGTCGAAACGATCACACGGCGACAAGGCGCCCCTAACGTGGGTCCTTGGGACAAGAACCAAGGCTTCTTCCATGCTGATAGGGCACGAAGACATTTGTGCGTAACCTGTATCAGACGGAACGGATTTCCCCTCGGGAAGAACCCCTTGGTCTACAGCCACCACTGAAGGGCCCTCATGTGCAGCAGACCAGAAGGTATCACGCTGGAAGCAGCTGCCATGAGGCCCAAGATCCTTTGGAAGTGTTTCACTGTGATGGCGTGGCCCAACCTCACTCTCTTCACCGTGGTCAAAAATTGACTCAATACGTGCTGGAGACAGGTGTGCCTGCATCGTCAACGAGTTCCATACCACCCCTAGGAACACAGTTCTTTGGGCGGGTGCCAACACACTTTCCTTCACGTTGAGCCTCAGCCCCAAGTGTTGAAGATGAGCGAGGATGACATCTCGATGTCGAACCGCCAACTCTCGAGACTGAGCCAGGATGAGCCAGTCGTCGATATAGTTCAGTGCCCGGATGCCCTGGAGCCTCAGAGGGGCCAGTGCTGCATCCACACACTTCGCGAAAGTGCGAGGGGAGAGTGCTAGGCCGAAGGGAAGAACCCGATACTGGTACGCCGTGCCCCCAAAGGCGAACCTCAGGAACTTCCTGTGGGAAGGACAAATGGAGACGTGGAAGTACGCGTCCCTTAGATCTATGGTGACAAAGCAGTCCTCGGACCGGATATGACTCACGATGGCGGGGATGGTGAGCATCTTGAACCCGTATCTCCTCAGAGACCGGTTCAGAACCCGGTTCAGAACCCGCAGATATAGGATCGGGCGCAGGCCTCCGTCCTTCTTGGGAACGAAGTACCGGCTGTAGAAACCGGACTCGCTGGCCAGCGGGGGAAGGCACTCCACGGCCCCCTTCTCCAGCAGCGAGCAAACTTCCTGTCCCAGCACCAGGCTTTGCTCTGGGCGTACCGTAGTCTGGACCACCCCATTGAATCTGGGGGGGCGGACCCGGAACTGCAGTCTTATTATAATATTTAAATTATTATTTAAAATAACCCTTCGATGACGGTGCGCAGGAGCCATGGAGATACGCTCGTCACACTCCGCCAAGCCTCTGCGAAATCCGCCAGCAGAACCAACCCCTCGAGGCTGGTGGCCGGTGCCTCGTGCCGATCTCGGACAGTCTCCTGAAGCAGGCCGACAGGAAAAAGCCGCCGATGACCTGCAGTCTGGGAGCCGAGCCTCTGGCCGACTGCTGCCCCTCGGGGCCGGCAGAACGGTGAAGGCTCGGTGGTGGCTAGCTCGTCCCGAGCGCCTCGACGGCGGGAAAACAGCGCTAGTGGCCACCCTAGAGGGGACCTCAGTCGGCCTCTGGGGCTGAAACACAGAGTCAGGACCTCTTCGCCTTGCCCCTCCGCGACTGGATGACGGCCCTCAGGTCCGGTCTGTCGGGGAGGGGTGCTCGGGAGCGTTGCCTCGCGTCCCAGGCTGCTCGAGGGGGACCGCGAGAAGCCACACTCTGCTTCTGGTTCTGACGGTAGGGGCCGGTAGAGGGCTGAGATGCTCTCGCTGCCTCAGCCGAGTGGGACACCAGTTCTGCCATCTCCTCCTCAGAGGGGCTCCCTCTCTCGGCCATATCCTGAAGCAGGTCTGCCTAGTAGGCCTGCAAGACCACCATGGTATGCAGATTCGCGCCAGCCTGGCCTGCCGCCATAAACGCTTGTCCAACCAGCGCTGAAGTCACCTGGCATGTAGCGCTGGCTTATGGAGAGACGACGCCAGTCGAGGGGAGAGGTAACTCGCCAGAGCGTCCTCTACCCGCGGCATCGTCCCGTAGCCGCGGTCCTTGATCCCCGCCACGTTGCTGTACTCCAGCAGCTGGGGAGTAGACAGCCGGGCGGAGAAAGGTTTATCCCAAGACTTACCTAACTCATTATGTAAGTCTGGAAAAAACGGCAAGGATCGGCGTGGGGGTGCTGAGTGGCTCCTCAGGAAGCGATCATCCAGTTTACTACACTTGATAATTTTTACAGTTTATCGGCATTCAGCTTCCTCACAGCCTGTGGCCAATCAAGGTTGAGTTTAGCCACAGCCCGCGTCACCACTTCCAGCAGCTCATCATAGTCGGGCGTGGCGCTTTCCTGATGACGTCGGCCCGACACCCGGAAGTCTTCCTCCTCCTCCATGACACTAAGCACATCTAGCGCCTCGGAGCCAGAGTGCATTCGCCTCACCGAACGGAAGAAGCCGAGAACGGGCTCCCGAATAGGAATGAGGGGAGTCGGTGTCAGCAGATGAAGGACGAGAAGGGGCATCAGCCGTCTTGGAATCCTCCAGCAGATCTTGCTGCGATCCCCGTGACTGAAACCACTGAGCCGCCTCAGCGATCGCGGGGCCTGCGCCACGGGGAGAGCGTATCTGGCCGTCCTCAGAGAAGAGAGCCATACGGGACCTTAGTACCCACATGGGCAGGGCCTCGCAATGGTCACAAACAGCTTCTCGAGAGCTGCCGTGGCGTGCGGCAGGCCCAGACAAGCAACACACAGCTCATGAGAGTCTCCTACCGTGATCAAGGGCGGGCAGAGAGACACACATCTCCGGAACTGGTCCAACTCTGAGGACACACTGCAACTTCCAGGTAGGTTCACTTCTTTAGCAAGGATGCGGGAGCTTTCACTAACCATATTAACCAAAGTGCCTGCTGAATAGAAAAAGGCTAATGTACCTATGTGCCGGCGTGCTTATATACGCCTACAGTTACGCCGTCACATGCTACCGTTCTCACTAATCCAATAGGATTGGAGTAGTTTTCATTCGCATTCAGCCCTGCCACGCCTAAAGGCGTTCCCATAGTGTCGTCACCGACGCAGTTTGAGTTCCCCTCGAAGGGGAACCACAGTTGAGAGTCGTGAACTAATCAATTCTGTTTCCTGTGCTGATGGAGACCATGCAGCTGCTGTGTAACGAGTGAACGTAAGAGTCCAAGACTATTTACGCAAGTGTGAAAATGAACAAATTACTCCCTGAGACAACCCGTTCCTCTTGAGTCACATACAAGATTAGGTCAAATGAATGAAACGTTCTTTGAACAACACATTATTCTACATCAGATCAAAACATGTATGCTGATGCCTGACAAACAGGTAAATTAATTGGATTTCAGTGTACCGTTCATTCAGCTAATGTGTGGGCTGCTAATAAGGTAGCTGTAACGTGTCACGATCCTTTGAAAGAAAAAATTGAATATCTTTTTTTACTCTTAGCTACCAACCTTTCTGTTAATGTTATTCCTATTAAAACAGTTTTTGGTTTAAATAAATTGTGATATAACCTAAACTATGAAATGATGTAAACTATGCTGTATTATACTGAGAGCTGTTCCTAATATTTTGTCAATTTGGTGAGTGAGTTTGGACAAAATATTAAGAACAGCTTTCAGTATAATTCAGTGTAGTTTACATCACCACCACAATGAAAATAGATCAACTCCTCCCTCTAATAAATTCAATTTTAAAATGAATAAATACTTTCATGGTATGAACTCTCTTCCTATATCTGTCATTCAAATCATTTGTTATCTTTTTAAGTTTGGCAGACTGATCAGGTATGCCAGGCTGAATCATGCCATTCTGCATAGGCACAGGGACCACGGCTGGGGATGGTATTTGGAAGTCCTCATATTTGTGTATTGGATTGCACATGGACTATTTCACAGAGTCACTGCCTGGGTGTGCCGTGTGGTGCACAGAATTGCTCAGAAAATTATGGACATTGCTGATAAAGCTGATATGCTATGCACGTCATGATGAACTTGAAGAAGTTGGCCTGAGATTTGGACGCCTTGCTTGGCATACAGCATTTGACAAGGCTCAAGACAAATCGTTACAGCGGGCAAGACTCACTGCACATGTATCATTAATGTTCAAGGGCACCTTTTGGACTACACAATTTAATTCAAAGTGCCTCATACTTGTTGTCACAAGTGTAGAAAGTTAACACCCTAATTATTCTATTGGTCTGACATTGCACATCAACATGTACCTACCTTGCATATTATGCGTGACATAGTTTACATACAGTTCTGTGTATATATTTTGTAAAAAGAATAATGGTGTCAATTACCTAGCATCTGTAAATACGAAATTTGTCTGTACTGAAAATGTTTATACATATACAGTTATTAGCCTACAGTTTTACCTGCCGGTATTATTCTGCATTGTCAGCTCATTCATTTAATGATGTAAGTTATAAACTTGTCTTGAAGTAGTTTGTTTCAGTAAATGAATCTAAATCTTTCTTTTCATTTGTGACACATACCAGACTTTTACTGATAAACCGAAATTGGCAGCATTTTTTTTTACAATGTACACTAATGCATGATTAAACTAAGTAAACAAAAAAGCTTCTTTATGTAAACAACTTTATTTGCTTTCATTCATGTTAACATTTCATTTTTACTTATCAGTTGTGAATAGTTGATAGAGATAATGAAACAAAGATAAAATAAATGTACCATTTAATTAAATAATGTATTAATAATCATAATAATACATTGCAAATATACAGAATTACAATATCCAAATGTCTTGCCCAAGCCAAGAAATATAGCAAAAGTCCTCCAAAACATTAAATATAATTTCCATCACTCAATGGTGTTAACAGTGAAAATTATTCTCAAAAAGGAACAGCAAACAAGGTAACAGAACAGAACTATATGAAAGAAGTTATTACTTCTCTGTCATGTGGTCAACCAGCTTTCCAGATAAATCTAACATCTTGTCCATTTGCTGCTGAGACTTTTGGAGCCCAGCATTATCCCTTTAATTTTCTTCCATCTGTTTTCTCTAGCCGCTCACAGAAGTCTTTAAGGTAATCTGCAGCACTGTTCTCACTCTTCGTCTTTCTTTTTCCTGGTCTAACATCAGTTGATGTACCTGGTTGATCACTGTGTGGGTCTGTGGAGTTTCCTGCTTGGAGGTCTGCTGTCTCTTTGTCTGCGGAGGAGCCTGTTGGAGAATTTGCTTCAACCAAAACCTCATTGACTGGGCTCTCTCTACACTACTGTGTCCAGATGAAAACAGACAGATTGGCCTGACTGAGGGTCTCTGGCCAATGGCTTCATGCATGTGTGGTAGTGTGATGTTGTTGCGCTATGGTGTGGACAGGGCTCTGTACTTTTCGGTACATATTGTAACTTGGGGTTTTATTTTGAAGGGTGCATTTCCGTTTTGATGTTTTTATTTATTTATTTATGTTGTTATTTTTCTTTATTTCTTTCACGAATGTGTTTACGTTTCTAATGGTCTCTATGTGACGGGAATATTTCTTTCCTAAGAGGAATTGTTAAGAGTTTTGCCACGGAAAATATAGTGGACACTTTATTTTGTTAACCTCACTTACCGCACTTCGGCGGACGTCTCTTCCTCTTGCTTCGGGGACGTTCTCTGGGAAGGTACGCTGTCTTATCACTCCTTTTATATACGTTTTATTTGGTTGTAAATAATGAAGTTAAGTCATTAAAATCACTTTTAAAATGTTCTTGTTTACATTGTTACGTTTTGGGAGTTAATTTTACTAGCTTGCATGTCTAAACTTGCTAAGGAAGGAGAAGTTTAACAATGAACATGTGCGTGTGTGTCGGGAGTTTTTTTGTGATTTGCTCCGATAAAGTGTGCTTTGGAGAGTGATGCTTACTAGCATGAAGCATTTAGTGATTTTATTCATGATGTTACGCAGGAGCTGAGAGCATGTGTGCAAGAGAAACTCTGTGAATGTTTTGTTTCTCCACAATTACAGGTATGTAAGTTTAAGGCATGGTTCATGTTCATTCTGATTTTTCTGATGGAAGAAGTGAAGAGACATGATGAGCTAATTTAACTATGTCAATTGTATTTTATGTATTTTATGAATGTTCTTTTTGTAACGTTATAAATTCTCTTGCTTCGGGGACGTTCTCTGGGAAGGAGCTGAGAGCATGTGTGCAAGAGAAACTTGAATGTTTTGTTTCTCCACAATTACAGACCTGTTGATGCTGTCATGGTGGCTAGTGAATAAATTGCTCCAAGAGAATTCCGAGACGTGTGTTCTGGCTTACTAAACTACACAACGCAGAGTCAGACCCACTACACATGGCTACATAGAAAACCACTAGGCAGCAGTGACCTCTCCTGTATCTGTCCCTGACCTATGTTTTGGCAATGTTAAGTCCTTTGCAAATTGTAATAGTTATGAAGGGGGAAAATAAACATTATTTACATGGGTTTACATTGTAGACAGTCATTAAGCAGTATTACCAATCCAAATTAAGCATAAGAAAATATGAGAAAGTGCAGTTACCTTGACCTACTTTTTCTTTAGATTTTCCCACTTCTTTTTACACTGCTTCTGAGTCACTTTACCCTGCAGCCCCATGATTTTGATAATTTCCCTGAAAGACATACATTCATCCATTAGATCACTTTGCAATGAAGATCCGACTTTCAAAGAACAACCTCGTCTGCTCATGTTAGGGACATGATAACTTCCTCATATCCCTGTCTAGAGGCATTTGTGCCCCATAAATAGCCGCTTATTCTCTGCCCCGAACTTTATACAACTGAAAGTCAGCTTATTGGACCCTGACAAAAGAAAGTGAAATGTATTCATCATGTTATTTATCACTCATATTCTGAAACAATTTTCACTTACACTTAAAATTTCTTCTCCATTTGTTTACACTCTTGCTGGCTTCCTTTTTCTTCAGAGTTTTCCCGGTGTACAACCTGCACCATAGCAACCGCTTTGATCCCTCATTGGTTAGCTGTTTGAAACGTCACAACACTCCAAATATTCTGGATAATAGCCCATAGCAAAGTGAGGTCTGATGCACACTTGCAAAAGGGGTGCATTACGTGCTCAAGAGGGCATTGATGATCACCCATGGAGAACACCACTAGAGGATTGGGACACCCTACGCCAAGGGTATTCAATTAGAATTCAAAGTTAGAGAAAATTTCCCAAAGCAAATGTCCAGAACATCAAAACGACTAACTTGCGTTATCATTAAGTACCATAACGTATAGTCAACAACGGACTGTCAAATCAATTAATATGTCTGTTTTCACATCAAACTGGATAGCCTAAATTCTAAATTTAAAGGTAGGGTAGGCAAGATGCTTCTAAAACACTTTTTGTTATATTTGTTGAAACTGTCTATATACACCAATGCATATTAAAAAGTTAGGTGCTCTGAAAAAGAGAGTATAAAAATTGGCTGTCTGTAGTCCTCTCATGGGAGCAGTAAACACAGCCACTTATTCCATTCGGACCAAATGCAATGATTGGCTGGCCGACTGTCACTCTCCCTCACTGCCATGGGTACCAGCCCTGCTGCTACATGAGCTGCCCCCATGCGCGCACCCGGTCAGCTCGGTCAGACCTGACGATCGAAGCGGTTCAACCGGAGTGACATCTGCATGGCTTTTCAACAATAGTGACAACTGAGGAACACCGAGGGGCTGACACAGCATGGTGGCTTTATTTCTGCTGGAGAAGGTAATCTGGCTTTTATCATTTTGATGGTAATTTGTTACTTTCATCGCTAGCAAACGTAGCTACCTACGCATAGAGCTAACGGAAGGGATGTCCCGATCAGGTTTTTTTGCCCTCGAGTCCGAGTCATTTGATTTTGAGTATCTACCGATACAGAGTCCCGATCCGATACTTCTATAATACTTAAAAAACAGTTCCAGGATGTTACTTATTTTCCTTTAATTCACCTTATTTTAACATTCAACAACTCAGTAGTTTGAACAATCAAGTAATAAATAACATAAATTCTTCATTTTGGACTTTAGTGCAAAAGTAAATAAAAATATGAGAATATATATGAATTTATATCAGAGTCCTCATCGGGAGGTTACATCCGATTCCAATCGAGTCTGAAACTACGTGATCGGGCCCGATTTCCGATCTTGTGATCGGATCTGGACATCCCTAGCTAACGGTAGCTACCTACTTAGCATACAGCTAACAGCTGCTACGAGTGCAGACTGGTGTAGGAGCCAGAGTAGAGATGATGAATTATATCTAGCTGTAGGTGAGCTGGAAAACAGCAGCTCGAGCTGTGTTTTCCGAGGCTAACATTAGATAAGATTAGATTAGATTAGATTAGATTAGATTATACTTTATTCATCCCACAACGGGGAAATTCTCTTGTTACAGCAGCATTTAAACAATAAAAAGCAGAACAATCAAACAACCAGTAAACACAGAAAAACACAAGCAAACAATAGACAACAGGCAGGCTGTAGAAAAAAAAATAAAAAGTAAAGTGACGTCAAATTAAGGTATTGTAAAGTGCATATACAATCTTGCTGTGTAAGTGACATTGAAAATTAAATTGAGTATGTAATTAAAAGTAAAAAAGCAAAGTATGTATGCAAGATTGCCAGTAACCAAAAATAATATTGAAAAGTAAATTACTAATCATGTAATACAGGTATTGTAGAGTCTGACAGCAGCCGGAATGAAGGACCTGCGATACCTCTCCTTCTTACACCGTGGGTGTATCAGTCTGCTGCTGAAGGAGCTGCTCAGGGACCCCAATGTGTCGTGCAGGGGGTGAGAGGTGTTGTCCATGATGGATGTCAGCTTAGCTAACATCCTCCTCTCCCCAACTTTCTCTATGGGGTCCAGAGGACAGTCCAGGACAGAGCTCGCTCTCCTGATCAGTCTATTGAGTCTGCTCCTGTCCCTGTCCGAACTGCCCCCCTCCAGCAGACCACAGCATAAAGAATGGCAGAGGCCACCACAGAGTCATAAAAGTCCTGAGAAGAGTCCTGCACACTCCAAAGGACCTGAGTCTCCTTAGCAGATGGAGGCTGACTCTGGCCCTTCTTGTAGAGCACATGGGTGTTGTCAGTCCAGTTCAGTTTATTGTTTAGGTGAACACCCAGGAATTTGTAGCTCTCCACAACCTCAATGTCCGATCCCTGGATGCTCACCGGTGAGGAGTGGGATGATTTCCTCCTAAAGTCAACAATCATCTCCTTCGTCTTGCTGGTGTTAAGCTGAAGCTGGTTGACCTCACACCAGCTGACAAAGTCCCTGATGACCGTCCTGTATTCCAGATCGTTCCCCTCAGAAACACATCCAACAATGACTGTGTCATCGGAGAACTTCTGGATGTGGCAGTGGGTGGTGTTGTACGTGAAGTCTGAGGTGTAGAGGGTGAAAAGGAAGGGGGAGAGCACCGTACCCTGAGGGGCACCTGTACTGCAGTGCACCACGTCAGACACACAGTGATGGAGCCTCACATACTGTGGTCTGTTAGTGAGGTAGTCCGTTGTCCACGCAGCCAGGTGTTGGTCCACACCGGCACTCTCCATCTTCACTTTGAGCAGTGAAGGCTGAATGGTGTTAAAGGCACTGGAGAAATCGAAAAACATGACTCTCACAGTGCTCCCGCTGTCCTCAAGATGGAGCAGCGATCTGTGCAGCAGGTAGATCACTGCGTCGTCCACCCCAATCCCAGGCTGGTAAGCAAACTGCAGGGGGTCCAGCTGTGTGCCCACCAGGAGTCGAAGGTGACGCAGGATGATCCTCTCCATGGTCTTCATCAGGTGAGAAGTCAAGGCAACAGGCCTGAAGTGGTTTGGCTCCCTGGGGCTGGCGACTTTGGTACTGGGACCACACAGGAGGTCTTCCACAGGGCTGGGACCTTCTCCAGGCTCAGGCTCAGGTTGAACAAGTGCCTGAACACACCACAGAGTTGGTCAGCACAGTCCCTGAGGATGCTTGGGCTGATGCCGTCCGGGCCCGAGCCTTCCTTGCCTTGATCTTTTAAATTGACATCTCACCTGATCATCTGTTATAGAGAAGGAGGAGGAGGGGAAGTAGGCCAGGGAGGTGTGAAAGAGGGGCTGGAGGGTATGAAGAGGGGTGCGAGGAAGCAGCGTCAAATCTGTTGAAAAACAGATTCAGCTCATCTGCCCATTCCTTGTCTCCGCCCGCTTGTTGTCTCCCCACACCTTTGCCATGGCCTGAGATGTCCTGCAGCCCTCTCCAGACGTCCCTGGCGTTGTTCTGCTCGAGACTCTTTTCCAATTTCCTCCCGTAGATGGCCTTCCCCTTCCTGATCATTAGCCGGAGTTCCTTCTGGACTCTGCGCAGCTCCTCTCTGTCCCCTGATGCAAAGACCCTCTTCTTTACATTCAGCAGGGCCTTTATCTCAGAGGTGACCCAGGGTTTGTTGTTGGGAAAACACTGGACAAGCTTGGAGGGCACAGTGTTCTCCACACAGAATTTTATGTAGTCTGTGATACATTGGGTCTTGCTGTCAATGTCGGTGCCATGGGGCTGCAGAGTGCTTCCCAGTCTGTTGTTTCAAAGCAGTCTCTGAGCCTATCACTGACCTCCTCAGACCACTGATTCACAAGCCTCTTCACAGGTTGTTGTTGTTTCACCACAGGGGAGTATTCTGTGACCAGATGGACGAGGTTGTGATCTGAGCGGCCGAGCGGGGGGAGGGGGGATGAGGTGTATGCATCTTTGATGTTTGCATACAGTAAATCCAGAGTTGTGACGCCTCTGGTGTGGCATTTAACATACTGGGTGAAGGTGGGGAGAGCAGAGGACAGGGAAGCATGATTAAAGTCCCCGGAGATGAGGAGAAGGGAATGGGGGTGCTGATTTTGAAGTTGAGACACGACAGTGTGAATTTGATCTGTAGCTGTAGCAGCGACCGCCGAGGGGGGGATATAAACAGTCACGGCAATAACATGTGAGAACTCCCTCGGGAGATAGTATGGCCGCATGCTAACAGCTAACAGCTCCAGGTCTCTGGTACAGAGTTGTTCCTTAATAGTGATGTTATGCGGATGGCACCACTTATCATTCACAAACACAGCGATCCCCCCTCCCTTCTTCTTACCGCTCTCCGACAATGTAACTGTGGACTGCGCCGGTTTAGTTATTCACCATATAGGTTTATTGTGATACTATGTTTACACCTAACCGTACGTTATCTTTACCTTGTATCTAATCTGTTTGTGTGATTATCTTGTGTCTGCAGTTGATGTTTGACTGTATGTTACTTTTACAAATGTGATGATGTAGCGGTGTGTGTAGTTATGAGAAAGACATTTAAACATTAGTGTACATAAACAATGATGGCTAAAGGTCCCCAAGTATCTGTGTTTCTGGTATATAAGCTACTTAAAATATAGTTTGACATTGTTCATAGCTAAACCTACTGTGTGAAAACCTTTTGTAATTGGTGCTGTTACTTGTTGATGCCATTACTTATTTTACAAGAAGTAAAAAAAAGTCCTGTATGTTTTTATTTCTACTGTGCCCTCAGATCACCTGCAGATATGGAGTCTTTCATAGCCCTGTGCTTCTCACCAGTATACACTGATCGGACCATGCTGGTTGGCGTGGATCATAACCACCAAGTCCACAGTCCAGCCAGGAGAAAAGCTGATGACACAGTTCAGTATGTTGCATTATGAGTACTCCTACAGATAGATGGTGCTGATTTATTGTTTTGATTGCGTTTTATGTGGAAATGCTGCTAACTGCTCTATAAGACAATAATGTCAGGTGTTACAAACTTTTCACTAAGCTGATACTCCTTTTTGTACTATCAGGTAAAGCAAGGTGTACAACAAAAAGACATCCAGAGTGCTCTCCTCCTCCTCCTCCGACGGTTGTCTACTACTGAGGAGATGCCTAGAAGCAGAACCAGAAGACCTGATGAATTCTGTCAACATGGGGTTCAGTCAGGTGTCCCTGCCCTAACTGTGTTGCTAGATACAGCTAAATATAAATCAAAAAGTAATATGGTTGTTTTTGAAATGTGGTAATCATGTCAAAGAGGTAATTATGATATATTTAATCATCTCCACAGCAGCGATATGATGCTTCATGCAGTCTGAACTGTCTTCATAATCAGTCAGGATACCTCTGGACACACCTTGTCGATTCCTGTATATACTTATTTTTAATGATCTTTAAAATGATCAATTTGTGATATAGGTTGCAGTTTTAGTAGTATTTAATAACAATAAACAAGTGACCACATTTGGATGTCATTATTGGAGACATAAGACAAAAGTAGTTGCCTGATTGTTTATGCTGCAAGTGTAAAGAAAAGGCATTTATCATTTTCAATGTTTCATTTAAAAAATAATGAAAATATTCTGAACGTTCTGAATTCTCTACCTTCCTGGGACTAAAACTAACAATTACAGGTATTCATCCACACAGTGGAGGTAATTATTTGTATAGCAGTCAGTGACATTACATCTTCCACCCTGCTAGGATTAAACCTCTGTATTGTCCTAATGGATCAGGAGAACAGCTGCATATCTTCCAGAAACATCATGACTCTAAGTTCTTCACATTGCCACACTACAAACTGTCTGTATGCTGCCTGACTGAACTGTCTGTTACTCTGTCCTGGGTCTGGAAGATCAGCCATGTGTGGTGCATGGAAACACTACAGTCTGGATGTTGTCCACAGTCCTCAGATTCTGGCCTGTAAAGGAATATGTAGTTGTTAGAACTCTAAATGGTAAAGATCTGTGTAATTGGAAAGAACATTCATCAACATGATCAGATATTTTTATTGAACAGGGGCTTGTTCTCTAACAGGACTTCTGTGTACACATTACACACCAGGTCAATGTACATGACACAGATGAGCCGAGGCTGAAGCGCAACTGTAGTTGTTCTAATCAGTAAACAATAATAAAAAAGTAATAACAATAGTGATGGATTACATAGGACTTTATTTTTGACACCCAAGGGGCTTAGGGGGAAAAACCAGAGAAACTTTGAGACAAGTACGCTGGGAGATAATAGACTTAAAATATATTTACCTGTTCATATGCCGTTGTTGGAGTGTGAAGCTCGACGCAGGTATGTGCTGCTCGGCTTGCGCCTCGTCCTCCCGTCCCGCCTCTTCTTCCTCGGACCCTGGCAGCCCTCTCTCCTCTGCTTTGCCTCGACCCCGGGCTGGTCCCGGTCCTGTCCTGGTCTGTGCTTGGCTCTGGAATGCAGTCCTCATCAGAGACAATAATGCTGTCACCGTGGAAGCTCTAACATGCAAAACAACGTACATGTTATGAGTCTAACACAAAATTCACGTTTGTGTAGTGTAACTGATGGAAACGGGAAAATGTGTATCAGGCTGTTCTTAGCTTTGCCCAATGTTACCGCAGCTACCTGTTGCTAAAAGTTAGCTAGCCAGCTCGTTACTGAATCAAAGTCAGTCTTTTTAACCTGTCCAATATAAACATGCTAGCTTGATAGTGAGAACTAACAGCCGCGTTAGTTGTTTATTTTCATAACAATAAAGTCAAATGTTTTCTTACCCCTGATGGGAGCCGCTGCATCGTACTGCTCTCTGCTCGTCACACTGTGCTCCTCCTCCAGCAGTCAGTAACGCGTGTTTACATGTTTTGGGGGCGTGGCTTTGGAAGGAGCCCAGAAGGGAAGGGGTGGGAGTTTCTCTGTTGGGTACTTTCAAATATCAGGCAGTTTGTAGCTAGTTTCTAAAACTTACCTACCCTGCCTTTAAGTAAACTAAAATAAAGTGCCTAATTTTTAGAAAAAAATAAAAGGTGTAGCTTGGAGTGATGAAGTGTGGTCTTAACCAATTTTATAATAAATACTCAACACATAACAACTGAACAGCTGTAATGCCTCCTCTTCTCTTTCATTCCCTCTTATAGAGTTACCACTCCTACTTTCCCTTGTTCAGTGAAAAACGTGAAATTAGTTTGTCCTGCCAGCTAGGATTGGAGATATATGAGATATTCTGGTTTTGAACTGCCCATGGGAGGAATGTACATGTAAGAATCTTTACATTCTTGGTTAGAAGCTATGTGAAATCTCTTTTCTCTTTCGTCTCCTCAATTCGTGTGTTTCCTAAACGTCTCTGGTGAATCTCACGGACTCGACTCACAAGCATCGGAATGCACAGAATTTGATTGGCTGAACAGTGTCATATGAAACGATTGGAGCACATGTGATTAGTCTGTGAGTTTCCTGAGCCGCTAAAGCAGTACAGTAAATGCCAGAAAAGCTGTGCGGGTTAAAATAGAAACGCTCCGTCACGAGGTAGTAAGTTTCAATAATAAATCGGCTGTAGGTCGGCGGTCCGGAGAGAACAGCGGCTGGGTCCGGATCCGGACCATGGTCCGCCAATTAGTGACCTCTGCCCTACGGTCTTGCACCCCTTAGTGAGAACGCATATTGAGGTCCACAAGGGTGAAAGTGTGGATATTGGGCAAGGACCAGAGAGAGGCGGGGAAAAGGTGTGTGTGTGTGTGTGTGTGTGTGTGTGTGTGTGTGTGTGTGTGTGTGTGTGTGTGTGTGTGTGTGTGTGTGTGTGTGTGTGAGAGTGAGTGCAGGGAAAAGAGACACTGAGGGATATGGAAGCGTATAGGGGACATAATTAAAATTATCATGCAATCTTGAAAATGAAAATGTAATCTCACAATAACATTATCATTTCCCACATATGTATGTGTTATTTAGGTAAAAATGAAAATGCAATCATCCAATTTCCATTTTCATATTCTTAACCTTGTGTGGGCATTCTAGTACTATATTAAAAAGAAAATGGAAACAGCATTAGACATTTCATTTTCAATTACTTAACCTGCTCTAAAGTGGACATTATTCAAATGCAGTTAGCAAAACAGCTCCCCCAGTCTATTGCATTTACATGTCCATGTTCCTCGTGGTCTAATCAGGTCAATATTAAAATTAAAATGGCATTTTATAGCTATTTAGAAATGATAATAAGAGCAGCATTTGCCATTGCATTTTCAAAGACTCAGTCTGCTCTACAGTGGACTTTATTCAAATGGAATGAGTGAAACAGTGCCCCCAGTCTATTGCATTTGCTTTTCCATCTCACCATGGTCTTATTAGGTCAATATTAAAATTAAAATGCCATTTTATAGCTATTTGTAAACGATAATGAGAACAGAATTGCCATTTAATTTGTAAAGACCCTTGGTCTGCTCTATTGGGGAGTTTATTCAAATGCATTAGGTGAAACAGCACCCCCAGTCTATTGCATTTAACTTTACATAGCAAGGCTCTCTGCCTGGGACAAATGAAAATGAAAATGCAATCTGTCAGTCCTCTCATCAAGGCGGGTCTTTAGTAGGGATGTCAGTCATTGATTGGTGTCTGTCAACAAGGGTCCGGCAGCAGCGTGTAGACTAGGGGGCGTGGCGCGACTTAAGCAAGGTGGCGAACGGTCCGTCGGCGGGACACTTTATGGCTACCTGGTGTGACATCCCCATCGTTCGGCTGCTGGGATGCCCCTGTCTTTCTATCCTGTGTTGCAGATGTCAGGAGGCGGGGTTAAAATCAGCTGTTGTTGGAGCCACCTGGGCCCGTGTTCTCCACTATAAAAGCGGATCTCATATTCTGCACTTCGGGCTAGAGAGGGGGGATTCCCTGTTCCCTATGCTCCACGCTCCTTGTTATTTTATGTTTCTTTCACCACACAACAGTCCATGCACAGTTTCTTCATGCATGCGCACTTGCTGACATGACTGATCTACTGATTATCACACTTCATATGCTTTTTGGATATTAAGTTGTTTTTTGTTTCTGTAACCAATAAACTTATGGTACCATTACTGCAGTTTATGGTCCTAACTGATCTTTTTGTCGCGGTGTTGAGCCAGCCGTGACACTGGCACGAGTGATGGCGAAGTCCGTTTCAGTACTGCTCCATGAGGCTGCAGAAGCCTTGGAGCAGCAAACTTCTCCCTGTGTGGACACAGCGAATGTTACTCCTCCCGCTTCCACCCCCTGCACTTCCAGTGCAAGGAGTGTCCCTGATCGCCAAGGCAGTACCAGAGGTAAGTACGACGCTTAAGTTAGCTTCCGATTCGGAAGTTAAGGGAAAAGTTAAGGGGACTTAAGTGAAAGTTAACTTACCGTCGTTGAGCGACCGAATCTCCGTTTTTGACCTTCTTACTGCTGTGAAAGCTGTTATGCATTTTAGACGAAGCCTTAATGCTGTCTGTCTGCTGTTTAAGAAATCTAGATATAGTGGTTTTGGATCTGGACCTGGTCTAATGTGGTCTGCATGTGGAGAAAAAGCAGTGAAATCACCCTTTTGTCATTTTCACAAATAAAATAAAGTTTTTTCAAATCTAAAAAAGTGTTTCAGACACTTTAGTAGATAAATTTTAAATTTTAAATTTTGACCTAAAATGACCATGAGGAACATGTACATGTAAATGCAATAGACTGGGGGAGCTGTTTTGCTAACTGGATTTGAATAATGTCCAATTTAGAGCAGGTTAAGTAATTGAAAATGAAATGTCAAATGCTGTTGTCATTTTCATTTTCAAATAGTTGGGAAATTGCAATTTAATTTAAATTTTGACCTAAAATGACCATGAGGAACATTGACATGTAAATGCAATAGACTGGGGGCGCTGTTTCACTCATTCCATTTACATAAAGTCCACTGTAGAGCAGACTGAGTCTTTGAAAATGCAATGGCAAATGCTGCTCTTATCATTTGAAAACGGCTATGAAATTGCATTTTAATTTTAATATTGACCTAATTAGACCACGAGGAACATGGACATGTAAATGCAATAGACTGGGGGAGCTGTTTTGCTAACTGCATTTGAATAATGTCCACTTTAGAGCAGGTTAAGTAATTGAAAATGAAATGTCTAATGCTGTTTTCATTTTCTTTTTAATATAGTACTAGAATGCCCACACAAGGTTAAGAATATGAAAATGGAAATTGGATGATTGCATTTTCATTTTAATTTTTACCTAAATAACACATACATATGTGGGAAATGATAATGTTATTGTGAGATTACATTTTCATTTTCAAGATTGCATGATAATTTTAATTACATCCCCTATACGCTTCCATAGAGGGAAGTGCAAAGCAGGTACATTTATAAATAATAATAAAAATAATGTCTGTGGGGATTAAAACATGCTTTTACTGTTAAATTCAGAGAAGTGTGTGCGGACTCAGCAGAGAACTAATTGGCCTATGTTGTATATGGTTCACCTTTGGGCAACTGTACTGACATCGCTTTGATTCACGTAATGTGTTCATGTCTAGTTTCACCAGGTTCAGGGGTGCTGCTCTCGCTGTATTTGGTCTTATTTTTTCCTCATATTGTTTTGTCACCCAGGAGTTAGACCCTCACTTAGGAGGGATCTCTTTTGGTTATATTGTTTTCATTTGTTTATGGAACACCCACTAACCCATTTTCCTTTTGTAGTTTTGTTGAAACTCTCTACTGTAAAAACAAAAACAAAACAAAGTTATGTCTTTTTAACAAGTTGTTAAAATGACATAATTTTGGAACACTGTTATTACCACATCTGTGAATAATAAGTAGGAAAATCTCGAGCAGATTTTGAATAAACTACACCCAAAAGCTAAACTTGCTAAATAAGTCTAAGTTTGAGTTATAACCATTAGATCAGGGAAAATTCATGTGATTAGTATTGCTGCTCTCCACAATGATTTTACATTCATGGCGAAGCACCAAGCAGTTTTGAGCCTCACCAGCTTCTAATGGCAGGAAAACCCTTAATATGAGTTCAAAATCATTACAGATAGGAATATTCATGTTGGCCTTAACTTACTGCTTCGTACATTTGTTGAAATTAACATTAAAAAATAGGCAACATGAGAACCACCTCCCTTCTGCATAATTACAAGCATTTCATTTGTATATTAAAATCCAAAAGAATAATGTCCTCAGTATCTTAAAAGGACTAGTTTGAATCCCTAATTTGCTTTAATATTACTAACCTCAGCTCCTCTGTGGTCAACACCGTCCTTCTAGCTATCAAGATGTACGTACAGGACAGAGCTATAACCTGACAATTTAATGCTGATCTTCCACTAACTTTCACCGTCACTTTCTGCCACTCTCTCTCTCTCGTCCTTTAAAGTATGAGGAGAGGAGACAGTCATGTGTTGAGTGTTACCGTAGCCTACTGAAAATCATTAATGATCGTGCGAAATTTTAGTGGCGGCGCTCATTCATTAAGCAGCGACAGTAGGTTTCAAATCCGTTGCTAGCAACGTTTCTTTTCTAAGGTTGCACTTCCCCACAGCTGAAGAATAAATTTGTGTTATATCTGTGGTACAATCTGAAAGAGACTCGCAGCAATAGTCAGTAACACATCAAATTATATGTGGACTGTGACACAAAACATTGTTGAGTGCTGCGGAAGCATTTCAATGATCATTGGAAAATTAAGACATGTTTAAAATTATGTAAGACCTAGAACACAAACCTCTGCAAATTTAAGACTTTTTAAGGCCTTAAATTTAGATTTTGAAATTTAAACCCTTTTAAGACCCTGTGGAAACCCTGTTTTTTAATTTTGGGCCACTTTAAAATTAATGGGACCATAATTTACTGAAGAAGACATGAAACTAGCGACTGAGACCATAAACTCATCAGGAAAGCTTTTACTGAGGTAATTATTTAGCTGAGAAGTAGCCTCATTTTACCATTTTTTCTAATCGTCTCAGATCAGAAGCTTCCTGCTTAACCCAAACGCAGGACACCAGAGCTGAGCAGATGAAGGCCAATGATTTATTAACAGAAAAGACAACCACACTTACAAACAGTGGCTGAGTCCAAAAGTAAAATCCAAAGAACGCAAGATGAAAACGCAAGATGATCCAACAATGCTGAACAGAAACACAGGTATTGAGGCAAACAAGTGGGGAGGGAACATAAAACAGGTGGATCACATCAAGGACAACTTCAGAATAAAACAGGAAGCAAAGCAAGACAGGGCACACAGACAAGCTGTAACTTGACACAAAGTAGAAACAGGACATGGACAAAACAGACTGACTAGTGGATAAGGACCAAAACAACAGATGGATGAAAGAAACCGAACAGAAGAACTAAGAGTCAGAAGAAAGACTAAAACACAGAACTAAGGACTAAAACTAAACATGCAGATAGACTGCAAATGTATCAAGGAAAATAGACTGAAACTAAGGTCAAACAGAACACAGAGCATACAAGACCAAGATAACAACCACAGAAGTACATAGACCAGGAGTAACACTAAAACATGAACTAGGTCACAGGAGCTAAGACACATTAAAGGCAAAAGTAAACTAGACCAAATGAACAGAATAACAAACAAGGCTGAACAGTGGAAACAAAAGACACAAAACCAAAATCCAAGAAAACAGGCAAAAACAGGAAAAAACATGAGCACAACCCAAAATCCAGCTTTAGGTTCTTATGTTATTTTATAGAACGCCAGGAGGGTTATTCAGTCAGAAGTGTGAGAAGAGTGTTACTTGGACAGACAAAGACACGGTGAGATGCATAAAGAGTGAGACGGAGTGGGTTAGAGATTGACACATGGAGTTGATCCTGCAGCCACTACAAAGTTCCCATCTAATAAACCAACTCATTAAACCAGCCCTGCATACTCTCATCTTTTAATTGAAGTTCCATAATTCATGAAAATCTTTCAATGTGGCATATCCACTGTATGTTTCATGTTTTGGGACTAATCAATACACGTGTGATTAAAGCTAATGCGCTGTATAGAAATTGAGCTTCCAGGGCATTGCAGTCTCTTTATCTTAGTCTTTCTATACATTCTTGCATATGAATTCAGAGAGGGATCAAAGACCTTGATTCGTTTAGAAGACAGGATTACGATGCAGACGTCTTTGGCAATCTTATCTGTGAACTGTCTCCTAATCCCACTGGGAGTGAAAAGAAAAACCCATCTCCTTTACACCACTGTTCCGTCTATCCGATGCATGCTCCTTGTTATGCTAAAAGGAGACAAATGTTTTAACACAGACGCAACCTAACAGGCATCAAAAGATAGTCACAAACTATTTCCAAAGAGCACAAAATTAAAACTGGAAAGCATGTTTTGAATTTCTTAATAGTCACTGTGAAAACAGTACTTCTTAATCCTGTGAAAACTCATCTTTGCCATTTTTCTCAATAAACAAATCTTATATCCGTCCACATCCATCTCAACCATCTGGGAAGAACTGCTTAACTTTGACCATAATGGATTTCACACATGCTTAGTTCTCTCAGGGTGGGAGAAAATGAGGTGATTTGTCCACTGTGTTTTCCTTGCAAAGACCATTTGCAAAACCAAACTTGAAATGTCAGTATTACTTGTGAGGAAAAACATCAAGACCAATTCTGTCATACAAATAAATGATGTCTGGGTCTGAGCCATTTGTAAAACCGGCATCTTGTCCAGTTTTTTGGAGAAAGCCACTTCACAATGAAGTGTGTGAGGGATTCAGGATTATTATTGTAGAGGGAGGCCTACAGCCAGGATCCAGCACACTGTTTGGCTCTGGGAGGTGGATTCTCTGGATGGACTAAGGAAAGGCGTGGGGTTGCACTCATCGCCAACAGTGATGTCATCTCGTGTCCTGATTTTTCACTCTTTTTGCACTGTGGAAGACACAATTTTTCTACTTCTCTGTTTTTGTCTTTAACTTAAAGGGGTTATAGGAACAGTACCTGAACATAATAAGCAGTATTTGGCAAGACATGCGTTACGTACTACTTATTGAGAAAGCAGTTAAATTACCGCAACAGTAAAAACATTACTTAAAATGTGACTTCCAACAACTTCAGACTGGCTACAACCAACCTGATCATCAGAAATGAATAGTTATATTGGACAGTTTTGGACATTATGTTCTCTGTGACAGGATGCTAAATGCAAACTCCAGTTTGCAGCATGACAGTTGGATGCACTGTGAAGTGTATAAACATTTTACACATGTACTTTAAATGATTATTTGTGTCTTTACTTTAAATTTTATAAATATAGTTTTTCATCAGATCAGCTGCAGACCTAGAGTCATTTCAAAATCATATTCAAAGGATATCAGCAAGCACTTGGCTTTCAGTCCCCCAGTTTATGAGGCCAGAGTTCTGCTTGCTGCTCTGGACTATAATTTCCACTGGAACAAACCAACAATCAAAACAGCTGAAAGCAAGGAGTTGTATGCGCACTCAAGGTTGTCAGTTGTTATAATAAATAACTGATACTGAATAGTTGAAAGGTGTGGAAATTACAGTTTCAGAAGCATGTACAGAAGATAAAGCCAAAAGTCTGAAATAAGCTACGGATACATCTCTGAGTTGCTGGCAAGGATTTTGAAGAGGAGAACCACAAGTGAAGTGGGGATGCTTCAGAGGACAGGCCTTCACCTGGATGACCCTAGAGGGCTCGGTTTGGTGCAGACACGTCAGGAGAGGTCTAGCCTTTATTTTGTGTTTTATTTTATTGTCCCTGCAGTAACCGCAACTACACCATGCTTGTGCTGATGTAGCATCAAAAAGTAACCCTGGCTGCCTCTCAGGCAGTTGGGCAGTGATCTCTTGAAAAGTTCAATCAGAATCAGCTTTATTGCCAGGTATGTGTACACATACGAGGTATTTGACTCTGGATTGTACAATGCTCACAATGTGCTTACTTACAGTAATACAGTAACACAATAATACAGTTATAAAAGCAAACACAGGCTACAGTATAGAGAACACATATATACATGCTCTAAACAAAAAACAAATAGATTGAGACAATAGTGCAATGAGCAGAATGCAAATGATGCAGGAGTAAATTATTACTACCATTACTCTTGTCATTATTATTATTATTATCATCATGTACATGTCGGAGATGGATGAGATTTACAGACATACAAGCCTACCTGTACACACGTACACAGTGTAATGGAGCATAGTGCAAAGAATCCTGGAATAAATAAAATAAAGTATTATGTACAGGTGTTATGTGCTTGAGGTACTTGGATTTGGTATACAGTATATACAATATACCGATAAGGAGCAGTGGAATAGTGTGAGCAGTTGAAAGTCCAATGTTAAAGAGCTCTTCTCTGGTAAATGCAGACATGTGATTGGCAAAGGGCAAAAAAGCAGGAAAATATACTATACTATAATATTATAACATATGGATGGTAAAGCAGGACCCATGACAATAACTTATTTGGTGGATGTGTTGCAGTGGGAATCAAAGACAAGTGTCTAATCCACTGCTCCATCGCCAGATCTCTATAATAATAATTGTTTGGTATTAATTTTTTACCAAGCTTCAACAGCTAAATGTGCAACATGCAACATGAAATAATTGATTCTATAACTAAATAATATAACTAACTTTCAAATTAGTTTAGTAGAAGTTAATAGATTATTTTTAATGTATAAGAGACAGCAGCAAAAGTTGACGCCTGTTTAAGACCTGGTGGCCTAACTGTTAAAGAAACAGTTATATTGTTCAGGAAACAGCCAGATCAGTCTCTGTCTATTGATAAACTGTAGGAAAAAGACACTTGAAATTTCAACTCTGGCAGTGGGCGAGCGTGTGCATGAGACGAGAATGATCGCAACAGTTTCACATGATCACAGTTACACAGAAGCCTTTGCCATGGTTACCTCGCGGTGCTCTTGTTCAATCAAAAATCAAAACATATCCAATTTTTCCGATCCTTATTGTCAACTCAGTGGTGGGCAAGTTACTCAGAAATAATATAGCTATTACCTACTTACTTAGCGTATAGGTTACTCCTTAAAAAAGTAATATTAGCTACTCTAGCCTACTTATTACTGGGTAATATAACACCACTCTCTCCTGATGAGGCCAAGCATCACTGGCAGTAGCAACTGGAGTTTCTTTCCGAGTTTCACATTGCTGTGTTGCTTTAGCTGATGCTTCAACTAGCCTAAGTCAATGTAGAATTGTTTGCGGTCATAAGCTTTTTGCTGGTCACACAAAGTTTACAA
The DNA here is from genome assembly GCA_024633595.2 of Lepomis macrochirus. Classification (NCBI taxonomy): domain Eukaryota; kingdom Metazoa; phylum Chordata; class Actinopteri; order Centrarchiformes; family Centrarchidae; genus Lepomis; species Lepomis macrochirus. The sequence continues at coordinate 527,178 of JALXJV020000014.1, read as the reverse complement.
CGGACGACAATGTTCTTTGTATCTTAGACTGTGACACAATAATGGCAACAACGTTACTTATAGCTGTCGAAAATACCTCTCCTTCCTATTCTCCTGTCTAACAGCTGATAAGGTCCGGTGCCGCTGAGCCAAAGCGCAGTCACGCATTCACGTCAGGGATGGTGCGTTCAGTAGTAGTAGTAGCCTTATGATTGGTAACTGTAATAACATTACTGTTTTGGAAATAGTAGTCACACTATTCTTTACTGGGAAAAGTAATATTGCAGTACCAGAGGGACGGCCAAAACAAAGAGTTAATAAACAAAAACACAAAAAGCAATACGGAGTGTAATCCAGAGGCTGCGATCATCCGCGGTTCGATACATGCAATGATGTTGGTCATGTGGAAATGACACTGCAGATTAGGATTTATAGACAGTCCAGCATCTCCCTCAGCAGGTCTAAAACAATAATATGGGTTGAAAAAATTTGTAATATTTTGCAATTTTGCAAGTTCTCCCACATGACTCTCTCCCATGACTCCTCTGGATCATCCAAATGGTCATTGGCAAACTTAAGACGGGCCTTGACATGTGCTGGTTTAAGCAGGGGAACCTTCCGTGCCATGCATGATTTCAAACCATGACGTCTTAGTGTATTACCAACAGTAACCTTGGAAACGGTGGTCCCAGCTCTTTTCAGGTCATTGACCAGCTCCTCCCATTTAGTTCTGGGATGATTTCTCACCTTTCTTAGGATCATTGAGACCCCACAAGGTCAGATCTTGCATGGAGCCCCAGTCCAAGGGAGATTGACAGTCATGTTTAGCTTCTTCCATTTTCTAATGATTGCTCCAACAGTGGACCTTTTTTCACCAAGCTGCTTGGCAATTTCCCCGTAGCCCTTCTCAGCCTTGTGGAGGTGTACAATTTTGTCTCTAGTATCTTTGGACAGCTCTTTGGTCGTGGCCATGTTAGTAGTTGGATCCTTACTGATTGTATGAGGTGGACAGGTGTCTTTATGCAGCTAACGACCTCAAACAGGTGCATCTAATTTAGGATAATAAATGGAGTGGAGGTGGACATTTTGAAGGCAGACTAACAGGTCTTTGAGGGTCAGAATTCTAGCTGATAGACAGGTGTTCAAATACTTATGTGCAGCTGTATCATACAAATAAATAGTTAAAAAATCATATATTGTGATTTCTGGATTTTTTTTTAGATTATGTCTCTCACAGTGGACATGCACCTATGATGACAATTTCAGACCCTTCCATGATTTCTAAGTGGGAGAACTTGCAAAATAGCAGGGTGTTCAAATACTTATTTTCCTCACTGTATATAATCACTCAATCCCCGGAACCCTGTACGTAGGATAAGTGGTTGATGATGGATGGACGATGGATAATCACTCAATCACGTTACATTGTAATAACACATCAAACTGCAGAGTAAAACACAGAGCTGGAGACCAGGTAAGAATATGATGAAATAAATGTATAAATACAAACATTACTATGTTTGGCAGCTGTGGCTCAGGAGGTAGAGCGGGTTGGCCATTAATCGGAAGGTTGGCGGTTCAATCCCTGGCTCCCCCATGCTGTGTGTCGAAGTGTCCTTGGGCAAGATACTGAACCCCGAATTGCCCCTGGTGGCTATGAATGTTAGTTTCTGTTTGAGCACTTAGGCTCAGTGTATGACTGTGAGTGAATGGTGAATGCATTACATAAAAGCACTTTGAGTGGTCAAGAAGACTAGAAAGACGCTATACAAATACAGAGCATTTACATCTTCGTTCCATTTGAAGGGCTTTCACTCTTCTTCTCTTGGTCGCTCCCATCCCTCATCTGGCCCTGACTGCTCCACCACACCACATCCCCCTCTAAGTGATATCAGATTTTGGCCATACAGAAAGATGCCACTAAATCATACACACTAGTCCTTTAACTCTACATTTCATTTTAATCCACCTGCTGCGTATTTTCATGATACAACAGCAAGAAGGAGTCACTCCTTTTGTTGAACAATGAATCAATAAAATGTTAAAATCTTACCCCAGCTGTCGTGAAAAGCAAAACAATGGAAGGTGTTAAGAGCTGGTTTTAGGATCATGGATTACGTGGGTTACCAAAAGTGCTGGAGTGGGGCCTATTTTTTAAGGATGGATATGCAGGATTGATAAACGTGTTTTTTTATATATGTAACTGTTTTTTTTCTTCTTTGAAACCCAGTCTCAGAGGCTTTGTGCATCTGTCACATAATGGGGTTTCCTGTCACAAGGCTGTCTGATTCCATTAATTTGCTTCTCACCCAACGTTGTTCGGGGCTACACACCAAACGCAGAGCTTTTTAGATGCTGCCACGTCTCTCTATCTTTCAGAGGCACCATCTTTTCAAAGAGCTGTTGCACTGCTGGAGAGCCTTTTAAGAAACCAGTGCAATGTGGGGGGTGGGTGGAGAGTTTCAAGCTGCATGGTCTTTCCAAACAGACAAGAGGGACGAGGCCTGAGTGTGAATAAATACAGCACAGCTCAAGCTGCTTTCTGATGAAACGTACCCCCTTAGACCTGTCTTGGGGGAAAAAAGGAAGAAAGGCACAGTGGAGAAAAAAAGAGAATGTACAAAAAGTGGAGAGGCCGCTGGTCTCTTCCTTCAGACTCTTCATCACCTCCTTAAGGTATTAGGAGCGCCCCCCGTCAGCCACTTGGAGTTCCTGCAGACTCTTGAGTGCATTCCAAGGATCATGAAAACAAGGGGAAGGGGTGGGGGTGGGGTGGAAGAAAGAGAAGGTCTTTTATTAAGGAGGAGGCCCAGGAGATACAGTCAACCCCCCACTGGCCTGCTCTTTTCAGTGAATACACAAGACGACAGGGACGGCCTCTCCATCTGAAACAACCCCTAGAGGACCATGAAAGAGCGCGCTCCTGTCTTCTTCACAGATCTATTGGACATGCAGGCCTGGAGGAGCTCCATAGACGGAAAGCAACATACCATGCTCTGACTGAAACAAGATAGGGATAAAGAAACAGAGACAGTCAAATAGCTGATAGGCTGCATATTATTCATACGGTATGTATACTATATGTAGAGGATAGAGGAGAAAGGGCCTTCAGACTGATGAGGCAAGGTTGAGCAGTGGGGCAAATGTCACTAATCATACTGGCTTGACCTTTGTCTGCACCGCCAAGTCACACACAATACAGTACATGCACACAAACAGTACGAACCGGGAGTGAGCGTTCGGCTGGCGTGCTCCGGTACAAGCCACGGCTCGCAGCAGAGTCGGAGATCACCCAGCACGATGTAGCCCGTCTGGCAGACTACCGGTTGTAGCAACGTCTCGCTCCGTTCTGGCCGGCTTGCTGGAAGACATTGTTCTTCTTGTTTCCTGGCTGGAATTTTCTGCTCTTTAGACAAATCCTCTCTTTAGACAGCTCATTGCTGAAGAAAAATAGGAGCCAAAGGCTGGGTCTCACCATTGTATATATGCAAGGTGCAGACATAGGAGAGGGGCACGCTGTGGGTGGTCATAGACAAAATTTATCAGTGCCGTGCCGGCATGCGTAGGGTTTAAACCCAGTAACGATGGCCTTAGAGGGTGAAACCTATACAAAATCGAACTGGTGGAGATCTTGTGTGTGCTGTAGCTCAGATTGTTTGTATACCAGTATTTTTAGGGACGTGCCACACTATGCCACGTGTACGTCACATACTCACAGCAGATAAGGATGGGAACTCCCTTTGGGCTTTTGCAAACCTATTACATGCGCACAAAAGAAAAGGTAAAAAGCATAATATGACCTCTTCAAAAAATGACTTCAAATAAAGTTAAATATTTTAAAAAACTGGGGATGTTGAACTGCACACATGCAGAACTCAAATCTAGCAGCAATACATAATGTTAGCCTAAACTAGCTTTCTTGTTCACCAGGAGTTTAAGTTGACAAAGTACAGTGAGGAAAATAAGTATTTGAACACCCTGCTATTTTGCAAGTTCTCCCACTTAGAAATCATGGAGGGGTCTGAAATTGTCATCGCAGGTGCACGTCCACTGTGAGAGACATAATCTAAAAAAAAAAATCCAGAAATCACAATATATGATTTTTTAACTATTTATTTGTATGATACAGCTGCACATAAGTATTTGAACACCTGTCTATCAGCTAGAATTCTGACCCTCAAAGACCTGTTAGTCTGCCTTCAAAATGTCCACCTCCACTCCATTTATTATCCTAAATTAGATGCACCTGTTTGAGGTCGTTAGCTGCATAAAGTCACCTGTCCACCCCATACAATCAGTAAGGATCCAACTACTAACATGGCCAAGACCAAAGAGCTGTCCAAAGATACTAGAGACAAAATTGTACACCTCCACAAGGCTGGAAAGGGCTACGGGGAAATTGCCAAGCAGCTTGGTGAAAAAAGAAAATGGAAGAAGCTAAACATGACTGTCAATCTCCCTTGGACTGGGGCTCCATGCAAGATCTGACCTCGTGGGGTCTCAATGATCCTAAGAAAGGTGAGAAATCAGCCCAGAACTACATGGGAGGAGCTGGTCAATGACCTGAAAAGGGCTAGGACCACCGTTTCCAAGGTTACTGTTGGTAATACACTAAGACTTCATGGTTTGAAATCATGCATGGCACAGAAGGTTCCCCTGCTTAAACCAGCACATGTCAAGGCCCGTCTTAAGTTTGCCAATGACAATTTGGATGATCCAGAGGAGTCATGGGAGAGAGTCATGTGGTCAGATGAGACCAAAATAGAACTTTTTGGTTATAATTCCACTAACCGTGTTTGGAGGAAGAAGAATGATGAGTACCATCCCAAGAACACCATCCCTACTTTGAAGCATGGGGGTGGTAGCATCATGCTTTAGGGGTGTTTTTCTGCACATGGGACAGGGCGACTGATGATGCACTGAGCTCCTCTCTCCTCTTCTCTCTTTCTCTCTGAGTGCAACCTCATCCCATTAATGCATGTTACTAACTCGATTTTTTCTCCCTCTCCCGTGGTCGTGTGCTTCCCCTCCTGTCCTCCCTCCTCCCCTCACTTCCCGCGGGTGTTGCTGGCTCTGGAGCTGTGGAGTCTGGACCTGTTGTTGGGAGTCTCCTGCTGCCCCCGTGTTCCTGCTCGACGCCCTCTGCTGCAGTTGCAACTGCTATTACTAGTCCTATTGCTATTATTACTGTTATAATTAATATCACTAAACATTACTACAAATATCTGTACCCATTTTTCATTCAGTCTATAGCAACATTACCTTTATTGTCTGTACCTCTATGTGTATACTGTGTAGGTTGCCTCCCTCTGCTCTCTCTCTCCTGCTCTCTCTCTTGCTCTCTCCCTCTCTCTCTCCCCCTCACCCCCAACCGGTCGAGGCAGATGGCCGCCCACCCTGAGCCATGGTTCTGCTCGAGGTTTCTGCCTCTTAAAAGGAAGTTTTTCCTTGCCTCTGTCGCCTAGTGCTTGCTCTTGGTGGGAATTGTTGGGCTTCTGTAAATAACTTCAGAGTATGGTCTAGACCTGCTCTTTATGAAAAGCGCTGTGAGATAACTGTTGTTGTGATTTGGCGCTATATAAATAAAATTGAATTGAATTGACTGCACTGTATTAAGGAGAGGATGACTGGGGCCATGTATTGCAAGATTTTGGGGAACAACCTCCTTCCCTCAGTTAAAGCATTGAAGATTGGTCGAGGCTGGGTCTTCCAACATGACAATGACCCGAAGCACACAGCCAGGATAACCAAGGAGTGGCTCTGTAAGAAGCATATCAAGGTTCTGGCGTGGCCTAGCCAGTCTCCAGACCTAAACCCAATAGAGAATCTTTGGAGGGAGCTCAAACTCCGTGTTTCTCAGCGACAGCCCAGAAACCTGACTGATCTAAAGAAGATCTGTGTGGAGGAGTGGGCCATAATCCCTCCTGCAGTGTGTGCAAACCTGGTGAAAAACTACAGGAAACGTTTGACCTCTGTAATTGCAAACAAAGGCTACTGTACCAAATATTAACATTGATTTTCTCAGGTGTTCAAATACTTATTTGCAGCTGTATCATACAAATAAATAGTTAAAAAATCATTGTGATTTCTGGATTTTATTTTTTTTAGATTATGTCTATCACAGTGGACATGCACCTACGATGACAATTTCAGACCCCTCCATGATTTCTAAGTGGGAGAACTTGCAAAATAGCAGGGTGTTCGAATACTTATTTTCCTCACTGTAACTATGCCTTGTTCACTTGTAACCAGTGGTGCAGTCTAGTTTTTTCTAGTGAGTATACTGTGATCTCCGAGATCAAGACTAGAAGATACTTTAATAGTATTTTTAAAAATATTCGTTGATGAGTAGGCTACACGATTGGGGGTCTGGGGGTCCTCCCCCATTAGATTTTGAGCATTAAACATTTAATTTCCTGCATTCTGGAGACATTTTCTGCACCAATTTATGGTGGAAATGTCTAATGTTTAGTGCTAATCACCTTCTAACTCAGCTACATTTAGCCTTAGATGTTATATGAATCTGGCAATTTTCAATGCACATTTCATAGTGCAAGTTGCAACTATTATTAACAATAATGGAAAGCTGAGGCTTTTCAGTAGCAGAAATAACAATGAACACAGGCCTGTGCGCAAAACTCATTCATTACAGAATATTAGGACTGAGGACACCAAAAGGGGTCCATATCCTCTCAAGCTCACTTATCTTCCAAAAAACATTGTCAAACGTAGGTTATGTACTTTATCAGCTTAAATGCATGAGCAAGCATCCAGGAACTGTACACACACACACACACATACATGCATTCACTGATCCATTAACGTTAGTTAACTAGTTCTAGATTAAATAGACCAATAATGCTGTTACAGTTCCGTTACTGATTACAGTGTTAATGATAACAGGCCTATAAACTATTTTCACTCACCAGGTAACGTTACAATAACATCAGCCTCATCTGACTCGTTTTTTGTGTTTCAGTAACTTTAACGTTCCTGTCATGGTGTCACACGGAGCGGCAGCAGCTTCTGCAGGCTTACGAAAACACTAAAAGAGTTTAGTTTGCGTTTGCTCGCGTTTCACATCGCCTTCAGTGATTCACATTAGTTAATTTCAAACTTGCGCCGAGTGACCGCCATGCAGCTGTGTGGTTGACGTCAGATCCCGGTCACCGGCCACAGAAGCCGCAAACGTCAGTTCAGAGCTTCACAACACAAACGGCGTGAATTTATGAATGAACGTGTGAAAGTTCTGCCACAAAACGATGTTGTTACGTATCATCTCGCTATTTTAAGTGGGTATACGTAAATCTTTGACTATTCCTAGTGGGTATCGACGTATACCTGCGTATCACGTAGACTACACCACTGCTTGTAACATATTAACAATGATTTGTCATATATTTCATAATATCCCTGTCCCTTAACTGTAATGAGGAGGAGATCACTCACTGCAGTTACTAGCTAGTACCTAGTATCTAACCAATGGTTAGATGTACTACAATCTTTAACTTAAAGAAAAATTGCAATATTACAATGTAAAGTTACTTTATTTAATACTCCAAGTAAAAGCTCTTCATTCAAAATTTTACTGCAGTACAAGTACAATGGTATTGGCAGCAAAATGTACTAAAGAGTATCAAAGTAAACATACTCATGATGTAAGAGAGTTATTTTACATAAATTATTGGAACACTCATACTAATTTATTGACTATATACATTTAAGCAGGTCACAATTTTCTCAAACCCCCGAAACTCAATAAGGTTGGCGCTTATTGATATTGCTATCCAGTCTAGTAGGTCCTATAATGTAACGTTATGTCTCAAGAGACAAGTTATATCATTTAAATCAAACTTTTATACTTATAGACTTAGACTTAGACTTCCTTTATTGTCATTGTACAAAAAAACACACGGTGAGTCTTGACAACGAAATGTCGATTACTTGGCTACCAGTGTGACAGAGCTAAAACCTTATTCCTACACAATAAATATAAATATACTATAAATATAAATATACTATAAATATAAATATACTGGTAAAGAGCATATATATACACATTATTGCACTGAGTTATTACAAAAAGAAAAATCAATGAATATTGCACTGAGTTTTTGCAAAAGAGACATTAAGTTGGAGACACAACTAAGCTAAGCTAAGTGTATTGTCCATGTCCATGGGGGGTGGGTTTTTTTTTTTAGTGTCAGTGTGTGGGGGGGGGAGGGAGTGCTATGTGGCGTTAAGCAGTCTGATGGCCAGGGGGAAGAAACTGTTCAGTAGTCTGGTCGTTCTGCAGAAGATGCTGCGGAACCTTCTGCCGGACGCCAGGGGGGAAAACAGTCAATGGTTGGGGTGGGTGGGGTCGGAGAGGATCTGGTGAGCCCGGGATAGGCAGCGCCTGTCCGCGATGTTCTTTATGCGGGGGAGCGTCGCCCCCGTGATCTTCTCCCCTGTCCTCACCACCCTCTGTAGAGACTTCCAGTCAGAGGCCTTGCAGCTCCCAGACCAGATGGAGATGTAGCTGGTCAGCAGGCTCTCGATGGTCCCTCTGTAGAAGGTCTGAAGGGTGGGGGGCGGGAGGGATGCTCTCTTCATCCGACGCAGGAAGTGCAGGCGCTGCTGGCCCTTCTTCACCAGTGAGGAGATGTGGACTGACCAGCTGAGGTTCTCAGTGATGTGCACCCCCAGGAATTTGGTGCTGCTGACGACCTCCACAGCTGAGTTGTTGATGAGGAGGGGTGTGTGGGTGGGTCTGGATTTCCTGAAGTCGACGATAATCTCCTTGGTCTTTTTGACGTTCAGGATCAGATTGTTCCCTCTGCACCAGTCCACCAGATGCCGCACCTCCTCCCTGTAGGCCGCCTCGTTGTTGTCCCGGATGAGGCCCACTACTGTGGTGTCGTCCGCGTACTTCAGGATGTGGTTGGACCTGAGGCGTGGTCGGCAGTCATGGGTCATCAGGGTGAACAGCAGGGGGCTTAGGACACAGCCTTGGGGGGTGCCGGTGTTCAGGGTGATGACGTTGGAGGTGTTGTTCCCCACTCTGACAGCCTGGGTTCTGTCAGTGAGGAAGTCCAGCAGCCAGTTGCGGAGGGGAGTATTTATTCCTAAGGGGCCCAGTTTGCCTACCAGGTCCTGGGGGATGATCGTGTTGAATGCTGAGCTGAAGTCCAGTAACAGCATCCGCGACGTGGGTGTTCTTCTCCTCCAGGTGCTCCAGGCTCAGGTGGAGAGCAGTGGAGACTGCATCCTCCGCGCTGCGCTTGGACTGGTATGCAAACTGGAACGGGTCGTGTGATGGGGGGAGCGTTGAGATAATGTGGTCCTTAACCAGTCTTTCGAAGCACTTCATGATGGAGGATGTGAGTGCGACGGGACGGAAGTCATTGAGGCACGTGATGGTGGTTGTCTTTGGGACTGGAACGACAGTGGCAGACTTGAAGCACCGTGGGACGACGGCCTGGTCCAGGGACGTGTTGAAGATGTCCGTGAGCACGTGGGTCAGCTGGTCCGAGCATTCTTTAATCAGCCGACCTGGAATGTTGTCGGGACCTGCAGCTTTCCGTGCGTTGACCTTCCTCAGAACTTTCCGCACTGCTGATGTTTCTAGTCTGAGCGCCTGTTCGTCGGGGTGTGGTGTCGCTTTCCTCACAGGGTTGGAGTTCAGCTCCTCAAATCTTCCAAAGAAGTTGTTGAGCTCATTGAGGAAGCCGATGTCGTTCTGGCAGGATGAGGGTGTGGGTTTGTAGTCTGTGACAGACTGAATGCCCTGCCACAGTTTCCTCGTGTCGTTGGAGTCTTGGAAGAGAGCTTGGATTTTCCGGCTGTGGGCTCGCTTGGCGTCTCTGATGGCCCGGTTCAGGTTAGCCCTTTTAGACCTGAGAGCCTCAGCATCACCAGTTTTGAATGCAGCATTCCGTTCTCTCAGCTTCGCACGCACCTCCTTAGTCATCCAAGGTTTCTGGTTTGCCCGAGTGACTATTGTTTTTGTTGTCTCGTTCTCCATGCACCAACTGATGTAGTCGGACACCGTTGCAGCGTACTCCTCCACGTTGGTGCGCTGGTTGTCTGTTGCAGCCTCCTTGAAAATGCTCCATTCAGTGCACTCAAAACAGTCCTGCAGTGCAGACATCGCTCCCTCAGGCCATACCCGCACCTTCTTCACTGCAGGTTTTTCTCTGATGAGCTGGGGCTGGTATGCAGGAATTAGCATGACAGAGAGATGGTCTGAGGAGCCCAGGTGGGGTTGGGGGGCTGCTCTGTATGCCTTCTTTATATTGGTGTAAACAAGGTCCAGCGTGTTCTCCCCTCTTGTAGCAAAGTCCACGTGTTGGTAAAAGTTTGGAAGCACGGTCTTCATGTTGGCCTGGTTGAAGTCGCCAGCGACAATGAAAACACCTTCCGGCTGTGTGGCTTGCATGTCCGTGATGTTATGGTAGAGAACACTGAGGGCTTGCTTCGTGTTGGCACTGGGTGGGATGTAAACAGCAACAATGGTGACGCTGGTGAATTCGCGTGGCAGGTAAAAGGGTCGGCATCTCACAGGAGTTCAATGTCTGCAGAGCAGTGACTGGAGACCCAGGAAGCGTTGTTACACCAGCTGTTCTTCGTGTAGATGCAGACGCCCCCCCCCTCTGCTTTTACCTGTGCGAGCGCTGCTTCTGTCGGCTCTGAACGTTGTTAGCCCGTCCAGGCTAACTGCGCTATCTGGGACCGATGCACTGAGCCAAGTTTCAGTGAGGACAATGGCACAGCAGTTTCCTATTTCAAGCTTTGAGTGTAGTTCCAGCTTGAGGTAGTCCATTTTATTTTCCAGGGAGCGTACGTTGGCGAGCAGCAGTGAGGGAAGCGGCGATCTGTACGGGTTAGCTTTTAGCTTAGCTGTTAGTCCTCCGCGGCAGCCGCGCTTCTGCTTCCTGTCGCGCAGTCTCCGACGTCTCCATGGGCGGCCTCTGGTTGTGGGAGGGACCGCTGTTCCACTGGTCGCTCGGTCCGCTTGGCGTAGCAGTCCGAGGCTAGCGAGTGCGGTCCGCGTCTCCGTGCAGAGGAAGTCTTGAAGCCCTAAATTCCTGAGATTAATTATAGTCTCACGGGTGTACAGTGTTCCTACACCATGTCGCTGTGTTGTAGGTACGGGAATCGCAGTTTTAACTGCCGAATGTAGCATAAGGTTTGCAATGCTAACCGGAGCCGAAGTAGCCGCAGCCGAGTAGGGCGCCGCCATCTTACTAGTGTTGAGTAGTGACTTGGTCCTGCCTATCTTTCCCGGACACTGTTGGAAAATAGATTTTCAATTCAAATGAGCATTTCCTAGTTTAAATAAAAGTTTAATAAAATAAAAAATGTAAAGTGTTATTTTAATCTACACTGTCCACAGTCTATCAATCTCTGTTTTATACAGCTAACGTTAGCTTTGCAGTTAGCCAAATGTAACAAATGCCAAATAATTTTCTGTTCTGCCTTTCCTACTTGAATTTATGATGGTGTCATGAGCGGGTGCGGGGTAGTGTGTGTGGAGTGCAGGGCAGAGCAGGTGAGGACCCAAATGCAGGATACACAGGGCGGAGCAGGTAAAGTTTAAAAGGTTTATTAGCAAACAAAAGGCAAGCACACTTACTAGCTGAGTGGCTGATCACAGAGAGTCCAAACACAGTAATTCAAACAGAAAATCCAAAATCCAAAACAAAACAGGTAATCCAAAACAGAACTCAAAAAGCAACTCCAATAATCCATAGACAGGGCAAGACAGGACAAGGCAGGGCACGAGACAGGAATAAGCAACTCGAGGTACACACTGTACAATGACCGGACAGGGAATGAACAGAAACACCAAACATTTATACAAAGGGACTAACGAGCAGGGCGGGGGCAAAACAGGTGAGTGGGATCAGGGCTAACGAGGCAGGCAGAGAGACAGCATGGAAAACAGAGACAAGCAGGCAGGCAAAGAGACAGCAGGGGGAAAGAGAGAGACACTGACAGATGCAAAACACAAGACCATACATTAACTGGAACACAAAGTATTTAGTGGACAAGCAAGCAGAAGGAACTACAGGAGGAACAGACACCAGCAAACAGATCACAAATAAACACACAAGGAACACAGACTGAAGCTGAAAACAAAACAGAACTCAGGTAGACATGGGCAAAATAACACATAAGAACACAGACCAGAAGTAAACACTAAGACATGAACTGAGACATAGAACTAACAGAACACAAGACCAGGAACATGACAACTGACTAACAGGACGGAGTACGAACAGAGACGGGACCAACAGAAAAACAGGACTGGGGACTAAGACATGGAACCAACACACAGACTAAATAACAGAATAATGAAACTAAACAGATACCTAACTGTTAAAAGAATAAACTCAGAACAGGTGACATAACTAACATGCAGATACAAAACCAAAACCCTCAGAACAAAAACCCAAAAACCCAGCACACAGGACAGGATCGTGACAGATGGGGTTTTTTTATGTAAAGGGAAACACAAATTCAGGTGGCAGAATCTAATGCAGTGCAGCTCAGGCCATCTGTGTCGCTTTCAGATCAGTTTCTCCTGTAGATTAACTTTTCTCATGTAATATCAAAAAGAAACTGTGTCAAGAAGGTGTTAAAGTCACTGACTGGTGCTGCACGTTTTGGAGTCATTTTATAATCAGTAGCTTGTTTAGTCTTACTTCTTTTACTTTTACCTTTTTACTTTAAAATTATAAAATTATTGCAAATAAACCTTTCTCAGATCCCTTTCATTGGTTCTTTGCCATTTCATGTTGCAAGCTATTTTATACTATTTTATAAACGCTTTTATAATCCTTTCATTTCCCCAGCGTCCATAGTATGCACATAACACTGCTGACGTTAGCCTACATTACATCCAGTTTGCTGCCACTACTCTGAACAATTAGCTTAGCTAACATTACAGGTTAATAACAGTTGGCAAAGATATAAAATTGGCAACATTACTGTTTCTTGACAACACAGCTGACATTGTAAGCTAGCTTACTTCTGTCTTACATCAGGTCTGCTTTCCGACAGTTCGTTCTGCAGTCTTTTACTGTCCCCACGTGTTCTGCTATCATACTCCGCAGTGCAGAGTATTAGAAAAAAGACCCGTCCTATGTCTCATCAGATATGCACAAATCACGTAGGTGACCCATTCGGTTTCAAATCAGCGAATTCTGCCGAAAGGTGAGGAGTTTGCAAGCCTGACCACCTGAGAGGAAATTGCAACTCTCCACGTCTTTGCATTGACTTTGTATGTAATTGCACTGCCCCAAACCCTTACTTTGCCTTTGGTCTGAATGCTCAGTTAAGCTCTCCAGATGAATGCACCTACTTAAACTCAAAAAGATTTTCTCAATGGACCCAGTCTATTACATTTAGGTTGTAGCAGTCTTCACATCAGTCTAGGGTTGTAGCTAACAATGATTTTAGTACTCAAAGCTGCTATAAATTATTAAATCGATTCATTGGTTTATCGTTTAAGTACTTTTGCTTGGCGGGGTGGCGTCACCCCTACCCCAGTAATGGCAGCTGTGTCCGTTGATAGATTATAGATATTTAATAGTCATTTCGGAAATTCATAGAGTGTCATACAGCAAACATCAGACCAACAACATCAACAACTTTACAAACACAAACATCACCCGAGTGCTAGCTGCTGATTCCCACTGCAAGCTCTCTGCTGTCTGTCAGAATAACGGTCAGGGATGGTTAAAATTTTTTAAAACAGGTGCATTCAATGTGCGAATCCGCCCGGTGTCTGCAGTGAGTCCGCTGTTTAACAGATTGCTGTCTGAAGGAGGGCAAGATCCGGTGCGCGTGGCCAAAACGGGGTGCGTACGGCGTGCCGACTTGAAGGCGGATCCGCCCCATACACCCGGACACCCTGTTAACTCATGACTGTGACATTACAACACAAATTCACGGCCCAACCAGGAGAACAAAACAAAACGTAAAACCGAAACGGAAAAATATTGAGTCCAATTTTTGAGATAGGAGCATCTGCATCTTGTTTCAGACGGAAGCGGAAATGAAGCCCTACATGAAAAGCCAGTATAAGACAGAGGAATTTTTTTTAAAAACTTTGAATCATGCAATGCTGCCATACAGGAGTCACAGAACTACAATGTAGGACTGGAAATGCAGTATAATAGGCCCCCTTTAAGGTTTCTTTTTAGAAATATATGAATCTGTTTTATTGCTTATTGAATTTTGTAATTTGTTGTTTATTTATTTAATGTATTTTTAAAGTTTATTAATAATGACACCTCATTTAAACTTTCAAAAAAAACATTTTTTCAAACTCACCTCCTGACAGGAATTGGATCAAGAGAGTTGAGAGGTGTCCGTGTCTGCTTTTGTGCAACCTACAATATACTGCTATAGCATTTATTTACTGAAACCCCTCTGTCCCAATAATCTATGGAGCCATTAATCCTGACTGTATCTTCCCTCTAGAGTCCAGATTAATGTTTGTATTAAACAGGAGGGAAACTTTTTGTCACTCCTTTCCCCCACCCGTTTTATTCTTCCTCTTTCTCTGCTTTAATGCTCAACACACACACACACACACACACACACACACACATGTACACGCATGTATCATCTGCGTGTCATTTCAAACAAGTAGAAAACCTCTTGTGGTTTGGGTCTACAAATGTGTGTGTGTTTGTGCTCACACACTCTTAAGTTCAAGTACGCTCTTACATGCTCATGCACTGCTGTAGGACCCTCAGACACACTCCACAGCCTATACGAGAACCCTTTTTATTGTCTGAATAGTCTTAAGTCCCCTTACAGAGCTACACAATCCCATCCATATATTTGCATGAGAGTCTCAAATGTATCACACATGCACACACACTCACACATACACACAGAATCCCCCATAACGTCATTCTGGAGGTATTGCAGTTGGACCTATGGGGATTAAGAAGTGGAGAGAGCTGATACTTCTCAAGTAAAACCTCTGCACATCCCAGCTACATATACAGCTCCATTCACTCCCCCTCCACACCCCTGCACCTGCTTCTAGTTATTACCATCCCATCTCCTGTCTTCCCCACTGGGAGGCAGAGCCGGAGCTTTTGAAACTTCTATTCAGTAGGTAGAGCATTGGAAATACAGCTTTCCACTTCTGTTGCGATGCGAGCCCACGAGCTGTCTCATTCATGCCATTGTGTGCTTTAATGTTGTGACTCGGTCAAGGTTTGTGTGGGTTTGTGTGTGCTGTGCTTACTGTTTTACCTCATGGCCCAGATATCACCTCACTGCAAGAGATGCCTTTGCTTCACCGAGACGACCTAGAGAAGCAAAGGCTTTCACAAAGTCACTGAGAACGTAAAGAAAATGACACACATAGACCAGTAGCTCATCCACCCATGGCTGCACTGTAGTGGCTGTCAGCTTCATCATCTTCATAGGTGCTGTCTTTACTGAAGAGAAAACGCATGTGACTCATCCCTTTCAAAAAAGTACCATGGTTATTATGATGATCATGGCCGATTGAACGAGGGAGAGTAGTTTGTTGTGTACATAGAGGAGCTGCTAGCAACACTTTAATAAGGTTAACGTTACTCCAACACAACAAACTCCTCTCCCTCGTTTCCAATGTTGTCTTCCTCCAACAACTCGCCTCATAAAATTTATGACTGTCCTTGAGTGAAAATTCAGTTTCCTGTTAAAAACAAAGGGTGTCACCGGGAGTCCATGCCCCAAAGGAATACGTTGCAACCACTGCAGCTGGTTCGTGGCCAGTGTTGGCAAATTACTCAGGAATTATAATAAGTTACTATTTACTTATTGCTTTTAAAAGTAATAAGTTAAGTTACTCGTTACTGCACTATATTGCTTTCCCTACCCCCTGCCCCTTACAAAAAAGTGATGAACAGCCTGTTCAGCAGCTCATTTTGGAACTGAAGCCACTTTATTGGAACAATAATTAACTTGAGGAGTCAACATTCAGCCAAACTGACACACTGCAGCCTCTCAAACCAGTGGATGATGTACAGTATAGGCTACATTTATATTATAAAAAAACAAAAAATAAAGTATATCCCAGCTTTTTTTCTTTTTTTCTTTTCTTTTTTTTCTTTTTATCAACTTTATTGTATTTTCACAAATTATGAAGTATTATGTGACATATGTATACAGGAGTGCAATATGTAAACAAGATAATACAAATAAAGACAAAACAGAAACAGTAAGTATAAAACAAAAAACAAAAACAGCAATAAAAAAGAGATGGAAAATAGGCTAATCAAAAATGTAATTGTAGAGAAGTAAAGTAAACTGCAGGGCAGAGATATTTGTAACAAAATAAGTGAGCATGGCTGAATTTTACTTCCTTTCCTACTATTTATGGAACAGCGGGCAAATGTAATTGTATTTTCTTCCTAATGTGGTTAGTGAAGGGAGTCCATACTCTATAACAAGTATCTGTGTAGCCCCATATTGAGAATTTTATTTTGTCAAATTTAAGGAAGAATAGTAAATCTTTGATCCAATGTGCAAAAGAAGGTGGGTGGGCATCTTTTCATTTAAATAAAATTAGGCGCCTGGCAAGTAGGACAGCGAAGGCCACAGAGTCAGCTTCAGTCTTGAGGGAATCTGGAGAAGCACCAATGATGCCTATAAAAGGACAAGAGCGTTGTTGAGGCATTCTAAGATAGTATTGAAAATAAGAGATCAGAATTCTTGAAGCTTAGCAGAAGACCAGAATATATGGACATGACTAGTGGAAGACAAGTTGCAGTGATTACCTGAGGGACTAATTTCAGGCAAGAATGTTTTATGTTCTGTTTAGTCCAATGGGTGTAAAATTTTGCAACTTGGATAAAACAATTGCAAAGTTACAGGGGCGGTGCACCAGCCTGTTGTGCTTATCAGAGGCTACTGTACACTGGCTACACTATGGCAGAGGGACCAAACTGTGAAGCTTTATTTCCACCAAAGAAATGGCTGAAGTCGCCGGTGTAGGAGCATTTGGTAAACCAAGTCTGACCAGGGCGTTACTGATGATGACAGATCACCTGTTCAAAAACTTGCTGTTAAAAAGTTCCTGCTAAAGTAGCGAATAATTACATTAAACTTGATGCAGCACCTGCGGGATCACCACCCAGCTTTGCAGCCCCGCTGCTTTATGAAACACATTGTTTTCAATGGCTTGGTTTGTTGCTGCATTGAGCAACGTGCACTACACGGCGAGCTTGCACGCATGCGGTGGTCAAAATAGTTGAACTTTTACGCTGAGCAGCTTCCATGCAGTGCAAATTGTTTCTTTTCTGAAAGGGCATTTATGGAAGACAAGCTCAAGACAAACACTAGCTACCCTCTAGGCAGTCATAAAGTTGTTACTGTGATGTAGAGACAGAGCTCAGTTAAAACTTAAAGGATGAAAAATACTTTTGTTACAGAATAATAACTCACCACTCTGAAACTCTTGTTCCAATCCATGTTGCCAAGCTGGTCGGCAACATGAACATAGCTCCCTGCAGCCCCATGCAACTTTCTAAATTCTTCCCTCTCACGGAGAAAAGAAAGGTCAGGTCGCAAACACAGCCGCAGCTGTTGTGTGAAGAGTAATTGTAGCAAAATGGCTACATATAATAATAAAAATTATCATTATAATAAGACAAACGTGCCTGATACTTTCACAGCCCCAGGCGTACATGCTTGCAGCTATAAATGATTCAGCAGTAAGAATCACAGTTGGTCTCCCTCCTCCCCGTCACAGGGGGAAAAAAACTTAGCTCCCCCGAAAGCTATGTATAGTTTACACACTGATGTGGTTAATAGATTTTTGGAAAAAACACAAAAAACTTGAAGCGGCATATCAAGGCTAATCACCTGGGAATTGAGGTAAATTAATTTCGCCTTTGCAATAAAAATGAGAACAAAGCTAATATTCAAATCATATCTCGATTTTGGTAAATTGACCAAAATGCTAATCAAAATTATACTAATGAGTTAGAAAAGACTAAAAAGATGGTTAATGACTAAAACTAGACAAAAGAAAATCAAGTAGTAGTCAAGTATTTTAGACTAAAATCAGACTAAAATACCCAGACTTTTAGTCAACTAAAACTTGATTAAAACAATAGTATACAGTGGACTAAATGTGACAAAAACTAGGACATTTGACACTGACTAAGACTACATTTTAAAATGGCTGACAAAATTAACAATAGTTGTAAGTTTGGTATTTGTTGTGGTGATAACATAATATGATATGAAAGTATAGTAGTATAAACACGATTTTTATGTTACTGCGCTAAATCATGGAACAAAGAATTTTAGTGTCAGCTTTAAAAATCTGGCTGAATTTCCCTCATGTTTGTCTTATACTCACTTCTTTCCATTCTTCTCTTGCTCCTGCACTTGCAAGAGAAACACACACACAAGCACTTGCATGTCCTCCATCTGCATGTGTGTGTGTTTCCTCAGTTTCACAGCCAGGGCCCAGTCCCGCAGGAGTGCTGCTTCATCAAGTCTGGTAGTGGGTAGCAAAGGGCATCATCATTAGATTAGTCTCTGATCACTCTCCCTAAGTAATTATCCTCCTGCCCAGGCTCCTGCAGCATGCAGTCTTAATTGATTTAATGGAGAGTGTACTCTCTCTCTTTCCACGTCTACGTCTCACTTCTCTTCCCCTCTCCTTCAAGAGCACATTTCCTCCCATCAGTTTAGGTTTAGATTCAGTTCCAGAGTCAGTGAGGTAAAAGAGCCCTGCACTCGAAAATGGATTCCATGATGGGTTTTTTTCCTTGTACGAACACATCCCATCACCTTTTTAAGTTTGGTCACATACATCAGCCCACGTTAACAAGAAAGTAAATTGTGCTGTCAAGATATCAAAAACAAATGTTTGGAAACACAACACTTGCATGTTTGTACATTCTGGCTCTTAGAAATACTATTTAACACTGTGTAGTATCTTAACCAAGCTATCTTTGATGTCTAACAGCAGTGGCTAACCTCGCAATTAAGAGTTCATGAATCTTGTTCTATTGAATCCTTACTTTACCGACAGCAATCCATTGCTTTATAACTTTCTTCTGACAAATTTACTTATTGTAATTCACTGTGGACAAGATTGTCTGCTAAATGCCCTTCAGTGTTTCCCATATGTTCATTTATTTGTGGCAGCCTGCCACAATATCAACGCCAACCGCCACAGATTGATTTTCAATTTCTTTTTTCTATGCCTATTTAAAATCGTATTTAATTGCAGAGCGCCGTAGCACATTCGTATAGCACTTGCTCATCTTTCTATGTCTCTCATTCACCCGTACCTCTCTCACTCCCTCTCCCTCTTGAACACCGCTGCACAAATCTGTCCAACACAACACTGTCAATGTCGGAGGCCCAACTTAAAAAAAGTTATTACCCAGCATGCAAGGAACCTAGCTAATAAGGAGAGCTAAGTTAAAGTTAGAAAGCAGCTGGATTTTCAAGGTTAGCACACTGGTAGTCAATATCGATGTGCGCACCCCCAGAAATCAGAATCAGAATCAGATCTTTATCGATGCCCGAGAGGAAATTCTTTTGTCACAGCTGCATACGTATCAAGGCATAAGAAATAGAAATAATAATAGAAAGCTAGTAGAATAAAGAAAACTATAAAGACATGTGAGTGTGTACAATATTTAAATTATTAAAGAATTGTTATGGTATTAAAGAACTGTTATGGTAGAATAGTACCAGTGAATAAATAGCAGCTGTATAGCAGCAGGGAATATTGCACATTATTAAACAGATAACATTACACAAAAACACATAATTATGTCCAGTTTAATAACTAACTAAAGCCGCGTCCAAAGGAGCTATACCTTGAAACTAGGAACCTTTGGAGGAACTCACTGCGTTCCCACTGAAGGGACTGGGGTCTAAATTTAGTTCTAGGTTCTTTATTTTAAAAGTCTTTATTTTAAAAGTCCCTGCTCAGGGGGTAGTACTTTTCAAAAGTACTAATACTTTGTGGGGGTGTGGCTTGCTTTGCAGTGAATTTCTGAATGGACAAGTAAAGGCTACTGGCTTTAAATTGAGCATGTATCTACTTGTTATGGTATTAAAGAACTGTTATATCTGGCATGACAGTGCGCCTGCGCAAGCTTGGATAATGACATATGACTTATGGAATTTACTAAAGTCATACGTCACAACCCCGTGACCAGGTGGGCGTAGATGTGGTTGAGCAGGAAGATGATGGCATCCTCAACTCCCAGACGGCACTGGTAGGCGAGCTGGAGTGGGTCCAGAAGAGGTCTGACCATGGGCTGCAGCTTATCCAGAACCAGTCTCTCCAGGGTCTTCATAATGTGGGAGGTCAGTGTCACAGGTCTGTAGTCCTTGTAGTCACTAAGACGTGCTGTCTTTGATAGAGGAACGAGGCAAGATGTCCTCCACAGCACAGGGACCCTTTGGAGACTCAGGCTCAGGTTGAAGACATGGTGAAGGACTCCACATAGCTGAGAGACACAGGCTTTGAGCACCCCGGGGCGGACACCATCAGGGCCTGCAGCCTTGTTAGAGTGGAGACTTCTCAGCTGTCTTCTCAATTGTCATCAGTGAAACACACAGAGGTCACAGGCGGGAGAAGGGAGGAGTCGTCAGGTTGGAGAAGGCAGATAACCAGAGAGCCAGAGGAGGGGGGAATAGGGGTCTTCCAGGAGGGTGGGGGACAATGAGGAGGAGGAGGAAGGGGGAGTAGTGGGATAGGAGGTGTTTGAAGGCAGACAGCAGCCGAGTTCACCTCACCTGGTCCTCACCTCCTCCATATTACCATCTCTGAAAGACCTCCTCTTTGCATTCAGGATGTCCTTGATGTCCATGGTTTGTTGTTAGAGTAACAATCGACAGTTTTTGTCTTTTCACCAGAGGCACATAGCAGGCACATATGAACCAGGTTTTGGTCTGACCTGCCCCGCGGGGGAAGAGCTGTATGCATCCTTAACGTTAACAGACAGCAAGTCCAGGATCCTCTCCTCTCTAGTGTGGCAGCTCACATACTGGGTGAAATGCTGCCAGTGACTCCCAGGCCAAGAAAGAACAGGACAGTGTCAACTCACAGCTGAGAGAGTTTAAACAAGAACTAACTCATCAGAGAAGACAGCTGGATCACCTCAGTGAGGAGGTGAAGGAAGGACAGAGACAACTGCAGACTGAGTTGGCTACACAGAGAGAAGAGCTACAGAACAGGGACAGGCTCAGTCTATAAGCCAGACTGAACTCCACACAACCCCCTGTGCCCACCTCTCAGACCCAGACCACATCCAGCCAAACTCCCACTACACCTGCTGAAGGACAACACAGCCCTTTCCTCGAGGACTCCCCCTCTCACGCAGCCTGATGCAGACTCTAATCCCCCCCCTGAACCAACCAGCTGCCTCCATACAAATATCCCAACCCAAGACGCCAGTCACACCCCTGCACCTGTCCAAGGCCCGGCCTCCAGCCAGCCTCCAGCTAGGAGCTCCACACCTGAAACCACCACCACAGCTCCACATCAAAATCAGACAGCTGAGTCTGAACAAACACACACAGGCAGAAGGGCTGACATTGTCCTCCTCATGGACTCTAATGGAAAGTTCCTGGATGAAAAGACCTTATTCCCAAGGCACAGAACAGAGAAGATCTGGTGCCCCAACACCAGGAGAGCCCTGGAGCTGTTAACAGTGTCTGAGCTAGCCTCACCTAGCCACATCATCATCCATACAGGCACCAACAACTTAAGGTCCCAGCAGGGCAAACTGGCAGACTCTCTGAGGAGAGTCATTGAGCAAGCCTCCACCAATTTCCCTACCAGCAAGATAGTCATATCCACGCTGCTGCACAGGAGAGACTTCCACCCCGACACCATTCACAGAGTGAATATCAGCCTCTCCAGGGACTGTGCCCTCAAACCCAACGTGTTCTTGGCCCACCACCCGACCCTGGACCTGGACTGCCTGTATGATAATGTACACCTACACAGAAATGCAGTCCCCACCCTTGCTAGGACCCTGAAAGAGGTTGCTCTTGGAAGGAGCCCTACTACCACACCAAGGGGTAACCACACAAGGCAGACCCCACACAGACCTCCAGGACCTCCTAGACCTTCAAGACCATCCAGACCACCCAGACCTCCACTATACATCTACCCCTGGCCATCAGAGAGGACGGCCAGGCCACCAAACCCACCGCATCACCAACATCACAACCCACAGCCAACACAACACTGGCCACGGATACCCAGCCAGAGAGCGCCCCAGCCTGGAGGCCCTATACCCCCCCTCATCCCAACGGCAGACAACGGCAACATCACACATACACTCTAAAATGTCACTTAAAGTTTAATACTTTATTCATTTTCCTACAACACTATTTTCATCTTTTTACACTTTATACACTTTTTTTTCTTTCCATTTATTACTAGTATTATTTTTAATATGTATTATTATTATTTGTTTTTTTAAGGTGTTTATCTAATTTTTGAACAGATTACTCTTGGAGATGAAATCGTTTACAATAACATGTTGGAACATTCAAGATCTGAGATCATCAGCTTTTGGTTTAAAGAGCAGAAATCCAGATTTTAATAGAGAGTTAAAAGACTCTGACATCATAGTTTTACAGGAGACATGGTGCAAAGAAGATGTTTCCACTGGTCGTCCTCACGGCTACACTGAGATTATTATACCATCAACAAAAAATCCCACAATAACCCAAGGCAGAGATTCAGGAGGCATGCTTATATGGTGTAAATCAGAACTGAGCCAGTCCATCACAGTTATTAAAAAAGAAGAATCTTATATATGGTTGAAAATGAACAAACAGATGATTTGTGCCGAGCAACATGTCTACATGTGTGCCATCTATATACCTCCTTCAGAATCCCCCTACTACAACCCAGATATTTTCTCCATTCTTGAGGAGGAAGTTAATCATTATAAAACCATGGGAAATGTATTACTCTGTGGGGACTTGAACGCTCGAACAGGGGAAAGAGCTGACACTATGAACACCCAGGGAGACAAACACTTACCTGGAAGCACCTGCTTCCCCCTCCCTGAATGTCCTGCTAGAAAGAGCTTTGACAAGCTTACTAATACAAGCGGTATGCAGCTTTTACAGCTCTGCCGTACGCTGGGTCTATACATAGTCAACGGCAGGCTACGAGGGGACTCTCTGGATCCAATATCTCTCAGAGCTTTCACAGTCAGCCCCCTCACACCCCTCTCAGACCACAGCAAAATCACTATCTACCTGAAAAGGGCTCAGTCTATGTCTGGAGCCCTTAGGGCCTGTGACCTGTTTAACAGGACATACTCGTACAGATGGACCCCAGACAGCATGCGGCGTACCAAAAGGCACTGGAAAATCAAAACATCCACGATTTAACTCATTTATTTCTAACTGAAACATTTCCCCAGAATAATTATGGAGTAAATTCGGCTGTGGACAAAATCAATTCAATATTTCATCATCTGGCTTCATTGTCTAATTTGAAAGCCTCAAAACCAAAACCTCAACAAATGAACAATAACAAATGGTTTGACACTGAATGCAAAAATTCTAAGGAAAACTTTAAGGAAATTATCAAATGAAAAGCATAGGGACCCAGATAACCGCAACATACGCTGTCAATATGAGGCCACTCTGAAACAATACAAGTACACCCTAAAAACTAAGAAAGAACAACACAGCAAGAACCAGCTCTGTGAAATTGAGGAATCCTTTGAGTCCAACCAGTTCTGGGAGAAATGGAACAACCTAAACAAAA
The DNA here is from genome assembly GCA_024633595.2 of Lepomis macrochirus. Lineage (NCBI taxonomy): Eukaryota > Metazoa > Chordata > Actinopteri > Centrarchiformes > Centrarchidae > Lepomis > Lepomis macrochirus. The sequence goes on along the minus strand of JALXJV020000014.1, from coordinate 503,423 downwards.
GCCAGCAGGATGAATTGGCGATCCAAGATGGAAATACTTGGATTAATCACTTTAGTGAACTATACAGTAATATTACATAAAATGATGATCAGCACAAGATATTCACAAAATGGAAAACTCTGGAGGCGGTGATAAAAAACATCCAAAACCCTATAGATTACCCTGTAACAGAACAAGAATTAACAGAAATCATCCAGTCACTAAAAGGAAAAAAGGCTTGTGGTATTGATGGAATCCTGAATGAAATGATCAAATATTCAGACCATAAAATCAGATTGGCTATACTAAAACTATTCAATACTATTCTAACAACTGGAACTTTTCCAGACCTCTGGAACAAAGGTTTAATAACCCCAATCCATAAATCTGGAGATAAATATGACCCAAATAACTACAGAGGAATATGTGTATCCAGTAACCTGGGAAAAATATTCTGCAACATCATTAATAAACGACTTGTCAACTTTGTTGATAACCACAATATTCTGCATAAATGCCAAATTGTTTTTTTGCCAAATTGCCGACAACAGACCATATATTTACCCTCCAGACTCTAATTGATCAAGAATTAAACATTAAGAAAAGAAAGGTATATGCCTGCTTTGTTGACTTCCAAAAAGCCTTTGATTCCATCTGGCACAAGGGCCTTTTCTTTAGGTTACTTGAAAGTGGCATTGGAGGAAAAACATATGACTTGATTAAAAACATGTATACAAAAAGTGAATGTGCCATAAAGATTGGAAACAAACAAACAGCATTCTTCTCCCAGGGCAGGGGAGTGAGGCAGGGATGCAATCTAAGTCCCAGTTCTCTTCAATCTATATATCAATGAATTAGCAAACCAATTAGAGAGTTCCATGGCACCTGGCCTCATCCTGAACGACACAGAGATCAGAGGTCTGCTGTATGCAGATGACTCCTCCTCCGAGTAAACGGCATAGTTGTCAGAACCGAATCCGACCGACTTGTGGGTATTTATTTCTCCGAAGGTTGGAGCGCTGCTCCCTGCTCCTCTAGCCCAAGTTTAGCAGCTGTCAGCCGGCCTGCAGATTTTCAATCCCCCGCTCTGCCCGGCCTTCTGCACACAACGCTCTGAAGCCTCGGTGACGTATGGACAATCTCAACACTGATAGGCTATCGCGACTCAGCGTCGCGCGACTTTTTCGCTTGAGTTGAAAATATTCAACTCACGCGAATTCCATCGCGTTGCCTTAGCGTCGCCGGCCCCGCCCACTTCGCGCCAACTGGAAATCGCGGCTCTACGCGTCTTTGCATTATGTTTGTATGTAAACTCACCGCCCCAAACGCACGATTCGCGCTTGGTGTGAAAGCACCATTAGTGTTGCTCTCACCTACTAAAGAAGGTTTGCAGCAGCACCTTAACCTCCTGCAGAGATTCTGTCAGACCTGGGCCCTGACTGTAAACACAGCAAAGACTAAGATAATGATCTTTCAGAAACAACACAGAAATCAGATTTCACACAATTTCTATTTAGACACCACTAAATTACAACATACAAAAAACTATAATTACCTTGGCCTCAACATTACATACACAGGGAACATTACATACACAGGTTTTGGATGTGAGCTGAAGGAGTGGACGTGCTGACGTACTGCGGTAAGCGTGTTGACTCATTTCCGTTTCCGGTGCTTGTGTGTTGGTAGCCTGTTTGCTGCTCTCGCTAAATACCAGATAAAATTGTTAGATTATCATTACAGCGGCCAATTGTCTGCTAAACACTTATTCTTACAGTAAGTTTGCCTAAGCACTCACAGTTCTTTCCATCTTTAGTGACTGCTGTTCGATCTCATAGTTGCTTTCAAAAGTTTTGGTAGCCAACGCTACCGTACTTTAGCTTAGCCGTTAGCGACTTTAGCTTAGCAGCTAACGATGGCTTCTCCTTCTCCCTCTCTCTCTCCTGCTTTCTCCTGCTCGGTGTGTCAGATGTTCAGTTACTCCTCTGCCTCCTTTAGCGGTAATGGTACGTGTAACAAGTGTAATTTATTTTTAAGACATGGAGGCGAGGCTCAGTGAGTTAGAAGTCCGGCTCCGCACCTTGGTAGATCAGCCTACTGTAGCTAGCCAGCCCCGGTAGTCGGTGCGGACCGGCCTGAGTTAGCCTCTGGTAGCCGTTCCCCGGCATTTCCTGAGCAGCCAGGAAAGGGTGGCTGGGTGACTGTCCGAAGGAGGAAAAGCTGTAAGCATTCAAAGCCCTCAGGACACCAATTCAATTCAATTCAATTCAATTTTATTTATATAGCGCCAAATCACAACAACAGTTATCTCACAGCGCTTTTCATAAAGAGCAGGTCTAGACCGTACTCTGAAGTTATTTACAGAAGCCCAACAATTCCCACCAAGAGCAAGCACTAGGCTGACAGAGGCAAGGAAAAACTTCCTTTTAAGAGGCAGAAACCTCGAGCAGAACCATGGCTCAGGGTGGGCGGCCATCTGCCTCGACCGGGTTGGGGGTGAGGGGGAGAGAGAGAGGGAGAGAGCAAGAGAGAGAGAGAGCAGGAGAGAGAGAGCAGAGGGAGGCAACCTACACAGTATACATATAGAGGTACAGACAATAAAGGTAATGGTGCTATAGACTGAATGAAAAATGGTACAGATATTTATAGTAATGTTTAGTGATATTAATTATAACAGTAATAATAGCAATAGGACTAGTAATAGCAGTTGCAACTGCAGCAGAGGGCGTCGAGCAGGAACACGGGGCAGCAGGAGACTCCCAACAACAGGTCCAGACTCCACAGCTCCAGAGCCAGCAACACCCGCAGGGAAGTGAGGGGAGGGGGGAGGACAGGAGGGGGAAGCACACGACCACGGGAGAGGGAGAAAAAATCGAGTTAGTAACATGCATTAATGGGATGAGGTTGCACTCAGAGAGAAAGAGAGAAGAGGAGAGAGGAGCTCAGTGCATCATGGGAAATCCCCCGGCAGTCTAGCCTATAGCAGCATAACTAAGGGATGGTTCAGGACTCACCCGAGCCAGCCCTAACTATAAGCTTTATCAAAAGGAAAGTCTTAAGCCTACTCTTAAATGTAGAGACGGTGTCTGCCTCCCAAACCCAAACTGGAACCTGGTTCCACAGGAGAGGAGCCTGATAACTGAACGCTCTGGCTCCCATTCTACTTTTGGAGACTCTAGGAACCACAAGTAATCCTGCATTCTGGGAGCGCAGTGCTCTGGTGGGGTAGTAAGGTACTATGAGCTCTTTAAGATAAGATGGTGCCTGACCATTAAGAGCTTTGAATGTGAGAAGAAGGATTTTAAATTCTATTCTGGATTTTACAGGAAGCCAATGCAGAGAAGCTAAGACAGGAGAGATATGATCTCTTTTACTGGTTCCTGTCAGAACACGTGCTGCAGCATTCTGGATCAGCTGAAGAGTCTTAATGGACTTTTTCGAAGAGCCTGATAATAAGGAATTGCAGTAATCCAGTCTAGAAGTAACAAATGCATGAACTAGTTTTTCTGCATCATTTTTAGACAGGATGTTCCTGATTTTTGCAATATTACGTAGGTGAAAAAAGGCGGTCCTTGAAATTTGCTTAATGTGAGAGTTGAACGACATGCCCTGGTCAAAGATAACTCCAAGATTTCTCACAGTGGTGCTGGAGGCCAGGGCGATGCCATCCAGGGAAACTATATCTTTAGATAATGCGTACGAAGGTGCCTATTCACTTCCCGTTTCTAACAGATTTTCCCCACTCAGCGACACACCCGCTGAGAAACCAACTCTGATAATTGGCAGCTCCATTTTGCGAAACGTGAAGTTAGCGAAACCAGCGACCATAGTCAAATGCATCCCTGGGGCCAGAGTGGGCGACATCGAGTCCTATTTGAAACTGCTGGCTAAGGATAAACGTAAATACAGTAAGATTGTTATTCATGTCGGCGTAATGACTCCCGGTTACGCATATCGGAGGTCACTAAGATTAATGTTGAGTCGGTGTGTTCATACGCAAAAACAATGTCGGACACCGTAGTTTTCTCTGGACCCCTGCCCAATCTGACCAGTGATGACATGTATAGCCGCATGTCGTCATTCCGCCGCTGGTTATCGAGGTGGTGTCCAGCCAACGATGTGGGCTTTGTAGATCATTGGCAGACTTTCTGGGGAAGACCTGGTCTGATTTGGAGAGACGGCATCCATCCCTCTTGGGAAGGAGCAGCTCTCATTTCTAGAAATCTGGCCAACTTTATTAGCGGACCAAAACCATGACAACCCAGAGTTGAGACCAGGAGGCAGAGTCGCAGTCTAACACACTTCTCTGCCCTTCTAATTCAGCAGTTACCCACCCAAAACCCTACGCAGAGTCGCAGTTTAACACACTTCTCTGCTCCTCCGTTCGAGGAGTTACTTAGTGAAAACCCTATAGTGACGGTGTCTGTCCCCCGACCATGGAAATTATTTAAATCAAAGGTAAACAGAAGAGGAGCTGTGCATAAAAACCTCATAAAAATTAAAACCACAAGAGCAATAGTGCAAACGAATAGGAGAGTAAAATGTAAAACATCAGATCTCTCTCTTCTAAAGGTGTACTAGTAAATGAACTAATATCAGATTATGAAATTGATTTATTCTGTCTTACTGAAACCTGGCTGGGTGATGGAGAATATGTAAGCCTAAATGAATCCACCCCTCCCAGTCATATTAATACTCACATTCCTCGAAGCACAGGCCGAGGAGGTGGAGTTGCAGCTATCTTTGACTCTAGCCTAGTAATCAGCTCTAAACCTAAACTTAATTATAACTCATTTGAAAGCCTTGTTCTTATTATTAAAGTTATTATTGTAGGGGATTTTAATATTCATGTGGATGTAGAGAATGACAGCTTTAGTACTGCGTTTATCTCTCTATTAGATTCAATTGGCTTCTCTCAGAGTGTTCATGAACCGACTCACTGTTTTAATCACACCCTCGACCTTGTTCTGGTATATGGTATTGAAATTGAACATTTAATAGTGTTCCCACAGAATCCCTCTTTATCTGATCATTGTTTGATAACTTTTGAGCTTGTACTGCTGAACTACCCTCCATTGGGCAAAAATTTCTATAGAAGATGTCTGTCTGATAAGCTTATAGCTAAATTTAAGGATGCGATCCCATCGGCTCTAAATTCACTATCAGGTATCAAATTAACAGAGGACTCTTATGCGAATTTCAGTCCCTCCCAAGTCGATCATCTTGTTGATAGTGCTGCAGGCTCGCTGCGAACAACACTTGACTCTGTAGCCCCTCTACAAAAGAAAATACTAAAACAAAGACGGTTAGCTCCATGGTATAATACTGAAACTTCGCAAATTAAAGCAAATATCGCAGAAACTCGAGAGGAATTGGCGTTCCACCAAACTGGAAAATTCTCGTTTAATTTGGCAAGATAGTCTTAAAACTTATAGGAAGGCCCTCCGTAATGCCAAAGCAGCGTACTACTTGTCATTAATAGAGGAAAATAGGAACAACCCCAGGTTTCTTTTCAGCACTGTAGCCAGGCTGACAGAAAGTCACAGCTCTATTGAGCAAAGTATTCCCATAGCTCTCAGTAGTTACGACTTCATGAGCTTCTTTAATGATAAAATTCTAGCTATTAGAAACAAAATCCACCAAGACCTGCCCTCAACTGGCACCAACTTAACTCTATACTCAGGAACTTTAGAAACAGCTGTAAAACCAATTATATGTTTAGACTGCTTTGCTTCCCTCAATCTTTATCAACTAACTTCAATAATTTCTTCATCTAAACCATCTACCTGCCTCTTAGACCCCATCTCGACTAGGCTGCTTAAAGAAGTTTTGCCCTTGGTTGGCACTTCTCTGCTGGATGTGATTAATTTGTCTTTATCAACAGGCTACGTGCTACAGTACTTTAAAGTAGCTGTAATTAAACCTCTTCTGAAAAAGCCCAACCTGGATCCAGACGTTTTAGCCAACTATAGACCTATATCTAACCTTCCATTTATCTCTAAGGTCCTGGAGAAAGCAGTCGCCAAACAGCTGTGTGACTTTCTACATAGCAATAGTTTATTTGAGGATTTTCAGTCAGGATTTAGAGCTCACCATAGCACAGAGACAGCACTGGGGAAAATTACTAATGACCTCCTAAGTGCATCAGACAAAGGACTTGTCTCTGTATTGGTTTTACTAGATCTTAGTGCTGCATTTGATACCATTGACCATCAGATCCTATTACAGAGAATGGAACATTTCATTGGCATTAAAGGAACCGCTCTAAGCTGGTTTAAGTCCTATTTATCAGATCGATTTCAGTTTGTACATGTTAACGATGAGTCCTCCATGCATACCAAAGTTAGTCATGGAGTTCCACAAGGATCTGTGCTCGGACCAATCCTCTTCACTTTATATATGCTTCCTTTAGGCAATATTATCAGGAAACACTCCATAAACTTTCATTGTTATGCAGATGATACTCAGTTATATCTATCGATCAAGCCAGATGAAACTCATCAGTTAGCTAAGCTTCAAATGTGTCTTCAGGATGTTAAAACCTGGATGACCTGCAATTTTCTAATGTTAAACTCAGATAAAACTGAAGTTATTGTTCTAGGCCCTAAGCACCTCCGTGACGCATTATCTAAAGATATAGTTTCCCTGGATGGCATCGCCTGGCCTCCAGCACCACTGTGAGAAATCTTGGAGTTATCTTTGACCAGGACATGTCGTTCAACTCTCACATTAAGCAAATTTCAAGGACCGCCTTTTTTCACCTCATGTAATATTTGCAAAATCAGGAACATCCTGTCTAAAAAATGATGCAGAAAAACTAGTTCATGCATTTGTTACTTCTAGACTGGATTACTGCAATTCCTTATTATTAGGCTCTTTGAAAAAGTCCATTAAGACTCTTCAGCTGATCCAGAATGCTGCAGCACGTGTTCTGACAGGAACCAGTAAAGAGATCATATCTCTCCTGTCTTAGCTTCTCTGCATTGGCTTCCTGTAAAATCCAGAATAGAATTTAAAATCCTTCTTCTCACATTCAAAGCTATTAATGGTCAGGCACCATCTTATCTTAAAGAGCTCATAGTACCTTACTACCCCACCAGAGCACTGCGCTCCCAGAATGCAGGATTACTTGTGGTTCCTAGAGTCTCCAAAGTAGAATGGGAGCCAGAGCGTTCAGCTATCAGGCTCCTCTCCTGTGGAACCAGGTTCCAGTTTGGGTTAGGAGGCAGACACCGTCTCTACATTTAAGAGTAGGCTTAAGACTTTCCTTTTTGATAAAGCTTATAGTTAAGGCTGGCTCAGGTGAGTCCTGAACCATCCCTTAATTATGCTGCTATAGGCTAGACTGCCGGGGGATTTTCCATGATGCACTGAGCTCCTCTCTCCTCTTCTCTCTTTCTCTCTGAGTGCAACCTCATCCCATTAATGCATGTTACTAACTCGATTTTTTCTCCCTCTCCCGTGGTCGTGTGCTTCCCCCTCCTGTCGCTTCCTGCGGGTGTTGCTGGCTCTGGAGCTGTGGAGTCTGGATCTGTGGTTGGGAGTCTCCTGCTGCCCCGTGTTCCTGCTCGACGCCCTCTGCTACAGTTGCAATTGCTATTACTAGTCCTATTGCTATTATTACTGTTATTATTATTATCATTAACATTACTATAAATATCTGTACCATTTTTCATTCAGTCTATAGCACCATCACCTTTATTGTCTGTACCTCTATGTGTATACTGTGTAGGTTGCCTCCCTCTGCCTCTCTCTCTTGCTCTCTCTCTCTCTTTCTCTTGCTCTCTCTCTCTCTCCCCTCACCCCAACCCGGTCGAGGGCAGATGGCCACCCACCCTGAGCCATGGTTCTGCTTCGAGGTTTCTGCCTCTTAAAGGAAGTTTTTCCTTGCCTGTGTCAGCCTAGTGCTTGCTCTTGGTGGGAATTGTTGGGCTTCTGTAAATAACTTTAGAGTATGGTCTAGACCTGCTCTTTATGAAAAGCGCTGTGAGATAACTGTTGTTGTGATTTGGCGCTATATAAATAAAATTGAATTGAATTGAATTGAATTGAACTTCAACATGGCTGTGAAAGATCTGAGGGACAAAGCAAGGAGAGCTTTCTATGCAATAAAAAGAAACATTAAAATATATATCCCAATTGAAAATTTAACCCCTAGACATACCATCACAAAGCCCTAACATACCAGGAGCTGAAACCAGAGAAGAGTCCCCTCAGCCAGCTGGTCCTGAGGCTCTCTGCAGTAACAAGTCCCCAACAGCCTCAGGACAGCAACACCAACTCAAACAGACCAAACCAAATTATCAACAAGCAGAAACAAAAATATATTGAATACTGGAAAGAAACAACCAAAACACAAAGTAAGTCACAATGTTATCTGACCCTAAAAAGAGAAATCACACTGGTAAATTACCTGAGCACAATAAAATGTCCTAAACTAAGAAGAATGTTGACAATATTTTAGTAATTGTTTTGTTTTACATTTTATACTTGATTTTTTTTGTCTATTAATATAACTATATATGTTATACACACACACACACACACACACACACACACACACACACACACACACACACACACACACACACACACACATTCTACTGTTTCATTTATTTATTTTATTTTAATTTAATTCTTTTTTAGATATTTTTATTTTTAACACACACACACACTTACCATTTTATTTATTTATTTTGTTTTAACTTTTTAATATATATATACTTTTTTTTAACACACACACACTTACTGTTTTTTTTATTTATTTATGTTTTTAGTTTTTAGTTTTTGTTTTGTTTTTTTAACACACACACACACACGCTTACTGTCCTGCTTATTTATTTCATTTTTAGTATATTTTTATTTCTTTTAGCACACACACAGTTTATTTTATTTTATTTTTAATACTTTTTAAACAAACACAAGCACACTTACTGTTTTGTTTATTTTATTTTTAGTATTTTTTTTTAACAGACACACTGTTTTATTAGGGGTCCAAGCCCGAAGTGGGCATGGAACCCGCGATTGCAAGGCATCGCGGTTCCCATACCACGAAGTGGCATTGGAACCCTATTGTTTTCGCTTGGATTTTTATTATTATTCTTCCGTGAAGAAAACCGATACTGTGGCCTAGACCGTAACTGCTACACACGCGAAACTCATAGGGTAGGTCCAGTTTAGCGCAGCGACCGCAGGCGCAAAAATTCGCACACTTCTACCACTAGGGGGCGCTATAAGCAAGGTCAACGCGTTTGGGCGACACCAAACTTGGACCACTAAGTTGGGATGGGCCCCTGAGGGCCTGTGCAAAATTTGGTGCAACTCGCCCCTAGGTGGCGCTCTTTAATCCAGAAAATTAGTTCCTCTATAACCACAAGTCACATTGACATGAAACCAGTGCCAAATTGTTCAGCATGGTCCCCTGATGCCAGGCACCAAAGGGGAACCTAATGTGCCCATAGGTGGCGCTGTTGTTGCAAATTAAAATGTTTTCAAAAATCCCATTGACTTACATGCAATTTATATCTCCATAACCACAAATCTGATTGACACCAAATTTGGGTCAATTGTTACCCATGGGCCCCTGATGACACCACAAAAAATTTGGTGCAGTTCGGCCTAATGGTGGCGCTGTTATCTAAGCTCAAATGCCCCATTCATTTCAATGGGATTTTCAACCAAAGCACATTTTGCCTCATAACTACGGCCTAACACATCGCACAATCATAATTCTTATGTCTACGTGTTTGGGGGATGCTGCCGATTCCGACGGTATAGGACACGCCTCTGTGCGATGACGATTTCATTTTGCGAAATCGCAAAAAATGGAAAACCTATTTTAATTAACTCCTCCGAAGCCGCAAGTCCGATCGACACGAAACTTTGCACAGAGCATCTCTGGACCAAGCCGAAGAAAGTTTGTAGAGGGAATTTTGATTCGACAAAAAAAGGCCGAATTACAGGCTAACAAATATTTGCGAAATTGCTAAAAACACGAAGTATAACATAACTCTGGCTTGGAAAGGCCAATCAACACAAAACTTGAGGACCTTATCTGCCCTGCCCCCTAGAAGGCCTCTGCAAAATTTGGTTCATTTCGCCGCTAGTTGGCGCTACCCAAAAAAAATCCCATTGACTTACATTCATCTCATAACTCCATAACCACAAGTCTGATTCTAACCAAATTTGGGTCAATTGTTTCTGATGGGACCCTGATGACACCACAAAAATTTGGTGCACTTCGGCCTAAAGGTGGCGCTGTAATCTAAGCGCAAATGCCCCATTCATTTCAATGGGAATTTCAACCAAAAGCACATTTTGCCTCATAACTACCGCCTACTATATCGCACATTCATAAATCTTATGTCTACGTGTTTGGGGGATGCAGCCGATTCCGATGGTATAGGAAACGCCTCTGTGCGATGACGATTTCATTTCAGCTAAATTGCGAAAACTGGAAAACCTATTTTAATTAACTCCTCCGAAGCCGCAAGTCCCAACGACACGAAACTTTGCACAGACCATCTCTGGACCACGCCGAAGAAAGTTTGTAGAGGGAATTTTGATCCGACAAAAAACGGTCGAATTACAGGCTAACAAATCTTTGCGAAAACGCTACAAACACGAAGTATAACATATCTCAGGCTTGGAAAGGCCAATCAACACCAAACTTGGGGACCTTATGCGGCTGGACTTCCCGAAGGCCTGTGTCAAATTTGGTGCCAATCGGCCAAACGGTGGCGCTGTTCATCATATATTAAAAAAAAAACCATTCACTTACATGCATTTTATATCTCCACTACCGCAGCTGCGATCGACACCAAATTTGGGTCACTTCTTCACCGAGGGGCCCTGATGACAGCTGAGCGATTTGGTGCGATTCGGCCAAAAGGCGGCGCCGTAATCGAAGCTCAAACGGCGTCGCGAAGCCCATTCGTTTCAATGGCATTTTCAAACACGCCGCATTTCGCCTCGGTTCGGAGCGGCCCGTCGAGACTTCACTCGGGGACCTTACGCGGGACGTCGGCGGGGCGCCCGGGACGACTCGCGCGCCCTCCGCGGGGCGTGGGGGGCGACTGGCGACAGGTGGCTTGGACCCCGTTTACAACTGCTCGCAGTTCTAGTTTATTTTATTTTTTAATATATGTATATATTTCTTTTTTTAACACAAACACAGATGCTTTGATTACTTTACGCTTTAATTCTTTAATGAAATATATGGGGGTGATTGTTTTTATGTTTTATGATTACTGATTACTGGGTGAAATCAGTGTGGTGGTCATGGTGACGTGGTTAAAGTCACACGAGATCACTGGATGCTCCTTCAGCACAGCGACCTGTTGGCAGCAAAGGTTTTTGCAGGCTGAAGTTTATTTAAGTTTTTTACATAATATGAACAGACAAATTGTTTATTAATATACATTAATTAATATTGGACTGGCATATCTGTGCAGTCCACCAGAGTAGACATGCTTGTAACATTAAAGACTGAAACACTGAAGAGTAATACACATCCTAACTCAGGGGACAGTAATGCATGCATGAAATGCCTACATCAATTCCCAAAATGGCTATTAAAAATATATGATTTTAGGCAGGGTTATAATCTGAGCTTCCTGGGGGTCTCTAATACGTAACGTTACTGGTGGGGGGGTTTCCTTTTTGTGTGATTCAACATTTCCCTGTCTCACACACACAGCAAGGCACAAACACACACAGCAGTCCACTACTTGCTCCATTTGTCTGTGATATTGCAACAGGATGTAGGCCTACTAACACTAGGCAATCCGTTAAGTTTTAATCGCCTGAAAAATGCCATCAATGACTATTGCTCAAGTTGAGACTGCAATTCTGCCCTTTATGGTAATATTAAAGTGTTATTATTTTACGTACTGCTTGTCACCGGCACAGAGTAGCAAGCAAATTATCATTTGTAGCGCTGTACTAATTAGAGGATGCATCAAAAAGCCAATAATACTAAACATATAAGCTGCAGTCAATACAGAGTAATACAGTATGCTACAATACAACTGAGTTCATTTTCACAGGTCGCGGCCTCAACCTGTTCGGTCAAAACTGTGTCCTCAATAATGGTTGATGGTGGAGAAGTGCAGCCATCCTGTCAGTGATGTGATGCGCAGTGTAGTTCATTAGGAAAGTGTGTTAATTTGAGTCTGTTTATCTTGTTTAATGTAAATAATAGTAGGTCCTAATTACATTGAAAAAATACATTATTTGTGATTCAAAATAATGGTTGATGATAATGACTTAGAGACCCCCACACATTTTACTGCTTCCATGGGAGCTCAGACCATCCTTAGGGGAGCTGAGCTCCCACTGGTTCCGACGTGACTCGAACCCTGATTTTAGGGCGTTATGTGTTGGAACTATGTATCCATACACCCAATTCCCCGCAACTGTTCACCAAAAAATTGTTTCAGCACATAACGTCATCTAAGGCTGTATTCAGACTGCAGGTCAAAGTGGCCCAAATCTGTTTGCACTGCTCACATGTGACTCAGATATGATTTTTTTTATAACAGTGTGATAAGTCATATGGACTCTTTTCCAGTTTGGATTTGGGCCACTTTCAATTGTGGTCCAAATCAGATGCAGGTCAGATTTTTGAACTGTGACCTCAGTCGGGACGTGAGTTCACTGACTCTGACGTCACTCTAGAACGACCCCTGACACAATTCTGCGTAGAGAGAGAATTGTTGGGCTTATAGGTGCTATACAGAGCCAAGAAACTGTAATAATGACAATGAAAAGTTGTGAACATAAGCTAGGCTAACCATTTGTTGACTCCAGTCACTCCAGTTCTTTAAGTACAACCATTAAAACACACACTATTTTGTTTATTACACAAAAGACAAAAGGAGACTGTTGTGCACTAAGATTACAGTACAGTTCACATATACAGATCAATAATGGTTTATTAATTATTAAAAAACCTCCATGCTCAAGACATATTCCATGTATTCCATCTAACTGTACTTTCATCTCTCCCATTTCCTTTCTCTTGAGCTGCTCTTTTAATGATTTAATGACAGGTGGTCTGATCTTCCCTTGACATCTTGCATAGACTCGGCAGTCCTACAGTAGGAGTGTTTCAAATCTGTATGTGGATAAACTGTGCCCAACATTTACCCACAGTAACCTTTGGATAAGCACTCTGTATTCTCTCAGCCTGCTGTCAGACGATGACTCTACTGCTATGTGATTATCTTTGGCATATTGATTTGGCTTGTTTAAAGATTGACTCTGACATGAGCAGCAGAAGCAGATGCTGGGCTAAGTGGTATCAGCAGACATGAATATCATATGGCTAGGGGCTAATGCTCGACCTTATTGCTACTTAATGAACCGCTAAGAGACAATCAGTGCCATTTGCCCACCTCTCTGAATCCAGCATGAATCATGAGTATGCTGCTGCCAGTGTGTTTGCACTCAGTGCTGCAAACTAACTCTCACTTTTTACTGGACGGAGGATCAGACTACTTCTCGGGAACCTGTACCCCCCCCCCACACACACACACACACACACACACCCACCCACCCACCCCCACCCCCACCCACCCACCCACCCACCCACCCCCACCCCCACCCCCACCCCACACCCCACCCCGCATAGCATCAGCAGTGACTTCACACGCACACTAATCCACACAGTCTTTTGCACTTGCTTAGCTAGATGAGATAATGAGGCCACAGCACAATTAAAGAAATGTGAGAGGCAGGTTTGGGCATATTCAGCCCTGCATGGTGCATGCTCACTAAGTTGACATGCTAATTGGCTGGAGCACCAGAACACATTGAGCAGCCTGAGAGAGAAGATTGAGACAACCCTCAAAGGGTCGGACACATAAAGACAGGCGGCAATAACCTCCACGTCAGTCTCTTTATGACTAAGGACAAAATGGGTGCCGGCAGTCAGTGCTTAATTTGAAAATTAATGGGCCATGGGATTTTTTCCTACCACTTAAGACACTTTGCAGCCCCAGTGCGGTTGCCTCCACCCGGCCCTCTCCCCTGCCTGGGTTTTACGACTCCTCAGATGGCCGAGGATGCAGAGACCTTGCATACTCTGCAGTAAATTCATGGCTAATTTGATTAAATGCTGCTGCGCCCTTGTTGCCGGTCAGACAGAGAGGTGCCTAGGCACATCCTGGATGAGCTATGCAGGGTGAACATAGGCCTCCTCTACGTCATGTAGTCCCCCACGTCAGGTTAAAGGAGCAATCTGTGATTTAAATGTAAATAAGAAGGTGCTCAGGTAAAAAAACAACTGCACCGGCTAAAGACAGTGTCTCAGCACAAAAATGCTGTGTGACTATAATGTAGAATGTTCAGGTCAGAGATTTTTTCTGTGAATAGGCACCCACAGTACAGCAGGTGACAAAATAATGGAAAATGCAATACAATATACTGTAGGGGAGAGCCGGACGATTAAAACACTATTCAGATATACGTTATTTTAAAAGATAACATTACAGACACAATTAATTTGTTGTTGTAATCAACAGTTCATGTGTTCAATCAGTACCAGGTGCTATCTTGTAAAAATGTACAATAACTTCAGTATAATTTCACTTTAAACAAAAGGTGCGCATTGTTTCATTTGTCCCTACTGTTTGGGACAGATGAAACATCTGGAGTGGGACTGAAGAAACACAATGTAGTACATTTAAATTGTTTAAATTATTCTTGTTTTTTATTTGAAATGCTTGACAGTGTCCTTAATATGTAATTGCAAACATATGTCCATTATCTTTCCTTTTCGTTGACAGCCCCCCGAAGCACCCTATCTTTACCATTACCATCAGATATGTTAGGACCTAAACCTAAGTCACTGACTTTACGCATGTCGACTGGCTAACCCTACAGCTATGCACATTGGCCGATGTGCTAGCAGGTAGGTTAGCCTCCTTTGTATTGCCACAACCTATCAAAGGTGGCGTTTCATACGGACGCTGAAGGGTACCTATTCCGTAAATGCTCCGTACTTGTATAGCGCCTTTCTAGTCTTTTCGACAACTCAAAGCGCTTTTACACTACTTTTGCATTCACCATTCACACACTGAGCCACAGCCACCTATTCACCAGGGTTGTGGAGAATGCTCTCTTCCCCAGCTCAGAACACTGCCCTCCAGGCAGAGCTTCAGGAGCCCTTGGAGAAGCAGACCATCTCCAGGGTTCCTCTGGGGCACGAGAATCAGGGGTTCTACTCCCGCTACTTCCTGGTCAGGAAAAAGACGGGGCATGAGGCCCATCCTGGATCTGTCACTGTTCAACAAAGCGATTATGGAGAGACCTTTTTGCATGTTGACAGTAAAACTTACTTTCACGTTCCCGTCATCCCTGAAAACAGGAAGTTCCTGTGGTTCTCTTTCCGGGACGCCCAGTACTAGTACAACTGCCTGCCGTTTGGTTATTCCCTGGCTCCACGGCATGTCGAGGCTCTGGAACTGCTGCAGAGGATTGTGGAGAAGCATTTCCTGAAGGGAGTGCAGAGGCCCAGGCTGGTGTCACAGCCTGCTGCTCCACAGTGGGATTTGGTACTGGTTTTACACGCGCTAACCCAAGCCGGCTGTCCTGCGTCCCAATGCTGCATTCACGCCTAAGTGCTTCACCAGAACTTTTTGGTCACAGGTGATTACTCTCTCGGACTTCTTTCCTCCCCCCCATGGGTCTGAGGATGAAGCTGCATCCCGCTACATGTCCTGCTATGTGGCATGCAAGGCCACCTTCCACCGTTTGCAGTGCCTGTTTGTGCACTACAGGGAACAGTCCAAGGGACATCCCCTGTCAGCGCAGCGCCTGTCTCACTGGCTGTGCAAGGATTATTTGTCAGCCGGTGAATCTCCCCCGGACAGCATCAGGGCGCACTCCACGAAAAGCATCTTCTTCGTGGCGTTGCACAGTGAGACGACTGTGGACGACAATTGCACGGCGGCCTCCATCTTCATCCGCTTATCTGGGGTCAGGTCGCGGGGGCAGCAGCTCCAGCAGGGGACCCCAAACTTCTCTTTCCCGAGCCATATTAACACAACACAAGATTGAAACTTTTTAATATTTGTGTGGCTCGTCAAAATGAAACAATTGGGCCATGTTAAACTAGAAAAGACTCAAGAGCAAACCAAAGTACAATTCAAGAATTTATTAATAGAAAATATTTTAATTAACATCTACTGGCTCTACATGAGCTGTACACACAGACCATTCTTTTAACTGAGTACAGTGACAAAACACTTAATACTTTCTTGCAATGTTGAAAACAACAAAAGTCACATCTGAAGCGTTGGCTGAGACATATTTGTTTACCAGATTTCATCTAAATTTCTCTTTTAGAGATTTTTTTTATATAGACAAATCTGACTGAGTATGTCTTTGGCCGAGGATAATATTAATTGTACCACTGATCTGGCTTTGCCTACATTAATAAATTTCTTAACCTGAAAACTGCGGACCAAGACTTCTGTTCTAGTTTCACATTTATGTCCTGTGTTAAATTGGTAACCGATAAAGGCAATCTTCTAAGCGGACAGGTGCAGACTCGATGAGGGCTGATGCGTAGCACTAATGAACCAGTGGTATTGAAGATCCTGGCAAATGACCCCACTGAGGTTAAATACCTGAGTTTCCAGTCAGAAATAAAGAAGTGTCTTGGATGAGGAACAAAACGTTTTTGAGTATCTTGAACCAAGTCCATTTACCCTTGACTTTAACCTTCTTTGGATGTAGAATGTCATGATATATAAGATTAATTCAAGAAGATACATATGGATTCTGTAAACATAAGCAGCTTTTATTGTAGATTTTAACTAGCCCATTTGCATTGGCCAACTTTTTTGTGGCCCACTTACTTCACTGGTCCATTTTGTATTCAAAGAAGTCACCAATTTCTCCTGACACTATAAGATATACTTTGCACTTTAATTCTTTAATGAAATGTATGGGGTTGATTGATTGTTGTTATGTTATTCAATTCAATTCAATTCAATTTTATTTATATAGCGCCAAATCACAACAACAGTTATCTCACAGCGCTTTTCATAAAGAGCAGGTCTAGAACATACTCTAGCACTAGGCGACACAGGCAAGGAAAAACTTCCTTTTAAGAGGCAGAAACCTCGAGCAGAACCATGGCTCAGGGTGGGCGGCCATCTGCCTCGACCGGTTGGGGTGAGGGGGAGAGAGAGAGACAGAGCAAGAGAAAGAGAGAGAGAGCAAGAGAGAGAGAGCAGAGGGAGGCAACCTACACAGTATACACATAGAGGTACAGACAATAAAGGTGATGGTGCTATAGACTGAATGAAAAATGGTACAGATATTTATAGTAATGTTAATGATAATAATAATAACAGTAATAATAGCAATAGGACTAGTAATAGCAATTGCAACTGTAGCAGAGGGCGTCGAGCAGGAACACGGGGGCAGCAGGAGACTCCCAACAACAGGTCCAGACTCCACAGCTCCAGAGCCAGCAACACCCGCAGGAAGTGACAGGAGGGGGGAAGCACACGACCACGGGAGAGGGAGAAAAAATCGAGTTAGTAACATGCATTAATGGGATGAGGTTGCACTCAGAGAGAAAGAGAGAAGAGGAGAGAGGAGCTCAGTGCATCATGGGAAATCCCCCGGCAGTCTAGGCCTATAGCAGCATAATTAAGGGATGGTTCAGGACTCACCCAAGCCAGCCCTAACTATAAGCTTTATCAAAAAAGGAAAGTCTTAAGCCTACTCTTAAATGTAGAGATGGTGTCTGCCTCCCGAACCCAAACTGGAACCTGGTTCCACAGGAGAGGAGCCTGATAGCTGAACGCTCTGGCTCCCATTCTACTTTTGGAGACTCTAGGAACCACAAGTAATCCTGCATTCTGGGAGC
Source organism: Lepomis macrochirus (assembly GCA_024633595.2). NCBI lineage: Eukaryota > Metazoa > Chordata > Actinopteri > Centrarchiformes > Centrarchidae > Lepomis > Lepomis macrochirus. Next base: position 485,557 of record JALXJV020000014.1, on the reverse strand, counting down.
GCAGTGCTCTGGTGGGGTAGTAAGGTACTATGAGCTCTTTAAGATAAGATGGTGCCTGACCATTAAGAGCTTTGAATGTGAGAAGAAGGATTTTAAATTCTATTCTGGATTTTACAGGAAGCCAATGCAGAGAAGCTAAGACAGGAGAGATATGATCTCTTTTACTGGTTCCTGTCAGAACACGTGCTGCAGCATTCTGGATCAGCTGAAGAGTCTTAATGGACTTTTTCAAAGAGCCTAATAATAAGGAATTGCAGTAATCCAGTCTAGAAGTAACAAATGCATGAACTAGTTTTTCTGCATCATTTTTAGACAGGATGTTCCTGATTTTTGCAATATTACGTAGGTGAAAAAAAGCGGTCCTTGAAATTTGCTTAATGTGAGAATTAAACGACATGTCCTGATCAAAGATAACTCCAAGATTTCTCACAGTGGTGCTGGAGGCCAGGGCGATGCCATCCAGGGAAACTATATCTTTAGATAATGCGTCACGGAGGTGCTTAGGGCCTAGAACAATAACTTCAGTTTTATCTGAGTTTAACATTAGAAAATTGCAGGTCATCCAGGTTTTAACATCCTGAAGACACATTTGAAGCTTAGCTAACTGATGAGTTTCATCTGGCTTGATCGATAGATATAACTGAGTATCATCTGCATAACAATGAAAGTGAAGAGGATTGGTCCGAGCACAGATCCTTGTGGAACTCCATGACTAACTTTGGTATGCATGGAGGACTCATCGTTAACATGTACAAACTGAAATCGATCTGATAAATAGGACTTAAACCAGCTTAGAGCAGTTCCTTTAATGCCAATGAAATGTTCCATTCTCTGTAATAGGATCTGATGGTCAATGGTATCAAATGCAGCACTAAGATCTAGTAAAACCAATACAGAGACAAGTCCTTTGTCTGATGCAGTTAGGACTGCTTTCTCCAGGACCTTAGAGATAAATGGAAGGTTAGATATAGGTCTATAGTTGGCTAAAACGTCTGGATCCAGGTTGGGCTTTTTCAGAAGAGGTTTAATTACAGCTACTTTAAAGTACTGTGGCACATAGCCTGTTAATAAAGACAAATTGATCACATCCAGCAGAGAAGTGCCAACCAAGGGCAAAACTTCTTTAAGCAGCCTAGTCGGGATGGGGTCTAAGAGGCAGGTAGATGGTTTGTTATATGTATGATGCTTTGGAAATATTGTTTTACAGTCATGCCAATAAAGCGAATTGAATTGAATAAGATGGGGCCTACTAATGGCAGTAGTTGTACATGATGATTTTCTGACCTTAAAGATGTTGAGCACACTTTTTTTTAAATTAAAAAACGTTAAGACTATTTTGGTCCTGAATACCCTGCCATGTGAGAGCAGGAGAATCAGGTTCCTGCAGGTTAAATTACTCATTTGGCAAACTGACACTGCAAATTGGAAATTATGTAGTATTCACGTCAGGTCAAAAGGATTTTTGATTAAATCTCAGTTGAAGGCACAAACACAGAGTTTCAACAGGACATTCAGCTGCAGAGACGGGCAGCAGCAGCCCACACAGGGTGGTAGACTCCTCACACCCTTTTCTTCATGCTGCAGACAGAACTCATTAAAAAACTGAACAGACTGAATGTTTATACTTCAAACTTGAGACATCAAAGAGCTGCAAGCATGACACCTGAAAATTGGTGGTGGGCGAGTGTTCTCTCGTTGGTTTTCATTTTCTTCCTCCCCTCCAGCTTAATGTGTCGTCTTTGGCTGGTTTCATTATGAGTGGGTGACATGCAGACGTGAGTAATATTGGATTGTAAAAGCTTTTTTCTAATTATTTAATTCTGCTTTCTGGGTCAATAAAGCCAATCAATTTCTGTCACGAGTGCACCCCCTCGTGAGATGATGAGTCACTTGTGAAATAGTGCAATCAAAGCCAATATTCTGCAATTTGAGCTCAGAATGGGGCTCTATATTATACAGGCTAATGCACGCAGTTGATCTCTTCATAAATACATAATGTTCCTGCTCCTCTACACCCCAGTGTGTCTGACTACCTGTTCATTTGACTCTGTTATCTCTTTCTTTTCAGTACCCTCATGCTGTTATCCTCCTCATACTGCTTTGTTCTTTCTTTGCCATCATCTTGATGATGACGATGATTCTTTAATGTCAGATAGAGTTTGAAATTTGTTATTAATCTTGTCACTGCAGCTCCATTTGAAACATCACAGAAAAGACTAAAACCGAGACAAGAGACAAACACATACACAATTAACACAACGTTGTGATACGACTGACTGGCGTGCAAAGAGATATTGAGATAATGATCAGAATATTTTAGGTTGTGTTGACTTGGTGTATCTATATGGCATCATTCTTCCCAGCTTCAACACTATTTTCTTTCTTCATTTCTTTATGTGATATTTGCTGAGATTGTCATTCAATCCTGACAGTAATTCATAAAACAGATAATCTGTGACAATAATCTGGTTCATCTGGCTTCTTCTACTGCTCCTATTTGCCTTTTGCCAGAATCCTCCAAACTCCACGTCACTCATGAGATTTTAGCAAATGAACCTAAAATTAACGTCATCGTCCACATTGGCACAAATGATATCCATAATGATCAGTGCTTGAAGCGGGCCAGTACTCACCCGTACACAGTACTATTACATATGACTTATTGACGTACTGGGACTTTTTTGGTACTCTTTTCAGCACTCCACTGGCAGAAACAGAGTAGGAAAAAGATAGGGTGCTTTTTTTATTCAAGCGTGTACAAGAAGTTGGTCATCAATGTCACTTTTCATTCGCTGACCAATCACAGCCTGAATCAACCTTAAAAAACGTTTGACACACAACAGCAAATTCAAAATATTGAACTCAATGTTATGTATGAATGGTTGTGATTCCTGATGAGTTAGTACAAATAAAGTAGAAACTAAGCATGATGTAGAGCATTTTTCTGCACAATGATTTAATGAATGAGAACAATCTATAAAACTCAAACTGCTGTAGTGAAATAATATTATGATCATGGTCAGCTATATAGTTTTTGATTATATATATTGAATCTCAAAACAATTTTAATTTATTTTACCTTTTTTTACCTGCAAGTCCCATTGAGATCAAAAGTCTATTTTACAAGAGAGCCATGGCCAAGGTATTAGGCATAAATAAACACAACATATGCAACATGACAAAATTCACAATTAAACAAAAAACAACAAAAGTACAGCTATTTAAACACAATGGCCTCTCAAGAAAAACAACCACGTCTCCTTCACCATATTCTTTATGACGCTCTTAAATTTAGCAATTGATTGATAATAAGCTGTTGAAATACAAAAAATGAGCCATTATCTGTAGGTTGACTATCTAAATCAAGTGTACTAGAACCTATTTTTTTCCCCACTTCAAGCACTGGTAACAAGCAGTCAGAACTACCGAGATCTGACTTTGTGCACCTGTTCGGTAAACTGAAAAGTCCAGTCCAATTCCCTTCTGTGGACGCATGATCGGTCATTTCTATGTCAGTGTATAAGTGTGTATAAGTATGATAAAAATTCTGTTTCAGGATGATTCAAAGAGAGACTTCTGCTAATTAGCTGCTGCTTGGCCGATGCTGGGAGGTCAAATCTTACAAGCGATGTCACAGCTAGGTAGAGAGGAAGGGAAGGCAGAGGGATGTAATGCTTCACTCCTGCTGTTCTGTGGTCCCAGAAGGAAGATCTCTAACCTTTCTGCATCCGCACTACCCAATCACTCCTCCTCTCACGCTGTCTGCTCGTCACACTGTGTAGTAATGGGCCCCCCTAAAGGGTCAGCAGACCTTCTTTCCTGTCTCCACGGTCTATTGACTTCCTTCCTGTTTTCCCTCTGTAGCTGACTACCATGACAGTCTGCTGCAGTGGGTAAGAATGGGTACAGCAAACAGCTTGGTCTGTACACTTTGGATGGAGCTGAAGTCAGATTGGCATACACTCATGCTCCCTATAGTAAGAACCCTAATCATTCTGGTTACCCCCTTTCATTTATTGCCACCATTAAGCCAAAATCTATACTTCATCTTATGTTCATTCATGACTTAATATCTCAAATAACAGTAGGCAAGCATGATCCTGAAACAATTACTCAAGTTAATACTTTTCCACTTTCAATAACTAACCATTATTGACGGGCAGTAGAAGACAGGATGTGAACAGCGATCTCTGCTGTCACAGACCAACACAGAATAGTTCTTCCTTGTTCGTAATAGTTTTAACACAAACCACGTTTCACTATGTTTTTTCCAACAGAAACACAAGTTATGCTTTTGCCATCATGTCAGCAACAGAGATAGATAAAAAAAGACAATAAATAAAGAAAATAAATATATATATATATATATATATAAATATATATATATATATATATATATATATATATATATATATATATATATAAATGTATACATACACACATATAAATACACATACACAGAATTGCCATCCATCTGGTCTTAGCAGGAAAATGTCCCCGTTCACTGCCACCCCTTCGCCTTCCTAGTACATATAGGAGCCTCTCTCCATGTTGCTCTGTATACACACATATTGTCCAGTAGTGGGGGTGGTGATGGCACTGTGGATAAGATGCTCCCTTTGGTGTGAGAGACCTGGTTCAATTCCCCTCTCTCCCCATCACTCTTAAATTCCAATTCATCCTCAGCACTGCTCCAGTGATGATAGTTCTGTTTACCATTTTTCTTAATTGATTTTTGATTAATGTATATTGTCTGCTATGTAGCAGAAAGTAGTAACAGAACTAAATTTCACTCTATAACTTGTTATATTGTGACAATAAACCTACCTACATGAGAGAGGTGTGCACCAGACTGAATAGGAAGGGATGAGGGGGGAAGGGAGAGGGGATGAAGTGATGTGATTAGAGATGAGGTGGAATGTGAATGGATGAAAAGAAAGGAAAGGGAGAGGTTTAAGCTATCCTAGATTCAAGGAGTAGGATGGGTTGTGGCTTGACAAGTAATTAGAGGTGGGGGTTGAAGCGTGACCCTGCCCCCGAAGTTAACAGGACAACTTAATTTAAATATAGTAGTGGCAGGTCAGGAAAGGTTTTCAGGAGTGAAATGACCAATTACTTTTTTTGTTTGTTTGTGATGTTTAATGACTTACAAACGTCAATTTGCTTTTGCCTTTGACCTGGAAGAGGTTGTGATAGTCGGGAAAATGTAAAAACAGATTGTTTAAGTATTGGACAACCAACCAATGTTGTTCAGGGTATTTTGAATAGTTAACAAGAATTAATTTATTTTATTTCATAGCATTTAATTTATTGATTATTTGCCTCAAACCGTGGATTCTTGCGTGCAGCAGACTAGAAGCACCTTGCCTGCCAAAACATTTAATGAGACAGCAAAGATGTTATTCGTAACAATTTCATTAATGCAGAAGCACAAGGAGGCATTAACTAAAAATGCTAGTCCTCAGGCAGCATTTTAAGCCATGCCTGTGAAATCCTTCACAAAATCTTGCATTTACCTGAATTTGAATCTGGATCTGGATCCAGATTAAGATTCAAGAATTCTAAACTTTTTCACCCACTTTTCAATTAATAAAATAATAGCTATGATAAATGCATCACGTGCATGAAATTGACCACATACTGTGTATTACTTAATAAGTACCGTTAATAACAGTCAACAACACTGGACACTAAACTCCTATTCAACATCAAGGGAAAAAGCAACTTTCTGAGGGAGGGAAAGATAATGACAGAATCAGAAAGCATGGCTTTATTTTTCTGTAGCACCATTCTTGTAAGGCACCCCACAGGGCCTCCACCAGATTGCATAGTGCACTCAAACTCTGATTCTCGACACTTTCTGTTGTGTTGCAGAGTCCACACCTACAGTACAATGCCTGCAATACAGTTAGCTAATAAAATCACATTTTCCAAGTGTGTGCATTAACTAAATGAGACACTAGACAAGGTGAGAGAGCCCTCTGTGCCGCGGCTCCACCACCTTCTTTAACAATCTCACACAGTGTCACTGCAGGAGACTCAGTGCTAAATGGAGCCAATAAGTGCAGCATGATGTGAAATATTAATACTGTACCTCTCATGGGGGATACATTTAGATTAAATGAATATGCCCTATTCCTGTTCATGTCACTGGTAATACACCACTGTATTTTTTCCTAATCACAGGAGCAGGCCTGTGGCTCTCCAGCCAATAGGAGAGGAGTTGAAGGAAAAGTCTGGTTTGCAGTTGAATTGTCTTTTTTGCTTAGGCAGGTTCCTAACTCAGTGAAATGATCTGGAAGTATCTAAGTGGCAGCCATGATAAGAGCTGGGTGAATTCTCTAAACACCAAGGAAAGGGGCTTCAGTGCTTCTTTTAGCATAGGGCATACTGGACCATCCTTTATGAGGAGAATGAAGATAATGCATCCCACTGTTCCTTGCGGTGACAGCATTAACGTAAAGCAGCCTCACAGCTGAGAGAAAGAGCCACCTCAGGCTGGATCCTCACTGCGCTGCATCATTATAAACAATGAACTGGTTGTGGGTCACACCCCTCTCTTGTCCAGGTGCTGTGTCTTCCGCTTCACCTCAGATCTCATGTTATCAGCTCCTGTTATTGATAGTAACTGCTGTGGCTACTTTCACATACAGTACAGTTTGCTGTCTGGTGTAGTGTGAAATGTTGTAGTAAATTGTTGTTTATAAGTATTAGACGCAGGTTATCCTGGCCATTCAAATGAATGCATAAAACATGAATATCATGCTTCATTTATTTCACAGCCCCCGGACCCTGATCCCCTTATGTGACAGTGGGTGTTTGGGTGAATGGGTTTTGTGTTTTGTTTTTGAGTGTTGTGTGCTTGGTGTTGTCTGTTTCCATTTTCCCTTCCCTGTCTCCCAGAGCTGGTGGGTGTGGTCTCCTGGTTTCCACAGCATGGCACACCTGTTTCCCGTCAGGATCAGTACACCTGTTGGGGATCGCCTTATTACCTTCCACTATTTAACCCTGGCGCGCTCTCCAGTCCTCGCCGGATTGTTGCGTATCTATAGTATCTATAGTATGCTTCACCCCAGCCTCTCCTAGATCATTTCATATATTCATATACGTTTGCCTGTTTACTGACTCTGCTCTCGTCTTCAGGAATTCTGCCCAGTTTCCTTCCCGGATCCTCGACCTACTCTGCCAGCCAGCTCAACCTTCAAGGAGTCCCTCTGCCCTGCCACGCCTACCAGCCCTCACTGCTCAGATCTCGCCGTCAGAACCTGGACCCTGCTCCCTCACTGCCACCTGTTTCTGTCTAAATCCTCCAAATAAACGTTTTGCCTCTCACCAGCTCCAGTCTGCGCCTGGGTTCCTTTACCTGCCCTGACAATTTAGTATGTCATTAAATAAACTGACCTTGACCCAGCAGCCTGACTGTGACTGACTGCCAGCACCCCTGCCTATATCTTTTTTTTTTATTTCACTTTCAACCTTGGGTAATCAAGTAATCACCAGGTTGTCCACATTTATATAGCCTGCATGAAACAACAGGGTAAGAACGCACAAGGCAAAGTCAGATGTAGTTTTTGTAGTCCAACTTATGAACGTTGCTGCATAATTATGTCCTCTAGTGTCAGTGTAGTTCAATGTCTTCAGTTCAATGCAATGTTCAACGGGGACAGTACTGCCCCCGAGGGGGGTTCAGAGGATGACGGCGTTGCTGGAAGCAATATTTTGGAAAGGGAGGGTGTTGAGGGTACCCTTGGAGGGCTTTTGCTGATTCGAAAATTTAAAGGTGAGTTTACGCAAAAGATTCACAGCAATACCAGTTTAAACTTTCAACTACTTGGGGAAAAAAACTTTAATGGTTGCCCAGCACTAGTTTACTTGTAAATTGAATAATGAATTGTACAGTAGTGTATTTTGCACTTTTAGCGTAAATGTACTGCTAGATACACAAAAGTGTAATAACATGTGGTTTGCAAACAAATAAGGTGCTTATTCCCAGGTGAAGGGGTCGAGCAAGGGGACAAGCGGGCGCGTTCTGTGAACTTGCTGAAGTTGAATTGTCTTGAACTTTTTGTACGTGACGTACTCCACAAATCATTGGAAGAGAGACTGATCCTTGCTGTTTGGGAGTTGGACTATAATTTGAACTTAAGTTAAATAGGCTACAGTTCTGTAGCACACAAAAACTGTTGCCATGGTTACTCTCAATAGAGCGCCTGCTGTTTACTCGCGGAGTGATTGTCTTAATTCTCCCACACGCTGCATCCTGCCGAAGCCTCCCTCCACTGTTTGTTTGGGTGGGTGATTTGCAACATCCCACCCCTCCTATGTGTATTCAGAGCCAGTGAGCAGCGGACTTTCAAAATAATAATTAATGTGTTAAGGCAATAACGCGTTAATGTGCCCAGGCCTAGAAAAAAATTTAGTCTGCAATATGAAAACTTGCCAGTTTAGTCCACTGACTAGACGACATTTCTTCTCGTCAGTATTTCTGTCAGCTTCTTGTTGCGCAGCAAAGTCAGTATCATCTATAAAATTTCACCCGCATGGTGTTAATTGTGTTAAGTCTGGAAAAAGGATGCTCTCTTTCTTGGTATTACCCATGGATTTTTATACTTTGAACTGTCACCTTCCACTTTTTATATAAATTAAAAACATTTTCACCAGAATGCAGGAAGAACTCTTTAATGCTCTAAATTTTATTCAGATTCATAATACAGACTTACTGAGTGCCCCATCCAGTATTGAAACTAAACCGATGCTCTTGTATTTCAACAACAAAATGACCCCATAAATTTAGTAGGATACAAAGAAAAGTCTCAGGGTTCACACACAGTCACTCATTAATTAAATATAATTTATATTCACATGGCTTTTGTGTTCCCTGGGAAAGTAATACATCTGTTGTTTTCATTCAGTCATGTACTTTTTTGAATATTTTGTTCTATGAAAGTTTTTATTATGCTCCCACTATCCCTCCTTTGTCCATGTTTGATTTAACCTTTTCCAGAAAATAAAATGTTGCTCTGTAGAATGATTAGTCCTAAATCCAAACTGCACTGAGTGCAAAGGAAAAGAACTGTAATTAAGATGAGTGGTGATTTGTTTATCAACCAGTTTTTCAACTTTAGATACTGTTGGGAAAATGCTAATAGGTCGGTAATTAGATGTAAGAAGGGAGTTATCACCTTTAAATATGGGAATGACACTAGCAAGTTTCCATGGCTCAGGAAATTTCCCTTGATCAAGTGACACATTAATGATATGTGTTAGTGGACCCATAATTGACTGACCTATTTGTTTTAGCATGAGTGTGTCCATCCTATACACGTCTTTAGCTCTTGAAGACTTAAGCTGTGTAATTGCCTTTTCCACATCGGATATGGATACAGATTTTGGATATAGTGGGGGCTCAATTACCAAATCTGAACTAATGACAGGTAGGTTGTTATATTTCACAGGGAAACTTTTGGCTATGGTCTCAACAGAATCAACAAAATACTTGTTTAGTGTCTGTGCCACAGCAGATGGATCCTGCCTTTGCTTTTCGTAGTTGTCTTGTCACTTTATTCCGTAACAAAGCAAATTTTTGTCTGTCACAAGATAGTTTTGACTTATTGGCTTTTTTAAGGGCATTGTCTCTGTCTTTCATTAATTGTTTGATATCTTGATACTGAATCAGGGAAAAGAACACTTTCTGTTTTTGCGTTTAATTTTCACTGCAAATTCATTAATTTTTGTTTGTAAGCATTCAGTGAATTTCTGACTAACTGTTTCCAGTTCATTGTCCAATATTAGCGTGTCCCAGTTCATATTTCTTATTGCAGTGTGAAATTGTTCCTGTTTGCTCCTTGGAATGCCAATGAACTATGTTGTACGATTTTGTGATCCACTCAGGATTATTGGTGAAGATTAGGTCAATTTGGGCGCTACAATTGTTTGTGATCCGTGTCGGTCCTTTAACTATCTGGACAAGATTCAATCAATCCATAATTTGCTGCAGTTTTTTCTAGGGATGTCCAGATCCGATCACGAGATCGGATATCGGCCCGATCACGTTGTTTCAGACTCGATCGGAATCGGACATTACCTCCCGATCAGGACTCGGACATAAATGTGTATATATGTATATATAGATGTGCTTTGCAAACACTGTGGCACTTTTATTTTTGTATTTGTTTACATGCCTGCTGGGTATTTTAAGTTGAGGTGCTATTTGTTTTTATCTTAGACTTTTTTTATATTTACTGTTGCACTAAAGTCCAAAAGTGAAAAATTTATGTTATTTATTACTTGATAGTTAAAACTACATCACAGAAGTGCTCTGTTTGTTAACAGAGTTGTTGAATGTTAAAATAAGGTGAATTTAAAAATAATGAACATCCTGGATCTTTTTTTTCGCTCTTCTTTATTCTTTTTTTTAAGTATTGTAGAAGTATCGGATCGGGACTTGGTATTGGTAGATACTCAAAATCAAATGACTCGGACTCAGACTCGAGGGCAAAAAAACCTTATCGGGATGTCCCTAGTTTTTTCCTTGTACTGTTATCGTCCCGGTGTAGATTAAAATTGCCCATCACTAAAACCTCCTTTTTAAAATCACACTGCTTTAACATTTCTTTGAACTTATCATAAAAGTCTATGTTAGTAGATGGTGGTCGATATAAGACTATTAATGTCAAAGACATCTGAGGTGCAAGAGATAGATTCAACCCAACACATTCTAAATCCAGTGGGGTTTTCCGCAGGATTTCACTGCACTGTATGTTATCTCTCACATAGATCATTACCCCTCCCCCTTTGGCGTCAGCTCTATCTCTCCTGTAGGAGACGTACCCCAGAACTGAAAGTGCAGCTGTAGGGAATTTTTATGCAACCAAGTTAGGCATAGGCAGAAATAATCCAGGTTTGATTCAGTCAACATGTGGATAATTTGATTGCTTTTTGATTTTAAGCTTCGGATATTTAGATGTCCGCCAAAGGGACCTTTTGGTTTGGTTTTGGTTTTAACCTGATTATGCGTGCGTTGTTTACACTGTGAACGACCTTCCACTTCCGGTTCATGTGTATTGCTTTATTTACTGTAAAGCGTTTGTGGATGTTAGCTGCGCTCACCACGCCAGTTCTGTGAAGACTGTCACCGCTGGGCCTCCCCGTTATGTCGTTCATATCTGCGGGAGCCGTTCCCATTGCTGCATGACGTCCACCTGACGAACCACGGCGAAACCCCGGACCATCTGGACTCAAGCGCCGCACAGAAGCACCACGAAGTTCAGGGATGACAACAGCAGCTGCTGATATAGTCTCTGCAGACGTAAACTGCTGCCTCCCTGGTGAATCACGCCGAAGATCCAGCCCACCATCCGCGCAGGAGCTAACCTTCTCCATCTCAGCTCGACGCAGGGATTCACCTGAGCGAACACGGGATCCCTGGATATGCCGCCCAGGAGCACCCCAACTGGAGATGCACCAAAGCCACAGGTAGGCACATCAGGAAGGTTTGCTCTGTCTGTTGTTTGGCTGGTTGGACCAGGACACTGGTGGATGTTGCCCGACAAAAGTAGGCAAAGGCATATTATCATGGGATTGTTTGTTGATTTCTTACAAGGTGTTTCTTTGCGTTTTCTTCTTTGATGGTAGCGATTTGAAACTGCAAGTGTAACAGCCAGGGTGTACTCTCCGTACCCCAAAATGGCATTGATCTTGTTTGTTTGCTTGTGCCAATGCGCCTCCTTGTCAAACCAGTTGTTTAAAATGTTGTTACAAATTGTGTCCTTAGTATAAAAGTTTTCTACCGGCAGTGTGGACTTTTCAAAAAGTGTGTGAAGTAGCAGAGCAATCAGCACGCCTGTGCTGCCTACCGCCATCTTCCACCGCCGCCGTGCCCATATATTCCTTTCCTTAGCCTCATGATATTTTCCACTAAGGTCAAGGAAAGTGTAATTCTTTTTACTTTGTTTGGATTTGTTGTTTTATTGCTGTTTCAGCTGAATGAAGGAAGTTAAAATGTAGGCACACTGTCTCTCTCTGGCACCGTGCAAGATGGCAGTCCCTGGATTACACTCTGCAGTGCTTTTTGTGTTTTTGTTTATTAACCCTGATTTCTGCCGTCCCTCGTAACTTTACCAGAGAACAGCTCTTAAACATCGGACTTTCAACTGCTAACACTATTACACCGCTCCTGATCGAACCTGAAAGTTGTTAGTTGGAAGAGCGGCAGCTGTGATTGGGATCCTTCGGAAACGCCGAAGAGGGAAGCATGCTGGTGCACTGGTTAAGCTGAGACATTGGTGTTTTTGCACTGTGCTCCCTTCAGTCCAGTTGGCGAATGTCCGCTCTCTGGCCAACAAAATGGACGAACTGCTGCTCCTCAACAGAACTAACTCGGACTTCTGCAGATGTGCTGCCCTCGGTTTTACTGAATCCTGGCTCTCCCCGCACATCCCGGACAGCGCACTTTTCCTGCCAGGACTGAATCTTTTCCGGACAGACCACGTAATGGAGCTCAAGGGAAAAACAAAGGAAGGCGTAATCTGTCTCTACATAAACGAAGGTTGGTGCACAGATGTCACAGAGTTGAAGAAATCATGCAGCCCTCACTTAGAGACATTTTTCATAAACTGTAAACCTTTTTATTCACCGAGAGAGTTTTGCTCATTTGTTCCACCTCAGGCCTGTGTTAGTGAGGAGTTACTACACCTGGCCGACCAGATAACTAACGTGGAGAAAAACTCCCAGCCTCCTTGCTCAAAACACCCAGACTCATTGCTCATTGTTCTTGGGGACTTCAACAGAGCAAACCTCACCCATGAACGTCCTTAGAACAGACAGCATATTAAGTGTCCCACCAGGGACACGACACACTGGATCATTGCTACACAACATTAAAGAACTCCTATCGCTCTGTCCCCCGTGCAGCCTTAGGCTCTCTGATCACTGTCTGGTTCATCTTATCCCGACATACAGGCAGAGACTGAAATCTGCTAAACCTGTTGTGAAGAGTGTGAAAAGATGGACCAACGAGTCAAAGCTGGAGTAACAGGCCTGCTTTGACTGCACAGACTGGTGTGTTTTTGAAGCTGCAGCCACTGACCTGGACAAACTAACCGACACTGTGGCATCTTACATCAGCTTTTGTGAGGACATGTGTGTGCATGTGTTGTACCTTCCACACATACAAAAACCAAAAACCCTGGTTCTCACTCACTCAGGCAGCTTCGTCAGACCAAAGAGGAGGCCTTCAGAAGTGGGAAAAGAGTCCTGAACAACCAGGCCAGGAACACTCTGACTAAAGAGGTCAAAGCAGCAAAGAGATGCTACCCTGAAAAGCTTCAGAGCCCAGCGTCAGTGTGGAGAGGACTGCGGACCCTCACTAACTACAGGACACCATCCCCCAACACTGCTGGTACTAAACAACTGGCTGACGAGCTGAATGGTTTCTACTGTAGGTTTGATAAGCCCACAGTCTCCACAGCTCCAACTCCAACTTCAAACAGTTACCTTCCCCCACTGCCACGCTGTCACCCCCCACCCCCCACCACATGATCTATGTGTGTGCAGGATGCCACCTCTTCCACAGGAAGGCTACTGGCCCCGACGGTGTCTCCCCATCCTGCCTGAAAATCTGTATTGGCCAGCTGGCCCCCATCTTCACACAGATCTTCAACAGATCACTGGAGCTGTGTGAAGTTCCCTGCAGCTTCAAACACTCCACAATCATTCCGGTCCCCAAAAAAAACCCTCCATCTCTGGACTAAATGACTACAGGCCTGGTGCCCCGACATCTGTAGTCATGAAGTCCTTTGAAAGACTGGTATTGGCCCACCTGAAGGACATTACAGGTCCCTTGCTGGACCCCCTGCAGTTTAGGGTTAGAGGTCAGACTGGTTATCCAGTCTGTCCTCTGTACGTCCATCACTGTCTGGATCTGCCACCAAAAAGGACAGGGACAGACTACAACGGACAGTCATGACTGCAGAAAAGATCATGGGTGCCAGCCTGCCCTCATTCAGGGCTTATACATTTTCAGAGTCAGGAAACGGGCAGGAAACATCACTGCAGATCCATCTCTCCCCGGACACAACCTGTTCCAGCTTTTCCCGTCTGGTAGGCGCTACAGAGCACTGTACGCCAAAACCAACAGACTCAGGAGCAGTTTCTTCCCATTAGCCATCACTCTGATGCAGCTGATTTCTGATTCACAGTGCCAGGAACAATTCCTGTGCAATAACCCATTAACTTTGCCAACTGTTTCCTGGCTACCACTTACTTTATATTCATCATTCTCTATTTCAGAGCTGTTTATATTCATATTGTATATTGTATATACTGTGTACCAAAACCACCTGTACATAACACCACATGTAATACTTATTTATTCCAGTTTTCTTTGCACTCATCACACTGTGTACATGTATGCTGCTAGGTGTTGTGCATCTGTATATATCACATCCACCTCTGACTTGTACATAATAACAATAAATGGTAATAATTTTTCTCCTGCTTCATTGCACTACAGAACTATAGTCTCAATCTGTCTTTTTGCATATAATGTTCTCTATACTGTAGCCTGTGTTTATTATTGTGTGATTATTATTTTCTTATTGTATTATCATATAAGTAAGCACATCGTGAGCATTGTCCAGAGTCAAATTCTTTGCATGTGTACACATACAGCTGTTCATCAGAGCCAACACTCTGATGAACAGCTGACTTCTGACTCACAGTGTCAGGAACTATTCTGGTGCAATAACCCAGTAACTCTGTCTTTAATCAGCCACCTGTTTACTGACTATCAACTATTATTTATTCATCATTCTCTATTTCAGAGCTGTTCATACTGTCATTTTGTATATTGTATATACTGTATTCACCTACCTCAAGAACATAACACCTATCCATAATACTTATTTATTCCAGCATCCTTTGCACTATGCTCCATTGCACTGTGTACATGTAAGCATGTATGTGTATGTATACCCTTATATCTCAGCCACCTCCGACATGTACATAATAATTATAATGATAATAATTTAATCCGTGGTACTCTGCTCATTGCACTGTTGTCTCAATCTGTCTATATTGTTTTTGGTTTTTGTTTATAGTGTGTATATATGTGTTCTCTATTCTGTAGCCTGTGTATGATTTTATTATTGTATTACTGTAAGTAAGCACATTGAGAGCAATGTAAAATCCTGAGTCAAATTCCTCGTATGCGTACACATACCTGGCAATAAAACCGATTCTGAAAATATGTTTAATGGTGCACAATGCAGCATGCTGTGTTTCTGTGTGTTCACTGCTCCTGGGTTTTCATCGGACTCCGTCTCTTCTTAAATGTTAAGAAACTTGCATAATGGAGGCTTTATGTGTTTGTCTCAGGTGACTCACACAGACAGCTCGCTGATTAAATTTAAAACATTTACTTTAGTCCCTTCCCTATAGTCTCAGGAGCCTCAGCCATATAATTCCTTTATTTCAGCCCTGAAGTGACTGCTAAAAGTACAGTAAAAGCTTTATTGGTGGTGAATATGTGATAAGACTTGTGCTCCAAAAGGAAAACCTACGCACATTACAGCATCTTTCAATATTTACACCAAGTGTGTCACCAAGTCTCCTTGGCTTTGTGTCGTCATGTCTTAGGTCGAGTCCTCAGGAATTTCAGTCTCAAGCAAATCAAGTCCAGCTCTCACCTATGAGCAGGTAGATATTTTCCCAAGTGAAATATGCTGTATTTATGTACATGTTATCCACTAGCACAAGCACCATCTTTTTTTTTATTTCTCCCAAAGAGTGCAGGTGGACTCTTGGTGGGAGACAGGCACTGTTTCAGTCGTAAAAACTCATAACATCATCAGGCAGAACAGAGTCATTTCTGAGACATGTTATTTCCAACAAAGCTGCTTGATTACTTTGTGTAATTGAACAATTAGTTGCGCCGTATGCCGCTTGTTTATCTGCACACTCAATCCAAAATGGCAAAGGCGGGAGTAATTGTGCACACTCACCTGCAGCCACTTATAAGAAAGCCACAGGGACACATGGCTGGGAGAGGGGAGAGAGGCACCACTCGTTCTTCTGGATTTCACTTCTGCCGGTCTCACGCTAACATATTTGCAATGTCTTCAACGCTGCTGCATGGTAATACATGCAAATACTCAATATTTCAGGTCTCTCCAAGAAACCTGAAGTCCTTCACTCCCAGACAGTCTCCTATAATCCGGAACTTTACCCTTCCTCTCAGCCTACATAACATTTAGCATACACTCACAAATTATTCCCCTTTCCAGACACTGTTCAGACTGCACTGTATATTTTTATTAGATACACAGTACAGGCCAAAAGTTTGGACACACCTTCTCATTCAATGCGTTTCCTTTATTTTCATTTTATTTACATTGTAGATTCTCACTGAAGGCATCAAAACTATGAATGAACACATATGGAATTATGTACTGAACAAAAAAGTGTGAAATAACTGAAAACATGTCTTATATTCTAGTTTCTTCAAAGTAGCCACCCTTTGCTTCTTTGATAGTGCAGCAAACCCTTGGTGTTCTCTTAATGAGCTTCATGAGATAGCCACCTGAAATGGTTTTCACTTCACAGGTGTGCCTTGTCAGGGTTAATTAGTTGATTTTTTTCCTTTATTAATGGGGTTGGGACCATCAGTTGTGTTGTGCAGAAGTCAGGTTGATACACAGCCGACAGCCATATTGGACAACTGTTAGAAATCATATTATGGCAAGAACCAATCAGCTAAGTAAAGAGAAATGAGTGACCATCATTACTTTAACAAATGAAGGTCAGTCAGTCCGGAAAATTGCGAAAACTTCGAATGTGTCCCCAAGTACAGTCGCAAAAACCATCAAGCGCTACAATGAAACTGGCTCACATGAGGACCGCCCCAGGAAAGGAAGACCAAGAGTCACCTCTGCTGCTGAGGATAAGTTCATCCAAGTCACCAGCCTCAGAAATCGCAGGTTAACAGCAGCTCAGATTAGAGACCAGCTGAATACCACACAGAGTTCTAGCAGCAGACACATCTCTAGAACAACTGTTAAGAGGAGACTGCGCGAATCAGGCCTTCATGGTCAAGTAGCTGCTAGGAAACCACTGCTAAGGAGAGGCAACAAGCAGAAGAGATTTGTTTGGGCCAAGAAACACAAGGAAGAGACATTAGACCAGTGAAAATCTGTGCTTTGGTCTGACGAGTCCAAATTTGATATCTTTGGTTCTAGCTGCCGTGTCTTTGTGCAACGCAGAAAAGGTGAACGGATGAATTTTGCATGCCTGGTTTCTACCGTGATGCTATATACTGAACCAGCATGGCTACCACAGCATCCTGCAGCGACATGCCATTCCATCCGGTTTGCGTTTAGTTGGACCATTATTTATTTTTCAACAGGACATTGACCCCAAACACACCTCCTGTAAGGGCTATTTGACCAAGAAGGAGAGTGATGGAGTGCTGCGCCAGATGACCTGGCCTCCACAGTCACCGGACCTGAACCCAATCGAGTTGGTTTGGGGTGAGCTGGACTGGAGTGAAGCACAAAAGGGCCAACAAATGCTAAGCACCTCTGGGAACTCCTCTAAGTGTTAGAAAACCATTTCTTGAAGCTCATCAAGAAAATGCCAAGAGTGTGCAAAGCAGTAATCAGAGCAAAGGGTGGCTACTTTGAAGAAACTAGAATATAAGACATGTTTTCAGTTATTTCACACTTTTTTGTTAAGTACATAATTCCACGTGTCCATAGTTTTGATGCTTTCAGTGAGAATCTACAATGTAAATAGTCATGAAAATAAAGGAAACACATTGAATGAGAAGGTGTGTCCAAACTTTTGGCCTGTACTGTATATATATATATATATATATATATATATAGTGGTGGGCCATTATCGGCGTTAACGTGCGGCGTTAACGTGAGACTCTTATCGGGCGATAAAAAAAATATCGCCGTTAATCTATTCTCAAAGTTGGGTTGGGAGCTGGGTCTATACTACGCAAGCTATGATGACTTTCACCTTGATATTTTAGCGCAGATGTAGATACCTAGCCGAATTGCACAGTAGGGGGCAAGAACGAGTCCTCGAACCTGTGTGTTTGCCTACTGTGAAATTACCACATCAAACGTGACGTGCTAATATGGATGCAGCTGTTGCTGCGTTCCATTTACCTCGGAGGGCGGAGCTGAGAGTGAAGTCACACCCGAGTTGACGGCGTTCCAGTTACAACCTCGCTCGGCCAGCTGTTTGTTTACAACTAGCCAGGTTAGTTATTGATACGCCGGTTGATTAAAAAACGCATTGTGCGGTATTTACTCACACTAACTGTAGCAACACGTCCACAGACAGCTGTTGGAGACCACTTTGTGTACGAACATTTCTGAAGCCGCCGGGTTTGCTTCTGGGAAAATTTACTTTTAAGAAGCTTCCCAATGGAAAATTCGACAAGGTTGCTTGCACCTTGTGCAATGCAGAATTAGTTTACTGTAGGAGTTCTTCCAGTACCACCTAAATGCAAAGCACATCACACGCTACACAAGTACATCTTAATGAACATGATTTATTTTCATCACCAATTATCATAGTAGAACAGCTTTCTCAAGCAGTTTGTGATGCATTTTGGAAACAGGAGATGCGCCTCTGGTCTAACACGCTACCTGGCTTGAAACCTGGCTTGAAACCCGTTCGCACACATATTTTAAATGCCTTCAGCAGAATTCAAATGAGCCATTTTAATCTAGATTAATCTAGATTAATTTCAAGATTAATCTAGATTAATAAAAATTAATCTATGCCCACCTCTAATATATATATATATATATATATATATATATATATATATATATATATATATATATATATATATATATATATATATATCCGAGTTATATATCAGTTACATATGTGACAAGTGGTATGTGAAAGTATAGTTCATAACTCATTTTGATACCAAGTAATTATTTAAAAAGGTAATTTCATTTTTAAGATTATAACAGCACTACACTATTCTATTTTCAGGATATTTCATTACAATAGTTTGTTATATTAATGTTTATAACAGAATGTTTATTAAGTCTTGTCTCTGTTTAAAAACTATACAGCAAATAATATTAAAAAGTGGAATCCAGATAGATACTGATCCTCGTCTCTGTGGTTTGATTGTTCGTCGATGTGTTGGTAATGTCTCAGGGCTTCAGTAGGGGGATCGCGCTTCTCTTTGTCATTCAATATAGACGAGTGATGATCTCCTTTAATGAAATGTATGGGGTTGATTGTTGTTATGTTGTATGTATGATGCTTTGGCAATATTGTTTCACAGTCATGCCAATAAAGCTAATTGAATTGAATTGAAATGAGTGAAGGCAAGAGCTGCATGTGTGTGTTTCTTCTTTCTCCTGTTACTTTTCCCCTTTTTAAGGTAATTACCACTCAAACACATGTTGATAGTACATTACACTAAGATACTGTGGTTTTATATGAATGACAGAGACATTTTGCACTTGTTTGTTGTTCAAAGAGTTTCTTGCTAACTGAGACGATGTGTATGCTAGCAGCCGGAGAGCTCATGGCTCCGTCATGTCCGAGTCTTGCCATGTCTGAGTGTTTACTTTGTCGTTGGTGTTTAAGCTAGCTACTGTTATGTCTACATATTTGTGCTGTGAGGTTTATGCGCATACTTATCACTATAAGGGCAAAGTTCATGTCATGGCTGAGACAATGAATATGTTAAGGTATTTTTCATTTGTGAGAACTAAGTTAAAAAGGAGTAGTATTAAAATGTCAAGTGATAACTTTGGTTAAACAATTTACATTTAATGTGCTAACTTAGTTAAAAATATAATTTAGAATGCAATAAGAAGATATTCATGGTGACTGTGGTCCTGAATCCGAGTGCATGAATATTGAATAGATGTATGTTTTTTGTATACATTGTTCAAAACTCATTCAGTACATACAAGTAAAGGCGAGAGCTGTGTGTGTATGTTTCTTCAACCTCCCGTTACTTTTCCCCTTTTTAAGGGCATAACATATACACTCATGAGTCTTAACGATATTCTAAATATTTACCCTATATGTATCCATTGTAGTGTATGCCACTGGAAGAAGAGCTCCACAACAAGCTAAAATACACAGAGCAACATAAGCATTTGGTGATGGTGTGCACTTGATGAATTGAAGTCCAATATTCCCTCCCTTTTATCTCTGGTTTTGGTCTCTATCCACTGTTGGAAAAAGTACTTGGCTTTTCAGCTGCTAAAAGCTTCATCCAGCCATAGCCATTCATTTTGTGTTTCTGTTTCGTGCTGGATAGGTATCATACAGAGGGTATATGGGAACTAAATGTGCCATAAAACACAATTAAATTATTAAAAGAGGATAAAAATAATTATGTTGTAATTCTCTGTGGGTTTAAAAAACAACCTTTTTGACAACTATTAATATTGTTATTTCATTCATAAATATAAAAAAGATTTAAGCACTGATGGTCTAACCATAAGGTCTATTAAATCTGAAATTATCAGAGGGAGAGATACTCTTGCTGAAGCTTTAATCTAACCCTTCATTCACCAAGAGGGAGGTTGGAGAGAAGAACTACATTACATCCCTGTTTCGCTGCTGACAACTATAGCAACTCTCGCTCAATACTGCACCAAATTCAAAAATTGCTGTCCCATTAGTCCCTTAGACACAAAAACATGGGTCCAGGTTGGAAACAAAGTTTCTCTTTATAGTTGATGTATGTTGATGAATCTTGCGGTCTTCCTTTGCAAATCATGTTAGCTCAGTTGTTTTGGTGATTAAACTACCATTAATTGGGCACACCACTAAAAATGTATGATCGAGAAGCTCAGAAAAAGCTAGTAAGTGGGAAATTTTAGTTTAATCAACTTATTTTATATAATATATACACAATGTATTTGTATTAATTAAAGGGCTTATTTCATAATTTCTTATTTATGTCAGTTGCTCCGCTGTAGGTAAAAGTGATGTGGCTAAACAATGCAATCAGAAGGATTGAGCTTGCTGTTGGTGTGAAACTTGAGCCAAACTGCTGCTGGTTTATTCTAATCAGTTGAAGGCATGCCACTTTTGTTGTCAAAATGGAGACCAATAAATGAGCTTGAAAAATCCCCATTAACTCCCAAATTCAAATTAACTTCAGACTCCTGCAGGTCAAAAACAAAGAAGTTTTCATGAATGTGGGTGTCACTGGCTTTATTCACTGTTGACAGAATCAGAGTCGCCTCCAGACTCCCTGCAGCAGTGTATAAAAAATGTTGCTAGCTGGCTCCTCCTACTCAGCTGATATAAACCAATTGATAGTCACGTCCCTCCACCCAGTGATGATGGTGGTCTTATATGATAATTATATGATTTATACATTCCCATTAGATTAATTCATAGAATAAACAAACATTTAATCCCTGATTTAGTTTAGTACACCATTCTTATTTCTCTAGACATGTGCACGTTATGTGCATGTTGCTCTGTAAGTTCCAGGATGACCACAAAATTAAAATTTATTTAACTGGAGAAGTGCTGGGCCTTTATCCCTAATACAGACCATTCTCTCACAGTTCTTTCCTTTCATTTTCTTTTAAACTGAATAAGCTGAGACTTTCTTGACAGACAAAATGATCTTTTAAACTGAAAAACGTGTGTAATTCGGGGCACAGTTCAAACAGGATCATAACATACTGTCTCTCTGTGTTGGCCACTGTGCATATTTTTATTTTTTATAAAATAACGTCCCATGGGAGGGAGGAAGGGGCTTACGCTCTCTATACAAACTTAAAACACTAAGTCCTACACATAATGAATAAAAGAGAGTAGGCAGCAGAGCATGCCGATCATCTTGGCCATGGATCCCATTGTATAAGGTAATTGTAGCAAGCCCTTAAAATGAACGTGGTGATAATTTATTGATGTAAAACACCACTCATGGCACCTTCAAAAGCTACCACAACATCCAGATTCTGTCCATTTCTACACACATGAAGAGGAATACTACTTACATTCAGAAAAACATACCAGGATGTTTTGATTATGACAACTGGCTTATTTGCTCCCATGAATCTGAGGCTGTGTCAAAGAAAAGGACAGAGGAATGATATCAAACCTGGTTTCCCATCATCCACATTAACAAAGAGAGACCAACACTTAATCATGTAAGCATTTCCTCCTTCCCATTGGTGCCTCCTGCATCCATCTCACCTCAGTCCTGATTCCCCTTCAACTGATTTGAAGGCATCTCCCTTGAGGCTGAACACCTGATGATTTATTCATGTCCAGAGGCACGATTTATTAAAACACAATCTGTTAATCCCTGAAAGATGTGGCCCTCCGTCGAGTCAGTCTAGTCTGTTCATATGTGTTTCTGCCCCTGTGAAAAATTCAACCTTGGCGCCCAATTAGCCTGCACAATGAAATAATGAAGGCAGGAGTTACAGAGAGGATGCTCCGTCTGTGATTCTCTATTCCACCACTCTGTGGACACAGCTGTGGAAATTTACAGGCAGCTGATTATGGGCTTATCCTAATTATTATGGATTTTGTCTTTTCACAACAACCACTCATAGTGTGCGCAATTTATGAGCCATTGGGAATATGACCAATTAGGCAAAAAGGTTAAGTCAACCCAAGTTTAACAAAGAAGTGCATAGTTACATTCTGAAAAGTGTTGAGATACCTTTTCTTGCAGAGTTTATTGCCGCCCCCCCTACAGTGTATGGCGGTTTGAAACCTAATGTAGCACAGCCCAGTGTTCAGCCTGTGCGCCCAATAGAGAATGGTGCATAGAGATGCCAGGTGTGTGCTGCAGAAAAAGATTAAATGACATCAGTTTAATCAAAAAGCCCTACCAGGAGGCAAAACCATAAAAAAGCTGTGGGGTGGTTGAGTCACTTGTGTGGAGCTGGAAACTTTTATTTGACACAAGTTAATTAGACATGTTTGTCTCTTTCATCGAGACCACCTTTCTCTGCTAAGGTTCCATAACTCGATCCGGCATAATAGCAACACACAGGCATTTTGGCACCGGTGTCAATCAATGACACTGCTCTGTGTTAACTTACTTCTTTTGTTGCACATTTTTATTCACTGGCCTTCATTGTTGTAAAGAAGCAGAGAAAGGTTTCCCAAACTAATTGGATCAACGATTAAGTGGGAGGCATCCCGCCCCACTGAGCAGAAACAATAGCAGAAGAAAGGGGCAACGCAGGCGCCGGCTGAAAACTGACACTTGAATTAGATAATGAAGAATAGAGGGCAGAAGAAAGGGAGGGAGGCCTATCGGTGTGAGGTCTTCAAGGAGGTCCAGACTTTATCTTGCCTGGTGTGGTCAGACAGACAGTTTTGATTGACTCGTGTTGCTTGGCAATATCAATAAGAAAAGAAACTGAATTGTGGCATTCTTTGCTTTGTGTTATCCTGTTAAAGGCAGTGAAAAACATTTTTTACTTATATAAAGTTTCAAACAGACCAAGACTCAGATTGTACAGGACTAGTAGCAAGGACATGTCATTGTATTAAAGGATAATTTTGTTATTTTGAAACCTGGGTCCTATTTTCACATATTTTGGAGTCCAAAAAATGAACAGGAACATGAACAGTGCTGGAGAATGTCATATTATTATTTTCTCTGTAACTAGTAGTGTAAGGGATTACTACTACAAAACAGTAATAATATTAATCCGAGTAATGCTGCGTTACCAGAACACCATTTGTTGTTTTTTTTTGTCCTAGACTGCCATCTTATGATGACGTGAATGCACAATTTCATGGCAGGTCGGAGGGTGTTCAAGTCAGCTGCTAACCAAAAAGCTAACTAAAGAATGGAGAACGATCTGCGTTTTTTTTGACAGTTGTACAGTAAGTATTGCGATTATTTTGAATTTGTCACTGAATTGTCCTCCATTGTAAATTTTGTGTTACCAGCAAAAACCTTTATGTATTTATTATCTAATTTATAAAATATTGCTAAAGCAGCACAGCAATGTGAAACTTGTAAAAAGAAACTTTGACCGGGAGGCAGCTACTGCCAGTGATGCATGCACTCTGGCTAGACAACAGAAACTGCATTTCACAGCAGGACACGTGGTGGAAATATAAAGAAGTTCCTCGCTGGGTATATCGTAGAGGAGGTGGTACTCATTTTCACAGTTTATTCACCCTTATTTCAAAGCATTATAGAGAAAATAATGGTGAAGAGTCAAGCTGCCACAGAGAAAGACGTTTGCTGGCTACCTGGAGAGAGAATATGATGGAATCTAAATTAAAGGCCACACTTTCAGAGCTGACACCTGGACAGGTAACAACAAAAGCTTTCTGGGTGTAACAGTTAACCAGGTTAGTTCCACTTCGGAGCTGCCATAGCCATAGTAAATGAATCAGAGATAGGCACACATTTGGTGTTACTGGTGCAGAGATCAAACAAATGCATTCATCATATGGACTGCTATGTAAAGACATAGCTACTGTGATGGACAATGCATCAAATTTTGCCAAGGAGTCTTTCAAGTCAGAGTCTGATTCTCAACCAGGAGAAGAAAGTGAAGAGGATGTTAGACGTTACAGGTGTGCGTGACATACACTTAACCTCATTTCCAGTGGTGATGTTGAGAAATACTTACAGGAGGGATTCCTTTTATGAGTCTGTTTCCAGAACCACTGAAATTCCCTTTAACCAAACTGGGAATTAAGTGCCCAACGACAAGGAGTACCACTTCCTGCAGGAGGACTGCACCATCATGAAGACGCTCACAGACATCTTACAAAGGGATAACTATTGTTATGGGACTTCATTAGCTGATGTCAAGGACTCTTGCCTTGAAAGACTCTCAAGGAGGACAACTGGCCTTACAGATGCCTATTTATACCTAAACTTATTTTTAAAGCACTCAGTATAATTATAAACACAGTAGTAGTCAAAATAATGATGTTCATCCTCATAACAGCAGAAGAATAAAACAAATAAAGGGGTTAATAAACAGCATACAACAAAATTAAATACTGATCCCACAGTAAGGATGCACTCGGTCTACAGAGAAGATCCTGCATAAAATAATCTTAATGGAAAATTAAATCATAGTTAGAATTTTGTACCGGCTTCTTGCAGCTGCCAGTTGTCTGAAGTTCAAACTCTGGTTTTGAAATGACTGTAGGAGAGAGCTTCTGACAGCAGAAATGCACCTGCAGACGACCCTGCCTCTGTGTCCGCAACATCAGCCAGCCATAGTATAAAGGGACTGTTTCACTTTTGAGACAGAGCCTGAGGACAGCTGTTCGGCAGAGAAAGATTTAAAAGATTGTTTGAGGTCGGGGGGATATGAGGCTCAGACTGTGGAGCAGCTTTTTAGTTTGGGAGGTATGGTGCTCACCTCCAGAAGGGATAGACTGTCCCTGAGATACTATCATTGTTTCACTTCTACAGGGCCCTTCTTAATATGTCAGGGCAGTGATAACAAGGCAAGAAGAGCATGAATGGCGCTAAGCCACATTTTGTAAACCCATCAAATACTCATTGCTGCGCCTATGAATGAATATGGAGAAAACATTATAGACAGACAGTAGCTTTGTTTTTTATTTTCAGCAAGTAGTGTTAAGCACATTTTCTCACAGTATTGTTTGAGGTTTCTACCTTTAAAAAAGGGAGTTTTCCCTTGCCTTTGTTGCTATGTGCTGCTGTTAAAGGGGCATACTGGAGTTTTTAGCGGCCTGTGTGTGCTCATACGCATGCTTGTTTAAACCAAGCACAAAGCTTCCAGTGAGCGATCTGATGCAAATGCGGAAGTCCCTGAAACCTGGAAAATTAAATCAGCAGGGGGCGACTCTTCTGGTTGTAAAAAGAAGTCCGGCTTCATTAGAAATAATGGTAAAATGATCCTATTTCTCACCTGATTTTACCTCAGTAAACATTTTCCTGATGAGTTTATGGTCTCAGTCGATAGTTTCAAGTCTTCAATACAAAATGATGGTCATTTAGTAAATTATGGTCCCATTTACTCTAAAATAGACCATAAAGCCGAGTATGCTTCAGGGACGGCATTATCTATGATTGACAAGTCATTACCACAGTGACCTGTCAATCAGGCTATAGGCGACTCATACCCTTGACACTGTAAATTTAACCAGCACTGTTGAAAAAGCTTATCAGCCCTGTTAAATTGTCAGTTAACGTGAATAACAGATGCACCTAGCTAAGCAAGCTAGCTCTGCACGCGGCCGTTAGCTTTACCGTCTTGTCCAAATATGGTCACTTCCGGGCACTTCCTGTTTGCAAAAACTCAACATGGCGGCGAACTCGATCGGCCAAACTCGAGGCTTCAAAACGACAGTCCACAAACCAACGGGTGACGATTACGTCCATTTCTTATATACAATCTATGGTTTGAACTCATGTACGAGCATAATCCAAAACACAGCGGCTTTCATACAGAAATCCTGCAATAAATGCAAAAACACCAGCATGACGGTTTTCTCCAGACATGTTCATTTATTTAAAGGCTGCATCAGGCTGTGTGAAACGGACTGGGAGCAAATAAAAACTCTTAAAGACATTTAAAGGCAGTAAGTAGGCTGATCCTGCTGTACTGTAAAAACCTGTAGGCAACATTAGCCTGAGGCTTTTAATCAGTCTCTGTAGGATCGCCATAGTCAAGAGTTTCTCCACATCACCACTGCAAACATAAAGCAGCCTATTGGCTAAAACAGTCTGTGAGATTTCCTACAGATGGTGATGTCATTTTCCAGAGAGCTGATTGGTCAGTATGCCACGTTTTCATAGAGTTAATCTCTTTTTTTGAAGATAACCTGCTCGGAGCAGGTTAACCGTTCATAAAAAAAAATCAAAAGTTAAAAAAAGAAAGTTATGTTGAGTATGAAAACTCTTGTTCATTATATTTTACTTCATAATTGAACCGCATGTGTTGTATTCATTGTTGCAAAACTTGTTCTGTATATAGTTTGTTTGTTATCGTGATCAAAACCATTGATCTGAAGCTCAAGGCTGATGCTGTCATGTAAATAGTTTTCTAATCAGCAATAAATATAGCAATTTCTGATCAACCCATATAAATTGCATGCTTCCAGTGCAAGGAGTATACTGGAAGCTGTTATGCATTTTAGACAAAGCCTTAATGCTGTCTGTCTGCTGTTTAAGAGATCTAGGTATAGTGGTTTTGGATCTGGACCTGGTCTAATGTGGTCTGCATGTGGAGAAAAAGCAGTGAAATCACCCTTTTGTCATTTTTACAAATAAAATAAAGTTTTTTCAAATCTAAAAAAGTGTTTCAGACAGCATTAAGGCTTTGTCTAAAATGCATAACAGCTTCCACAGCAGTAAGAAGGTCAAAAACGTTGATTCGGTCGCTCAACGACGTTAAGTTAACTTTCACTTAAGTCCCCTTAAGCGTCGTACTTATCTCTGGTACTGCCTTGGCGATCAGGGACACTCCTTGCACTGGAAGTGCTGAGGGTGGAAGCGGGAGGAGTAACATTCGCCGTGTCCATACGGGGAAAAGTTTGCTGCTCCAATGCTTCTGCAGCCTCACGGTGCAGTAGGCTACTGAAACAGACTTCGCCATCACTCCTACCAGTGTCGCTGCTGGCTTAACACCGCGACAAAAAGATCAGTAACAGGACCACAAACTGCGGTAACGGTACCATAAATTTATTGGTTACAGAAACAAAAAAACAACTTCATATCCAAAAAGCATATGAAGTGTGATAATCAGTAGATCAGTCATGTCAGCAAGTGCGCATGCATGAAGAAATTGTGTATGGACTGTTGTGTGGTGAAAGAAACATAAAATAACAAGGAGCGTGGAGCATAGGGAACAGGGAATCCCTCCTCTCTAGCCCGAAGTGCAGAATATGAGAGCCGCTTTTATAGTGGAGAACATCGGGCCCAGCTGGCTCCAACAACAGCTGAACACTTTTCAACAGAATTGAACAAAGAGCTCCATCAACAGGTAACAATGCACACTGTAATTTACTATTGGAACAGAAGAAATTAACATTAGATCATCCTTGTTACTGTGAACTTTGTTCAAAATTCTAAATTTATGAACATTAATGATTTAAATTAATTTGTGCTGAACTGAACTTTGAAGTAGTGCATTGAGGAGGGTGATAGTGAAATCCACTATGGAAGAGAAAAAATAGTTTGAACATGGCTGACACAACAATGGATTTTGTTTATGGAACAGAAACATACCTCCACGCAAATCCAAGGAGAACGGGGGTTTGAGGGCCTTCTTCCACACAGCATAGAACTGCACCTTAGCACAAAAGTCTGCCCATCTTCCCTTCATTTCCTGGATGTATTTGCGGTTGGTGCCACCAACGATGCGGCGCAGCTCATCCATTGCCTAGGACACAATTGTGCTGAGTTATTACAGCTACTGAGCAGGCTTAATATAGCACAGCCTGAACAGACAGAAGCACAGAGCACCAAAGAAGGAAGTTAATAAACTTACATTTCGAGTGTCTTTGAAGCATGGATATGCCTCAAAGACTTTCGTGGGTCGGTCTTCGTCCTTTGTAACATCTGCATCAATGAAAGCCCGCCTGTCCTCGAACTCCAGGTCCAAAAGCTGGGCAACATCGCCTTGGTTGGGTTTTGCGTTGGGCTTCTTGTACATGTTGTTCAATGTTTTGTAGTGCCTCGCCTGCATCTTCCGACTGTCCTGACCAACTAGAACAGGGAAAGAAGTTAAAATGTAAACACTTCTCAGTTGATAGACTGGAGTCAGAGAAAGTGTGTTCAGTAACACCAAAAACTTTAGACCATGAGAAATAACATATGATGTGCTTGGGAATTTCAATTCAATATCCAACAATTTAGACAATGGCTTGCCCTCTGACAGCTACCATCACAGACAATGGCTAAAGGGTAATGATGGGCTTACCGACAACATCCTCAGTAGGTGAAGTTAGTGGAATGGTCAAAGTCTTGGGCAAGGTTTCTGATGCTGAGTCAGATGGCAGCGGTGAGGCCAGGGTGCTATTGTGTGGTTTCCTTGGCACACGGGGGGCTGGCTGTGGTGAAGACGCCTTTCCTGGGGGAAAAATAATAAAATAATTTGTAAACAAGTATAAGTAACAGGAAAACACAGGCAAGTCTCCACAAGTACTCTGGTGTACAGAAACTAGGACTATGATAGCACACTTTTATTTTTTACCCCTTTTAGCACACACCTCCACTGAAACTGTCCTCACTGAGTTCATCATTGCTCTCAAGAATTATGGTGTAATCACTTGAACCGCTTGTGTCGGCACTTCTGTCGCCATCTGTCTCACTGTCTGTGTTGTTTGTGCAGAAGAGAAGCTTCTTCGAGGCCCCTCGTTGTGGCATGGATCCCTGCCTCTTCCTTGGGGACCTTATATTTTGGAGTCGCTAGTACATTTTGGTGTAGATGGTCAGCTGTGGTGAAATGATGTTTGATAAGTGTTTTTTCTTGTTGCCGTCCCACCCAGTTGGTAATTAAGTTGGTAATAAAGGGAAAAAAAATACTTACATAAGGCATATCTGTGCCAGCATCTTGTAACATAGGGTAATAGTCAACAATCTTCTGTGACATTACTCTCATTTCAAGTTTGGAGGGGTATTTTACTTCTTTCCCCATGGGACTAGCACGCAGGATCGCAACCATGCTGGAGATTGTGTTTCTTATAAGTCTGCAACATAGCTCCTTTGACATCTTGCAATCCATTTCTTTTCCATTGCGGAGCAATGCAAAATGCTGGCTGTGCACCATCTCTAATTCTGAATCTGTGTAAACCACATACTCTGGTGGGTCTGGCATTTTCATAGTTTTGTCAGCAGTTTGAGATAAGGGGGTAAAGGCTTGAGGCTGACAAGGTGGCACAGCACGACCTGAGGGTATAATCCCGCTTTCACTACAAGTGGTGGCATCTTGGTCAGTAGTATTTTCACACTATAAAAATTGCAGGAGATAAAAAAAGAAACAATTAAAAGCATTAATAATACAAGACATTTTGACAGTAATAATCCCATTAGTTTTTCCAATGCGTATTTACCTGACTGATGAAATCCCAAAGCTTCTTTCTCCTGAGAAAATTTTCAGGGCCAGGGAAAAGATCCTTCAGGTCATCACGGCTAAGGCTTTTCAAAGCCTCCTCATCAATACTGGCAGCTGTAAATTGATTAGACAAATGTGTTTTTGTCTCTCTGAATTCCAAAACAATGTAGTCCAAGACAGAATGTTTGACAGAAACCCTTAAATTACTATTTTTATTCTAATTTTTAATCTACATGAAATTAACCTACTGCAACATGATTTTCAAAATGCTTGCCAATTGATTCTTACTTGAAAGAGAAATTGAACCTAAGCCCTTTTAAAAGTCTAAAAAATGTTACTGTCTAAGGCAAAATTGACCAATTAACCATGCTTTCACCAACAATATCACTTAAGTAGCTGCTTCTGACAGCCCCATAAAATGTATATTTCTCAAAGTACATAAACTGGTGCATTACACCAATTTGTACAAAAGTATTACCTTGCAACACAAATCCATTGATTCAAGTCATAAAAGCCTATTCAACAACAATATCTTTTAGTAGATCCAGATGTTAACTGATTCAAATAAAAAATGTATTTGAGGAAATCAGAAGCATTACTTGCAGCAATAATAATTTTTCTGAAAATTTAATTTAATTTATTTTTGGACAGTTAGATTTCATTGTACTACACCATATAAATTTTCTGAAATTCCACTTTGATTAGACATTGATTTTAATGCATCTTGTGTATACATGTTTTTTTCAAAAGAAACTAATAGCTGGCAGCCAATATAATTTTACTCACTTATTTTCTGTAAGTATAACTTAGTTGTTATCCACGGCGACTAAGCATGGATTTTTGCAGACAGGCATTATCCAACAGTGTGCAACATTAATGATTCCGTTTTCAGATACGAAGACAAACGCTAACACTGTTAAGCTAATCCTCAAATATTAATGAAAAACACAACTTACCCTCCAACACAGACAGTATGATGTCATCAAAATCGTCCATGCCGACTTAACAGAGTTCTCCCGCTCGCCCAAGCCTTAATAGGCAGTACCTGGTCAAGACCAAGACCCACAGCCAGAGTGAGCTTGTGAGCTAAAGTTAGCTAGCAAAAGTTGACATTGGCAGCTAGCTTGCTAGCCAGCAGCCCCCGTAGAGGACATGTAAAAGCACGTTATTTATCTTAACAACACTGTGTTTGATTTTTGCAAATATAATAAAAGTAAAGCTAAACTTACATACCTTCAACTGTTGTCCGCGCAATTTTCATAAAATAAACGTGCCTCCGTTATCAGACCGCGATATCGCTTGTTAAGTGACTGACATCATCCAAACGTGACGGACGTGAACTGACGATACACACGCACAGAAAACAGTGAAAACACAAAACAAAAAAATATTCTTGTTACTAAAGTGTTTTAAAAAGACAATTATAATGATGTAAGACAGTTATTTAATGTTGTATGTTACAGTTTTTCTCCATTGTTTTGGCTCATTTCTTGAAACAGAAATTACATTCTCAAACCTCTAAGATCATTTGGCAAAACAGTTTTACAGTTCAGTACAACACTATAGCTCACTTGCAGAAGCTCATACCTCTCACAAAACTGTTCACTCATGCTTCAAAACTACATTCCTTTTCCATACAAAGAGTCAGTGCCAAGAAAATGGCAAAGATCGTTCTCAATTGATTTGGCTCATTTCTTGAAACAGACCGGACGTTCTCAACACTCTTGGTGCTTTTGCCAGAATAATGTGGATGGGTCGGCGCAACACCATGGTTCACCTGCAAAAGCTCATACCTCTCCCAAAACAGTTAACTCATGTGTCAAAACTGAATTTCCTTCTCACTTAAACAGTCAGTGCCCCCAAAATGCTTCCTCCCTTTGGCATTGTGTAAGCACTGCAAGTCAAAATCTTTAGATGTTTTGTCCACTGAAATATCCCTCATGTCCACCTTTCAGTCTTAGCCCCGTCCTTCATTGACAATGGTTACTGTACTGTTTTTTGTCTATCTGGTGTCTAGATGGTGTCTTTGGGCTCCTCGGCCTCTTCCCCCTTTTCCATCACCACGCACCCTTACTCCTCCTCCTCCTCCTTTTCTTTCTCCTCCTCGAACAGGCAGTTGCCCTTGTTCATTTACTTGGCCAGGTGCCTCCGTGTTCAGAAATTGTACTGGTCCTGCATGGTCAAGCTCTTTACATACATTCACAGTAATGACAGCACCAGTCACGTGACTAAACATACTGTTTGATTGGTCATCTGAGATGTGTGAGACTCCTCATTCGTTAGTCAAGTTCTACTTTCACCTGTCAATTGCTGTAATAAATTTATCAAATGTTCCAAGGGATTCATATATGGTATTCATGTTCTTGACTAATTTTGACAATTGATCAGACTATTGTGCATGTGATGACTTATACAATGCTGACACGTTTTGGAGTGAACAACCATTAGACTGCAGAATGAACAATCAGTTTAGATCAACAAGATCTATTCACTTGAAAATGGTGCTAAATGTAGGCTACCTGTACTTTGCAAAGATGTACTGAGATATTGAGGCATGAACTTAGACATTTTTAATTTGATGAAATAAATGAGAAATTCAATTCTGTTGTGAACAATTGCCAAGTTGTTTGGAAGTTTGTCCATGATGTTTTGAGAATGTAATTTCTGTTTCAAGAAATGAGCCAAACCAATGGAGAAAAACTGTAAATGGAAATAGTGTAGCACAGTAGTAAAAGCAAAAAATAAAATAATTGACTCACTTTCCCATCGTCCCTCAGGCTCATGGTCATACCAGACGGCGACAGCGCGCAAATGGTGCATCATGGCGGCGTGGAGATGTATGATTTGTTTCGTCTTTGTTGCTTTAAGTTTGAAAGTGCTCCTTAGCCACATAAATGCAATTCACGGTCGTAGTCCGGATTTTTGGGTTTACTGTGGAATTGATGGTTGTGAGCAAGACTTCAGAGTTTTCAACTCATTCTTTCGCCACATTAAACGGACGCACCCTTTGTATTTGATGACTGGATGCCCACCAGAGGGATGGAGAACGATGCCCACAGAACAGCAACCGGCACTGGAACATTTCGGGGTATCAATTTTTTCCAACTGTAGCACTCCTGCAACGACCAGCGCTGTGGAAATATCGCCTGATGCTTCTGGACCCTCTCGACCTGAAACACCGCGGCCTGAAGTTGTTGGCTGCCCTGTCCCAGTAGGTTTCAGTGGTCATTTTGACAGCTTAAGTTACTTAAAGTTAAAACTCTAGTTTGTCTTTTTTATATATATATATATAATGGCATTATTGTTAGGGTGGCTTGCAATATGATATTACACGAAAATCATCACATACAGCAAGCCGTAATTATTTCGTATAAAACAACGTAATTTTTTGACAGATAAATTGCTTCCTGAATGCACTATTTTTACTTAAATGTTTGTTTTAGCTTCAATATTATACTGTTTTATCAAGGTATTTATTATTTACTTTTTAAATGCAGAAATGACAAAGTGTGTGTTTATCTTTAGATGGGCCAATTCATCTAACATAACTCAACAAAAACATAACAACTGATTATACTTCATTTTATTTAAAAAAAAAAAAATTGACAGAATGAAAGCTTGAAAAAGTTTGAAATAAATTGATGTGACAGCATAGCCATAGCATAACCCTTTTCATATTATGCTTTGTGTATTTGACAGCATTTCATGTGGAGCATTTTGAGAATTTTAAATAGAAAATTTGATACAAAAGATAAGTAAATACAAGTATTTTAATAATGTTAATACTTTTACATAGTCTTTACTGTGATTATTCATTAATAGAAAAAACTACTCATTTGGACCTTGTCCAAATTCGTTATTTGGATTTTAAATCTTACCAAGTGCAGAATTATTTGCAGTGCATCAGCTTTTCTCCTTGCTGGACTGTGGACATGGTGGTTATGATCCAGGCCAACCAGCGTGGTCCTTTCAGTGTTTACTGGTGAGAAGGACAGGGCTATGAAAGACTCCAAATCTGCAGCTGACCTGAGGGCACAGTAGAAATAAAACATACAGGACTTTTTTACTTCTAGTAAAATAAGTAATGGCATCAACAAGTAACAGCAGCATTACAAAAGGTTTTCACACAGTAGGTTTAGCTATGAACAATGTCAAACTATATTATAGGTAGCTTATATACCAGAAACACAGTTACTTGGGGACCTTTAGCCATAATTATTTAAGTACACTAACGTTGAAATGTCTCTCATAACTACAAACACACAGCTATGTCACCACATTTGTGGTAGCATACAGTCAAACATCAACTGCAGACACAGTTGGTGTAGGTGTAAAGATAACGTAAAGTTAGGTGTAAACATAGTAGGCCCTATGACAATAAACCTATATGGTGAATAACTAAACCGGCGCAGTCTACACTTACATTGTCTTACCTAATGTTAGCGTCGGAAAACACAGCTCGTGCAGCTGTTTTCCAGCTCACCTACAGCTACATATAATTCATCGTCTCTACTCTGGCTCCTACACCAGCCTGCACTCGTAGCAACAGTTAGCTGTATGCTAAGTAGGTAGCTACCGTTAGCTCTACACTAAGTAGGTAGCTACCATTAGTTCTATGCATAGGTAGCTACGTTTGCTTATAACAAATTACAATTTGTAACAAATTACCATCAAAATGATAAAAGCCAAATTACCTGTCCAGCAGAAATAAAGCCACCACGCTGTGTCAGCCCCTCGGTGTTCCTCAGTTGTCACTATCGTTGAAAAGCCACGCAGATATTAGCTCCGGTTGGACCGCTTCGCTCGTCAGGTCTGAGCGAGCTGAACGGGTGCGCGCATCGGGACAGCTCATGTAGCAGCAGGGCTGGTAGCCATAGCAGCGAGGGAGAGTGACAGTCATCCAACCAAATGGAATGGAATGAGTGGCTGTGTTTTCTGCAGCCCTGAGAGGACTACAGACAGCTGATTTTTATACTCTCTTTTTCAGTATACAATTTTACCCAGTGCCGCATGAAGTCAAACGCACCTTGTATATCAGGCTGAGTCCCATTCATTTTTTTTTGTGTCCGATGAACCTACACTCGCTGGTAAGTTCATGAAATGACCGACATTTTAACCCATCCACTGACCTCTTGTGAATTTAGTTAATAGTGGTATTTTATGTAGCCAGCTTTAGTTCAACTTTAGGTAGTTCGGAAGATATTAACTAATTTCATCAGATTCGAAGTGCAGCTAGCTAACCTAAGCAACACTTCACTGGTTAAGTTACCATAAGTTAACGTTACTCCCTGTCAGTTTGCCAACATTTACTTTAAATGTCAAACCATAAGTGTACGTTAGTTCGTTGGCATTCAAAGTTTATCTTAGGTTAGTAGAATTATAGCGGAAGTTAGCTGCACTTAGTGGCTGCCGTAGTAGTAACATAATGATGAACGGTAATGTTAGCTGTGTGAAATAGTTGGCAAGCTTGTTAATTCAGTTATTAACCTTACACACACTTGTTTGTTGGGCAGTGCATCGGCTGACAAGATCAGCAGCACAAAAAGTAACGTTATAACTGCAGCAGATAACTTCATATGTTTTTCTGTTGAGGAGGCTGACATATGAAACCATCGGAGACTGACTTTAATTTCAATTCAATTCAATTTTATTTATATAGCGCCAAATCACAACAACAGTTATCTCACAACGCTTTTCATAAAGAGCAGGTCTAGACCATACTCTGAAGTTATTTACAGAAGCCCAACAATTCCCACCAAGAGCAAGCACTAGGCGACAGGCAAGGAAAAAGCAAGAGAGAGAGAGCAGAGGGAGGCAACCTACACAGTATACACATAGAGGTACAGACAGTAAAGGTAATGTTGCTATAGACTCAAGGAAAAATGGTACAGATATTTATAATAATGTTAATGATAATAATAACAGTAATAATAGCAATGGGACTAGTAACAGCAGTTGCAATTGTAGCAGAGGGTGTCGAGCAGGAACACGGGGGCAGCAGGAGACTCCCAACCACAGATCCAGACTCCACAGCTCCAGAGCCAGCAACACCCACAGGAAGCAACAGGAGGAGAGAGGAGAGGGACGAGAAAGCAAATGACCACGGGAAAGGGAAGAAGTCGAGTTAGTAACATGCATTAATGGGATAAGGCTGCACTCAGAGGGAGAGAGGGAAGAGGAGAGAGGAGCTCAGTGCATCATGGGAAATCCCCCGGCAGTCTAGGCCTATAGCAGCATAATTAAGGGATGGTTCAGGACTCACCTGAGCCAGCCTAAACTATAAGCTTTATCAAAAAGGAAAGTCTTAAGCCTACTCTTAAATGTAGAGATGGTGTCTGCCTCCCGAACCCAAACTGGAATCTGGTTCCACAGGAGAGGCGCTTGATAGCTGAACGCTCTGGCTCCCATTCTACTTTTGAAGACTCTAGAAACCACACGTAACCCTGCATTCTGGGAGCGCAGTGCTCTGGTGGGGTAGTAAGGTACTATGAGCTCTTTAAGATAAGATGGTGCCTGACCATTAAGAGCTTTGTATGTGAGAAGAAGGATTTTAAATTCTATTCTGGATTTTACAGGAAGCCAATGCAGAGAAGCTAAGACAGGAGAAATATGATCTCTTTTACTGGTTCCTGTCAGAATACGTGCTGCAGCATTCTGGATCAGCAGAAGCGTCTTAATGGACTTTTTCGAAGAGCCTGATAATAAGGAATTGCAGTAATCCAGCCTAGAAGTAACAAATGCATCATTTTTAGACAGGATATTCCTATTTTTTTGCAATATTACATAGGTTAAAAAAGGTGGTCCTTGAAATTTGCTTAATGTGAGAGTTAAAAGACATGTCCTGATCAAAGATAACTCCAAGATTTATGACAGTGGTGCTGCAGGCCAGGGCGATGCCATCCAGGGAAACTATATCTTTAGATAATGCGTCACGGAGGTGCTTAGGGCCTAGAACAATAACTTCAGTTTTATCTTAGTTTAACATTAGAAAATTACAGGTCATCCAGGTTTTAACATCTTGAAGACACATTTGAAGCTTAGCTAACTGATGAGTTTCATCTAGCTTGATCGATAGATATAACTGAGTATCATCTGTATAACAATGAAAGTTTACGGAGTGTTTCCTGATAATATTTCCTGAAGGAAGCATAAAGTGAAGAGGATTGGTCCGAGCACAGATCCTTGTGGAACTCCATGACTAACTTTGGCATGCATGGAGGACTCATCGTTAACATGTACAAACTGAAATCGATCTGATAAATAGGACTTAAAGGAACGGTTCCTTTAATGCCAATGAAATGTCCCAGTCTCTGTAATAGGATCTGATGGTCAGTGGTATCAAATGCAGCACTAAGATCTAGTAAAACCAATACAGAGACAAGTCCTTTGTCTGATGCAGTTAGGTCATTAGTAATTTTCCCCAGTGCTGTCTCTGTGCTATGATGAGCTCTAAATCCTGACTGAAAATCCTCAAATAAACTATTGCTATGTAGAAAGTCACACAGCTGTTTGGCGACTGCTTTCTCCAGGACCTTAGAGAGAAATGGAAGGTTAGATATAGGTCTATAGTTGGCTAAAACATCTAGATCCAGGTTGGGCTTTTTCAGAAGAGGTTTAATTACAGCTACTTTAAAGTACTGTGGCACGTAGCCTGTTGATAAAGACAGATTGATCACATCCAGTAGAGAAGTGCTGCCTAAGGGTAAAACTTCTTTAAGCAGCCTAGTCGAGATGGGGTCTAAGAGGCAAGTTGATGGTTTAGATGAAGAAATTATTGAAGTTAGTTAGTTCCTGAGTTTAGAGATAAGTCGGTGGCAGTTGAAGGCAGGTCTTGGTGGATTTTGTTTCTAATAGCTAGAATTTTATCATTAAAGAAGCTCATGAAGTCGTAACTAATGAGAGCTATGGGAATACTTTGCTCAGTAGAGCCAAGTATATAGGGCCTTCCTATAAGTTTTAAGTTATAAGTTTGGTGGAACGCCAATTCCTCTCAAGTTTCTGCGGTATTTGCTTTAAATTGCGAGTTTCAGTATTATACCATGGAGCTAACCGACTTTGTTTTAGTAGTTTCTTTTTTAGAGGGGCTACAGAGTCGAGTGTTGTTTGCAGCAAGCCTGCAGCACTATCAACAAGATGATCGACTTGGGAGGGACTGGAATTAGCATAAGAGTCCTATGTTACTTTGTGACCTGATAGTGAATTTAGAGCTGATGGAATCGCATCCTTAAATTTAGCTATAGCACTATCAGACAGACATCTTCTATAGAAATTTTTGCCGACTGGAGGATAGTTCAGCAATATAAGCTGAAAAGTTATCAGTGGTTAACAGTTAACAGTGGTCAGATAAAGAGGGATGCTGTGGGAACACTATTAAATGTTCAATTTCAATACCATATACCAGAACAAGGTCAAGGGTGTGGTTAAAACAGTAAGTCAGTTCATGAACACTCTGAGAGAAGCCAATTGAATCTAATAGAGAGATAAACGCAGTACTAAAGCTGTCATTCTCAACATATTAAAGTCCGCTACAATAATAACTTTGTCCGTTTTAAGGACTAAAGTTGAAAAACTCAGATAAATTCAGATAAGAATTCAGAGTACGGACCAGGTGCTCGGTACACTATAACAAATAGAATTGGTTGCAGTGATTTCTATCTTGGGTGTGAAAGACTCAGAACAAGGCTTTCAAATGAGTTATAATTCAGTTTAGGTTTAGAGCTGATTACTAGGCTAGAGTCAAAGATAGCTGCAACTCCACCTCCTCGGCCTGTGCTTTGAGGAATGTGAGTATTAATATGACTGGGCGGGGTGGATTCATTTAGGCTCACATATTCTCCATCACCCAGCCAGGTTTCAGTAAGACCAAATAAATCAATTTCATAATCTGATATTAGTTCATTTACTAGTACACCTTTAGAAGAGAGAGATCTGATGTTTAAGAGTCCACATTTTACTCTCCTATTCGTTTGCACTATTGCTCTTGTGGTTTTAATTTTTATGAGGTTTTTATGCACAGCTCCTCTTCTGTTTAGGGTTTTCACTAAGTAACTCCTGGAGCGGAGGAGCAGAGAAGTGTGTTAGACTGCAACTCTGCATAGGGTTTTGGGTGGGTAACTGCTGAATTAGAAGGGCCGAGAAGTGTGTTAGACTGCGACTCTGCCTCCTAGTCTCAAGCCCCTGTTCAATAAAAATATCTGATCATGTTGATGAATGTTCTTTCCAGTTACACAGATCTTTCCCATTTGGGGTTTTAATAGAATCTGAGGATTGTGGACAACATCCAGACTACATTCCATGCACCACACATGGCTGGAGGATGGCACTGGAGGTCTGCGTTGTAACTGTAGTCCTTCTCCACCTTCAATCCACTTCCTGGACTTTTTGTTGTACACCTTGCTGTACCTGATAATACAGAAAGGAGGATCAGCTTAGCTAAATGTTTAACAATTGTGTTTGTATGTTAATGTTTATTTTTAACTAATATCTGTTGTAATCTGTTTCTGTCCTCTCAAGTGAACCTGAGTGCTGAGGTTCCTCGAGCTTCAAAGATGTCTCAGTAAGTTTTAACCTGAAATAGTGTTGATGCACAGCTGGATGTTTCATTTATCTGCGGTGAACCTCAGCGCTTCAACTGCAGACAAAAGGTGCCTCATCTGAAGTGGCTCTAATATGAACATTTTTCCACTGTGGTAATAAGTTAGTGGGAATGTTCAGTTTTCATTTAAGGTTTATTTTATTATTTGTTCATTTTGGCAGATGTAGTTTGTGGTCTGGTGAACTGTATTGCGTTATAAACATCTTTTATTTAGCATGGCCTCACTGATATAAATGAGATGGACAAAATATCAAACACCGTTCCATGTGATCCAAAATGATCAAACAGGTGGAACAAAAACATAATTTTTATGAAGGGAGGATTTACTGCAGAAATGTTATTAACTGCATTTGCTAGATGTACCTGATAAACTGGTAACTAAGTCTTAAAGACTAAATACATTTATCACAACAGTAAACTCTGCCCATATTTTTTGTTTCCATGGCCATTATTTTGTAAACGTTGGTTTTTATATATTGTGTGCCCATTAAGGACTATAGATTGCTGCTGAAGGAATTTAATCTTGCCTATAATCACCTTACTCGCCAAAGCAGCTCTGATATTGGTGAGTCAGATAAATTACAAAATATTCAATTTTTAAAAAAAAAAAAGCATTTGATGACGTTGGTGACTAGACTAATGTGAATTCTTTCTATTGTTTGTTACATTTGCTCTCACAGGATCAGAGTATTGAGTGACTCTACTGCTATCCAAGGTTTGCTTTCCATTGGCATATTTCTGTTGAATTATTTGAGGATGTTGACTTGATGTTTTTTTAATACTACATAGATTTTACTACATAGCCTGGTTGTTAGATACTGTGTGACTGCAGCCAATTGCTGGCTTGCTAATCAGACATACTGGAGATAAAAAAATACATTGCTGGTACTGGAGCCAACAGCTTTTACAGTGGAGGGCATTGTAACATGACAGAAGATATTTTAGCCCTGCCTTGATACATAGGAGGGATGTTGTACTGTTTTAGAAAGTGCATCAGTCCAGCTGTGACTGTGAGATTTTTATAATGAATGAATTAATTTACAAGTCTCACAGACCTTTTTAAACATTTCAGAATGATTGGCAGTGATCAAAGCAAAGGAAACTGATCTATTATAGCATCAAGTGCAAACATCAAGTGCAAACATGTTTCACTGTAGGCTCTGTTAAAGGCTCTTGGCACTGTTTTGATAGAAAACACAAGGGTCTGTGTTGGTGTGGGCATGTTGATTCAGGAAGATGCTAGATGATGAAATATTATACAATTAGTCTTGTTTAAAAGATATTTGATTTGTTAAATCAATTCTTAGCCATTTAAATTTTTTATTTTGATGCAGAAAAACTCAAGTCAGGTTAAAGAAATTTGCTGGATGACCCTGTATTTTTTTTCTTGTCAGTGCAGTGGTCAATTTCCGTTTCTGAGGTAAAAACTGTATCTTTCTGTCATATAGCAAACCATCCTGCTTAAAACAAGTTTTAAAGTTTTATTGATGCCTTATGTTTTCCTTTTAAGGCCCAAGTTGAAAACTATTAATCTATACACATTTATGTGTTTGCAGGTGTTTGCTGAGTTCCATTGCTTTACAGATGTTGAACCTAGGCAACCAATTCCACTGCGAGCTTGAGAGATACACACCACAACTGATTGCCCTGTACAGGCAGAAGGCCAAGAGAGTAGAGGCCCTGCAGAGATCCCCAGGATTTATGACCTCCAGGTGAGTTCAGGATTAAATTTCCTATAGCGACAATGTTGATCACATAATGTGCAGTCAATACAGATCGGGACCTCTCTACTATAATAGGGAAATTTGATTATGTTATTGTCTTGTGATGACTAGGAGGATAGATCCATCTACTGTCATTTGCATTTTTTGTAAGTTTTCCAGTACATGATCACTTTAAAAGCCATTTACAAGCCTACAACAGAAAATCCTTAATTTCACTCAGATTTTTTGGGCTGAGCATGACTTTCTATCCATCCAAGAGTCCAACTCTATCCATGATTGCTTGCCATATAGTCAGTTAACACAGAATTGTGGGTAAAAAAGTTTAAAACACAAGCTGTGTTTTTTGGGTTGTAAAACATATGGCTGACAGTGAAAGTCAAAGTGTCTGTAGCTGTGTGATACGGCAACAGAAAAACTGAACTGGGTTAAATATGACTTGTCTTTAAGTAGTTGCAACTGGATGGATTCATTGTTATTGCTGTCAATATTATTATTTTAAAATTGCATAACACTAGATGGCTTGATGCGCTGTGAAAAAATTTGTATAATAATAATTATTTTGCTTGTCAATGTAGGAACAACATGATGTACACATGAGATGTCGTCCGACCCTCCATGCCCTTCCAATTAACCTGCTAGAGGATGACTGACTTCTTCAAAACTTGCAATGTAAGTATTCAGTGACTCACAGAAATGTCAACATCAACTAGAACCCGACCGATTGATTATTTAGCAGATATTGTTGGCCGATATCAGCTACTTGCACATATACCTGCATCGGCATTTATAACAGCCGATATGACTATTAAAAAGAGAAACAGAGTCAGACCTTTCCCTCATGTCATGAATGTTGCTTAGTTTGGCCACCTGAGGGCGCACTGCAGCACCACAGAACAAAACATCAGCTGACCGCAGTCTGCCAAGCCACGGAGAGTAGCCTGGTAGCTCACACTCAGTGTTCCCGCTGAGTTAGTCATTTGTCACATCAATGAAATGACTTAAATAACATAATCTTACCAAACTAGACTTCCTAACCCTCACGTTTTTCACTGCCTTCGCCAATGGATGATGGCATCATCTATAGGCAAAGCCTAATAAGTAACATGAAATGCACTATGGGCAACTAACATTAATGCCTCTTCCAGTAATGTAGTCTATCTCAATGCTAAAATGTGATGTGTACCATGAAATATTTATTGTTGGCTGTCATTCCTCATCTCAATTAAACATTCCCTTCATAGGCATCACCCTTTTGTAAGAAATTAAGGACAAATCCACACTTCTCATTTCATGCAAATTGTTTCTCTAACCTCCCAAGATCTGAGTTTTGATTCTGTTATTATAAATATAAAACCTAAACATTGTCTTTGAACAGGAAGTACTTTATGAAATAAGTATGTGCAACAAAGTAGAAACAGACATCACAAGGCTGTGCAAACAGTGACCCTAGAGGGCACAGGCAACTGCCCACTAATGAGAACAACAGGTCTAAGATGATAAGCAGAATGAAGTATACAGTTCAGGGATCCCCAAAACCTAAAGTCCCCATATGAGGACACAGGATTTTAGCAGGCTAAGTTCAGCTGCAGCTAAATTAGTCTTAAGCAGTTTAATTAAAAAATTAAATGGATATTGTTGTTAGGTCATTATGTAGGTTTACTGTTGGAAGGATGTATCCCACTGCTGCAGCTCAGCAAGTAAACACACAAAGTCTCATAACTGTTTGTAATGAACTTTAGAATTTTGTCCTCATTTTCTTACAGTTGAGACAGATTAAGAAAGCGTTCTAGTTAGTATAGACAGAAGGAATCATAACAGCCACCAGTAACTCTTAACATTTTGTCATGTGAGTATTGTATCAATAAAAATATGCTTTTAAGTGTGTAAGGTGCATCTTTGAGCACACAGTGCTTTATTTATTATCCTCATATTTGGATTGCTTGTATTTTGCAGGGTAAAGATGAACCAGACATTGCTGACACTCCTCACTGATGTTCCTGGTGCACTTTCAGCCAAAGAGAAAGGTGGATGGATTTGTTTGTTACAGACTCCTGAAAGCTTCTGAACTGTCCTTCTATATGCTCATGTTTACTGCAAGCTTACAGCGAGGGATATTCAAAACAAGGTATTTGCTCAGTGTCTTTTTTTATATTGTTGAATTACCTTGTCTACCTCACTTAACAATTTGCATTGTGTGGGACTTCTTTTTTTAAACAATTGTTATTAGCCGTTTTATTTGCTTTTGATTCTCCAAAAGTTGAATTTCTTTTATTTATTTATTTGAATTTATTGGTATTTTTTTTCTTACTCTGCACTTAGAGCTCCCTTTTATATTATTTAAGTAAAAGTGCTGCTGTTTATTATGTGATCAAGCAGTCAATTACTTAGTCTATTGAGCTTTATCCAAGATGTGCCTCACCAGAAAGAGATTTTTTTTCCTGATGAAAACAAGTTTCACTGTAACATATTTTGTTTCTGTGAAATGTAGAAATGACAGGAGATGTGAA
This sequence comes from Lepomis macrochirus, assembly GCA_024633595.2. Taxonomy (NCBI): domain Eukaryota; kingdom Metazoa; phylum Chordata; class Actinopteri; order Centrarchiformes; family Centrarchidae; genus Lepomis; species Lepomis macrochirus. The sequence continues at coordinate 441,684 of JALXJV020000014.1, read as the reverse complement.
GTTTGAAACTGGTTGTTTAATTAACTTGAATTGTAATAATGGTGTTGTATTCGTATTTTTTAGGACTACTATCTGAAAATAGGCATTTTGTAAATTTTAAGTTGACTAGAAGTAATTTTGTTGAGTGAGTTTCCATTAGTATTTGAGTCTAGCACAATTAATTGTTTTTAGTAGATTTCCCTCAGAGTATAAGTTGCACACAATTACAATTATTGAGTAAAGAATTAATCAGTGGAATGTAATTTTAATAAGCATCAGTAAATCAGTGTAATTTAGTATGCGGAAATTAAAGTTTAAAAAATTAAAGTATTTAGTAAGTTAAGTGTACTCAAAAATATTATTATTATGATAATAATGATTCTGAACTTGTTCGGGTTTAAAGTGTAAAAGTTACTGCCATGGCAGTTGCATTAGACACTTCTCAAGAATACTGCCGCCCTGAAATTGAAGAAAGACCCCCACCTATTGGCTAAAATTGGTAATGGTCATATAATTTAAAGGTAGGGTCAGCAAGACAAGTCTGTTTGTCAAATTCAGCGTGTAACCATGCTACCCTTTACGTGAACTAACACTTCTGCTACGTTCGGAAGGAGCTAAGTGATGTAAACTGTACCCATAAAGGAAATATCAGGCCAGGTAAGTTGTAACCAGTAACGTTTACTCACATTACTTTGCAAGTAACAGTTGAACACAATTATACAACATACATGGAATAAACCCCTGATGGAAGATCATGAAAGAGGAGGACTAACCCTGCCCGGAGGAAGCCCGGGGCCCCCGTCTGGAGCCAGGCCCAGAGGGAGGGCTCGTCAGCGAACGCCTGGTGGCCGGGTTTGCCACGGAGCCCGGCCGGGCACAGCCCGAAAAAGCAACGTGGCACCCCCCTCTACATCCCTTGGACCCACCATCCATCGGAAGATCCGCAGGGGTCGGGTGCGCTGTCACTTGGGTGGCGGTGAAGGTCAGGGGCCTCGACGGACCAGACCCGGGCGGCAGAGGCTGGCTCTGGGGACGTGGAACGTCACCTCTCTGTGGGGGAAGGAGCCGGAACTTGTGCGGGAGATGGAGCGCTACCAATTAGATCTGGTGGGGCTGACCTCCACGCACAGTCTTGGCTCTGGAACCGTGCTCCTCGATAGGGGATGGACATTATTCTTTTCTGGAGTTGCTCAAGGTGTGAGGCGCCAGGCGGGTGTGGGGATACTCACAAGTCCCCGGCTGAGCGCCGCTACGTTGGAGTTTACTCCGGTGAACGAGAGGGTCGCCTCCCTACGCCTCCGGGTAGCGGGGAAAACTCTGACTGTTGTTTGTGCGTATGCACCAAACAGCAGTTCGGAGTATTCGGCCTTCTTGGAGATCCTGAATGGAGTCCTGTATGGGGCTCCAGTAGGGGACTCCATAGTTCTGCTGGGTGACTTCAACGCACATGTGGGCAATGACGGAGTTACCTGGAAAGGCGTGATTGGGAGGAACGGCCCCCCTGATCTGAACCTGAGTGGGGGTTTGTTGTTGGACTTCTGTGCTAGTCATGGATTGTCTATAACAAACACCATGTTCGAGCATAAGGATGCTCATAAGTGTACATGGTACCAGAGCACCCTAGGCCGAAGATCGATGATCGATTTTGTAATCGCTTTCATCTGATTTGAGGCCGCATGTTTCGGACACTCGGGTAAAGAGAGGGCGGAGCTGTCAACTGATCACCATCTGGTTGTGAGTTGGGTCAGGGGTGGGGAAGACTCTGGACAGACCTGGTAAGCCCAAACGGGTAGTGCGGGTGAACTGGGAACGCCTGGAGGAGGCCCCTGTCCGTGAGATCTTCAACTCAAACCTCCGGGCGGAGCTTTTCTGGCATCCCTGTGGAGGTTGGGGACATTGAACATGAGTGGGCAATGTTCAAAGCCTCTATTGCTGAAGCTGCAGTGGAAAGCTGTGGTCTCAAGGTCTTAGGTGCCTCAAGGGCGGTAACCCTCGAACACCGTGGTGGACACCGGTGGTCAGGGAAGCCGTCCGACTGAAGAAGGAGGCCTTCCGGGATTTGTTGTCTCGGAGGACTCCGAGGCGGTTGCAAGGCACCGACAGGCCCGGAGGACTGCAGCCTCTGCTGTGGCAGAAGCAAAGCAGCGGGTGTGGGAGAAGTTCGGAGAAGACATGGAGAAGGACTTTCGGTCGGCACCAAAGTGTTTCTGGAAAACTGTCCGCCATCTCAGGAGGGGAAGCGGGAACCGCCCAAGCTGTGTACAGTAAGGATGGGACCCTGTTGACCTCAACTGGGGAGGTAATTGGGCGGTGGAAGGAACACTTTGAGGAACTCCTAAATCCGACTGACACGCCTCTCTAGTAGAGGCAGAGCTGGAGGCTGATGGGGTTTCTCGTCAATTTCCCTGGAGGAGGTCACTGAGGTAGTCAAACAACTCCACAGTGGCAAAGCCCCAGGGATTGATGAGATCCGCCCGGAGATGCTAAAAGCTTTGGATGTGGAGGGGCTGTCTTGGATGACACGCCTCTTCAACATTGCGTGGAAGTCGGGTACAGTGCCCAAGGAGTGGCGGACCGGGTGGTGGTTCCCCTGTTCAAAAAGGGGACCAGAGAGTGTGTGCCAATTACAGGGGTATCACACTTCTCAGCCTCCCTGGTAAAGTCCACGCCAGGGTGCTGGAACGGAGGGTTCGGCCGATTGTCGAACCTCAGATCGAAGAGGAACAATGCGGTTTTCGGCCCTGGTCGTGGAACAACTGACCAGCTCTTTACTCGCAAGGATCCTGGAGTGGGCTTGGGAGTATGCCCATCCGGTCTTCATGTGCTTTGTAGATCTGGAGAAGGCATATGACCAGGTCCCCCGGAGACACTGTGGGAGGTGCTGCGGGAGTATGGGGTGAGGGGGCCCTTCTTAGGGCTATCCAATCCTTGTACATCCAAAGCGAGAGCTGTGTCCGAGTACTCAGTAGTAAGTCGGACTCTTTCCAGGTGGGGTTGGCCTTCGCCAGGGCTGCGCTTTGTCACCAATCCTGTTTGTGATATTCATGGACAGGATATCGAGGCGTAGCCGTGGCGAGGAGGGGCTGCGGTTCGGTGGGCTTGGGATCTCGCCACTGCTTTTGGCGGATGATGTGGTCCTGATGGCATCATCGGTCCGTAGCCTTCAGCTCTCACTGGATCGGGTTCGCAGCAGAGTGCGGCTGCTGGGATGAGGATTAGCACCTCTAAATCTGTGGCCATGGTTCTCAGCAGGAAACCGATGGAGTGCCAACTCCAGGTAGGGAATGAGTCCTTGCCCCAAGTGAAGGAGTTCAAGTACCTCGGGTCTTGTTCACGAAAGTGAGGGAGACTGGAGCAGGAGATTGGCCGGAGAATCGAGCAGCGGGGACGGTATTGCACTCGCTTTACCGCACCGTTGTGACGAAAAGAGAGCTGAGCCGAAGGCAAAGCTCTCGATCTACCGGTCAATTTTCGCTCCTACCCTCACCTATGGTCATGAAAGCTGGGTCATGACCGAAAAGAACGAGATCGCTGGGTACAAGCGTCGAAATGGGTTTCCTCAGGCGAAGTGGCTGGTGTCTCCCTTAGAGATAGGGTGAGAAGTTCGGCCATTCGCGAGGAGCTCAGAGTAGAGCCGCTGCTCCTTTGCGTTGAAAGGAGCCAGTTGAGGTGGTTTGGGCATCTGGTAAGGATGCCTCCTGGGCGCCTCCCTAGGGAGGTGTTCCAGGCACGTCCAGCTGGGAGGAGGCCTCGGGGAAGACCCAGGACAAGGTGGAGAGATTATATCTCCACGCTGGCCTGGGAACGCCTCGGGATCCCCCAGTCAGAGCTGGCTAATGTGGCTCGGGAAAGGGAAGTTTGGGGTCCCCTGCTGGAGCTGCTGCCCCCGCGACCCGACTCCGGATAAGCGGTTGAAGATGGATGGATGGATGGACATGGAAAATAAAAAATGGGCCCTTTAAAATAAATGAATGTTTGGTGTTTGTCCTTTGTAGTCATTAAAGTCTGTCTGTTTGTGATCACTTCCTTTAGTCAATCCACTGTCAATAGTTCTCTGTTAAAGTGCGTGTCACCAGTTCTGTTTCCTTGTTTAAGAGGAAAATAGGGACTTTGGATGAAGTGTGGTACCAGCTCAGGAAACTGATACTTCCCTACCACCAGGGGGAGTGTGCGATGATCTGCGTCTCTTCAAGATTACACTGGGAGGCTCGCCATCGATAGAAAGGAATCTTCCAAGTACTTCTCGCTCTGTCCATAAGACCTGACCGAGACGAATAGAGGTGGAAAACGGGATTTTTATCCAAACTCCCGGTTGCTCCTCCTTATCCTGTCATCTGTGTCGGTTCTTTAGCTTGCTAGACAACTACTTTTATCACTCTGTTGACTTTAAATCTGCTGATTTCCTCTCTTTTCTCCTGTCGTCATCAAGCATGTTCGTCTCCTCTTTCTTTCTCACATACACACGCGCAGGGTCTCACAGGATCACGCAGTTGCGTCGTGACCTGTCAATCATGTTCTGCTGGGGGAGGAACTATCGCTTCTGATTGGTTGATTTTCCTAAAGGGATATTACACTATTTTAATACAATTTTTACATTATCTTAAACCTGTATTGTCACTGGGTTACAAGCGGATAACTCCTCACAGCCAGCTAGCTGTCCATTCTGTGTGTGCACCTAAAACAAATGCAGTGTATTTGGTCACCTTTCCAGTTCCTCAAGATATCCCATTGTTGTGATGTTAGCTAAAGTAGCAGAGAGTGTAGATAACATTAATTATATTACTTGCTGTGTTGTTGTTTGCTCTGTTTTTGTCATGGTGCTTGATTTCTCCAGACTCACTTTCTCCACCTTTAATTTGAAGCAGTTTCAGCTGCAAACAGCTGCATGAACAGTACCTGTTAACAGGATTTTATGATCGAGTAAAACACTATCATTTATGTTCTTCTCTGTACAAGTACACAATCTTAATTAGGGGTTGTATCAGAACAGGTTCACATTGTTTAATTTTCAAAAAACACCATATTTTTCTCATACTGCACATTTCTGCAGCTCCTCTTTTCAACCTCTGTGTTGTACGCTCCGCTCTTGAGCTACAGAGTGATGCATCTTACTTGTACAAAATCTTTGTTGGAGTTGTACTTTGTTGGAGTTCCCAGGTAAGGACTACTAGCCAATCAGAACTAGAGAAGGGCAGGTTGTAAGAAACAAGGTAGTGTGATCCAAACCAAAGCCGTTTCAGACTGACCGTAACCTAGCAGATGGTATAGGTTATTACCAGTCCACAACCACACAACATCATTGTTCCACATCTTACCATCAGGACTAAACGTTGAACATTTGCCTGTGTTCTGAGGATCTATGCTGCCTTACTGAAAAATGCTACCATAGCGCAAAGCGATAGACTCGACTCTACTCGGCCCTGCTCAGTTTTCCATTGCAGATATGAAAACCTTTACGCTGTGTTTTCCTCTGCCGTTGTTGCTGCAGCGGTCTGTGCAATGCCGGGAGCAGAGGGCGGCTGGCAGGCCTCACATGCTCCTCCCGCCGGTTGGAACAGGCTTCCCCCGCAGCCACTTGCTCCTCAACTCCAAAAATATTCAAGCACATTTTTGTTCCTCCATCACTTCTCATAAAACTGTCAATATTCGAAATCTACACAGCTGATTTCTCACCTCAAAACTTCTCAGAAGTGGATTTAGTGATGAAATTCCATACAAAACTGTAAAATATAAAACTTTCTGAATAGTGAATAGTGAATATTCTCTCTGACCAATAAGCAGTCATGTTTTGTTATATTTTAGTATCCCTCAGTTCCACAGAGGTGACGTGATATGAAAAAAAGTACCTGGAAGTAGGTACAGGTACAACATTTCTACAATGGGAACCTAAACAAAGGCAAGTGAGCCAAAGGGCCTCCGCTTAGACTAGCTTGGTTTGAGGACGTGCCTGACCACCGCCAGCCGCTTGGCAAGCTTTATGACGAGTTTTCACTAGTAAAGGAAGTGAAGGGCTGGACTGCAAACAAGCTGTTTTCAAGCAGTTCAGAGCAGAGCTTTCTGTGGGAGATGGGAACTCCCTTTGGGCTGGACTTTGGGCTTTTTCACTTTGCAAACCTGTTACATGCACAAAAAAGATCTCTCCTTTACTCAGTAAAGGAGAGGAAAAAAGCCAAAAAGCATAATACCACCTCTTTAAATAATAAAAATAAACAAATGAATACATAATCTGTGAGAACACCTGGTCAAAGCCCTTCTTCCTCCCTGTACCTTTGAAAACCATATGTTTGTACCACTTTTTGAACAAGGTCATAAACACTGCAGCTACAGTAGCGGTCAGTGGTGGCTTCTAAATTACACGAACCAGCTGGAGTGTTTTGGGAACGTTTTGCAGATCAGACATTTTGGTTATTTTTATTACAGTCATGAAATAGTGCGGGTCATGTTTTCATTTGAATATTTGTCAGAAAGAAGATTCAGATTGGCCACATATTGTCCAGCACTTAAACAGAACATTTTATCTTCCGTTAATACCAGAAGGAACTTTGATGCACTAAATCCTTTGGTCCATTTGTCTCCTCCCATTGACTTTGCCTGCCTGTGAGCTGTTTTCCTGCATGGTGGATGGTTAATACTCCCTCTCTCATCTCTCTCTTGTTAGTCCTCTTCACCTCTCTTTCTATCTGTTTCAGCCAGCACAGAGAAGGCAAGGATTATCCCTCCGGTGGATTTTCACTTGACAGAGAGTGGGCTGCGTTTTAATTTTGACTGACTGAAGCCTCTTCTCGCTCCCAAACTGCTCATGTGACACGAGTAACTCAGACATATGGGGTCAGCTGCGAAAGGGGTTACGTCAGAGATACAGAAAAGAAAAAGAAGTGGAGGGAGGGAAGGCTGGGGGAGTCAGGCACAGGCAAGGGCCTGTGCTTTAGAGGCAGTAAAGTGGTCCACTGACTCAAATCTGTGAGGTTTAATGAAAATTAAATGCAGACATCAGTGTGGTCAAGGTAATTCTTTTTTCTGTTGTTGGTCATTTGCAGTGAAAGCAGAGGCCATACTGACCCAGACTCAGAAAACAAGACTTTATCACAAGACAGTCAAGATAAATTAAACTTGATCTAAGGGGGACTTGGACAGAAATCAGAAGATCTGTGTCAACTACTTTAAAGAAAAGAGAAAGTGTCATACCTACCATAACAGGGACATTTTCCAGCTGTTGGTAACACTTCTATAATATAGGCCTAATATTAATTCCAGTTACAGCGGTTTCATTTTAAGGGTTGTTTTGATTCATTAAATCTCTGTGCAAGAAAAAGAGTCTAAACTGGTCTCCAATTTATTATTGCTAAGTACTAACTTGTCAATTATCATGCAGAATCTTGGTCTTTGCTGGCACACTGTGCTTGTTAATCATTTTTCCGATTCAAGGTTAAAATGTATGGGAGGACACTGTGAGAGAACAGTAAAATGCTGAGAATCCCAAGAAAAACTGGAGGGTTGACAGGTATGAAGTGTGTTCTTTCAGTTTCTGAGGAGAAACCCTTGCTCCATAGTGTTAAAATAAAACATAAAGCAACGATTACATGCCAGCATTGTCTCACTCAGCCCGGCAGTCTGGAGCGAACATTGCTGCTGAGTTCTCAGCTGTTACTAGTTAACCAACGTGAATCTCGAGGCCTTTGAGTTTAAAAGGCTCATACAGTATGCGACACCTGTTGCGGAGGAAAACTGTACTGCAGTGACTATCATTCAGTGTTTAATGGTTACAGTGGATAGTAAAAGTCTACATACCACTGTTAAAATGTTACGTTCTTATGATGTAAAGTAATGAGACAAAGATAAATCATGTCAGAACTTTTTCCACCTTTAATGTGACCTATTATGTGAACAATTCAATAGAAAAACAAATTGAAATCCTCAAGGGGAAAAAATGAAAAATAAAATCCTTACAATAACCTGGTTGCATAAGTGTGCACATCCTTTTATAACTGGGGATGTGGCTGTGTTCAGACTTAAACAATCACATTCAAATTCAGGTTAACTAGAAGTCATACAAGCCATGGTCCGCAGAGAGCTTTCAAAGAATCAGAGAGATCTCATTGTTGAAAGACATAAGTCAGGAGACGGGTACAAAAGAATTTCCAAAGCATTAGATATACCATGGAACACAGTGAAGACAGTCATCATCATGTGGAGAAAATATGGCACAACTGTGACTTTACCAAGAACTGGACGTCCCTCCAAAATTAATGAGACGACGAAAAGAAAACTGGTCGGGGAGGCTTCCAAGAGACCTACAGCAACATTAAAGGAACTGCAGGAATTTCTGGCAAGTACTGACTGTGTGGTACATGTGACAACTATCTCCTGTATTCAAAAAACATCCAAGCACGGCTAAAGTTTGCAAAAACAAACATCAAGTCCCCCAAAAGCCAATGGGAAAATGTGTTATGGTCTGATGAAACCAAGGTAGAACTTTTTGGCCATAATTCCAAAAGGTATGTGTCATGGGGCTACCCCATGCCTTCATTTAAGCCAGCGGTAGCATTGGTCTTAGCATGCTAAGCTAACCTTAGCTGAGCATTAGCATAGGACTTTTAGCATTAGCATTACCTTTAGCATATGGGCTAGCATCAATGGACACATGGTTTGTCATTTCATGTCATTTCATTTCAGTTAATTTAAGTACTTATCGAAAGAGTTGAAATCATGATTACATAAATACAACACATAGACAGTTTATTTCAAGTCATTTATTTTAGCTTATTGGATTTACTTAAGGTCATCCAAATGTTTGTTTGTTTCATTCACCCGTTCTCATCCATCAACAGGAAGTGATGGAGTGTTGGGTAATTTATAGGGGGGAAGACCTGGAATGGTCCAAGTGTGAGCCAGTACAGAGGGGTGTACGGGAGTAGCTTAAGTTGCTGTTTTAAGAAGCTTTGTTCAGCATGTAACTTTTCATTTCTGGTCTTATAGTTGATATATTGTGTGTTGATGTAGCCCGAAATGTTTTGGATTGTTGAAGTAACATCATGGTGTTTAATTGATTTCCAATTAATTTTGGTTTGTCTTGTAGGAGGGGATTTTGGTATAAAGGAGGGAGGCAGAGGCACCTTTCGGCAAAACAGCTTTGGCCTTGAAGGGCATATGTGCTAGAGCCCAATAGTCAGGGACTGATATAGGTTTTTTTGTGTTGTTTAATATCAGTTGGTAATGATAATTTGGATAGTTTGTACTTAGTTTTCTCTTTTTTTTTTTTTTTTAATTTTTGATATATTTTTGCAATAATTCACACTGGCACTACTGGCACTTTCCACTTGTCTGGTGAAGAAATAAATTGAATACCTAGCACCAGATGAAGAACTCCTGAGTCCATGTCTCCTCTTTCCACCATGGGACTAAACATTACAGTATGTTTGGCGCAAAAACAAAACTGCACATCACCCAAGAAACACCATACCCAAAGTGAAGCATGGTGGTGGCAGCATCATACTTTGGGGCTGTTTTTCTTCAGCTGGAACCAGGGCCTTAGTCAGGGTGGAGGGAATTATGAACAGTTCCAAATACCAGCCAATTTTGGCACAAAACCTTCAGATGTCGGTTAGAAAGCTGAAGATGCAGAGGAAGTTCACCTTTCAGCATGACAACGATCCAAAGTACACATCCAAATCCACAAAAGCATGGCTTCACCAGAAGATTAATGTTTTGGAATGGCCCAGCCAGAGGCAGACCTGAATCCAATTGAACATCTGTGGGGTGATCTGAAGAGGGCTCTGCACAGGTGATGTCCTCGCAATCTGACAGATTTGAAGCGCTTTTGCAAGAAAAGTGGGCAAATATTGCCACATCAAGATGTGCCATGCTAACAGACTCCTACCCAAAAAGACTGACTGCTGTAATAAAATCAAATGGTACTTCAAGAAAGTGTTAGTCTGAGGGTGTGCACACTTATGCAACCAGGTTAGTTGAGGGTTTTTATTTTTCATTTTTCCCCCTCACAGATTTCAATTTGTTTTTCAATTGAATTGTTCACATTATAGGTCACATTAAAAGTGGAAAAACTTCTGACATGATTTATCTTTGTCTCATTATTTTACATCATAAGAACCTGGCATTTTAACAGGGGTGTGTAGACTTTTTCTATCCACTGTAGATGATTGCTCCACTCCCAGTACAATAACATTTCTACACTGAGCAGGCAATATAGACAAATCAGTGAAGGGTTTGAAAGTGTCACAAATTAAATATCAGCCCTCCAGAAACATGAAAAACAACTTGATTTTGACACAACCAGAAGCAATGTTCAAGATTTCTACACATACTTAGAGTCAGTGGCTTTTCTGTGAAGCGCCATGACTTTTAAAAAGCTTAAGAAACCATAGAAATCTATTCTAGGTTTTGCTTAATTCATTAGCTTCTACTTGTCTCACCAATAGAGGTCCATTAAAGGCACAAGAGGCTCCTTCTTTCTCTCTTGCGAGTTCAAAAAGGCTAAACCCCCTGCTGTTGAGAATGTTAATGATTATCTTTTATTTCTTTCTCGCCCCCTGCTTTAGTTGCTGTCGGTACTTATTGTGTATATTGACTGCATTTGTGTGCTTGTGTGTGTGTGTGTGGGAGGGTGCTGTCGTGAGCATTATTTGTGTGGGTGCATAAGTGAAGCACTAATGAGGAATGGAAGCTCCGAGTGTGTTCCTTGTTGTTTGACAAAACAAGCAAATAAAGATTTAATTTGAATCTTTTATTTTCCAGTATGTCCTCCCTCCTTACAAGCAATTACAACCATATAAATGTAAGCATACAAATATATAGATATGATTAGTAGATTACAATCGTTAATAGATTATTAATAAAACAATTGCAGCCACAGAAACCTTTTCACACAGTCTGCATCAATTAGCACAAAATATCTTTCAAAACACACACATCCATAACACATACACACATCTACTGCTACTACTGTATAATCATTAACATTCCCAACAGCGGGCAGTCGAGCCTTTTTGAACATGAATCACATGAGAGAGAGAAGGAGTCTCTTCTGTCTTTTATGGACTTCTGTATAAAATATTGAACAGACTGCAATCCTGAGTGCACTAATTGTCTAAGGCGTCCTGACAGCAGTAAGAAGGAGGCTGAGGAGGAGGAGGGCTGAGAGTGTTGAGGTTAAAATATCATTAACATGCCAGTTGGTATGTACAGTAGCATTTAAGACATTAATGACACTGAACAAAGTGCCTGCAAGCCTTCGGCATGCTGTGGTTGCTCACCTTTGCCACGATTCTCTTACAGTATGTAAGTCTCCCACTGCTCTCACTGAATGCCTGTCAGTATGTAAAGCTCACTCCAATACCTAACATATGCTTATGGATAGGACGCATTATTTTCAAGTTTTATTCTTAAAAATATAATCTTGATTTTATTAGTTTTATTGTTATGTGGTATTTTTGGTTGTTTGTTTTTTGTAACATTGTTGGGATCATATGGACCTCATGGACATGATGTTTTTGTCATGCAAGTCATTAAACTGACTTTCCCAACAATTTCCAGAAAATCACAAAGATACATGATCTCAGCCTACAGACCCAGCTGCGCCCTTGATTGGTCAGTGACCTTTGACCTCAGACACCTGATTGATAAAGACTGCAGCACATGTTTGTTCCCTCCCTCTTTTCAATTCATTCTGCCTCAGCATTGCTCCTCTTCAGGAGGACAACAGCAAGCAAAACTCTGTGATCTTACAGCAGTGACACAAGGTCCTGCTAAAGACACCTGAACCCTGTTCAGTTCCTTTAAACTCATTTTAACTTGGCACTGTTACACAGATCACATAAATACAAATATATATTGATTTGATCATAAACAACAAGGAGGCAACTTAAATTTCCCTTCACCTTTGTTCTTTTTTTGACCTGTGCTCACACTATTATATTACATTTGTTTAGCTGACACTTTAAAAAACAACTCAGATTATTTTGACAACACGTTTTGTTTCCAAAGTAACATCTGGTGGGAACTAGGGATGCAACAATTACAGATTTTGTTGGTATAATTACATTTAGAGGTATAATCACGGTTTCACGAGTATCACAATTATTATGCATTAATTAGATACACACTTAAGTTGATTTTTAATATTTAATTGCATTAACAATGATATTTCTATAATATGTAAGTAAGTATTATTAATATAAGAGGAATATTAACTTAATTTATCCCCCAGGGGAAATTGTTATTAAGGAGTGGAATAAACTGAACTGAACTGTTATTGTCGGCAGCTCTCATCCATACTTATAAGTTTTAGATAATAAACGAAATGTAGGTAATTGGTAGTCGTGGAAGTTTATAACCTCTGATGTTATGTTAGTGGTTTACACCTGGCAATATTTTCTCAACATCCTGGCAACAGGATGAAATGTTAAATGTTAAATGGAACTACTTTGACAGCAGCGTGCATGCAAGCTCACAGAGCAATGCGGTGCGTGTTGTTTGATGCAGCAGCAAACTGCCGTTGCGTGGCACAAGCCATTGAAAATAATGAGTTACACTTTCAGTGCAACGTAAACAAACAAAGCAAGTGTAACACTGACACTGAAAGTTTAACTCTCACTGCTATGGCATCAATTGTAAGTGACGCGTTTATATTTAATTCCCTACCAACTTATTACCAACATGTTATTTAACACGTTATTTAACTGCAGCTAGCCTCATCAACAAGGTCCGGGTCCCCCACTGACACTCTCCCCTTGCAAATAATACAAAATTATCTGCACATGTAATTATTATTTCATTTCATATCATGCACAAACCTGAGACATTGCACATATTTGTTGTTAATTGTTAGTCTTTGTTGTTGTACATTACGTCTGCACAACACAAACCTGGAATGATGCACATGTAAGTATCTACGACATTGTTCTTTCTCTGCAAATTGTTGTATTATTTTTCTGTATTCTTTTTAATTATTATATAACGTGCTTTTTCTATTCCATATTTATATATTTATATATTTATTGATGTCAACTGTATGTTTATCTACATGTAGCACCTTATCACTAAAGCAAATTCCTCGTATGTGTAAAACACTACTTGGCAATAAAGCTATTTCTGATTCTGATTCTGATTATGTATAACCTTTACTTTGACATGCAAAGCTCGGTGATGATCCTAGAGGTGCTGCATTATATTTGATGTAGGTAGGCTATTCGCTCCTTTAGCAGCAACCTTTTGACGGCAAGCTTTTGAACAGGCGATCCGTCATCTTCCATAACGCCTTGGTCAGTCTTGGTTCACTGCTGACTTCTGCTGTTTCTTTGGTGGAAATAAAGATACAGATACTAAAAAGGGTTGGAATATTCAGAGTGTGTATTTAAGTGATAAATGTAGTCTCAACTGCAATCAATTAATCAGTTTTATTTATAAAATGCGACAAAGAAAAAATAGACATAGTTGAGAAAACATATATATAATGACAAACAATCAATATGGAATCAGTCCTCCACAGCGGGACACCTGCAGCAGCAAAAGGTAGACTTGGCGCGACTGAAGAATCTATGAATCCTCCTGTGAAATTTTTTACTCCAACCAGAGGAGACTGAGGCTGCAAAGAGGGCATGTATTGGTTGAACTCCTTCCGAAGACCAGGCAGCAGGATCTTCATAAGAGCAGGTAGAGAGTCGTACATCAGAAGACCAGATAGCTGGATGTTCATAGAAGCAGTGATTTAGTCCTTCATCAGAAGACCCCGCAGCTGGATCTTCACTGGAACATGGAGGTCGTCCTCCAACAGAAGACCAAACAGCAGGATTTTCATAGGAGCAGGGAGGAGGTTCTCCTTCAGAAGACCCCGCAGCTGAATCATCATAAGACCAGAGAGGTGGTCTTTCATCAGAAGCCCAGGCAGCCAGATCTTCATTGGAACAGGGAGGTAGTCCTCCATCAGAAGACAAGGCAGCAGGATCTTCATAGGAGCAGGGATTTAGTCCTTCATCAAAAGACCAGGCAGCTGGATCTTCATAGGAACAGGGAGGTAGTCCTTCATCAAAAGACCAGGCAACTGGATTTTCATAGGAGCAGGGAGAAAGTCCTCCTTCACAAAACCAGGCAGCTGGATGTTCATAGGAGCAATGAGGGAGTCCTCCATCATAAGACAAGGCAGCAGGATCTTTATAAGAGTAGGGAGGGAGTCCTCTTTCAGAAAACAAGGCAGCTGGATATTCAAAGGAGTAGGGAGGCAGTACTCCATCAGTAGACCAGGCAGCAGCATCTTTATAGGTGCAGGGAGGTAGTCCTCCATCAGAAGAGCAGGCAGCTGGATCATCATAGCAACAGGGAGGTGGTCCTCCCTCAGAAAACCAGGCAGCAGGATCTTCATAGGAGCAGGGAGGTAGTCCGCCTTTACAAAACCAGGCAGCTGTATATTCATAGGAGCAATGATGCAGTCTTCCTTTAGGAGACCAGGTAGCAGCATCTTTATAGGAGCAAGGAGGCAGTCCTCCATGGAAAGACAAGGCAGCTGGATCTACATAGGAGTAGGGAGGCAGTACTCCATCAGTAGACCAGGCAGCTGGATCTTCATAGAAGCAAGGAGAAAGTCCTCCATCAGAAGACCAGACAGCTGGAACTTCATAGCAGTAGGGAGGCAATACTCCATTAGAAGACCAGGCAACAAGATCTTCATAGGAGTAGAGAGGCAGTACTCCTTCAGAAAACCAGGCAGCCGGATCTTCATAGGAGTAGGGAGGCAGTACTCCATCAGTAGACCAGGCAGCTGGATCTTCATAGGAGTAGAGAGGGAGTCCTCCATCAGAAAACCAGGCGTCTGTATATTCATAGGAGTAGGGATGCAGTACTCCTTCAGAAAACCAGGCAGCGGCATCTTCACAGAAGCAGGGAGAAAGTCCTTCATCAGAAGACCAGGCAGCTGGAATTTCATAGGAGTAGGGAGGCAGTACTCCATCAGAAGACCAGGCAACAAGATCTTCATAGGTGCAGGAAGGAAGTACTCCTTCATAAAACCAGGCAGCAGGATCTTCATAGGAGTAGGGAGGCAGTACTCCAACAGAAGACCAGGCAACAAGATCTTCATAGGAGCAGAGAGGCAGTACCCCTTCAGAAAACCAGGCAGCTGGATCTACATAGGAGTAGGGAGGCAGTACTCCATCAGTAGACCAGGCAACAAGATCTTCATAGGAGTAGAGAGGCAGTACTCCTTCAGAAGACCAGGCAGCTGGCTCTACATAGGAGTAGGGAGGCAATACTCCATCAGAAGACCAGGCAACAAGATCTTCATAGGAGTAGAGAGGCAGTACTCCTTCAGAAAACCAGGCAGCTGGATCTACATAGGAGTAGGGAGGCAGTACTCCATCAGTAGACCAGGCAGCTGGATCTTCATAGAAGCAAGGAGAAAGTCCTCCATCAGAAGACCAGGCAGCTGGATCTTCATAGGAGTAGGGAGGGAGTCCTCCATCAGAAAACCAGGCGTCTGTATATTCATAGGAGTAGGGATGCAGCACTCCATCATTACACCAGGCAGCGGCATCTTCACAGAAGCAGGGAGAAAGTCCTCCATCAGAAGACCAGGCAGCTGGAATTTCATAGGAGTAGGGAGGCAGTACTCCATCAGTAGACCAGGCAACAAGATCTTCATAGGAGTAGAGAGGCAGTACTCCTTCAGAAGACCAGGCAGCTGGATCTACATAGGAGCAATGATGCAGTCTTCCTTTAGGAGACCAGGTAGCAGCATCTTTATAGGAGCAAGGAGGCAGTCCTCCATGGAAAGACAAGGCAGCTGGATCTACATAGGAGTAGGGAGGCAGTACTCCATCAGTAGACCAGGCAGCTGGATCTTCATAGAAGCAAGGAGAAAGTCCTCCATCAGAAGACCAGACAGCTGGAACTTCATAGCAGTAGGGAGGCAATACTCCATTAGAAGACCAGGCAACAAGATCTTCATAGGAGTAGAGAGGCAGTACTCCTTCAGAAAACCAGGCAGCTGGATCTTCATAGGAGCAGGAAGGAAGTACTCCTTCATAAAACCAGGCAGCAGGATCTTCATAGGAGTAGGGAGGCAGTACTCCAACAGAAGACCAGGCAACAAGATCTTCATAGGAGTAGAGAGGCAGTACTCCTTCAGAAGACCAGGCAGCTGGCTCTACATAGGAGTAGGGAGGCAATACTCCATCAGAAGACCAGGCAACAAGATCTTCATAGGAGTAGAGAGGCAGTACTCCTTCAGAAAACCAGGCAGCTGGATCTACATAGGAGTAGGGAGGCAGTACTCCATCAGTAGACCAGGCAGCTGGATCTTCATAGAAGCAAGGAGAAAGTCCTCCATCAGAAGACCAGGCAGCTGGATCTTCATAGGAGTAGGGAGGGAGTCCTCCATCAGAAAACCAGGCGTCTGTATATTCATAGGAGTAGGGATGCAGCACTCCATCATTACACCAGGCAGCGGCATCTTCACAGAAGCAGGGAGAAAGTCCTCCATCAGAAGACCAGGCAGCTGGAATTTCATAAGAGTAGGGAGGCAGTACTCCATCAGTAGACCAGGCAACAAGATCTTCATAGGAGTAGAGAGGCAGTACTCCTTCAGAAGACCAGGCAGCTGGATCTACATAGGAGTAGGGAGGCAATACTCCATCAGAAGACCAGGCAACAAGATCTTCATAGGAGTAGAGAGGCAGTACTCCTTCAGAAAACCAGGCAGCTGGATCTACATAAGAGTAGGGAGGCAGTACTCCATCAGTAGACCAGGCAGCTGGATCTTCATAGAAGCAAGGAGAAAGTCCTCTATCAGAAGACCAGGCAGAAAGATCTTCATAGGAGCAGGGAGGTAGTCCTCCTTCAGAAAACCAGGCAGCTGGATCTTCATAGGAGCAGGGAGGCAGTACTCCTTCAGAAGACCAGGCAACAATATCTTCATAGGAGAAGGGAGGCAGTCCTCCTTCAGAAAACCAGGCAGCAGGATCTTCATAGGCGAAGGGAGGCAGTACTCCATCAGTAGACCAGGCAACAAGATCTTCATAGGAGTAGAGAGGCAGTACTCCTTCAGAAGACCAGGCAACTGGCTCTACATAGGAGTAGGGAGGCAATACTCCATCAGAAGACCAGGCAACAAGATCTTCATAGGAGTAGAGAGGCAGTACTCCTTCAGAAAACCAGGCAGCTGGATCTTCATAGGAGTAGGGAGGCAGTACTCCATCAGTAGACCAGGCAGCTGGGTCTTCATAGGAGCAGGGACGTAGTCCTCCTTCAGAAGACCAGGCAGCTGGATCTTCATAGGAGCAGGAAGGTAGACCTCCTTCAGAAGACCAGACGGCTTGATCTTCGTCATAGGAGTAACTGACTGTAGCTCCATCAGATGACCCTGTGGTGGGACCATCGTCATAGGAGTCAATGGCTTTGGTTCTATCATATGACCTGCTGGGAGGAGCATTGTCACTGAAAGTAGAGGGTAGATCTCTGACGTAGAACCCAGAAGCTGAGTCTCTGTCAGTTTTGGAAGCTGCAGGGGTGTTCACCCTGTTTCCTGAGTCCTCTATTGGGCAGATGTCCATCATAGTTTGGGAGGTGGTCAGACTGGATAAGTTTGATAAGCAAATAGTAATTCAACCAGTCAGTCATAAAAGCCATCAGTCCATGCAGTACATGCAGTGCACTACAAGTGTGAACAGACTCATGATCACTTACTAGGCTGTGCTGTCAGGGTGCTCGATCAGGTGGGACATTGTGATGAACGAATGCTGCAGAGCGTCATGGGGAGAGATTCTCTGATCCCCATCAAGATGCATCAGCTGTTTCAGGAGGTCCACAAAAGCCCCCCTGTCCTCAAATTCAGCAGCATCCCATTCTGGATAGAACTGGATTTGAAAACAAATTCATGTCGTCATGCTGACTCCTATGTTTCAGAGACAGATGAATAACTAGTACTGATTCAGTCGTTACTCATACAACACAGCACATAGCACCTACATTCACCAGGTCATCCAGAGAGCTGGGCAGGTCAATGAAGCTGTTACGCTCCTCTGGTTTCACACTGTTGGCAGCTGTATACTCTTCAGACGTCTAAAGAAACAAATCAGCCTATATATGAAAACCATTTTAAAGCATTATGAAACATGATTTATCCAACTCAAACAAAGAAGAACATGGTTACCCTACCATAAGCCTCCAAGATGGACCGTCAGCAGCCTCCTCCTCATTGAAAAAGAACCGGGTATATTTGCCAGCACGGAGCAGGTGGTCCTCCGGCTGACCCAGAACCTCAACCATGCACTTCATCTGCAAACAAAATATACAGAATCACATCATTCTTCATAAAGTCTTTAACTGGTTCTGAATATCTGTCTGAGGTAGCTGACCTACCATCTGATAGTCACAGTCGACAGGGAAGAGGTTCTCAGCAAGGTAGAGGAAGGCCAGGATGCAGCCAACTCCCCAAACATCTATAGCCTCTGTGAAGGGCAGTCCTAGGGCAATTTCTGGAGCCCTGAGGATGGAAGACAAGAGCCAAAGATGAGAAATCTTTTGGCAAGCTTTAAGAACAGAGAGAACGACGTGTTTAGAAGAATGGGAAGCGCTGCTGAGCAACCAATGGAGTAGGTCATGTGTTTAGGGGCTACCACAGATTTTCAATAAAACTTTATCTGCGCTTTTTTGGGGGAAAATCTTTCAAAAATAGATACCCAAGTGAATTCCGTGCTAGATAGCATTTTATTACAATGTCTCGAAGGAACGCTAGACATCGTGCTACAGCCCAGCACCAGTGGCCTGGTCCACGGGTGCCACCCTCAACTACTGGTGGTTCATCTCCGCCATGCAGCTCGAACTTACCTGGGTCACACACTCAAGTTACCAACACGGAGGCCTTAAAGCTAGAACTGCTAACGCCTACTAGACTGAACACACAGATCTGGCCAGCCAAGGCCGAGACCAGATGAACGGCCACATCCCATTATTGGCAGATTCTATTACTAAGTATTACTAAGCTGAGTGTGTAGATGTTGGCGATGTGCAAGAGAAGGTTGACAGATTGGTGCAGAGGATGTGAGGATTTTCATTTTCCCAGTCTAACATTATGTTTATAAGTTTATGGTCACCCTGTCCATAATTCCTTGCAGCTTGCAGCTACTACTACTACTTCTACTACAGTATGTTATAGCTAAGTCTTCTGTGTTAACTATTAAATAAATTATACAAAGCTATGCTAACTATGCTAAACCACTGAATCTTTTTGTGACATTCATATTGACCTGCTCCTCATATGGCCATCATGCATTGTCCGTGATTTTTCACCGCATGCAAAAAGAATGAATGCTCTAGTTATTACGGTTTAAATTTTAGAACAATTTAAACAGTATCATACCAACAGCGATCCCCTGTGGCCAGTCCGTTTCACGCATTTGTTCATTTTTGGAGGTGACCTGAGTTGTGTGTTCAACCCAGTGTTGGACCGATCTAGTGCCTGCACAAGGTCCCAATCATCAGAGTGGTTTGGTTGACACTTGTAGTCATTGTTTAATCCCTCAGCCAAAAGGTTTTCATTTTTCTTCCACGTACATCGGTTGTACTCAAGAATTTATTACTTTTTTATAGATAATAGTAGCCTATTAATCATTGTGTTGTTTCCACTGATCATTCAGCCATTCTATTTTCTGATCACGCGCCATTATTTCTTGATGTCCAATTATCCATACATAAATATAATCCACCACTTTGGAGACTTAATTCCTTAAAGTTGGCAGATAAAAGAAATTGTGAATTTATTTCCAATTCTATTTATGAGTTTCTCTCTTTTAATCAGAATGAGACTACATCATATTCACTGCTTTGGAAGTCACTGAAAGCATTTCCTTCTCCAATAAAAAACACAATGCCAGGATGTCAGAACTTTTGTCAGCTATCAGTAGCCTTGAACCTTGAGTGTGTATCTAACCCTTCCTCAGAGCTATTTAAGAAGTGTCTTGATCTCCAGACAGAGTTTGATCTAATTTCATCCAGTGATGAGGGTTTGCAATAACTAACTCATGGTACTTTTTATGAGTGCGGCGATAAAGCAAGTCAGTTATTGGCACACCAGTTAAAATGGCAACCCCACCTAACACCTTCCTACCCCTAATTAGGAATTATTCTAGTATAACTGTCACAGATCCTATGGAAATTAATACATCATTTAAGTCATTCTATTTTAATTTGTACAAATCAGATTTTCCAACAGATACCACCAAGAAGAGTTAGTATCTGGCTAATCTTTAAAATTCTACTATTGATCTAGTGATTGCATGAAAGAATTGGATGCTTCTCTTTCCCTGGAAGAATTACTGCTTTCTACCAAAGCAATGTAGTCAAATAAAGCCCCTTGTCCAGATGGATTTACAGTAGTTTTTTAAAGAAATTCTGTGATAAATTTGTACCTTTACTTTTGCAGATGTATAATGAATAATTGGAAAACAGTTTGCTACATCCCACAGGACCCACACACACTCAAGCATCTCTTCTCTTAAAGCCTGATAAGGATCCTACCTCCCGTGGCTCTTAAAGACCTCTGTCCTTACTAAATGTTGATTTAAAGGTACTGGCTAAGACTATTGCCCTCCAGTTGGACAGGGTTTTACCTAGTATTATTTCTGAAGAATAGAATGGCTTTATTAAAGGACATCATTTATTTTTTAACACTCATACTCTATTGCACATAATTTAATAAATGCAAACAACAGATTTACCTGAATGATTGATCTAAATGCAGATAAGGCATTTGACAGGGTAGGGTAGTGATACTTTTGCTGTATTGTATAATATTGTATGTATTGTATGTAAAAAAGCCTTTGGTGATATATTTAAAAATTGGGTGAGATTATTATATACATAATCCACAAGCTTGTGTTTTAGTCACTTCCTCTATTCTCACTTAAATATCTCTTTGACTCCTTAGACAAAATGATTAGTTCATTTATATGGATTGCGAGGTCTCCGCAGTGCGGCAGGAGCATAGCATCCATTGTAAGGACATGTCACATCTGCAGATGCAAGGTAAGCCTTGTATCTGACCAGCACACCTCCACGCTTTCCCCGTTGCCTGAAGCGCTTCTTCCGGGGGATATCGCATGGTGGACGGCGCAGGTGCGCTGGTATATCTGCCAGGAAAGGTGGAGGACTCCCAGTCCAATAATCTCTCAAATCATGTCTTCTAAGTACATCTTCAGAGGCCCCAATATTGAGAAGTGTTTGGCGATCATAGATAAGTATAGCAGAGACATCTTGACAACATATAAATAGGATAACAAACGACAAACTATAAAGCAGACAAGAGGACAGACGGCTTTCGGTGGACACTGGTGCCATCTTGTCCACCATGTTTTGGATTTGTGGATTTCAGCACTGCTTTCAAAACCATCATTCCGGGCCCTGCTACAGGACATGCTCTCTCTGCTGAACGTGCCTGACTCCATTTGCAGGTGGATCACTGACTTGCTGACGGACAGGAAGCAGCACGTGAAGCTGACTCCAGGACCATCAGCACCGGTTCCCTTCAAGGCTACGTTTTTTCCCCCCTTCTCTTCTCCCTGTAAACCAACAGCTGCACCTCCAGTCTCCAGTCCGTTAAGCTCGACCTTGACCTTGTCCGCAGCTTGCGGATGACCCCACCCTCACTGGTGGGGATGAGTCTGCCTACAGGTGGAAGATGGACCATCTGGTGACCTGGTACAGCCAGAACAGTCTGGAACTCAACGCTCTGAAGACAGTGGAGATGGTCATGGATTTTAGAAAGAGCACTGCCCCACCCTCCCCCATCATCCTGTGTGCTCCTGGGCACCATCATCTGCCAGGAACTCAAGTGGGAGCTGAACATCACCTCCCTCACAAAGAAGGCCCAGCAGAGGGTCTACTTCCTGCGGCAGCTGTAGTTCAGCGTGCTCAAGACAATGATGGTGCACTTCTACACCGCCATCATTGAGTCCATCCTCACCTCCTCCATCACCATCTGGTAGGCTGCTGCCACTGACAGAGACAAGGGCAGGCTGCAGCGCATCATTTGCTCCACAGAGAAGGTGATGCGGTCAATCAGACCAAAACTTCACGGCACAAAAACAGCTTGTTCTGCAGCTAGCCTCATCAACAAGGCCCAGGTCCCGCACTGACACTCCCCCTTCTCAAATAATACAAATGTCTCGCACATGCACATGTACATACTATTTCATTTCATATCATGCACAAACCTGGCACATTGCACATATTTGTTGTTAATTGTTCATCTTTGTTGTTGTATAGTTTTATATTATCAATTTATATATTTATGTACACAATACTCTCTTCTGTTGCAATATGTCAGCACAACACAAGCCCAGAATAATGCCATGTAAATATCAGCAATGTTGTTTTTTCTCTGCAAATAGTTGTATTATTTTTCTCTATTATTTTTATTATTCTTATATAACTTGCATTGTCTATTCCATATTTATTTATTTTTATGTATGTGTAAAACACTACTTGGCAATAAAGTTCCTTCTGATTCTGATTTAACCATTTTCTTCTCTTATCTTCTTTTTTCTGTATAAAATGTAAATTTTAAATGATGCCTATTTTATGTAACTTGATTCAGTTTTCAAAAAAAATTTGTTGCGAAAAAAGAAGAAAAAAAACGACACAAGCTCTGTTTAAAGATGTGCAGGATGAACCCACCTGTATCCAATCGGCTGAAGCTCCATCCCAGGCTGGACTTTGGTGGCTGGAATAGCTTCGCCAAAGTCTATTAATTTTACCCTGAGGGGCTGGGCCTGCTTGTTGACAAACAAAATATTTTCTGGTTTGATATCTGTATGCAGGATACTGAGACTCTTCAGGGCATCTAAGGCCACCAACAGCTGCAAGGATTAAACAAGAAGGGCAAGTTTGGGATTTAGTTTCCCATGTGCTGCTGTGTATTAGGTGTATTGGTTCCATATTAAAATAATACACACCTGTTTTGAGATCGGTCGGATCTCTTTCAGAGACAGTGGTTTCCAGTCTTGTTCTTGGAGCAGCTCATACAGGTTCCTGTCCAGCATCTCAAATACTAGACAGGTCTGTCCAATGTGTTCAAACCGCTCAAAGAACTTCACCACGTTAGTGTGGTCTGGATTCAGGACACTGATGACTTCTAACATGGACACCTGGGGAGAAATGACATGTCATATGTGAACATACTCTGATCCAGCAGACAATATCTAAGCAAGGGAGTCTTAGGACTCAAAAAGAGTCCAACATCTACCTCTTTCTCAGTGTCCTGGACAAAGTCAGTGTCATTCTTGAGAATCTTAACAGCAACACTCTCGTTTGTTTCCAGATTCTGGCACTTGGCTACTTTACCAAAGCAGCCCTCACCAATAAACTTCAGAATGGAGTAACCAGAAGAACTGCCAAACAGAGTTTGACCTTCCTGGATCTCAGGTGCTGTCAGTGGGACTGTGGGGAGAGATGGTGAACATGGAGAGAAAATATATGATGTCAGGGAATTTAGTCTGTGAAGATCATTCAATCAACACATCATGAACAAACACACAGCTGAACCATGAATCATGTCCTTCAGTGTTTGTTTGTCAGTCAAGGACCATGTGAAGGAGAAAAATGTACCAAATACTGATGATTTGCCTACCTTTTCAATGAATTTATTTATTTATATAAGAATACAAATGTAATAGGTTTGATAAGAGATGAAGAGAATTGTATGGTATATTCTTAACAGTACTTTTTAAAGAATATCCTTTGTTATACAGAAAACTTGTACAGCTTGTGACACAGTACTGCTCTGTCCTATATTACATTTTAGAACCAGCTTTAGAGCTCTTAGTTGGTGTGTTTTCATAGGAGATACATTCAGCATCATATAAAATTGTGTTGAGTCTTACCTGATGCACCAGAGGTATCTGTGTTTGACCGCGATGACATTTTTCAATGTCAGATCTTCTCAGTCTAGGATTTCCAAGGTTGAGAATGAACCTTCAAGCTTGAATGTTTTTTTAAATTCAGAACTGTCTTCTTCAAATAACTCAATAACTATCTGTTTGTCTCTCTCAGTGCTAATGGTGAAATGATCACAATCCATCAAACATCCACAATGACCCCTCTCATGACACCGTCAGCATCATAATATGTAGAACTCACTGCTGAGTTCTATTCTATTCAAATTCATATTTAAATTAGCTTTATTGGAATGAATGTATAGCAATGGTTTAGAACCTACTGACACATTCAAATACAGCAGCTATGCAGGCTGAAAAACATGTTTTTATTCAAACATTCTACCAAACCAAAACTAAAAAGGTTCATTGTCAATGACTCCAAAAAAGTTACATATATAACTGTAAGTACCAGTCCAGAAGTGTACCGCACCTTTTTTTTAGTCATTTTAGTCTTTGTACAATGTTTTTTTTTCATGCCACTGTTCCATTACATTTCAGAGGGAACTATTGTATTTTTCACTCCACTGCATTAATTTGATACTACAGTTACAAGTTACTCTGCAAATTCAGACTAAACTATTCAACAAAACAGTACATACACATTTAGAGGTGAAACAATTAGTCAACGGATTTATTAGTTGATTGAATTTTTTTAAAATTTCTTTTAATTAAATTAAAAGAGTATTTTGATAATCATTTCAGTAATCTTCTGTTCAAAAATGCAAAACATTTGACAGTCCCAGCTTCTGGGAGGATTTGCTGCCTTTCCTTGTATTTAATTAATTTTTTTATTTAATTTTATTTGTGATTTGTTTGTTTTGTCCAACTCTTGGTTGACAAGATGGATGGATGGATGGATGGATGGAAAATTCCAGGCAAATGCTAAGTTAACATGCTAAACAAATGCTAGCTAACTTCGCCCTGATTCCAGCTCCATTCACACAGACATGAGGCTGACATCCAACTTCAACTCTCAATAAAGAAAGCTAAAAATTTCCCCAAAAGTTGAAACCTCAAGAAAGCAGTAGGGCTGGACTAGAATATTTGAATATTTGAATATTTGAATATTTGAATATTCGTTCGGTGGGTTGGTACTCGATTTGAAAATGTGACATTCGGATATTCGTGTTTTTTTTTGTTTGTTTTTTTGTTTTTGTTTTTGTCAGTGATTTGTTAGTGAGAAAAATATTAGACTACCTTAACTCATTAGCCCCTAGCACCTATTTTTAGGAAAAACACCTAAAATAACAAACCCAAAATAAATCAGTAATATCTCCTCAACCATTAGGCCTAGATGCATAATTCTGGTCTCCTTTGAAATGTCAGATATATATATTGGTAAAATATATATTAACATATTTATTTTACCAATACAGACTACATGGAGATTAAATACAGAAAAAATATGATATTTTCATTCTCGCCTGGGAAAAAAAGCTATATTTTAATGCAATAAACCATTAAAACCATCATAAGGTAGATTATAATGCACCTGGATATCTTTTAATACACCTGGAACACAACTGCAACTGTAAAATTGATGAAAAGAAACTAATATACAACAGTTATTACACAATTTTTAAAAAATATACCTGGCGAATGTCCATATTTTGGCAATATTTACTGTTAATATGTTCACTTTTATTGGGAGTTATCTTTAAAACACTATTTATCTCCATACAACCACGTTCCAAATAACATAAAGCTTCCAAAACATTCAAATGTTGATAAAACCAGTCAGTATAAATGACCAAAAGCATTCCCATGCTTTAAAGGCCCACAGCTTGAGAACAGAACATCCTACAGGGCTGGTTCTGTGCTCTCCAGAACCGTGAGAGTGTCCTCTAAAAATCGATATATTGCATGAGGTTGTAGCTCCTATGGTTCGCCAGCAGAGACCAACAAAGTCCGCCTCTGCCAAACAAGGTCTTCTTCTATGAGAGAATTTGAGGTAGAAGCGAAACTTAACTGACCCCAACGGCTTCCGTACGATGCCGGCAAGATGGTGGCCCGCGGAACGGTCTATGCGGACACGAATGGACGCTGTTTCTGGACGGAAACCAGCTATAAAAGCGCAAATAGATTACGGACCCGGTACCGGGGGCGCTCGGTAGGATATTGCTTAAGTTAACAGTCCTGTGTGTGTGTGTGAGAGAGTGTGTGTGTTTTATATCACTAGTGCAGTGTCCGTTCTCCGAGCATATCTCGCAGGAGGCGCGCCGCTTCCCACTTGCGCTGCTCTGTAGTTTATTAAAAATTCTGAATGTGTCGCGTTTCGCCGGTCTATCTATATTGCACCAAAAACGACACTGTACTCCCCTGTTTAGTCGTTTGGATGAACGGTTTCTGGAAATAATCAAAATGCAAACGGACAGGCAGCCTAAAGAGATTGTGCAGCTTTGAAAATTTAAATATAAATTATACAAATTGATTTTTCCGAAGCTTCGAATATTCGATGTTCATTACTACCGAAGCTTCGAAGCTCAAAAAATGGTATTCAGACCAGCCCTAGAAAGCAGTGGTCTGAGGGCCGTGTTCCCATGTGACCATTATTAGAAAGGTTAGTGCCAGGCGGACTGGCTAAAGATTTGGGATCACATAGATTATTATAAAGGTCCCAGGTTGGATTAAAAAAACATTGTGCCAGTAGACCAAAATTGTTTAATGTTGACTGGATGTCCTCATCCAGTCAACATCTTCCTGTACACAAACCAGCCCACCGGCACTGAACTTCAAGAGCAGTTGTGGTATCCCAGAGCTGTGAGGCCTTCCCGTCCTCAACTAATTGAGATGTCTGCAAATCCTGATAGTCACATCTTCACCCAAAAACTCATGGGATCCTTGAGGGAAATCCTATAAGTGTATTACAGCAACCTAGCAGCCTTTTAAGTTTCAGACTAATATAGCCGCTGCACTCTAGGCTTTTTTTTTTTTATTTACATAGCAGCCAGCCGCAGGCTCTCACAGCAACTGGCCCTGTAAAACTCTCTGGTATCCCTGAAATAAGCCCTACAGGGAATGAACGAAGGAAGAGGGAGGGAGGGAGGAAGGAAAATTATAACAAAAAAGAATATAAAGGGGCTTAGCTAACGAGACATACAGGCAAATGGCTTAGCAAAGCTGACATTAATGTGCTACTGACACTGCTCTCTCAGACTGTGCACTGTCTGCAATAACATCAGTTTCAAATGTGATCTTTAAAACCTCTGTGGTAAATGTGAGGCACATTAAGACTTCGGCACATCCAGTGGTAGTAAGAAAAAAACACTTGCATCTCAATGAGATGAATGATAAAAGGCAACATAGACTCCACTCATTTTCACTGGTATTGTTTCTTTTGTGTGAACAGATAATCACATAAAAATTCTATACATAGTGGCTTTATTTTATGTAACTGCTCCTGGAGGTCTTAACCAAAATGGGCTAGTGGGAAACCTGGCCAAACCAGATTTGTTTAAGTTTATTTGGATTTCCTTGTGACTGTGCAAGTAGCTTATTACAACCCATATTTATATTTATTGTTAGGCGGCAAACTCTAGTGGCATTACTAGGAATTATGACGGGAGCAGGTAAGGTTGTAGAAAGAGCGACAACATCCGCGTAGGGAGGAGGATGTTCAGAGGATGTTCACCCAGGAGGCCGCTGTCCGTGTCCCGTGTGAAACTAAAAGTCAGTGTTGACTTATTTTAAACTTACATCTTACTTACTAACCCTAACCCTACTTAATTTACTTTTGTAACATATTTATTTGAACCCAAACCAACTAGTTCTCTTTTGTATAGGCTTTGTGCAGCACTGAAAAAAAGCTTGTCTATGCCCACCCACAGCGTGGGCCTTTCTTATGTCCACATCTTGTAAATATACAGTGAAACCTGGCCATCGGCTCCCATTTTTCTTCTGCACTGAGCTGTCTAAAGAACAGAAGATCCCACCCGGGAAACAAGAAGATGTCTTCCAGCAAGCTGGCCAGAACGGGGCGAGACGCTGCTACATTCGTACGGGTGTGTGGCATCTGCCACACGGGTACATGATGCTCTCCATCTGTGTGAGGCATGCCTCAGACCTGACCACGCCGGCCCAGCGCTCACTCCCAGTTCGTACTGCCCATTCTGCACCCTTCTCTCCCCCAAAGAGTGGCAGTGCTGGGCTAGCTTTCCCGTTCAGTACGAAGAGGTGTGGCGGGCTACCCACTCTTTGGATGAAGCCAGCTCCCCGCTTCCCCCCGTTCTGACCCCCAGTGACACTGGCCTTGACGTTGGCTAGGTGGCTGTGGTGAGGCAAGCTCTCCCTTCTGCTGCATAGCAGACACTATACATTAATAAAGAATTAATTAGGAAAAATAGTATATAGAAATAAACTATCATCATTGGAGCAGTGCAGGTTGGGGGGAAAGCATGCGGTCTGCCCCTGGATCAACCAACATACCACCCATGTGGTCCACGTTGCTCCACATTAGCTGCGGGTAATGACATCTAGCAACCGGATAGCTTGCTGCTGGCCGACCTTCTGGGTCGGGACTGTGTATTAAAACCGTGTTGCTCCTTTTGTGGAAGTTGTTGAAAAAACGCTGTCTGTGCATTTCTCCGCCGAATCAGCCACACCAAGCATGCATTCTCCACACTGTGTGAGCCAGCTGCTGTTAGCCAGGCGGCTAACCTGCAGCTCGAACCCAAAGTAACTCAGTTCAACAAGCAGTACACTCTTTGTTCAAGTTCAGAGGTCCCCTCACACACCCCTCCTCACAGTTATTTGAATAAGCCCACAGCAGTGGATGCTTGGTGTGGACAGAACACATGCCCTGTACAGACCCTTTGGAAAGCAAAATCCTAGATGAGATCTCATGGTTATTTCCTTCTTCTCTCCTAGACACAAAGGAGCTGATTTTAATACCAAGATGAGACCAAAGACATTTTCTCCCACTTCTCAAATTCATCTCAGGAGAAACAACCATTTAAAATCTCATTTATGTCAGACTGATCAAAACAAGAGATCTGTAACTGATCTTAAATACGTCTAATTTAAGTTTCCTGAACATTGGACCATGAGATCAGAGAAAGAGCTCAATGATAACTCAGCTATGACTCCTAGGATCTCATGATTCTTCTGAAATTTGTCTCATTTTTATCAAATTGGTCTCAGAAGAAAAAAAACGTATCTCTGTTTTACTCTGATCAAAAGATGAGATCTCTACAGTATCTTAAATAAGTGTTATTTCAGTCTCCAGAATGTGGATGAGAAAAAAAGCTCCAAGATATTTCTCAGTTTTGTCTTAGTGACCCCACTTATTTTACTCAAGTTTTTTTTACTTACGTCAAATGTTGAGGTTGAGAATTTTCTTTTTATGGTGGTTTGTACTTTTACCTTAATTTCAAAAACTTCTTGTATTTATTGTTAATGATCTGTTACAAGTTACAGAGAAAAATAAATAAATTTTGATATTGAAAAAAATGCAAATAAAATGCTTTCTAATGTCATTTTTTCCAATTTGTTAAGGACCGAATGCATGCAAGAACTGAGATACAACATCTATCTGTCATACAGAATAAGTACTTTTACTTTTGATACTTAAGTACATTCACTATGGAATACTTTTATGGAAATGGTATTTCTGTCATCTACATAAAGACAATCAGTCTAGTAATGTAAGTTTTAGCTGGATGGCGCAGCGGCAGCATTGTCACCCTTTGAACAGCATGAGTGGGGTTCAAATCCAGCACAGGGCAAGCCTCTAGCACAGTTACAATGATGAGATCTCATCTGTTACTTTCATTTATCCTATTGTTATCTCAATTCAGTATCCATTTGTCTTACCCAAGTCTCAAAACCTCAATCTCTCTTCATCTCATCCTTTTTTCCAAAGGGGTTTTAGGAGCAACAATTCAGATTGGACTGATCTCCAAAAAATATACTGTTGAGATCTTAGAGTTTTCTCAAGAGTTAAAGAGAAGACTATTCTGAGCAAAAGATTTTTCACCTGGGGATATTCTTCTCAAGAAATCTGCCGGCCAGGGCCAGTGTGTGTGATGCCCATATGATGCTGCTGACATTACACACACTCCGGCTGCCGGCTCGTGCATAATCATGGCATCACTGACATGGTCCTTCTGTGCGTTCAGGGATACCCCTTTGCTCACAGAAGGCAAACTGTGTCATATGAGCCCACGAAAGTGGACATTACACTTTGTGTGGACAGGATACACACACACACCTGCTCGTGGTCTAACCCCCCTTTGCAGCCATGGTCACGGGTAAATTGTGTGTTCGCCGTTTGTGTTCTGCCTGTTCTCTCTGTTGAGACAAAGTGTTTTGAAATAAAATAAACAGAAGCCTAAAGAGCAAGTTCACAGTCCACTGCTGCCTCAGCTGAGTTAGCAGCCGCCTTTAAAAAAATGACGGCAGACACCCGAGAGGGGGCCACGCTGCCTCGTGCAGAACTTCCCACCGCACACAGGAGGGCTCTCCAATCCTCCTTAACTGTGTGAGAAAGGCTGTCACGTGCGGGCTCCTCTCCAAGTGGCAGTGCATGGCCTGCCCTGTTGCGACGAGTGTCAGCTCATCCCCTTCAGTGGTAGCGCCTCACCGTCAGGTTGACTCGCATATGCTCGCCAAGCAGGGAGGTGCGCACTTCTGCCTGGTAACGCATGATGGTGCCCATGATCTTCTTCCTCCAACCGGGAGCGGGACTCTCCTGACCAGTGGCTCACAGAGGACTGTCTACCTGCACGGTGGCCTCATGGTCCTCCCCATGCTCATTTGTCTGTTTCTACCTGCGGGATGTCTCCCACTGTTGGCTGACTTACTCAGTAATGAGCGTTCTGTCTGAGTGATTGTCCTCAGTGAGTCCGTGGTGTGCTTTATCCCATTCGAACGGTGGGGGGAGTAGCCTCTGCTCAAGCTGGACTTGCTCTGTGAGCAGCTGATGCACTCCCTGTCATGACCTTGTCTGCACCTGCACAGCTGCGGGGACCCCCATCCCGTCCCAGGTTTTTAACGCAACGGTCGGTTCTTTGCCTTCCCATGTTGCGTCATTGTTGATGGCACACATGCCGACACCAATACTGCGGGTTGCGGGGGATTGCGTGGCTTATTATGTTGGCTCTGGGCAGATGGGTCTGTGCTTAGTGGTACCTTTATGGGCCCGTGAGGCGTTGACTCATCCTGCTTCGCCTCTAACCCAAATAGCCTTAGAGGGCTGATTCTATGAGTATAGGCGCAGCCCTCTAAGCTGTGGGGCTCACAAGACCTTGGTTCGCAGTGCTGAAGAAATGTCTGGATGCCAGGTCTCACTGTTCTACATATACAAGGTGCGGACGTAGAAGATGCCCAGGCTGTGGGTGGGCGTAGCCAAGCTTTTTTCAGTGGTGTGCATGCGCGCGTAGGGGCAAAACCAATGGCCATAGCCTTAGAGGGCTGCGCCTATACTCATAGAATCTGGAGTTACAATTTGTAAAAACTTAATCCAACTGTGAGCGTTTTGTAATCATGACTACGAGGGTCCCTGAAAGTCTGTTGTTAGTACTCTCCAACGGTCATGCTGTTTTGGGAGTCATTGGCAAACGACCTATTCTGTTGTTTAGTTATGAGGATGTGTTGCAAAATTCACGTTTCTCCTGAGATGCACACATGCACAGAGCTGACAGAGAATCTGCTTCGGCAGCATGTTGATACGACCTGAGACCGTAGATATTAGACCTACATACTGATTGTATAATCTGGATTATATTGCATAGAATCTGGCTAGAGGACCTCATAAACCTTCCCTATCTCTTTCCAACATACCGGTTTATTCTGACCACACTCTGGTTTCAGTCTTTGTGATTTATTGGTCTCACTACTGCTTCACACACATGTTGTTGAGTGAATTTTTATTGTATGCATGTTTGCACAAGAAACTTCTCAAATTTAAAGAAATTTATTTAGGCCATAAAAATCAGTTCAAACTATTAGAGTAATATGTAAGTTTAGTTCTTGAATCAGCTGGTTTATTCATGCTTTACCATCAGAGACTAACACATCAGCTGTTTGCTATACCATCTGATTACCAACATCCAATCATATTTAAATAGGTGAACTGGGGGCACTTCTCGCTGTTACTCTGCTGATTCCTTCATGCTAACACCATTAGCTACAGCAGCCACGGCCCACCTTACCAGTCTCTGAGAGGGTTGTCACAAAATCACACAAATCTCCTGTCTATATGTTGTAAGCATATTAACAGCAATGATGTAATGATGGATGGAGGCCCTC
Source organism: Lepomis macrochirus (assembly GCA_024633595.2). NCBI lineage: Eukaryota > Metazoa > Chordata > Actinopteri > Centrarchiformes > Centrarchidae > Lepomis > Lepomis macrochirus. Next base: position 409,519 of record JALXJV020000014.1, on the reverse strand, counting down.
ACTTTTCACTGTCGGCAAATAGAGCTACTGTGGGCATGGCAATTTTTTTACTCTTCCTGGAACCAAATGTGACTATTTTTGTCCATTGAATTTCGATTAGATGTCAATATCAGGTTGCAATAAAGTTTTGTCCAGCATCAGTTTAGAGTTGAATGGTTGGACATCCTCACAACTGGTGTGAAGTCAGGGTTTGACTGTAACCGCTGTACTTTAGGAAATTAGTTAATTAGTTACTTTTAACTTTCTGGTTACTAGAACCTATGAACTAAAACAGGTTTTTATATAATATAAAACAAGGGGTTTACTGACCACATTTAAAGTTGGATAAAGTTGAATAAAGTTTATGTTTATGCAGGATGAAGATTTAATGTTTTTCAGAAAAAGCAGGATTTTATATATAAATACTCACATATTTGACATATACCGAATGGTAAAAGAACAATTAACACAGTGTGAAAAAGTTTTTCTGTATTAAACTGAACTTGATTGCAAAGTAAAGGTTTTAAAATTGGAAATGGAAGAAGAAAACAAAACGAGGATAGGATGATGTAAAGAACAGAGGCTGATTGAATCCAGCCGCCTGTGTGTGAGTCAGCGTGAGTGTGACTAAAGGGCTTTCTGCCATATGCACTACTATCTCCCCTCAGCGTCCAGGTAGCTGGAGGTGGCAGCTGCTCCGCCCCCGAGCATCGGGCCGTCTGATCAGCTTCCAGACTCCCACTCACCCTCCAGGAGCGACGAGTCAGCCTCCGCCACCAAGCCTGATTTAACCGTCGCTAACGTGGTGGGGGAGAGTTGACAGTCCTCTAGAGCTTTCAAAGGCTCTCTCCATCAAAGACTGGATGACAACCTGAAAGCTGCTAAGTGAAGGAGGAGAGGAGCATGTGTGTGCAGATAGTGGGAGATGAGTGGTGGAACAAGACACCATGGAGAAAAGTGGGCGAGAGAGCCAGACAGAGAGAGAGAGAGAGAGAGAGAGAGAGAGAGAGAGAGAGAGAGGTTGACAATATGAGAACACAAGTTCAACTGATAGCACAAGTCAAACTAGCTGATGTGACATGTTTGAAATCAACAGTACAGTACAGTACTGTATACAATACATGTACTTTTTAGAATATAATCAGAGTAAAATGTGTCAATATCCATTTTCTAATAAAAAAAAAACTTGTTCTCTTACTGTTGTGATCAAAACATTGCTCTGAAGCTGAATTCTGAGACTGTTCATAGTTTTCTAAATGTGCATGTTTTTTTTCTTGTTTGGTGAGTACCGTTTCCATTTAAATAAAAGTTTTGCTGCATTTTGTCAGGGCTGAACTTGGCCCAGATATGCATACAGGTAATTTAGTTATCACTCATTCAGCCCTATTCATTACATGATGACACACTTCCTTTTTTTAGTAACATCATATAAATGAAATGGGCTGGTGCAAAACAGTGGTTCTAGGAAGACAGACTGGCACTTTGACTCTTACTGGCTGATAGGTGAAACATCTCAGACAAACCTACTGCTACCAGATGTCACTGTACCTGCACCAAAAACACGTGGATGACACATATGGCAATAAAAAATAGTATTCTAATCTATTTTATACTAAATACAGTCATTTCCTAACTCAAAATTGTATTTAGTTTTACCACATTATCTTAACTGGTTATTTGGATGTGAAAACATGGAAGAGAGCATTTAAATTTAAAACACTGCAAACTATCTTGTTTTAAACATACTGACACCTTAACTTTAAATCTATCATTCATATTCATTTATCGCTTGTCCTAATAATGTAGTTGAAGTGTGAACTTGTTATTGGCAAAGCAATATATCAGTCCAACCGTAACTACATATACAGCCACCATTTCTGCCTAGATTCTGTTGAAATCTCTTTCTCCAACTTGACAAGTGAGACACAGACAATACCACTTTAGCCTGAGTACATCCTGCTCTGAGATGTGTTCAGAACAGAATGAGGCCAAAAAAGGGATTAAAGTCAGGCATCTGAACGGCTAAAACAAGATGGCATTACAGACACACGATGAGTGGTGTTTCATAAAGAGATATTGTCATTGCTTTTTAGTCACCAACAAACCTGAGTAGAGCGTAGGACCTCAGAGGCTGGCAGACAGTCAAACCAGGGTCCATTCTCTCCTGACATATACATTTGTTCACCACCTCTCATGGATTTAGAAGCATTGAATGAGTTTGAGTGTGGGCTGGTAGGAATTCACCACTGCAGTGATGTTTTTAAATCCATAATGAACGCACTAAGGGGATTTTGTCAGGTATCCAATTCAGATGGCTGTGTCATTTTGGCGTGTACATCCAAAGCTGGCAGGGAACGGCATCACCTATGAGGGCGTCTGGATGGCAGTTTCTTTGATGTCTTTGGCTCTTTTCAGCAGGCTCGCAGACTACGTTGGAGAGACATCATGCATTCGGATGCCAGCTGATATCTGCAGTACCCTGCAGCTTTCATCTAGGAAAATCTAAACCAGTTCATTCAATGTGCATACACAAGTCCTTCTAATCGGATACTTTGGCTTTGTTACAACATGGATCTTATTTTTGTCGTTTTGACCGTCAGTCAGTAAGGATAATATTGTTCTCACCCACATAATTGCTGAGACCTGAGGCTTACAGCGAGGTGCAACGAGCCAAACATGAGCAGTCAGACAATTAGACAGGTTCTAAACAAGCAAACTGTTGTAGCCAAATTATCTAAAACAGAGGAAAACTGTGAGTCCAGAACTTCAGCAAGTATGGAAGATCACTGCTGAAGCAGGAGGTCAGTCTGTAAACTGGGATGGATGTTAACGACTGAAGTTATATTTTAGCAGCTTCTAATAATAATAATAATAATAATAATAATAATAATAATAAACTCAAGGACACCTCACAAAACATAATAAAACAGTCCAGTAATACATAGATAAACTTAACAACTACAATTACAGTGCATAAAAACATAACAACTGGAAACAAAGATTGCTGTGACCTGATGAATAGTGATCATGTGGGATATGCCTGTTTAAAAAGTGTGTTTTCAATGTTGCGGATATCTGGTGGAAGAGAGTTTCAGAGATGAGCAAACAAGCAGGAGGTACAGTGTAGTGAATAGACGAAGACCTAAGAGTACAGGTGGGTGTGTTTATATGAAGGAGGTCAGTGAGGGACAAAGGAGTTTTGGTGTTTTCAACATATGGGGTCAGGTTTGGTTATTAGCTAAATATCAAAGATATTCTAGAAATATTAATACAACTATTATAACATTCAAAATTATTAATTATAATTAATAAATATGGGGCACCACCCTGGAATCAGGGACCAATAACCAAATATGAGCCAAATATGATCAGTCTAAAAGAGGGTTTGTCCACCTATTTGTCCACCGTTTGTCCGTCCATACGCTAGCTGTGGTAACCCACTGTTACTATAACTTTATACACAAATAATCACAAGCAAATTATAATAGGATTTATTCAACTTAAGCACAGATCAATGATCAACAACTTTAGAAAGTAAACCACTATTAACTATTCTATGCAAAATGAAATAAAGCCAATAAAACAAAAACATACAAAACAAACAACAAACCAGCAAGCATGTATGTGTGTGTGAGAGAGACAAAGGAGGGGGAAAGACTAAGAGAGGGGGTTGGATTCGACTACGTTGGTGGTTGCAGAGCCGGTTCAGAATGGGCTAGATTTTGGAATCAAGATGGCGGTTCAGACCATGTGATTTCAGGATCATGGTGGCGGAAAAAATCTCTTTCCCTTGAACTACGGAAAAAATGGAGACGCACTCTGATGAGGCTACTGTGGGTCACAGGTCTGGTTAGCTGCAGAGGTCACGTGGTGTATGCATGCGGGGTTAGTAAGCAGAAGGAGGAGAGAAAGGCACAGAGAAAAGCTAAATACAATATACTCTACCACAATCTATCCTACAGCCAACAGCAGTGACAGTGACTCAGCTACAACTTTATCAATGAGAGCAACAGTAGTGAACTTGCATTCAGCAACTGTTCAACACAGTTATAGGAACAAGCAGTCACGGCCCAGTGGGTAGACGCAATCAACGTGCATAGCAAGGAAAACAATAGCAAAAAAATAAAAATAATAAAAATATCCTTTGGAATTTCTTATCAGAAATTCACTATATGAAGCTTGTACAAGTAAGTTACAATAACAAAGTTATGTGCTCAGGTCTACTTATACCTGAGGGAGGCGAGCCAGATTACAAGCACAGTCAATAGTGACTCTGCTTGTAAGTCCGAGTCACTATTTTGCACCTAGGTGTGAAAGGGGCTTTGGCGCCTGTTTTACTGTCCTTTGTTTGAAATAACTCTGATTCAGGCCTTTGGCAATTCAACAGGCTTGGGTCAGCCCTGTAGGATGTCAGAAGGCCCATTCTTTGTCATCCGCATTGCAGTGGAAATGGATGTTAAATTTACGGAAGATATGGCCAAGAGGAAGGAGATTTATGATGAACAGAAGGGGCCCCAGGACATAGCCCTGGGGAACACCGTTAGTGACAGGGGATGGATCTGATTTGAAATGTTTGAGTTGGATGAATTGACTGAGAGATGTTATGAGAGATGTTGTCAAAGGCTGCACTCAGATCAAAGAGGATGAGAATAGTTCAGTAGTCTGGAATCAGCTGCCATGAGAAGATCATTGGTGATTTTTACCAGAGCTGTTTCTGTGCTATGGCAAAGATGGAAACCAGATTGAAATTGTTCATAGAGGTTATTGTCAGAAGTGTGCATGGACCTGGGATGCAAATGTTTTTTCAAGGATTTTAGAAAGAATGCTGCTGAGTGCTGACGGTGCAGTGGATAAGATGCCTGACTTTGGTGTGAGAGACCTGGGTTCAATTTCCCACTGTGACATATCAGAATGGAGAAAGAGCATGCCATGAGAGACCCGGATTCAGTCTCCCACTGTGACACATCCACCATTGTGTCCCTGAGCAAGACACTTAACCATTAGTTGCTCCAGAGGCATCCAGCCTCTAAAATATTTAGCAATTGTAAGTCGCTTTGGATAAAAGTGAATGAATAAATGTAATGTAAAAGGTAGGCTAGAAATAGGATGGAAGTTGTTGAAATTGTTCTGTACCAGGTTTCTTAAGTATAGGAGTTATTGCAACTACCAGAGGTGAGAGAGGAATGTATAATGGTTGTTATTTGGGAAGAGAGAGAGGGTGAGCTGGCTTTTACTAAGATTGTAGGAAGAGGGGTCAAGTACTTGGTTGCAAATTTCTAATAATGTCAAATATTTCAGCAACAGAGGGAAGCGAGAAACTTGAAAATGAATGACAAAGGTGACAAAAGACAAACTGTGAGAGGTATTAGTAGTCAGCTGGTGATTCTTGTGTACTTTGGCATTAAAAAATGAGATTCAGGAGGTATGAGAGAGTCCGGTGGACATAGTATATTGTTGACCACGGAGAACAGGGCTCTGGTGTTTCCTTCACCTGAACTAATTATACCTGCATAATAGGTGGATTTGGCTGTAGACAGAGCATCCTTGTAGTTGGTGTAGTTGTGATGTAAACCTTGTGTGTGTTTTGTCTTCCAAATAAGTTTAGGTAACCTTGAGGGTTGGTGTTGTAACATGAGCAGAATATGGTTAATATTGTTTCGGTTAGTTGTAAGGGTGATGTAACTATACTACAGCTAGGGGAGCTGTCTGTAAAAGAATGCCTGTTGATAAGTTTCCATTCTTCTTCTGTGGGTCTGCCCCAGGTGCCCCCTGCTGGACAGTTCTGGTAGAGAAGCAACAAAGTGTGTTCATGCTGCACAAGAAGTGCGTCGTGTGGTCATTGTACTGTCGAAGTTACCACATATTTTTGGCGATGAGGCGAACTGGATTTTGGGGTCAGTTTTTTTTTCTGCCCCGTTGCTTTTCCGTTGTTGTTAGCTGGCCAGGCCGCAGGCAGGAGTGGCAAGGCCGAGGAAGAGCCGCACCTTTACATGGCTACGTTTGGGACGGTCGGTGAGTTTATGGAAGAAGACGAGGACTGGACGGAGTACGAGGAAAGGTTGGGACATTTTTTTGACGCTAATGGCATTACTGAGGAGGAGAAGAAGCGCTCCATTCTCCTGAGTGTGTGTGGGCCGAGGACGTACAAGCTGATACGGAGCTTAGCTACGCCGCGGAAACCAGGGGAGATGACATATGAGGATCTGGTCAAGCTCGTGGGGAACCACCACAACCCCAAATCATCTGTGATAGTTCAACGTTTCAAGTTTCACAGTCATTTCAGGAAGTCAGGTCAGTCTGTCGCTAATTTTGTAGCAGAACTTCGGCAGTTGTCAGAGCACTGTGATTTCGGAGCGGTGTTGGATGACATGCTCCGTGACAGACTGGTATGCGGCATTAGTAATGACGCCATTCAGCGCCACTTGCTGGGGGAAGCCCCGCCACTGACGTTCAAGAAACCTTGGAGATTTCCCAAGCTATGGAGATGGCTGCGCATAATGCTAAAGACATCCAAAAGTACATGGAGGACCACAGGCGGCAGCAGTGCACCACGTGAAAAGAGAGGGTAAGCTAGTAAAGCATGTGGAATGTTTTCGGTGCGGAGGGGTGCACTATGCAAATGACTGCAGGTTTAAAGACACAGTTTGCCATTCTTGTAATAAAAAAGGACACTTAGCTAAAAAGTGCAGAAGTGCTAAGAGCAAGGCTAAGCCAGGGAATGGGAAGGTTCAACAGGCCCAGGCAGCAGTACATCACATAAATGAAGAGGAGGAAGAAGCTGAGTGTGCCTATAACATGTTTGGAGTGGAAATGGATGAGGAGCCACCTGAGCCCTATTATGCCACCATTTCTGTAAATGGAGAGGACATTCAGTTTGAGATCGATTCAGGAGCCACAGCCTCAGTCATCAGCGAGGAAACCTACTGGAAGACATGGGGGGCCAAACCGCCACCTTCTTCAAAGCTAAAACTCAGAACGTACACCGGACAGCCCATCCCTCTCTTGGGGGTAGTAGGTGTGCAGATTGCAACCGGAAGTCAAAGGGCCGAAGCCAGACTAGTGATAGCTAAGGGAAATGGGCCCAGTCTTTTGGGTCGAGACTGGCTTCGAAAAATCCGGCTAAACTGGCACGAAATTAAATATTCACACACAACTGAGGATGTTCTGCAGCGCTACAGTGATGTGTTTAGGGATGAACTAGGCACACTGAAGGGGTGACAGTGAAACTCCACGTGGACCCTACCGCTGCACTGCATTTCTTTATGCCTAGGGCAGTGCCTTATGCTATGAAGGGAAAAGTTGAGGAGGAGCTGGAAAGGTTACAGGGGCTAGGCATCATTGAACCTGTTCAGTTTTCAAAGTGGGCAGCTCCTATTGTCCTAGTTCTGAAACCCGATAAAACGGCAATGATATGTGGGGACTATAAGCTCACAGTGAACCAGGTCGCTAAACTGGAGGAGTACCCGTTGCCGAGGGTGGAGGACCTGTTTGCGACACTGGCGGGAGGAAAACTGTTCACCAAGCTTGATATGAGCCACGCTTACCAACAGCTGCTGCTGGACGAGGATTCCAAGGAGTACATCACAATAAATACGCACAAGGGATTATTCAAGTATAATCGCCTGGTGTTCGGAGTGGCATCCAGCCATGGCACCCTGCCATTTTTCAAAGGACGATGGACAGTTTGTTGCAGGGAATCCCACGCGTAGCTGTGTATTTGGATGATATTTTAATCACAGGAACTACAGAAGCGGAGCATTGTGCTAACCTAGAACGGGTGCTACAAAGACTGTCAGATGCAGGGTTGAGGTTGAAACGCAGCAAGTGTGTGTTTATGGCACCAAGTGTAACCTATCTGGGACATGAAATCACAGCTGAGGGGCTCTGTCCAGTGGAGGACAAGGTGCGGGCTATCAAGGAGGCCCCTAGGCCCAAGAGTGTTACAGAACTTTGATCCTTCTTGGGGATGGTGAATTACTATGGCAAGTTTTTACCTGACCTCTCCAAGGTGTTGGCCCCGCTGTACAAGCTGTTGCACGCTGATATGAAGTGGCAGTGGGAGAAAGAGCAGGAGGAGGCTTTTAAGGAAGTAAAAGAGCTTCTCCACTCAGCAAAGCTGCTGGTGCATTATGATCCAAGCAAGGAGATCAACCTCTCATGTGATGCCTCCCCTTATGGAGTGGGGGCCGTGCTCTCGCATGTAATGGAGGACGGTTCAGAGAAGCCTATAGCCTTTACTTCCTGCACACTGACAGCTGCAGAGAAAGGTTATTCACAGTTAGACAAATAGGGCCTGGCCATTGTTTTCGCAGTGAAACGTTTTCACCAGTACCTTTATGGTCGGGTGTTCAAAATCTATACGGACCATAAGCCCCTGATGAGTCTGTTTAGTGAGACCAGATGCCTTAGCCTCGGCCCGGATACAGCGGTGGACGCTTACTTTGTCAGCCTACCAGTATGCTATTGTGTATAGAGCAGGCAAGGATAATGGTAATGCTGACGCGCTGAGTCGCTTACCTTTGCCGGAGACGCCTGCTACTACGTATGTGCCACCAGAGACTGTGTTTACGTTAGAGCGGTTGTCAGAAACACCTGTAAAGGCGTCCCACATCCGACAGTGGACAGAGAGAGACCCAGTGTTGTCTAAAGTTAAGACTTTCCTGTTGCAAGGCTGGCCAAGTGTTGTAGAAAGCGAAGAGCTGGGGCCTTACACCAAACGGAAAATGGAACTGAGCCTGCAGGATAGTTGCATCTTTTGGGGGACAAGAGTTATTGTTCCGGCCCCTGGTCATTCACAGATCATGGAGAAACTACATGAGACGCATCCGGGTGTGTCAAGGATGAAAAGCCTGGCAAGGTCATATGTCTGGTGGCCGAACATGGACCTCGAGCTGGAAAACAAGGTTAAATCATGCTCCACCTGTCAGCGCCATCAGCACATGTCACCACCAGCCCCGTTGCATCCATGGGAGTGGCCAGAGCGCCCCTGGTCTAGGTTGCATTTGGACTTTGTGGGCCCTTTTATGGGACAGATGTTTCTGATCATGGTGGATGCAAATTCCAAATGGATAGAAGCTCATATCATGAGCAACATCACAGCACATTCCACCATAGACAAACTCAGACAAGTGTTTGCAGTTCATGGGTTGCCAGACTCCATTGTCACAGATAATGGCCCAATATTCACCAGTGAGTTATTCAGGGAGTTCATGCAACAGAATGGCGTACATCACATCCGAACAGCTCCTTTCCACCCTGCCTCAAATGGTTTAGCAGAGCGAGCAGTGCAGACAGTGAAGGAAGGATTAAAGAGGATGTCAGGAGGCTCTCTGGACGCCAGATCTTTCACGTTTTCTGTTTAAATATCGCCTCACACCACAGACCACAACGGCACGCACGCCAGCAGAGATGTTGCTGGGGCGTAGACCAAAGTCCAGATTGGATCTGTTGCGTCCAGACCTGAAAGCAAAAGTGGGAAGGAAGCAGGAAAAGCAGAAAGAGGGCCATGATCGACGGGCACGAGAAAGACAACTCAGGCCGGGTGACCATGTCTACGTGAGAAATTTCAACAGCAGTAGTGTGAATCAGCCCTGGCTACCTGGAGTGATACTGAGGCAGAGCGGTCCTGTTTCTTTTGTTGTGGAGTTGGGAGATGGACGTGTGTTTCGCAGACATCAGCATCATGTGCGCCTGCGTCATGATACAGGCACGGAAACAGTCAGTGTTCCTGACAGGCCTCAGGAGAGAGAGTCAGTGGTGGTTGCTGGTCTACCAGTGGCCACACCTGAGCCAACAGAGGAGGTGGCTGTGACCTCTACAGAGGCTGAGCAGGCACACATGGACAAACAGGCCCCTCAGGAGAGGCCAACACCGGATCCACCCAAAGCACTGGGGCCAGGAGTACCCATGGGGTCACAGGGAATAGTGCGGAGATCACAACACACTAGGAAACCGCCTGATAGACTGAGCATGTAGCTACACAGTTTTCCTTTCATTAAACAAAATGTTGAACTGTCATGTTACATTCAGATGAGGACAGTAATAAACTGTGTAGGAGCTTTATTTTTGACCTTATAGTTAGCCTGAGAAAAATGCAGACGCAGCCTGTTTTCTTGTTTTTGTTTCACATTTTGGAAATTAGACGGGGAGGAGTGTTGTAACATGAGCAGAATATGGTTAATATTATTTTGGGTAGTTGTAAGGGTGATGTAACTATACTACAGCTAGGGGAGCTGTCTGTAAAAGAATGCCTGTTGATAAGTTTCCATTCTTCTTCTGTGGGTCTGCCCCAGGTGCCCCCTGCTGGACAGTTCTGGTAGAGAAGCAACAAAGTGTGTTCATGCTGCACTGCTATTCGACATATAAAGTTATCTTCACGAAAAGAAGTGCGTCGTGTGGTCATTGTACTATCGAAGTTACCACAGTTGGCTTTCAACATGCCTGATTGTCTGGCTGCTCGTGTATCTTGACCAGTTGGACTTCTTTTTAGCAATTCCACTTGGTGAGAAGGATGTTCATATTACGGATAGAAATTATCGACAAACAACAGAAATGTGCAGCTCAAATAAGCCATATTGTAACAACTGACATCCAAAGCATACACAAACGGCATCATACAGACTTTAGAAGTAGGTACTGTAGCTGGAGTGTGCCAATTTGTGGAGCAAATATGATAATATTGCTGCTTTTCTGAGTAATGTGGTTCTCTTCAAATTATAAAACCTGTATGTTGGCTGTATGAAGTTTTAATGTTTCCTCCGGTTTTCTTTCATTATTTGTTGTTAAAGTGAGCAATAACTGCTGCTGACTGTAGCTGCCATTAGCTTAGTTAATGGTGCAGCTAGCAGTCCTAGCTAGCTCGGAGCTCCTGGGGAGTGTTTAACTTAAAGCCCCCCTCCAGCCAGTTTTAACGGCCGTTTTTGGCGATCGTTCTTTCTCAAACAGAGAATGGGGGTGTGGTTAATAGTCGGACGTAACATTACCATGACAACTAAAAACTGACCGGCTGGAGTGTTCACTAACGATATGCTGCGTTAACATCACTACACTGTAAAGTTTAGTCCACTTTACCGTCTGGCAGGAGCAGCTGTTATTTAGTCATGATAGAAACTAATGTGCTCGTATCAGCTGTTATCAATCACACAGTCGATGGTCCTGTCAGGCGCTGCACACGATAACTCCCGCTACATTTTATGGTGCACTTACTTTACCGCGGAGGTGGGGGGTGTCTCCGCCGATGCATTGGTAAAACGGCCGTCGGTAAAATGCATGTTACAGACTGTATACAAGACAGTGGCAGGTGAAAGTGCGACGCATTTTTGTGAAGGACATGATAAATTGGTTAGTTCACAACGATGTTTATTGGTTTGATGCTCTGAACGAGGCCTGACAGTATTTACGGAGGCATGAGAGTGCGCCTGCGCAAGCTTGGAGAATGACGTATGAATTTACTATAGTCATACGTCACCACCCCGTTTTAACAACTAAGCAACTTTTGCAACTTTGAGCACAAAATTAAGCTATTTGTCAAAAAATATTTGGCGAACTATGTGGGTAATCAACATTGTAAGGAAGTGACTCAGAAAAATATGAAATATCATAGAAATGTCAAAATACACTGGAGGGGGCCTTTAAAGGTTCAGTGTGAAAGATTTAGTGGCATCTAGTGGTGAGGGTTGTGAATTGCAGCACTCTGTCCACACTACTATTGCCCCCTAAGCTTTCAAAGAGGGTATGAGGTAGGTGTCTCTTCTGAGACAGCAGAGAGTGGCCAGTGAAGAAATGAGGTTTCTTTAGGTAGATTTATTAAGAAATGATATATACTGACTTATTCAGTAAAACCAGATATTATTGTGACTTTGCCTCTGACAGACAACATGGAAAATGTAAGCCAAGAGTGTGAAACACTGTCACTGTTTCTGCACCACAGTCCATTATAGACCACATATTAAATAAAGTTTATACAAACATTGACAAGGTAAACACATTCATTCTCTCTGTGATTATGGACCCTCACCAAAACTGCCCGCCAACAATAATATCTGGCCCACTGCGAGATTACAAATATTAATAATTTATCTCAATATATAAATACAAACTTTGATAGCTTTGCTTAAAAATAGATCTCAGTCATGACAGCAACAGTTACTCACATAATCACTTTAGTGGTTTTGCCTACAAAATAAAAGTGCAAGAAGCTTGTTTACTGTAATCTTCTATTTGAAGTTGAAATGAGCTTTTACTTTGAAAAACTCTGAACGACAAAAAGAGTCTGTAGCCTGACACACCTCTGAAAGAGCCGACAGAAAAACGTGATTCCCATAAATGTCCTCTGACTGGAGATACTGGGGAAATGAAAAAGCGTCTGTAGGTTGATGGATGCTGCTCAAACACTGAAACAAAAACAGTGCAACACATGCCGTGATCTGAGAAACATTTGCTGCAGAATTCATTTGTTGCAGAGGAAAAAAAAAGTGCAACGGTGAGATGGAACCCTCAATCCTTGGGTTGCAAGTCCTGCACCTTAATAATTAAGCTAACCGAAGAACAAGCCTTAACTATGTAATATTATGGCTTATATTCTCATCCACCATCTAATGGTTGAAGCTATTGTTCTGTTTAAAAACTTATTGGCAGACCCCTGTAGTATATTATTACTACATTTTCTTCTAACGTGTACATATTCAACATAGTGATGAGTGTCTGCACTGCCTGAATCTACCAGAAGTAGAACAAGAAGAACTTAGTGACGAAACCATAGACTGTCTATAAAAACGCAAAATGTGCTCTGTAGCGCTGTTTGTCTGTTTTCAGCTACTGTAGAAACATGACAGTGCAACATGGCGACGTCCATGGAAGTGGGTGCCCGCTGTTATGGAGATATATAAATGGCTCATTCTAAGGGAATAAAAACATAATGGTTTATTATATAAGTTCTTTACACACCACTGAAAACATAGTTATGGATCTTATATTGCATTTCTGTTGATAGATCCTCAGAAACATTACACACTGAACCTTCAATATCTCTAGCAGAGGAGATATGACCGGCGGGAAGAGGAGGATTTCAGGCCCAGGGCAGGGAGGAGGGCCAACAGGAAATGGTAGCGGGGAGCAGTGCTGGAATGGACACGAGTGAGCATGCAACAAGAATGCAATATAGTACCTTTAAAGGAACTCCTTTAGTGTATTTTGAGAGATATTGCAAATTTATATTTATATTTATATAAGCTCAAGTTCTTTCACAGAAATTAAAAATTGCTCATCATGTGCAGAAGTTACCAGTTTGTTGTGTGCTTCTTTCTTTGCTTCCATTTCCACGCTTCACTCTGCCAGTGGGCTTCTCTTTTGTCTGTCACCTGTTGTCTTCTTCTCTTCCTCTGTCTGCAGTTGTGCTTCAGCACAAAATGGAGAGTCCTGGACGACCTCCAAGCAGTTACCTCCCTCCACCATTTTTGAGGCGCCACCTGTCATATACAAACAAATTTCAATGTCTAATCAAGACCATTCACTTTCTCCCTCATGCTGAAAAACCACCATTTCAAAACCCCCCTTTTCAATACCAACTGTGGATTTTCATAGAACTGCACACTCATTAGCAGCTCTTCAGTGCAAGCTGGAAACTCTGATCGGGTCAAAGCATTTTGAGCAGAGAAGAGAGCTCTTTCTTGCTCTCTCTTGCTAGTTTTCAGTCCAAGCGCCCTCAAGGTTAGCAGATTAGCATACAACATCAGATGTGGGTATTCAGAGGCATCCAAGAGGCTGCTCAGGTCCCAGCTCATGTATACTCTGTACAAGTGCTATTAGTATGCATGCCAGTTATCTGGCTGACAAAATGGGTCATGTAATGTCATGTCATATCAACATTTTGTGGTTATCACATCATGATAGATTGTGTAGCTGTCAATGAGAATCACAGTCTGGGTAGTGTCACTCACTGTGTCGTGAAGAAAAATGTTATAGCGCAGAGAGATCCACATGATGAAGCTAAAACCCAAATCTTTTTCATGAGTTTGGGTTTTCTGCCACGCAGTGAATAAATTTGTCAGGCTTCAAAGTGGAATGAGCTGATATTTGAAGAGAATTATAGATGTTTTTGGATCAAGGCTGTATTTTTTGCTGAAAAGGTGAAAAGGAACCTCCATACTCTTCTTTGCTCTTTGAAGGGCTGACAAAAGGTTGGCAAACTGCAAACTGAGATGACCATGAAGGAAACTATGTTTTATGACTTTTGTTATTAAATGTAACTCTGTAATAAAGTCAACTTCAGTGTTGGGCAGTGACATGTTACCAAGTAACACATTACAGCAATGTGATTACCTTTTTTTAGCAATAAGTAAAAGCCTACAGTATAAAGAACTACTATTTCAATCACATTATAATTACTAGTCTTAGTAACACTATTACTTTTGGGGGGTCAGCATGGGGGAGTTAGAAAACTCTATTTCTCGGTCACTTGGTAACTTGTTATATTGTGACAATAAACCAACTTCCCTACCCTACCTACAATGTCTGTAGAAGTGTTTGCTTCATCTGGCATGGTGTTTCAGGTGATGGTGTGACGATGAAAGTTCAGTTTGAGTTACAGATTCTTTTAAAGAGTACCTATTATACTCATTTTCAGTTCTATATTTTTATTCTGGGACTTATATATATATATATATAAAGCCTTATTTATATATATTTTTTGTAAATTATATATATTGTTTTATTTTATGTTGTGTTTTGAATTTGCGTTTGGGGAGAACGTAAACAGCAGCAACAAGATAATATGGTTTCATCTTCACATTAAACAGTCTGACATTTGGGAAACATGGACGTCCATCTTGACTGTGTCTGAGCACCAAGCATCATCCATGTAAACACCTCCTCTCATCTTGCCAGAGCCTTGGGCTGACAGCTCAGTACACAGACGGCCTGCCGAGTGCTTGATGTTGATGGGGCAGGCCTCTGTAAAGATGTAGGCTCAACAGTTTCTGATTTCCATTGCTTGGTCAACATGAATCCCATTTTGTTCAGACCGGACCTTCAGGAACAGACTTAAGTCAAATCTGGGCCAACATGGCTCACCGCACCCGCTGTGGTGCCTGGTCCAATTGATTTGGCCGGTGGATCATCGTCTCAAGGCTTGCTGCTCTTTAATCCAAAAATCCCCTCCTTCCTTTTCCAATGATAAGTGTTTCAGCAATAAAGCTGGAAAAAACAGATGAAAAACAAAAGTGTAGCGAAGTTTCAGTCCAAGGTTGTTCATTAGTACTCATTATGGTCAAAAAGCTGAGTGTGGAATGCTTGACACTTCTCACCAACGGTCACTATCTTGGCAGTGCAGCAGAAGGGGAGGGACCACCAACATATTTTCAAACCTGTGAAAATGCGGCCCGAGGAAGCTGCAGCTGTTGCAATTGTAAAAGATAAAAGACCATTTTATTCTTAATTTTTTTCATAAAACTGAATTGAAGTCCAGAGAGCAAACAAATCGTAGTCACATTTTGTGATTGTCACTTCTAGTTAGTGTGCCACACTTGTGTTCAATTTGAGACAACGCTATCCTTTTGATATTTACACATTAAACATAAGTAAATCCATAGTGTACACACAGTGTACTGCATAATAGTGTAAAATGAGACAAAAATCCAAATCTGATGATTATGAGATCTGATGAAGGAGTGCCTTTTTAACATGACTTTGAAACAGATATATGCACATCTATCAGTGATCTTGATGCCACTGTAAAGTCTGAATTCCTCTTATTGTGGAATTCGAGTTATGATGAAGCGCTGTTACCTTTGTGGTAAACTGTGTCAATATGGAGGCTGGTTGGAGTGTATTATCGGTGCACATCTGAATAATGCATTCATATTTAGGTAACCCCTAGTGGATAAGCAACCAGGCAAAGCAGGCAACTGCCCCAGGGCCCAGTCTCCAGGACACCCCTGAGGTTTTCTGTTTGTTTACTAGTTCATGCTTAAAATTATTTTGTACTGCAATGCAGATGATTAAAACACAAGATCAACTGAAATGATAAGGTCGGCTGTTTTAACTCACCTGACTGGTCTTCTCCCAGTGTGTAGTTTCAAGGCCTTTGTGCTTTTTTGCAAATTCACAATCACACAGCAAACCTGAGGCCAGGTGTGGTATTCTAGCATTGGAAAACTGCACACACTGTACAGCGCCGGGGAGAAACAGGGGATTTAGGGGGCCCAACACCACAAATTTACCCCATATAGAATGAACTGTAATAAATCACACAAACCTCATTATATCTATTATATTGTACAGGAGCAGGCCAACACTGGCAAATATTAGGAAAGGCAAAGAGACCAGTCTAACTCTACAGTAGTAGTAGAGCAAAATGAAAAGTCCCAAGACATTCAGCACCTTGGTCCTGAGCAGAGGAAAACAGGTGTGGCAGACATTAGGACTCATAAGAAACAGTGATGATCGGCCGGAGGAGGCTGTAAAACAATGGGGACAGAAGAAACGAGAGAGAAGATCAATAACCAGGGAAGGCAGGGGGTGGGGGTCTCCACGTTGACAACACTCATTACCATGAAGTGCCAACAGAAGCCACAGCTGCCGGAAGCCAAATTTGGGCAATTTGCACCCCTGTCAGTTCTGTGCAGGTTCCAAAGAAGCAGTCGGTGCAGAACTGCCCACCTGACACCGTCTCTGTTCACATGTGGCCAAAACAGCACAGTGTAGCATATCCATGCACACAGAGGAATACACACTGCATTAAAACACTGCTGGCAAGCACACACTCAGTCATTTAAACTGCACAATGCTCTTTTGCCCATATGGGCAAAACTACATGCATGTGTATACCCACAATAGACACAGTCCCCACACCCCTAATAGCACATATCCTCATGGAATAAACTCCACTC
Organism: Lepomis macrochirus; assembly: GCA_024633595.2. NCBI lineage: Eukaryota > Metazoa > Chordata > Actinopteri > Centrarchiformes > Centrarchidae > Lepomis > Lepomis macrochirus. Next base: position 392,654 of record JALXJV020000014.1, on the reverse strand, counting down.
CTGCTTCCTAAATTGGGTTAAGTAATCCATTCATCAATGTGTGGACGGAGCCTCTTCCATCATGCATTCGGCAGAAGGCTGGTGAACACCCTGAACAGGCTGCTAGTCTATTGTAGGGCAAATACCATTTTGAAGTAACTGATATCATTATGTGCTTAAACCTGACGACTTTCAGGAACACCTTATTCTACAGGTTCATCATTTCTTAATTATAGTTCCTTGAAAAAACAATACAATTTTGTGGAAAATAGAAATAACATTGAAACTCAAATAAATATTCATTCATTACTTATGTATTATTGGAATTATTGAATTGTATCCTTGCCTGTAGACACATTTTACTTTTCTGCATCTTCAGCCGAGATGCTGCACTGACCAAAAAACTCTACAGGGTAAAGTAGAAGTTAAATAACCAAGGACCCATAGTATTTTGATTGGTTTAGGTGTTAGAACTCACTCTTCTGCAAGTCTCAAGTCATGCTTTTCATCTGCTGTTACTCTGCTGGTCTGTTCTGAACTTCACTTTATTTGCTGCACTCTGACATCCTCCCAAAGAAATAAATTATTATAATTATATTATATCAAAATGCAAAAGTTCAGGAAAAGACACGACTCACCGTCTCAAGTCAAGAGTTAAGTCTACATCTTGCAAATATGGAACACATAGATAAAACCTGTGAAAGCCATAGAATCTGATTTGTTTGTGCATGTATGGAAGAATCTACTTCCATGTGTCTTTCTTATTAATTCAGGTTTTCCTTTAATTTGTCTTTAGTTACTCCATGACTATAATTAGGGAGGATCAAATCAAAGAAGAAACTATAGTATTGTCTCCCTCAGTCTAACCTATTCCATCACCACCAGCTCCTCCACAACCTGCCAATCAGATGTCACATCAGTGTACATCCCAGAGCCCTTCTCAGTCCTCCTCCTGTTTGCCTCTCTGTCCTCCAGGGGCCTCACCTGTCAGCAATAAAATCTATAGAAACCTATAGCTGTCCCTGGATGTGGACGTCAGTGCATAGTGAGTCTGTCAAATGCATCCAAGCACTCTGATGTCTGTCTGCAGCCACTCCCACCTCCCCCTCCCTCCCAGTTCACACTTTCATCCCTCCCTGAGGGCCATCAATAATGCAGCGTGGAGCTCCTCAAGCAGTGTATGTACACTCACAAAGTGTATGAAGTCACACAAACAGGCCCAAACACACAGTATGGAAAATACATACACACATGGACTGTTCAGTTCACTCTGTGTCCCCCGTGTGATTTATAGACGGGCACTGTAAGGGGCTCCTCCAGTGGAGGCCATTATCATGCAGGCAGGCACATCTGCAGACATCAATAAGTAAGTCAGGGGGTCGAGGGGTTCCAGGGTCAGCCCTGTGGGGTGCACCTGGTGTCAGCAGGATCCCACTCAGACTGTCACAGCCTTTCATGAGGGGTTGTGACAACAAACAGCGCCTCCTCATCGTTGTTCCACCGCAGCTGTCAGTCAGTCTGTTGGCGGTTGAAGAAAAGAGCAAGGGGCCTCTCTAGGACATGTGTATTAACAGCAGAGAGGCCAGAGAGCATGTGGAGATGTTCACGGAGGCAACGTCCTCCAATAGAGCCGAGAAGAGCTCTGGTGTTTCCCGCCATGTGATTCACAAGATTATAACTCTGAACCCCTTTAAAAGCTGAAAAGCATATTTTCAAACAGATCAAGAAAAGTATGTCATAAGAAGAGCACAATCCTAAACTGCTAAACATAATTTGACAAAACAATCTCAACTCAAGGTCCACTTATTCGCTTTGAATACATTACGTGGTCTTCATCAGCAGTTGACGATGTTCAAGGTCAACCTTTAAGCAAAAACACTCAGATATTTTAGAGGCGCAAGTACATTTACAGATCTGCAGATGAAGCCTATGTGATGCAGTCAAAAACTAAGATTTAAGGGAGTAAGTAGACCTTGAGTTGAAATTGTTTTGTTAAATACTCTTTCTACGGCCAAGAATTGAACTGAAGAACTGAAAAACATTTAAGGTGTGTGATAAAAGTAATATACCGCATGAGTTATTTAATACATATCATTAGGCTAGCTAAATTGATTGATATTTGATTGGTATTTTATTATTTCCCTGACATCCCTGAAGATGTGAGAACTCTCCAAGGATGTCAAGGAAACCTTCAAGTCCTGGGGAAAAATGTTGGAGGAATCTCTGTCAGGAGAAATAAAGATCCAACCTACTATTTATTTCTATGAATATTTATTTGTATACACACATATACAGGTGCTGGTCATATAATTAAAATATCATCAAAAAGTTGATTTAAGGAGAAGAAAGTGAAACCTTTGTAATGTATACATTCATTCCACAAAGACTGATATATTTCAAGTGTTCATTCCTTTTATTTATTTATTTTTGATGATTATAACTCACAACTAATAAAAACCCCCAAATCAGTATTTCAGAAAATTAGAATATTGTGAAAAGGTTCAGTATTGAAGACACCTGGTGCCACACTCTAATCAGCTAATTAACTAAAAACAGCTGCAAAGGCCTTTAAATGGTCTCTCAGTCTAGTTCTGTAGGCTACACAATCATGGGGAAGACTGCAGACTTGACAGCTGTCCAAAAGACGACCATTGACACCCTGCACAAGGAGGACAAGACCCAAAAGGTCATTGCTAAAGAGGCTGGCAGTTCATAGAGCTCTGTGTCCAAGCACATTAATAGAGGTCAAGTGAAGAAAAAGATGTGGTAGAAAAAAGTGTATAAGCCAGAGGTCACTAACAGGCGGACCGCGGTCTGGATCCAGACCCAGCCGCTGTCCTTTTTGGACCGCCGACCTACAGCCGATTTATTATTGAGACTTACTACCTCGTGACGGAGCGTTTCTATTTTAACCTGCGCAGCTTTTCTAGCATTTACTGTACTGGTTTAGCGGCACAGGAAACTCACAGACCAATCGCATCGTCTGTGCATTTGAGACGAGTCCGCATCCGCGAGTGAGATACACTGAAGACGTTTCGGATACGCACACCAGTGTTTCCCACAGAATGACAATGTAACTGTGGGGAGGGGATATTGACTACCAGCTATATACAGCGTGGTAGCTTCCAAAATCCAGCGGCATTCCAACATTTTTCAACTTAGCTGGACCTCTTTGAATTCTAATTGAATACCCCTGGTATAAGCAATAGGAATAACCGCACCCTGAAGAGGATTGTGAAACAAAACCCATTCAAAAATGTGGGGAAGATTCCCAAAGAGTGGACTGCAACTGGACTCAGTGCTTCAAGAACCACCACGCACAGACTATGCAAGACATGAGTTTCAGCTGTCGCATTTCTGTCGCATGTGTCAAGCCACTCTTGAACAAGACACAGCGTCAGAAGCGTCTCGCCTGGGATAAAGACAAAACCGACTGGACTGATGCTGCTGATGCTTCTTCCAGACTCTGATGTCCCAGAGTCTGGAAGAAGAGAGGAGAGGCACAGAATCCACGTTGCTCTAAGTCCAGCATAAAGTTTCCACAGTCAGTGATGGTTTGGGGTGCCATGTCATCTGTTGGTGTTAGTCCACTGTGTTTTTGAGGTCCAAGGTCAACGCAGCTGTCTACCAGGACGTTTTAGAGCACTTCATGCTTCCTGCTGCTGACTAACTTTATGGAGATGCAGATTTCATTTTCCAACACGACTTGGCACCTGCACACAGTGCAAAAGCTAGAAGTACTGGTTTAAGGACCAAGGAATCCCTGTTCTTAATTGGCCAGCAAACTCACCTGACCTTAACCCTATAGAAAATCTATAGGTTATTGTGAAGAGGAAAATGCGATACGCCAGACCCAACAATGCAGACGAGCTACAGGCCACCATCAGAACAACCTGGGCTCTCATAACACCTGAGCAGTGCCACAGACTGATCGACTCCATGCCACGCCACATTGCTGCAGTAATTCAGGCAAAAGGAGCCCCAACTAAGTATTGAGTGCTGTACATGCTCATAATTTTCATGTTCATACTTTTCAGTTGGCCAACATTTCTAAAAATCCTTTTTTGTATTGGTCTTAAATAATATTCTAATTTTCAGAGATATTAATTTGGGATTTTCATTAGTTGTCAGTTTTAATCACAATTAAATGAAATAAACATTTGAAATATATCACTTTGCGTGGAATGAATATATACATTTTTCAAGTTTCACTTTTTGAATGGAATTACTGAAATAAATCAACTTTTTGATGATATTCTAATTATATGATCAGCAACTGTATACAGCCCCTTGAGGGAAGTTATTGATTGTGATATTGGGCTAGGTGTTAAATAACTCATTAAGTTATTTAACACCTACCCTATACCCATTAAGGAGTCTGGCGTCAGAGTCCATTGAAAACCTTCCATGAATAACTAAACGAGAGCTTGACTTCAGTAAAACTGATGACGTCTGCACATCACTTGTACTGTACGTGAGCGGTGTGTGTGTGTGTATGTTTTACATAGAGAGTAAACGAGTGCTGCAGAAAGAAAAGAAGAAGAAAGAGAGCCAGCCAGCGAGAAATTTAATGGAGCAAGGGGAGAGAGGGAAGGGGAGAATAAAAAGAAAGAGACTGTCAAAGTCAAACAAATTCACAGGGATCAATGTGCAGACTTTGCCTGGCATATCCAAGGGAGCGCCAGACTCAAAGCTCTTCAAGCCCACAGTTCAAAGTGGTGACACGTCCATTAGAATTTCTAATTCTGATCGCATCAACAGGCCTACGGCTACAGCACAGGCCGAGCCCAGGCTGAGAGGAAACTAGGCCACTGGTGAGCCAGAGAGATTACTGTATACTTTTCTTTTTCACTCCTTTATTATTTAAAAGTCTACATACTGCATCATTCTCACGAGTCCAAGCATATTTAAGAGGAAGAGATACTTCCTCTCCACAGCTGTACATCTTATATTCATTCATTCACATCTTTACTCAAACACATACCTGTCAAGTTTTGGATTTGAAAATAAGGGAAATTTTCCGGCGCCCACTGCGAGCAGTCCCACCACCCCAACCAAGCTCCAGTAGGCTATCCCTTACATTTTAAGACAGGTGTTATAGCCTAAATGAAAACACAAAAGGGTATATAGAGCATTTATTTAAATGCTTATTTGCATATTTTCTGTTCATTTAACATTGCTTGTCTTTACATTTACATTTTATTTTCATTCCACACATTCTTTTCATTTCATATTGCTTTTCTTTTAAAGTTTTTCTTTTAATTTCACATAACATTTTCTTTACTCTTTTAGTGAGTTATTGTAAAATTTGTTGCAGACTTTTTGCTTTCTTTAAGACTGTTTTGGAAGGAGTGTATTTGTAGGCTTGGTCAGAGTGGTTAATTTTCAACCCGATCGCATCTCATGCGTCACATACACACGCTTTGGAAAAGTCGTGTCTTTTGTAGGCTACGCTAAACTGCGATTTTGCGTGCATGATACGCAGCAGTTTATAATAGCATTACAATAGCGTTGCAGCACAAAGGACCCTACAGCTGTGCACATTGGCCTCTAGGCCGATGTGCTAGCAGGTAGGGTTAGCCGGTCGACATGCATATATTTACTGCCTTAGGTTAAGGCACTAACTAATGTCATGGTTGAGGTTAGGGAAATTGCCTCGGGGAGGCTGTCAACTCCATAAATAAAAACATCGCTAGCTACCTAGCCAGTTAGCGACCGGAAGCACTGCTCGCGCATCCAGTCACCCGGGGGCGTCACATACACACACTGCCGGGATGCGTCTCATACACACGTACCTGGGGGCGTAAACTATACACGCAAAATCGCCGTTTTGCATACTATAGACACGGCTTTTCCAAAGCGCGTATATGTGACGCAAAAGCATGAGAACAGGCTGTAATTTTACATGAGAGAGTGCAAACAGTTCTGTTGTCTGACTAACGTCTAACTGCAGGTGGCAGTTATCGCGAGGCTAGTGACAGAGCTCAGATTGGGTATAGGTGCGTTCGAGATGACTGCGGCTGACTTTCGCCGACTTCATAGTCTAACGTGAGCTGCAGGTGTCTGCAGAGCGGGGTATAAAACGGCGCTGTAAAGTCGGACACATTCTACCTGCGTGAGCTTAGTGTGAGCTGAGATCAATGGCTGATCTTTCGGCAATTGCAAAGAAAAATGCCGCGAGACTAGGCAAAAGTGTGGTTCCAACTTTGTGCAGCCTGAGAAGAGCAACTCCGGGCCGCCGGACTCGGCGCCTGCAGCCTCCTTGCTCCCGCAAGTTTTTAATGTCATGTGTCCTGGTGACGTTTTGCAGCGCCAGCTGAAGTCGTACACGATTTCTAAACATATTATTATAGGTATTATTATTTTTTGATAACGCAGGTTAAAATACGGGAGATTTACGGGAAAATACTATTACGGGAGGATACTAATACGGGAGGACGGCGGGAAAGAAGGGTAAAATACGGGAATTTCCCCGGCCAAAACGGGATACTTGACAGGTATGCTCAAACAACATCCGCTAGGCTTCAAGCAAGAGGAGGTGTTCATGCTGTGTAGTGATATGCTGTTTTATTCCAAAACATCTTATTCAGTAATTGAATCTCACACAGTATTGTCTTACTATGTGTTGTATAGCCTAGTGGAGACTTTACATAACTCAGATAAACATGTTACAGTAAAGTCCCATATATTTTGGGACTGCCTGTTCCAAAGAAGAAGAAATGGAGGAAATTCTGGGAATGGACATAGCCCTGGACGTGCTATTGTTCCTACTAGAAATAGCACCCAAACACCTGTTCACCACAGACCAGTGTTATGTAATGCATAATTTGCAGCCACAGCTAAAATCACCTATTTTTATAAGTTGATGGACATCAGTTATTATATTTGTTGGTTAGGAACCCCATACTCTATTGCTTTGAGGTACAAAAGGTAACAAGTAGATGTTTCTATGTAGGGATGTGTAGGTTTGTTTGTCTATGAGTATGTGTGTGGAGTTGTATGGGTGTTAGTAGGTAAATGGATATGCCTATGTATGTATTACATTATAAAAAAGTGAAAGTGTTTGACACAGCAAACCCTCACTATGATTGTCTTACTGGTGTCCATTAAAATCTCACATATTTTTAGGCCAACAATTTAAAAATAATGCCACGCCGCTTTGTGTCTGGGAAGAAAACAAGAGATCAGCTGAACCTCAAACCATGCTGACTTTATGTGTCCTCGAAGTAAGTTTCACTGGATTTGACGGTTTCATCCAGGAATTTTGGGGATTCCCGTCCTGATTTAGGGGAGACAAGATCCAGAAGACATTGCTTTGGTTTGCAGCTGAATGTGGGACACCTCTCCGTAACTTACATGGCAGGCGAGTTTATGGACCATGTAAACAATCTCTAGATAAGAACCATGTTGACTAAGATTAAAAGAAAGATTTTTTTCACGCCTTCAGGATTGAGACTCATATCTGCATTCATATACATAAAAAAGCTTTTAAATGTGGAAGAGAGACAGTGTGTTTCTGGTGGGGAGGTGTGATGGTGGGGGGGCAGGAAATCTGTGGGATTTACAGCTTAATCTGCTTAAGCACTTCCCTGTCGGCCAAGCGGCAGACCGCGGCTGAGTGAAGTATGTGCTAGCTTAGCGCAGCTGTCAGGAGCTGCCAGCCACCAAATCAATACCGGCCTTCTTTCTACCTCTCCGTGTGTCTCTCATGCCTCCACCCCCTGCCTCCTCAGCCTCAGATGTAAGCTTCTCCTGCTGGCGCTTAATCAATGAGTTCAGAGACTGATTAACAGGTTCAAGTGCAGGTCGTTTCACACAGCCAGAGGACTCACTCACATGTCCTCTACCAACAGTGCAACACAGGAGTGTTGTTGATGTCTGGAGGTTCCAAGAGAGTGGCGGCTATAAGCAACATGTTTTACTCTTTACATTTTGTGTGCAGAACAGAGCTTAACAACTCTTTAGAATGAAATACTTCCTGTACATTTACTTTGATATAATGTGTGGTTAATGTGTAATGGCATCAGGCACAACTGCCTTCAGAAAAAAGTCCAAGCAATTTTAGGAAAAGATGCTCAGGTTTGGGCAACATATTGGCTCTACTCAATTTATCATATGTTGGGTCCATGTTTACATACAAAGGAAGGAGGATCTGTGGCGATTTGTCCAAGGTCTTATTTGACGCTTACTTTGCAAAGTTCAGTTCTTGATGTGGACAGGGTGGCCTTAGAAAGCTTTCTCCACAGACTGAACAGAGTGGCTGCTGTTTATGAAACTGCTTCTTCTCGAAGGCTTTCTCAGCGTAATCTCCTTAGAGTGAAACAGACACCTTGAGCTCTAAAAAGTTAGGGGATCTGTTTTTTTGTACATAAAGTGGTGTTCAGGCTCCCATTCTGTATATATTCCGGATTTTAAATTATTACAAACTGGAGGCTTTGGGGCCCCTGATGGTGGCACCTGTAACTTTCCTGCTTTACTTTATATAGCCTTGTGTACTGTAAGTCAAGGTTCACCTTTTGTTTTATTTACTTCAGCATCTTTGGTGCCAAGAACTGCTGAATTATATCGAACTACTGCTGAGCCACAGCTAATATGCAACCGCCTTCTACTCATGTATGTATGCAGAGTAAGAGGACTGTGTGTTACTGAGCAGCTATGAGTCAAACCAAGGCTAGTTTCCCACCAATAGAAATCCAATAGCACCTCTAAGTGGTAAAACAGGTACATTACAAGCTGTGAATGGAAAGTTGAGATGTACAGAACAAGAGGAGTGAACCATTTTCTATTCTGACTGTATGGAAAGAAGGCTGTATGCAACTCTTTATGCAGCAACAGATAGCTGTGTAAAGTTTTTATAAACTTCAAGTATCTGAAACTGTTAATGGTGGCCGGTACAACAGCTGACACAAATAACACTCTCACATTTATGCACAAGAGTCAATTAAGCTAGCAGACATCCAATAATAACATCATAATTATTAATGCCTCATGTTTTCCAGATCCAATCCAGTCTCACCACTTGTCACAGTAAATTTAAAGTGAAACTCCATCTGAAATCTACCTGTTGAGTATCTATCTGTAGGCTCAAGGTTAAGAATGAGGTTCCTACAGTTTTCAGATTATAGGCCAGACTTCTTAATAACTGCAGCATAATCTCCCTTTCTGTTTCTCCTTTGATTTGTTCAAATATGGCTAATCAAAGACAGTCGTGTATGAATATGTTATTGATGGTCTGCTGGGTCTAACATTTATTCAGGGCCCGTGACCCTGAAGAGGAATAAGCTAAAGTCTAAATGTTGCTTCAGAGGCATTTCTACTTAGAAACAAACTTCTGCAAATATGTATTCTTGTGTAAGCACTGAATCATTCCTGAATTGTTTAGATTTTTGAACAAATTTAAACTATTTAAAAAATAAGTAAATACAGTCACTGATTTCTTTTGCCACTTGGGGTAGAAGAAGCTGAAAACACAACATTCATGCCTTTTAAAGTGACTTTTTGCAAACAACTGCCACTTGCAGTTGTGTTTGTGTCCCCTGGTGAATAAGTCCAACAGTAACTCCCCTGTTAGCTTTTGTTTGGGTCTCTAGCAACTCCTTGGAAAAATCTCTGGCCCTTTAGGTGCTAAATGCTATCCACTATGTTCACCAGCTAGCAGATGTAACCCAACCCCATTAAGTTATTCACACACACAAATAATGCGCTCTGAATACGAAACATTAGAAAGTGTGGTGTAATATTCATCCTTCACTATCATCATCCTCATCATCCTTCATGGATGGATAACATATTAAAATGGCACTACTTACAACATCATCAGATGTCTCATAATCATCCAATTCACACTTTTTCTTCAGTATCCAGCTGGCTGATGTCTGTACAGTGTAAACGGGAAAATATCTTGATACAGATGTGACAGAATGTAAACAAATAGGCTTTAAGCTAAAAACATGGAGGTGTAGCCTACTAAGGTTTAAGTTCAGATACATGCTCACTTCTGGTGACCACCTCTACCACCTCTAACTTCCTACTGTTTGGTGCTGGGCAGGCAGAGTACAGTGGGTTTATCAGAACCAACCCAATGAGCTGCAAGATGCTGTGTAGAGGTGAAGTGAGCGGCAGAGTTGGTGATTCTCTGTGTGGTTGAGTGACACCTTTCACATTACACATACTAGTTTGAATTATTATTAACATAAAAATATTGATTGGCAACTTTAAAATATCTGAGGATTTTGATGTTACTACTTGTCTGGAAAACATGTCATACATCATCATCACTATACTTACTTAATACAAAATGTCTTGATAATGTTTTGGTCTGCTAAGATGTCAAAAACAATTTTCCACCATGAAAATAAAATATTGTATTCTCTGAAACAAGAGAGCATTTGGGATATTGGGGAATTTATTTGGATTACACAAGCAAATAGAAACTAAAAGTACATATAAAGCTATTACAGTTTAAGAAGAAACAAATGTAAGTTAGTAGGGGGGAGGAATGGGGATATCTGATAACATGATGCAGCAACACTGAACAAAGCAGAGTGATTAGTATCTGCAGATTGAAGCTGGAAGTCTCTTGGTTTGTTACTACATACGCTGTAGCTGCTAGTTGATGTGTTCCATGTGCTCACCAAGTATTTCTAAAACAGTAAAAAAAAAACACTGAACGACCACACAACACATGGCTGAAAGCTAGTGTGTTTTATGGAACAGGACAGAGGCTCAGCTTGTTCTCAGCTCAGAAACTATCATATCAAAAAGCTAACGTCAACCTTTCCTTTAGGCTTTGCTTTTGTCTGAGCTCTCTTGCTCTGGACTCTCCCCTCCGCTGCCGAATCGGCGGTTCAACTCTGATGTCAACACTGAGCAGCAGGATTTCTGTGGAAGAAAAGAAGGAATGGTCAAGAAAACAATGTTTTGTGAAGTTGTGCTCGGGCACAGTGGTGCTTCAAACTAAATGCTAATGTCAGCATGCTACTTTAACATGCTGATATTTAGCATGCATAATGTTTCCTCATCTTAGTTTAGCATGTAAGCGTGCAAACATGTGCTAATAAGCGCAAAACCAACCCATTTTCACTCCCAAGTCATCACATATGAATGCATGGTCAGTTTGTAACACACTGGGGAAAGCCCTATAGAGTTATTTGAACACTAAAGGTATGTGTAGGTTATTTAACAGAAAAGACAGAGAAAGGAGGTGGCTGGGCCAGAAACCGGACTTTCAAACAGGAGACTGGTGTTTGTTTCCCTTGTGAAACAAAAGGTCAACACTGAATGTTTTCAAATAAGTTGCCTAAGTTACGTACTTACATAAGTTAGGTCACACAAGTAACATAACCATGTGGTTTTGGTGCCTAAAGCTAACCAAACTGCAACGTTTCACAATGTTAACAATGTGCCATTTCGCATTAATCACTAGTTTTATTTTGAAAGTCTAATCGGACGTTGTATATTAATTTTGCTAACTTGACCACATAGCCCTACACGTCGAAAAATGATGCTAACTCTAAAGGGTACCAAAATTACTCGACACCCTTCACCATTACAACATCCTTCTATTTAAGGGCTCAGATTAGGGTTGTGATGAAACACTTAGCCCATGAGATGTGACATTGCACAAGATTGGGGCCATGACAAATGTAAATGCTCCGTACTTGTATAGCCTTTCTAGTCTTTTCGACCACTCAAAGCGCTTTTACACTACATCTGCATTCACCTTTCACCCACATTCATACACTGAGCCTCAAACGGAAACTAACATTCACACACTAACATTCATACACTGGCGGAACAGCCACCAGGGGCAATTCGGGGTTCAGTGTCTTGCCCAAGGACACTTCGACATGCAGCCTAGGGGGAGCCGGGGATTGAACCGCCGACCTTCCGATTAACAGTCAACCCGCTCTACCTCCTGAGCCACAGCCGACAACAAGACAAGAATATATTTTAATAGGCCTACTATTTAGGAATAAAAATGTATTGATGAAATAATTGATAGGGAGGTCTGGGGGTCATTAAACATTTAATTTCCTGCATTCTGGGGACATTTTCTGCACTAGGGAAGCACAAAATTCAGGTGGCTGGTGACAATTCAGAATATAAAATATTATAGAATAGAATGCAGTAATCAGTAGCTTATTTTTTAGCTACTTTTTTTGGGACAACACAGAGTTTTCTGGAATGTTATTAGTTTTGCAGGTATTTGGTCATAAACCAAAGTGCTGGACAAATTTAAAATTTGACCTCATGGTGGGGCTAGATGAAAAGTCAGGGGATCATCATTTGGGAACCTTTGATACCTGTACAAAATTTCATTGGAATGCAACCAATAGCTGTTTAGATATTCTAGTGAAAGTCATAAATCTCAACCTGTTGGTGCTTGGTGCTAAAGGTCAGTTTGATCCTCTAGGGAACACGTTTAATGGCAAGTCATTGAATAGTTTTTGAAATATTTTAGTCTGAGTTGAAGTGACAGACAGACTGACATTACCATCCCTAGCATGGCTAAAGAACAGTCCATGATATGATCACGCCATGTGATACTCTTCCCTACCTTGCTATCTTTAGCTTGGTTGCGGGCCATGGATAAGATCTCCAGCAGGGCCAACAGGAGCCCCACACCCAAGCCAAGGCCCAGGATGAGGAAGAGGCCCCGAAGGTCATGAGGCTGCAGGGCCTCGGAGGGTTGGGCCTTGTCGGCTCCCACACAGCTGCTGGCCCACCACTTGTCCCGCAGGTATGTCAGCTCACCGCACTCATTGAGCTGCAGGATGGCCATGGTTAGATTTTTGACCAGTGGCGAACCTGGTGAAGCAAAGAGAGATGGTGTGATAGAGAAACAAGGCTGATGAATGTCTCACTGTGAGATCACGAGCATTAACCTGCTACTGGAACAGCCTCCACTCTTCTGGTTTCAGACTTTCCATCAAATTTTTGAACCTGGCTACAGGGATTAGCTCCCATTTAACTACAAGAGTTTTAGTGAGGTCCAACACCAATTTTTCGTGATCTAGCTCACAGCTAGTGTTCCAGTTCAACTCAAAGGTGTTGAGTCTTCTACACCGAATTGGGAAAACCATTTCTTTAGGAAGCTGGTTTTGTGCACGGCAGCATAGACAAACAAGAAAGGGACAAGTACAAACTGTCGACACAAAGCTGAAAGTAATAAAGATAGGTTAAGGTAGGTTTAACTAGTTTTTATGCGTTGTCTCAACATGTCCAAAGGCAAAAGTGTTTCTACCTCTTCTAAATGTCTGTACTCCATGGCATGTTAAACCTTCACCTTCCATTATTAGCATGCGCTTTTTTTAGCTGTTTTTATTTACAGATAATTGTCCTAAAATAGCACTAGAACTGATCAGCAATCAAAGACAATACAGTAAAAGACTCTCTGCAGGGAAAATAAACTCAAAGACAAATATAGTTGATGTTTAGGTTTGTGCATTATAATGCAGCAATTCATGAAAAAAAACAACAAATGTATGGCATCATTTAAAAGATACAAAATCTACCTCTAAATTCTACATATAGGAGTTTTAACTGATAGATAATCCAATGTGCATCACAAATTCACTGGTGAGTAAACAACATGCCTTCCCAGGTCCAAGGGACTCACCCACAGGCGCTGCAATACTGTAGGCTCTCATACCAACCACTTCCTGTGAACGGGTCAATTTACAGTAGCGAGCCACTGCCAAGTCCAAGGACACTGCTTCACCAATGAAGGCAAAGTTTCCCTCCTGGGTGCGGCGAACACCTTCCTCCATGGTAGACACGAAGCTCTTCTTACGCTCCATGTGCTGGTAGATTCGCCGGTACACAGGGTTGTTGGAATTCTGAGAAAGAACAGAATGAAAAATAAAAAAAATAATATTCTCAATGTGCAAGACATCAGGATCACATGTTCTTCCATCCTGCCATATGAACCTGTCTCAGACATTATGAACCAGCTGTGATAACTATAAACTCTAGGAGCGACTGAACGTGCCTTAAAGAAAAGCATGGTGGATCCAGATTCGACTGTACCATAATCCATCACATCCTGGTTAGCAAGGTCTTCAAAGCTCTTGATGGAGATGTGTTTGTCGTTGGAGTGCAGCATGAAGTTGAAGTTGCCAAAGTAGCAGGCCAGCAGCAGTACAGCGAACAGCCACCAAACAGCGCTGACGAGCCGTCCAGACACAGCTTTAGGGTGAGGACCAGCACCTGAGAGGATGAAGACAGCAGTCAAGTGGCAGAACAAAGCATCCTGTGACTAGGACTGCAGGGCAGCAAACCCACTGCTTCTAAATTCACACTCAATTTAAACCAATAACAAGGCTTACTGATGGTGAAGACCATCTTGAATTTGGTATGATGTTAATAGTTATTATGATACTTATTATTACAGTATTATTTTATTTTATGATCGATCTGAATTAGTTTTCACAATTCAGTCTGCAAAACACCAAATGTAAAACAAAAACAACTGGATCGAAGGAGGTACTGCATGATGAAGCATCACAACACTGAATATGTATTTTTAGGTAAAATGGTTCTTAGCAGACTGCTGTGTTACCTTGCAGGGTGAGCGCTCCAGTGATGTACCAGAAGCTGTGCAGCAGCGTGAAGCTGTGCTCCTCTGTGTCTGGCCCAGCCCATTCAGTGGGACTGATCCTACAGAAAAAGAAAAGGCCTCGTATTAAGGCTGCACTTGCGGCGGCAGGATTCATATATGTATGTCTGTTCATTGAAATATAACTCTGAGGAGTTACTGGACAGAAATCTGACAAATTAGACGCCTCTGTCTAGGCCATGATATCTTCTCATAAGTTATAATTATAGAATTGATTTGAACTGTGCATGGAAACATGTGTGTCCCTGTACACTGACATGTAAAAGCCCCCCTACCCCTGCTACAGACGTCCAGACTGAAAAGACTGTGTCTCTTTTTAGTAGTTTTTAGTTGTTTGCATCTCTGGGGTCACATTTTTCCTTGTTGTTTTAATGACACTGAAAACAAACAGCTTATGTCAGAGTCTTTTTAGTGTAACTTTAAATCATATTTCCGCTTTGATGTTTTTGTTGTTATTTTTCTTTATTTCTTTCATGAATGTGTTTATGTTGCTAATGGTCTCTATGTGACGGGGATATTTCTTTCCTAAGAGGAAATGTTAGAGTTTTGCCACAGGAAGTATAGTGGACATTTTATTTTGCTAACATCACATCCTGCACTTTGGCTGATGTCTCTTCTCTGGGAAGGTACGCTGTTTTGTCGCTCCTTTTATTTACATTTTATTTGATTGTAAATAATGAAGTTAAGTCACTGAACTCACTTAAAAAATGTTCTTGTTTACATTGTTACGTTTTGGAGTTAATTTTACTAGCTTGCATGTCTAAACTTGCTAAGGAAGGAGAAGCTTAACAATGAACATGTGCATGTGTGTCAGGAGGTTTTTTTTGTGACTTGTGCCTTGGAGAGTGATGCTTACTAGCATGAAGCACTTAGTGATTTTATTCATGATGTTACGCAGGAGCTGAGAGCATGTACGCAAAAGAAACTCTGTTTTTTTTCTCCACAATTACAGGTATGTGAGTTTAAGGCATGGTTAATGTCCATTCTGATTTTTCTGATAGAAGAAGTGGAGACATGATGAACTAATTTAATTATGTCAATTGTATTTTACTTATTTTATGTATTTTATGAATGTGTTCTTTTTGTAACATTATAAACTCTCTTGCTTCGGGGACGTTCTCTGGGAAGGAGCTGAGAGCATGTACGCAAGAGAAACTCTGTGAATGTTTTGTTTCTCCACAATTACAAATCTGTTGCTGCTGTCATAGTGGCTAGTGAATAAATAGCTCCAAGAGAATTCCGAGACGTGTGTCCTGGCTTACTATACTACACAACACAGAGTCAGACCCACTACAAAAATTGGTGCCGTGACCCGGATGAGAGTGAGGTTTTAGGAGGGTGAGTGTGACGGAAGCCACAGCAAGGCTGTGCAGTGAGTAAACTTCACTCCCCGACACCTTAAGAGACGCACTGGGACCGCAGTTACTGCCCATGGGTTTTAGCCTCCTCGCCAGCGTGTCCGCCTCCCGTACGCGAGGTCGCCGGTTTGATTCAGGACCGTGTAGTACGTATTCGTGGGCAGCCGGTTAGACTTTTAAAGTGGCCACATGTTGGAGCTGTCTGAAGTAAAAACCATTACCTGTTATTTGGCTCATGCCTTAAGATCATTTAAAAATATTTACAAAGTATAGCAAAAACAGCCCTCAAAAATGTGTCGTATGTCACAAACTAATGTGTCTGTAGTTGTACAATGTAACCTCATGTTCTTATAATTCCCAGAAACAATGCATGACATGACTGCTGTGTCCGCCATACACCACAGAAAAGCATAATTTCGGCAAACAGTTTCTGTGTGGACATTTTGAAGCTTACTCTTACCTGCCCACCAGGAATATGCAGAGACCCGTCAGCAGGAATGCGATGAGGACACCAATCCACATGTCGGTGGAGAAGGGTGACAGCAGGCTAAAGGTGCTCTCTTCAGTGGCCAAGTCTTTTCTCATGATGAAGCCAATTCCTGTTTGCATGAAGGGGGTGGTCATGTCCACATACTGCTCTCTGAGCGCCATGAGGGTGAGGGGGGCCACCGCCAGATCAGCCTCCTGGTGGAAGGGTACAGGCAGTTGGCACACGTATCAGACACATACTGCAGGTAAAGTTGTGACATAGTACAAGGTGTGCCACTTTTTTCACTCTTTATAGAGATTCTTTTGTCATATCAAAACTACATAAATTGGTTTAAAAAGAGAACCCATGTGGTACCAATACAGGCCTAGGGATAGAATTTTGACAACTTTAGAGCAGTTTTAATGCTTCTAAGAACATAAATATACTAATATAAATATCTAATACTTAAATTTATACAACAACTTTTCAACTCTGTAACTGTCCAGTCAACACATTCTCACTCCTCGCTGTTGTTCAAGTGTCACTTAACGCTCTGGGTACCCTTTAGAGTCATTTTTACACATGTAAAGCACCACGGTCAATTAAGCAAGAATAAATACGCAACATCCATTTATACTTTTAACATAAAACATGTGGGTAACTCTGTGAAACATCACAGTTTGGTTAGGTTTAGGCACTCTTACTTCTTAAGTGTGGAAAAAGATAATGGTTTGTGTTAAAGTTTGTAAGTTCAAGAAGTCATATGATGCTCATTTTAAGGTTCTTAATTTTATTTAGAGGGGTTGTACCATAACAGGTTTACATGATTTAATTTTCAAAAAACACCATATTCTTCTTCACACTGCCCATTGCTGCAGCTCCTTTTTTCACCCTGTGTGGTGAACGCTCCATTTTAGCTACCAAGTGATCTCACTTCTATTAGATCTTTGTTGGCCAATCAGAAGCAGTTATTTTAATTTAGCAGGTTGGCCGTTAATCGGAAGGTCGGTGGTTCAATCCCTGGCTCCCCTCAGGCTGCATGTCGAAGTGTCCTTGGGCAAGACACTGAACCCCGAATTGCCCCTGGCGGACAGACTAGAAAGGCGCTATACAAGTACGGAGCATTTACATTTAATTTCACATTAAGCTAGGGGAGCATTGTGACGTGTGTTACATAGTGATGCAGATAAGTTACTGAAGTAAAGGCTGGGCACGGGAGCTATTTTCAGGCAGTACAGGAGCAGTGCTTTCGTTGCTTCACTTGGGAAACAAACACTGGGTTTCCTGGGTGAAAGTCTGGTGTCTGCCATCCAACCACCAAGACCACCTCCCTACTCAGACTTATTATTTATAATCTGAATCTTGGGGCCAAAAAGCAGATAATGCGAAATTGCAAACAAACCAAATAAAAAACAAACAGAGTTGCAGTGTTTCACACTAAACAGTCAACATACATGTACTGTTTAGAGTATCACATTTTAAGTAGAGCCAGTATTAGCATGGACATGGTAGTAGCATGGACTATGACTTACCCCTCTGATGAGCTCACCAATCATGCCGTTCCAGTTGCCACTGGGATCCATGGCTCCGTAGCGGTTGTCCTTCACCAGGTGGAGTTTGTACTTGAAGCCCAGCTTCTTGGAGAGTTCAGTGATCAAATCGATGCAGTAGCCCTCCAGCTCCGAGCCTTTGCTCATAACGTACGGATCTAGCTAAGGAAACGGAACAAACAACCTCATTTTAACGGGGAGTGTGAGGGATCATTGTGCAAGAACTGGGCCGAACTGGGCAGCAGCAAAGGTGGTACAATATTTTAAAAATGAGAACAATTGCTGCTTTCGGGGGGAAATCTTATAACCCAGAATTTGTACTGATTTTTGACTTTTGGCTATGCTTTCAAAAAAACTGAGAATTACAGTTTAAAGATTACAGGGTCATATTTACAGGACAGGAGGATGAGTGTGCAAGTCAGGTCTGTTTTTTTACACTGCAAAAAATCTCTTATCAAGACATCTTGTCTATAATTTGATTCCTTATAGTATTATTTTCTTGAAACATTGAAACACTCTCCCATTGCAGTAAGAATTGTTTACTTGTTCCTGATGCAATTCACTGTGTTTTAGGAATTTAGCAAGTTTCACTTTTAATGTTTCAAGGCCCTAAAATCTCAAAACAAATTGCCAAACTAAATAAACTGCCCCTTTGCACTTAAATACATCTTGCAAACATGTAACATTAAGGCACACACAACTAAAATTGGAAAGGATGCATTATGTCTACAAGATTTGGCTTGTGGACATAATGAAGAGGCTTAATCTGACATCATGGGTGTTTACAGCTTTATTGGATCTTCCGAATTCTCCTTTATCCTCTTCCAGAGTTTGTGTACATCCTCTCTGACTGATGAACTGCTCGTGTTTCATGATCTTTTGCACTATTTTTTAGTGATGGCACCTCTTTGTATGATCTTAGCAATAAACTTGGCCCATACAGTTTTATTGTTACTGATGAAAAAACTTCTTGTATTGAACCAGAACTATTCGTTCACAGTGTCAGTTCAGCCAAGACGACTATTTCACAGCTGGTCAGGGCCACTGCCACCTTGGCTTTGTAGTCTAGAGAGAGGCACAAAGAAAGAATACCTTTATCGTAGTGATGGATAACTCCTTGGCATCTAGAATGGAAAAAAAACAAGTAAATTCTGGATTCTTGTAAAGCATCGCACAAAGATGAGAGGATTTGTTCAGTTCTTTGGCTGATTAGTGGTTTAGTTTCATGTCTACAAGCTAGAGCGCCGTCTGAAAGCCTAATGACGCCTATTGTGCTTTGAGTGTTTTTCTCTCAGACAGCAGTAAATAAGCTAGACAGACTCTGGAGGACAATGGCAGTGTTGTTGAAGGTTGTTTTTCAGGCGACCTGGAGAAAAAGGCTCCATACTGAGGGCTCAGTTACAAGGTACAATCAGGGGGGTCATGGGGACCCTGTGGGGGGATCAAAGTGGGGGCCGTCCTTAAGCCCCGTCTACCATGTAATCAGAGCAGGGCATGAAGCCCCCGCCCCATTCCCTGACATTACCCATGACACTCAGAGTTGTTTTCTTTTTGCTGTAACTGTGACTAATGGCATTCCCAGTGTGTCCACCAGGCCCTAACATGCCCTGCCAGGGTTGGTCAGAGAAAGGAGGAGGTTATGCGGAGGTGCCAGGGGGGCAAGTTCTTCATAACTGCATGCGTTAACAAAAGAGTGCCCGTGGGGTCATATAAAGCCCATGACACTCCATCAGCCTCCTCTAGAGAAGATGGCAGGACCTAGGATCTGCGGAGATGCCTGTCAGTTCACTGCCTGCCTGCAGAGTCCTCCCCCACTTGGTTAATTGATTTATCACAGTGCTTTCTGGACCACAGCAAGACAGTAGCCCCTCCACTGGTGAGAAATGGGATGCTGCCACATTGGATGGTGCCCCCTCTGTGCTTTGATAGGACTCCAACCGTCCAACAGGGCCAGTGGGGAAAGAGTCAAATGTGAGGAATGATTTGGGAGCGTGTCAGAGGTCAGCCAGAGCCCGCTGGCACAGAGCTGGGCTGTAACACTGCAGACAGTTTGTAGAAGAAGGGCTGATCTCTTTGGCTGAGTGAAACCTTCATGAGTGGAGCCATACTGCACTTAGCTTTTCAGAAAGGAAGAAATGTTTAGCAAAGTGCTAATGATCTTTGGAAACAGACAGGGTTTCTTTTTAACATTTTTAAAAGGTAAAGATTTTTTTTCACACTTTAGCTGTACATAAAAGTGACTTGCAGCCTGGCTCATGGGCTTTTGACCTTAGGTTTGGCATAGCTGGTCGGACAGCTCCCCTCCTCTTTCACCAGTATAACCCAACCCCAATGGCAGACAAGTTGATATTGAACAATGCTGCAAAACCCCACATAAGGCTATAAATAAATCTTTATTTATATATCTAATTCTTCCCTTTTACATTATCGGCGCATAGATTAATGCTTGTAGATCGTGGTGACGTTTGTTTGACAGGACAAACTCTGGCCTCCCAAATTAAAATGGGATGTGCTACAGTCCTGTCCACCACTCTGACCTCCACGCCCTTACTTTCCACTTTTTCACAAGGACATTCTGCTTCCTGCACTGAAATAATCAATCTCACCTCCTGAACTAAAAACCACAAGTACAAATCTGACAACAATTCTGTGTATTTTAGTCAAAGATGGAAAAAAATGGTTACAATGGGGTCAGTTTAGAAAAAAGTAAATCAGCAAATGCTTGAAAAAATATTTTCTCTTCCTATTCATACATTTACTGTAAAACTTAAATGAACAGTTCCATCTTTTATTTGCTTCAGTCAGTGAACTCACCTTGCCTATACTTATTTGGGACAGGCCTTTAGTTTTTTTTGCACAAAACTTTCACCCACCACAGAGGTTCTATCATATTGTTTATTTTAACTTGTATGAATATTACTTGTGTAATGTAAACTTTTTTTCCTGTTTATCATACTGGTATATATGAATTGTTTTTGTAAAATAAACTGGACACTTGTTGTGATAATGTATTGCAGGTCCAAAATAAACATCTAAGAAGCATAGAATTAGCTCAGGCAGGCAGCCAGGTGGCCTTTAAGAGGTTTTATACATCCAGCTTATACAGCTTTGGATGAGGGGGGGGGTGAAAATAACACTCCCTATCCCCAGAGAAAAGAGTTTTGTGACTGTTGATGGGCTATTATTCGCGTTCTGCAACGAATCAGACAGAGTTGTGGACAGGACATTGAGCAAGAGTGGTGGTTGCCTACAGACAGAGAGAGACAGTTGGATCAGAGCCAAAGTAGTGCATTTTAAAATAAATGCACCCCTAAAAAAAACAAAAATTGCTCCAAACCATGAGTTTTGTGATCTGTTGCATCACTAAGTAGCATGATCACTCTGAGGGGAGGATAAATTTTGTCCCCACCAGGTATAAAAATAATTCAGCAGAGGTAGGGATGTACAAATTGCACCCTGCCTATCAGTACCAACTTACTGGTAGATGTTTATTTTTAGTATAGAAACTGCATTCTGTACAGTGTGGAATAGGAGAAAATTGTTCTTCGGCGCTGCCCATTGAGGTTACACTCACTGAGATTATTGAAAAAGTTCACCAAAATAATAAAAAAAAAAAAATAAAAATCCTCCCAGTTCAGGTGTGACTGTCATGGTGACACAATTACAAGTGGTTGAACAAGATTCTGAGTACTGATCCATTAAAAGATATCAAAACGTGACATGAGTGTGACTGAGCAGTGGCTTCTCTGGTCTGATTGCTCCTGCAGAGGGTGAGCAGTTTGCATGGCCTTGAGGAAACAAAGCCATCCCACAGTGAGCTTGTTGTTTTCCCTGATATGTCTTTTTGACCAATCTGGCAGACAGAGCATGCATTTCCATCAGAATTAATAAAGTTCTGTCTGGCTATCTGGGTTTTTCCCAATCACACCATGTTCCAGTACAGCAGGTAGGAGTAGTAAATGAAGACAATAATTCTGCATAAAAAACATGGACCATGACGACCCAAAATGTGATGTGTTCACTCAAAATAACCAGTTCAACATCGTGTTTGAGTGCCAGGTTGGATTAGTCTTACCTGTAGTGACTAGGTATGCAGTCAGCCCTGCTACACAGAGGACAAAAGCCATGCAGCCTTTCATGTTGCTACAAAACTGAAAATAACAATTATTAGTCATCTAACCAAGAGAATATAACATTTACCGTAATTTCAGGTGTGATTGGCTTGATTATTTTATATATTTTTATATTTTGTGATGAAAAATGCTAATAAATCAGAATAATGTGGTAAAAACTGTCACACTATGCTATATACCAAAAGCTCCCTTACCTCAGTGTGAATCAAAACGTTGACTTATGGACGACTCGAGGAAAATGTATTAAAAAAATCACAGCGTGTCTTGCAAGTGGGACGAGAGAAGGGTTGTGTGCAGAACAATGTTGTGGGGGTTTATATGGGGGAGCACAGTGAGGGAGGAGATCAAGGGAGCTGAAAGGGAGAATAAACTTGTGATTGTTGGGCAGAAGTTTTGGAAGAAAAAAAGTCTGAGGTGAGATGATTTCTAATTATTGGAGCCAGATGGAATAATGTTACACTAGAATACAACACGTACGTGCCCAGGGTTGTATAAATTATGAAGATTAGGTGGCGATTAATGTTTTTCTTCCTCCTCAATTCCAATACCAAGAAATAAAATAAACTTAGAATTAGAATATACTGAACTACTGTCTTAGTTAAAGGTAGTGGTCAGTAGGTCTGTTTTTAGCCTACCACTTTAAGAGTAATTGTGTAAGTGTAATACCATAACAGTTACCAGACTTGTTTTTGTAAGGTTACATAACAGGATCTTAGAAAAGGGAAGGGGGAGGTGGAGGTTGACTGGCGTGGGTGGGGCTGGAAGGATGGGGGTCCCCAGGAATCAGAGGGAAACATTCTGTTCTGGAGCATGTTCTTTTTCCCCTCAATAACTCTGATGGACTCCTCAACACAAGTTCAGCCTTTCCTGTAATACAATAACTGTGAGAACATCTGAATATGTGAAGTCAAAGAAAAAAAAACATCTGCTTGTATTTATGTTTGAGCTCAGGGCACAAAACCCCTAAGCAATTCACATTACGTTTGGCATCGGATTCCTCAAACCCCCCAAACTCATAACTTACAGTGTAAGTTATGAGTTTGGGGGGTTGAAGGACGTACAAAATATCAATTACTGTAGATAGTGTACACTATTTACAGAAATTGATATTTTGTACGCATTAAACGAACGAACATTAAACGGTTCTGTTTCTTTGTCTTAGAAGCATTTCTACAGCTTAGAGTATAACCCTGCAAACTAGATTGATTTATTTGTACAAAACTGCCAAAAAAAGGCAGTTTTTTCAACTTGAAAGGAGGGACTGTATTCGCACGTTGAGACAAAAACATTCTCTCAGGCCTGAAGTGCTAGACAGAGCTGGGGGGGTTGCATTTGAGAGGCCAAGCGATGCCAAATTGTCTAGATAAATACAGCTTTAAGAGGGACTTGGTGGTTTTCTTGGAATCCTAATGAAGCTGTCTTTTGTGTTTGTGTACTGGCTGGAGCGTAATCTGTGGCGCTAAAATGAGCATGTCACGCTTCACAAAGTCTAACAGAGCTGAGGAAGAGGCCTGGCAGCGTGTGACAGCTCGCCAGAGGTGGCCATCAGCTTTGGAAACCACAGATTCGACAATGGACAAACCTTTGACTGACAAATCAGTGTCCTGAGAAAGCGTGGGTGTGGGGTCAGGGGGGTTGTGGGGGGGCACATGGAGGACGGGTTAGGGTTTTTAGGAGGAAAGTTTAGGGTGAACTTGACCAGCGTGTTAATTGCAGAATTGATCAGTGTTCCAGAGGAAGCTAATAGCAACAGATTTCTATTAGCTTCCTTAAAGTTATGCATGAATCCATTACTGGGGTTATCATATCGTTTTTCAGTGGGTAGTTTGTGTCCCCGGGTGTACATGCTGCTCAAATGACTTTCAATTTTGCCAAGAACCCACTCGAAGCAAACACTGAATACTTAAGCAAACTGTTGAGGAATGTACAAATAACTACTCCTATGACTGGAGTGTGATTAGATTTTATTCCATACACCACTTTCTGGGGTCTAAGAAAGTGTAAGTAAACAGTTTTGTAGCCTAAAGAAAATCTGATCTTGGGTGGCAAGCGACACTGAAAAGTTGTTTTTCTCTCCTTTAATGTCTGGTTGAGCTTGTCGTCTCTTGTGCAGCGTCAAGTCTTTGTTCATGAACATTCTCCCTTCCTGCAGGGGGTCTAGCTTTTGTTGCCAGAGAGCTTGAGTGAGGTGATGCCTGGTAAACACAGGCCCAAGCAGAGTCCATAATTAGAGCATCAAGCAGACCCTGCCAAGACCAAGGCCAACGGCTTTTACATGTCAGCTTGTATAGGGCTCAATTTAAATGGTTTAACGACTCTTCTTTGTCTCTGAACTAAGAAAGCTGTTAACAGATCAAGAAATGAAACAAATGAGCAGTGAAACTTTCGATAATGCATTTGCAATTTATTCAGGTAATAATAACACATTGTTTGAATTAAATATTGTCCCTAAAATTTCACACAGAACTGGCATGACAGCGCAAACAATACAGCAGGCCGACAAATAAACGTGCTTCGATACAGATCATTTCAATCTTGTATTAGTACCACGGACCAATGATAGCACAGGGTTTCAGACATGATGCTCTTGTGACAATTCTAAAAAAAGAAGTTTGGAATATTAACAAATCTTCATATAAAAAAGTCTTTGAAAAATAAAGTATAGCCTTAAAATAAACATTGCAATGCATAAAAGGTCATGCAGTCAACTAAAAAGAGCTAAAGTTGATATGGAGTCGACTACACAGGACTCTCAGTGCTGTGACATGCCACAGATCAGGAAGGTAGCAAAATATTGGCAGTTTGGTCAAATTACAATGTAAGCACTACAGAAGGAACACTAAAAATAAAGACCTTTTGTCCTGCATCGTAGAAATGATTTCTTTCAATTTTTTCAACTAAGACAGGAGAGCCGTTTAGCATCAAGCTGTACTTTATCTTCAATATGATGCCATCATTTTCACAATATTGCTAGTGTATAGATGGGCTGATAATAACGCCTTGACATAAAGTATCTCATTTTCAACTCTGTTAAAGTATAACATTACAGTTTCAAGTAAATAAAAAGAATGGATCATTTAAAATCCTGTCCTCTAGCTGTGATCTATTGCTACTGTATGCTCATGTAAAGTTCCAAAAAATACTCAGGGTAGATCACAGTCAACATAGACAGCCATATAAAAACTCCAGGTATTTTTCACTAAATACATTCTGGCAATTATCTAACATTTGGTGCAAACAGACAACAGAGCTGTAGTAAGAACTCACTCCAGTAGCTTCCAGACAGAATGAAAGAATACAGGTTAAAAAGTGTATCTTGCACAACAAATGTAGAATTGATTGTTCATGGATTACTAGTAGTAGAACATAGTTTTCTGTGAGACATGAAATAATCTGTATTTTGATCCAATTTAAGATATGAGATATTCTGCAAGATACACAACTTTTAGAAAAAAAAAGTTTTCTACTTGAGAAAAACTGGACTGTAGTCCAGACAAGTCTCTAGCTGTGTCTCTCACACTCAGTTCCAAGTCAGCCAGCTCTTAGAGTTTGAGCATAAAAAAGACTTCACTGTTTTCAGGGTCTGGGGAGGACTGGGAAGGTCTAGGGGAGGGTGTTCCTAGGGGGGTGAGCTGACTCAGCAGGTCCAGGCTAGTGCAGGGACTCCGTGCCACGCAACATGCCCCTTCGGGGTTACCCCGCTCCTCAATGGGGTTAGCCCTACTTCCACTGCCATTGCTACCAGTAAGGCTAAAGCTTGCACTTCTGCCCTGTAACAGGCCCTGGAGCCTCTGCCTTTCCTGGGCCTTCTTGGCCCTGTTTGCAATGTACCGCACCCTGCTTTGGCTCCTTGAGGATGTCCTTCGCACCAGGTTCTCATCCACTATCTCTTCCTGAGACTCTCCAGGCCTGTCTCCCGGGGCGAAGTCGCTGGCAGTCAGGGGCTCCACATCAGTCAGCTTCCGTAGTTGTTCTGTCAGGTCGCTGGGTGGTCGAGACTTCTGAGGGCTGCCCTTGCGGAGCTGGTCCCGGGTTGGCCTTACAATGAAACTGCGGCTGATGCTGCGGTACTTGCTGTCAAAGTTACAGGAAATGTCATCTGAGGTCAGATCCCCGAGGCTTTTCGACATGGAAGCTGTATTTGCTGGGGTTCTCGATGTAACAGACAGCCTGTTGGCAGATGACTGCTTGAGCCCTTCCATGTAGAGACGACTCCATGTGTGCCTTCTTTGAGTCAGTCGGCTGGGTGAGTCCACAGAAGCATCCTCGGAGGGCTGCAGGTTGCAGGGCTTAAGCTCATCTTTCGGGCACTCACTTTGCTGAAGATTGGGGTTTGACTTACTCTTGGTGACTCGCAGGGTGTCGTAGGAGACCAATGCAGAGTGGCGGCAGTTGACCCAAGGAGGATCGCAGGTTGGCAGGGCTGTGGGCAGGCTCGTGAGACTCTTCCTGGCTAGGTTAGGCAGGGACAGGTCAATGACAGTGTCGCTGGAAGAGATGCTAGAGGAGGAGGACATGCTGTCTCGGTGGCTGCCTGGCTCCAACTTGCTCCACAGGCGGTCGTTCATGGTGGCATCCGTGCAGACCTCCGGTACTGCTGACTGGGCCTGCCCAGCTGAGGCTACAGCCACCTGAACTTGGCCCTCACTTTTTGTTCTTCTTACTGGTGTGTGCGATGGCAGATTGCTAAAAAGTGCTCTCCTGGCCTGAGTCGTCTGAGCTGTAGGGACTCCAAGGGTTCCAGGATACCCTGCTGCAGCAGGAGGCTCTGCGCTGTGGTCAGACTTTAACTCTGTTGTATCATTTTTCTTTTCTGTCAGAGTCTTTTGGTTTTCCCTCTGGCTTGGTGTGTTCTCCATGAATGAATGAGTGCTTCTGTTGGCCTGGGTGTCTCGAATACACTGTGATGGCACAGTTTTCTCAGCAGGGTTCTGGAGAGGGAGAGATGTGGTTCTAAAGGGGGTAGGAGGTTTCTTAGGATCTCCATTCACCACACCATTAGAAGGAACAGTCAATGGGGAGTCTGCATTTATTGCTGTGGATGATGAGTGCAGCGGTGTAGATGAGGAGTGGGGTGAAGACAGGCTGTCTTCTGGGGCGGAGACAGAACGGATGAAATGTGTGCTCCTTGCATCTTCAGAGTTTTGTGCAAGATATGGAAGAGGGGGAGCTGGTCTGTGCGCTGTGGAACAGTCTGTGGAAACAAAGAAATGCATCAATTATAATTGTCCTTCATGGTCACTGAAAGCCTTTTGGTTGTAAAAAGGATAACTGCATCTGCTTGAAAGCTAGGATAAAGCACTGATGTGATCTCTTGTTTTGGTATTAGCTCAGATACCAACCATATTAAGCAGGTATCTGCTACATGTGGCCAATTAACATTAGATTAAATATAGTCTGCTGTTGTGCGGTGAGTTAATTTTGATGCGCAAAACTACTGTTGAAACTAAATTCTTGCTTCCTGCATGTATTTCACATTAGATGCATGTTCATGTGAAGGCAGTAGAAGATGGAAGTTTATTCCAAGTTTTGGGTTTGAAACATTGCAATTAAAAACATCCTGATATTAGAGAATGGCTTAGAAAATGAGGACTGAGCTTCCATGCTAGTATTTGTTCATGAGGAAAAATTGGAGCGGTTCATTGAAGAGATGTAAATTGTGGATGCTGACGTATGAACATCTCCACTTGAAGGTAAGAAAAGACGTAAAATGGTACAGCCTTGCATTACCTTTGACAATGGGGAATGTTCTACACAGAACATATCAACAGGCTCCAACATTAAATTCTGTAACCCTTTACAGAATTTAATGTTGGAGTCCTAATGATGAAGCAACTTCTAGTGCCCAAACCCCAAACAAATACTAATTAAAAAATTTTTATAAAGTCAAGAAGGATATTTCCAGCTCCACCATTAAGTGATAATTCCCTTCCCCTCCAGGAAGTGGGTCTGTAAACTGAGATGAATGTTTATGACTGACAGATTAAGGAATTTACCATTTTAGTTTCTCTACATAAAATGTGTTTGAAACCAGTCAGAAGGTATTTCTTGACCTATCAGACTTTTTTTAGTGATGTCCACAGACCTGAGCTAATAACACGGGGAGCACAACATTATCATTGATTGGAATTATGGTCAAAACTATGAAAGCAAGACTGCAATGTAACCAGAAATAGCTTTTAAGCGTCAAAACATTGTAGGCTACAGGTCATGACACAGGGAAAGGAGACAAACCAACTCATGAATTGTGTTTTGCACTTGCCCATAGTTAGTGTCCCTGTCTGGATCCACTATACAATGGTGTGAACAAACAATTTTGACATGGTGCTCTCATTCTTTCCACTGATCTCATTCATTTTGAGTTAGTGCCGTTTCAAAAATATGTGAAAATGGAGAATACGGATTTCAAACCCCAGCCAACCCCCATAGATGTGACATATGGGTCATGAGAGAAGCAGGCAGGTGAGGCAGAGACTGATGGGTGAAGTGAAGGTAAGGTGCATGCATTCAGTGGTTTACCTGACTCTGGTCATCCCCTCAATTCTGCACTAGGAACAGAGAAGGCGTGCAAAAGGGACAAAGAGGAAGAAGGAGTTTAGTTTAGCATGACTGGAAAGAAGAGGGAGATTGGAGACAAGGGAGGAGCCTACAGGACAGTGAAAGCATAACAAGAGAACTGATCGTAAATCAACATAAACATCACAGCTTTTGTTTTAAAGTGAAAAGAAAGACAAGCTGTAACAAGAGCAAAGGTTTATTATATGACTTACTAACAGGCAGAGCGTCTGCCAGCATCATATGACTCAGATATCCCAACATATCAGCTGTTGTAGCAAGGCCAGAGAAATTAAACTCCCTAAACGTACTTTGTTTTCCCCACAAGGTTTGTTTTGATAGTAAAAATACTGATCGCCATCTCATGTTGAACTGAGCAAGGCTGAAGGGGTAGAGCAGCTGGTGTTCAGCAGGATGTAGACTCCCCTGAAACATGTCGCGTGAAGGAGGAAGAGGGCACAGTACAGACGTCAGTACAGTGAGACGTCCAGTGCTCAGCCAGTTGTTGTAGGTCATGTACTCGAAATACTGCATGCTTCTAGACTTCATTGTAAACTACTACACTTCACTACTGTCTACTCTACCAGATCACTACTCTACCAGAATACTAAAAATTTCAGTACAATGCAGTCCAATAATTCACTGTATCTCCTGACCAGTATCAGCTTTCACACATTTGAACTGTAATGTTACAATGAGTATTACAGCCCAGGCTAATCTCATAATATGGTGAACTTTATTTTGAGAACACTGATGACTAGCACAACTAAGCTAACATAACACACACAAGAAAAGGACTAGACTTATGTTATTATCACTTGTCATTATTTGGTCGACAGGTTGTGCAGAATTAAACAGCCTGTACCAGATAGTTTGGAATACTGTTGGACCCCTAGTACAGAGGATGGACATATCATATAAGGGAGTGCTTTGAGTTTTCTGTATTTATGTTTCTTTACATATGCATAAAAATAACTAAGTTAAGTTCAAAGTACTTTTATTCAAGTAGGTTAAAACTTACCACTTCTCTCATCTGTCGTTTCAGGTACAAGATTTTTTATCATAGAAAGGCAAAATAGGAATATGTGAGAAGATTAGATTAGATAAAAGCTACAAAGCTAGAACTCAACTCTAATTGGCAACAATGGAAAGAAATGCATGAAGTTTTAGATTATGGTCACATGGGATGACGATGTGTGTCTTATGTACAGGTGCACAGCAGAGGAAGGATTATAGGACAACATTATGCTACAGACATTCGTGGTCTTGGTGGAGGCTAACTGGACAGCCACTACACACAGGAGCTACCGAGGTATTGCTAAGGCTTCCACAGATACGCTTACCAGCGAAGAACATGGGGGATTTATGGCGCAACTCTTCCATTTTCTGGGCAAACAGGGCGTTCATCTCACGCTGCAGGGTTCCCACAGCCCTCTTGCGGCTGTCGAGGACAGAACGTGGAGGCAGCATAGGAGGCGACTCGAAGCTGCTCAGACTGCCAAAGCTTTCACAGCTGCTACTGTCACTGAGCAAGAGACCTTCCTTTGCAGAACTGTTTGTAAATGGAGCGGGCATTGAGCCGCAAACAGCTCCATAGTTGGGGGGAGTTGCCTGCTGCCAACGGAGGTTGGTCTTGCAGTCTGACATGAGACTTGGTGCTGGGGTTACAGCATTGGGGGATTGTCTTCGGGGAACGCTGCTGGAACGGCAGTTCCTCTGTGATGCGTCAGGCCGAGGTCGGATGTGCTGTGCACCCAGAGTTTGCCTGGCTTTAGATCTGGACAAGGGGACAGGTCGGAGGACAGGCTGGGGCAAGTACTGAAACTCGGCCTCCACACATGACTTCGGGACGGGGGGAGACTGCTGTGACGCTGTCTGGGCAGCGAGGGGCTGGGGTTTGGCTACAGGCTCTGGCTGAACTTGTCTCTTGGTTGAGGAGGGGCGGTTACTTCTCTCCTGTCTCTCCCCATCTGTGATTTTGGACCTACATTCCTGTCTTTCCTTAACCTGATCCTTTCGTTCAGCCTCTGGACTCTCCTTGGAGCCGATCACACATGTGATGCAGTTGGAAGACATCCCCATCCTGCCTGAGCTGTTAAGTGCGACACGGGCAAACACCCCTGTCTTCGCGTCCAGCGGATCATGAAAGCGGAACCGACTGGCCCGTTTCAGAGGCTCACTCATGGGTCGTCGCTGAGCAAAAAGAGAGCTCTTACCTTTACCCTCCTCAGGGTGAAAAGCCCCATTGGTGTCGGGATGGTCCCAGGGACCCTTGGCTTGGTGGGATGCCAGTGAGTCCCCGTTGCGGTGTTGCGGTGTAGTGGACTGGAGAGGGGCGGCAGCAGAAGCCTTGTCCCTATCCTCAGACTCTCGCTCCTCACTAGCACCCTCTGAGCTGTAGTCTTTGGTGTCGATGGAAATCTCTGGGAAGCCCTTCTTGAGTTTGGGCTGGCCTTTGGTGGGTGCGCTGGCAGTGCGGCGCAGGAGGTGGGCACCGAATGGATGCTTACGGCTGTGCTGTACAGCAGCATGGCTGTCCAGGGAAGACTGCTTTGGGTTTCTGTGAAACAGCCCTTTTATGCCGCTGGCTGCACGGGCCTGACAAAACACAACAAAAGATCATTGTCAAACACACAACCAGAAAGAAACGGAGTGACAAGCCATACAAGAACACTGTTTGCAATAATGTAGGTGGTTACAGTCCACACTGCATTATTGCAATAACACGTGGGCAGTTTTTGTACAGTGTGCATGCTTAAAAAGTAGGTATCAAATTCAATCATCACATTTATGGAGAGACTTCCATAATAACACGTGTGAATGATCCCTCTGTCTTTAACATGATCATTCAGCTGTAATCCATGCTAGATGCTTTGAATTCTACTTGGATTCAGAGCCTGTTAGATGTTTTGAGCATGTATACAGAAGCTGTAGTCCCATTGGTTAATTAATAGTTAAGCAAACACATGCCTGATGTTACCTGTCAAGTTAAACACAAAGAGCGCCGCAGACTCTGTTTGCCTCTGCAACTAAATACAGTGAATACAATTACTACTGTGTGTAGGAATTGAATATTTCCAATTTGGTGCTCCTTAAAGCGTTCTGGTTGTACACTGCGGTACAACTAGAACGCTGCAGTGATGGCCTAAAAGTAAAATAAAGACTGAACCAATGTTTGCATATGCTGGCTTATCATTCTTTTTACAAAAGGCTAGCATCACAGGCTGAAGATGAATATTGCTAAGAATATTTTTGTGCATAATAAATGTCACTTGAAAATGATCAGCAGTAAAGATGCCCTTAAACTGTTCACCTACTCATTTCACTTGATTAATATTGCAGATTACACAAAAATGTAGCACTCTGAGCGTTCCCTGTACCTTTAGGCGCTGCATGATAATGGTCACAAGTCACACAGACTGGGGCAAAAATGTTGACAATGATGAAGACATTCAGACAATGACAAGGATGATTGTATGTTAAAATCAGTTTCACATTCTGGTAAAGGGCACTGGACCACTCCACAGAAATGCCAGACCAAATGGAGCTTTAGTGGGATAAGACATCACTTTACCTAAAAGCCTTACTTGTTATAAAAGTTTCAAACAATGTGAAAGAAGTAGATCCAAATGGTCTGACTGCTGACCGCTGTGGTAAATTATTTACTTAACATACTTAACAACAGGAAAGCAACAGCACAGACAAAAAGACAAGATGATAAAGAAAAAAAGTCTTTGGCTGAGTGAAAAAAAGGGAAATGTAGTCTCAACTGAAAATAGCAATATTAAGCAGCCAGAAGACATGGGTCAAATCTATGTGTTCTGCTACCTGAGGTGCTTTTGGCCTGCAAAACCTTTCATTTTTAAAACAGTCTAACATTATAGCAAAAGTACTTGTCTTACCAAGTGGCAGATGAGAAGCTCAATATTACTGTTATACCTCTGCTCATCTAGTACTGAGATAAGTGCAGGCATGTCTCGCCTATCTTAGGTCAAAACTGGAAGCAGGGTGTTCCAACAGCACAAATGGATGCCTTTGACTAAAGGCCAGTTTATACTTCTGTGTCAAATCTACACTGTAGCTTACAGAGTAGGCTACGTGCCGTCTTGAGCATTCCTACTTGTGCGTTGTTGTCTTTGTCGCTCTGCAATTACACCATCATAACACTAGTCTGTGGTGGGTTCTATATTCTGCTGTGTTAAATTTCTTCTTCGTTGGTGTAGGCTACTACAAACAATGACCTAAAGTGAGTGGATCATGTTAGAGCTGGGGCTGATCGATGGTGAACAGCAGAGAAGTTGGAAGAGAAGATGATATGTACAAACCTTGAATCGGTTGAGGTAGAAAAACAAGGACAAGCTAGAAATGTGTAGGAGGAAATGCAATGCTACCAAGCCGACCAAACACAGTTGTTGCAGTCTTTGTCTCCGTGTTGTGTGGATACATTTTTTGGGAGGTGTGTATCAGGCTTGGTGGTATATTTGTTGCAGAAGTATAAATTGGCCCGTCTCTGGCCCAGATTCTGCCATGTGGGTGACACAGCAAATGCACACTTTCCAAAATGTCAGACTGATCCCTTTAACCCTCACGTGACTGATGTAGAATAGGAGAGAAATTTAAAAAGTAAGTCAGTCACCTGACAATTAACAACTGGCTCTAAGAATGTCTCTGCAGTGTGTGTTTTTCCCAGGGAAGAAAAGAAATAGCAGAAATATTATTAAAAAACAAGATGAAAAGAGAAAACTAATGTCCTCAAAAAGCATTGGAACTGAATCCCCCTGCAGTGCAGTATGCTGAAAAAGCTCCTCAGTTCAGAGGAAAAAACACTCAGCAAAAAACCCCAGAGAGAAGTCACTGCAGCCTGGCAGCTTTCCTGACTCACATCTCTTTATTCTCCATCCATCTCTAACTGTGCAGGTTGATGACTTTGGATCTACTTGGGGGGTCAATGAGGAAGCAAGCAGGTCAAGCCTTCATAACTCATGTGAGGCATGAGTTGGCCTTTTTCATGTTTTTAATGCTTGCAGTTGGCTGACAAGAAGGGGTTGTGCAAAGTGGGGATTACTTAGGTGGCAAAGAGGGTGGAGCGTGGGGCTCATGCAAGATGCCGACTGGGTCTCACTACACCT
This sequence comes from Lepomis macrochirus, assembly GCA_024633595.2. Lineage (NCBI taxonomy): Eukaryota > Metazoa > Chordata > Actinopteri > Centrarchiformes > Centrarchidae > Lepomis > Lepomis macrochirus. Next base: position 358,861 of record JALXJV020000014.1, on the reverse strand, counting down.
GATTTTTGAGTGGCAGCTTCAGGGCTCCTAAAAATTTCCTGCCTCTAAATGGAGCATTTGGAAAAAGAGGGGTCCACTGAAATCACAAACAGACACAGGAAGAGAGCGAAAATCAGAGAGGTGGAGGACGAAAGAGAGAAACAATGGGTGGGGTGTTAGAGAGAAATCCCACCAGGAGCCCACATCAAATGCTGAGAAGAGGAAGTTCAAAGTAAGGACAATGTGTACAACAGAGCGGTCATTTACAACATGGCTGGAGACAGCTGAGGGCATCCAAACTGAAGGGAAATAAAATCAAAGCTTGTGTGGTGATAGCAACGACGGCATTATTTATGACCCAAGAGTAATATTTTGAAACAACAGCAATAATACACACAGTCAATGGACCGAAAATTATAATATTTTCCAGTAAAGCTTTGGGCTGCATGAATATACTGTAGACTGCATGGCCATTAATATGAGGACACCCTGCTCATCTTGGGCCGTAAGCTCTGGCTCACAGTCGGTGTTCCAGTTCCTCCCAAAGGTATTGGATGGAGCAGAGGTCGGGGCTCTCAGCCAGCCAGGCAAAGTGGGAAAATCATCTCTTTGTGGTACTGCTTTGTCATGGTAAAACAGGAAACAGACAAAGTGGGAAAAGGTGTCCACATACTTTTGGCCATACATAAACACATAGAGGTACCTCCATTTTCATACAACTCTATTACACCATAGAGACCATCACTGGTATTGGAACTTTGCCAGTTTTAGACTGTACCTCCATTCTGCTTCAGCATTTACTGCTACTGGAGCCCAATCAATAAACTGGCCGGGCTGATATTTCAGCCGATTTTAGATTACTGCAAATACAGCATGTTTGAGGTCATTGGAAACTGTGTCTCCATTGCAGTTTGTCCTGCAGAATAGGGCTGGGTGATATGGACCAAAAAGTCATATCCTGGTACTGTTAGGCAGAACTCGGGTTATAAAATATAAATCGTATTTTCTGCTAAGTTGGCTGTGGGAGGAGGGTTGCTTTTAGGGACATGTTTTTACTATTTATAGGAACTTATTTAAGTGTCACTCACTTATTGAATCTGCCTCGTTAAGTTCTCTCCACATTTGCAGACCTAACATACCTCTGCTGCAAACACGTCAGTGTGCCCTGCTTCTTTCGGTCTCTCACTGGTAACTTTCTCCATCAGTAGTAGGCTACTTTTTAAAGTCACTGAAAAAGAACAACTTGTCTTCTGGACTTTTCCTCCTGCGATTCCGTTCACAGCAGCAGCTGCGCTGCATGTTAGCTAGGGGTGGGAGAAATAATCGATTCTTAGATGCATCGCGATGCAGACGTGGAAGATTATTAATCGATGCACAAATGTCTAAAAATCGATTATTTAAATATTAATTGATAACATAATGTTGACGGAACGCAAAAGGCGGAACTCGCGGAAACGCAGTGCCCGGACCGTCTGAGGAGTGCACACAACAGAGAGGCCAGTGTCCCCCTATATTCGTCACCGTTGTGGAATTTATAACCCCAAAATGTCACACAATCATTAATATCAATGCGCAAGTAATTATTTTAACTCGCACACTGCGAGCAGGGTGACGCTCTGCAGCTGTGTGTGTGAGGCCGAGCGAGTGAGAGAGAGAGAGCGGCAGAACGTGACGGTGAAAGTTAGCGGTGAAATATATTAGCAACAAGTTTCAGTCTGGTAGTAAACGTGCAGCGCAGGTCGCTGTGTGTCCGTTAATAAAGGTCTGTAGTTTCCCCAACGGCTGGAAAAGTGAAGGCTGTTAGCGCGAGCTAACATCTCCCCGTACAAGGACTCACTCTGTCCCCCACACCAGACTCCGCAGCCTTCAGCATCCCCCCCCTCCCCCCTCTGGAACTCATCCCCACAGAAACGCTCCCGGTCTGGAGACTTTCAAAGATCTACTAAAACACAGCTCTTTACCCAGGCATTCAATCCTGAATGACTTTTTGTTGTTGTGTCACTGTAACTATGTGTAAAGCGTCCTCGGGTCCTGTAAAAGTTGCCAAAAAGATTTATATATTAATGTAACATTAGCTAAATTATTAATGGAGTAATATTAATTATCAGCTGTATGTCATTACTAACTAACCTACTAGTCAAGGGTTGAGAACATCAGGTACGAGGCTAAACTGGTGTACAGCTCTGTCCTGTACACTGTACATGACAGAGCTGTACACATACTGTGCTAATAATTATATTTCAGTTTTCAGAAGTCTGACAACTGGTTAATGAGGGACCATGGAGCTGAGGTTAATAAAGTAAACTAGGGATGTAAACTAGTCCTTTTAAGCTAATTAGCCATTTTCTTTTGGATTTTAATGTGCAAATTAAATGCTTAGTAATTATCCAGGGATCCTGTATAGAAAAAAATGATGCATCAAGATGCATCGATAATCGTTTTATAATCGAATCGCAGCCCTCTGAATCGTAATCGAATCGTGAGGTGCCCAGAGATTCCCACCCCTAATGTTAGCCTTTAAAAACAAAACCCATTGTTGATAGCTTATGAATTTACATCTCCACTATTGTGTTCAATGTCACTTTAATGGATCCATACTTCTAAAATATCCACTGTGTTGCGACGTGTAAGGTAATGACTGTGTTTCTCTGAATGTGTCGCCAAATATACCTGGCCGGCCCACCGCAGTATAGTTTATGTGTGGGAAACACTGACTGAAGCGTTGTTTTTTTACAAGCCAGTTCTTCACTGGCACTGTGTCTCCCTCCATGTTGTTAGAGACTTTGTGAGTATACAGCTGCACAGGGAGCGGCGGGGGCTCGGTATAAACGGTATTGTCTAATTTTATATCTCTTGAAATTATATAGGTATACAATGTACCACCCAGCCCTACTGCAGAGAGCACAGACAAGTTTATTTTTACACTGTAAAATGTCCCATTCAACAAAAATACTTATATTGTGTGTTTATTAAAAAACAAGCAACAACAACAAAAAAAAAAAAAACAGTCACTTTCTCACACAGTGGAGAGGCTCTCCTTTTAGAGGAACTTTCAGTTGTAGAGCAAAGGTAACAGAGGTCTTTCATTCATTTTCAGCTAGCTTCCTCAGTACTACCTACCTTACCAGTGATGTCATTCACAGCCACATGAACAAAGATGGAAGCCTCCTCCATACCTTCCAAATACACATGGCGATAACCTGCACACACATCACAGAGACAACTGCAATATCAGCACAACAGGGCAGATAGAAATGGCTATAAACCTATTCTATCAATCAGCAGTAAAATAAACTTTTTCTTGCCACTGACTCTGACTCAAGCTACCACCGCTATCAATCAGATCATTTTACTGGATAATTTAAAATCCTAACTATTTAGGGAGTCCATAACGTAGCACATGTGGTAAACATTATGAAACAGGTCACTAGATAACAGGTATGGTGTCCTTCAAGGCTTGATTTTGTATTTATGCTTCTGCCGACTGGTCAAATGTGCAGCTTCAGCTTTAATGTCCACTTGTATGTAGATGACACTCAGCTCTCTGTTTCCATTCATCCTACTGTTTCCTGTGTCCCAACTGTAAAAAGCTGCATGACGAACAACTTTCTCTTGAATGTAAATAAAAATGAAATGCTAATCTCTCACGAGCATATACCATTATACCATATACCTTTAAAATAAAAACAGTTGGAATCCAAATAATGTTTAATTTGTCAGAGTCAAAAAGTTGCTTGTAAAGCCTGTACATGCTGCTGTTGTGTGGCTTCTGCTAAAACATGCTGCAGAGTTTGAATTACCAAGACAGATATTGATGCATGCCATTTCACTGTGTTTGATTAGTGCGGGATCTTGTGTTTGCAGCAAAGAAGTGCTGGGTAGACTGAGAATCTTTACAGAACAATGCAGCACATACACCTATGTGTCTGTATAAATTGGAGATGTCCCAAGATTTTTTGGCACTGATCCGAGACCTAATATTGGGTATCTGCCATGACACAGCTCCCAGAGCACATTTAATTTAACGTAACATGTCCGGTGATCCTTTGAATTGGCTCAGAACATCTATAGTGCGTTGTACAATCAAGATACAGCATGTTAATGAGCTTCGGATGTAGATGTATTTCTGAACTTTTAACAGAGCTAAGCTAGTTTGTTTTCGCCTGTTTCCAGTCTTTATGCTAAGCTAGGCTAACCACATCCTTACTCCAGCTCTGTACTTGTAACGCCATTTTCTCTCTGAAAGAATGCAAATGAGCACATTTCCCAAAACCTTGTACTACTGCATTTAACATCTGCTTAACCCTGCAGTGGAGCTTTTGTCTCCCCCTTCTGACAGAGAAATTACACAACACGTGTTTATGACATATTGGCTGTGCCATTCTGAGCTGCTGCTGTTGCTACGATTGCTCCACCCTTTAGTTTTGGCAAACAAACGTGGGAATGTCACCACAGACACCAGATTTAAAAACTCTGGTAAACTGCAAATACAGAAAGATTTACCTAAAGTAAATAGGTAAAATCAGCAATGTGTGAACTCGTGTGGCGAGGACTTGAATGTAACAAACATTCATTTCTATGTAAAAGTCCTGCACTCACACAGCTGTACGTCATTAATCATAGCATGGTGCACTAAACAGTACTGGTGTCGAGTCATTCCAAAAGAGCTTTTCAACAAGCTGCAGTGCTAATCACATTTCAAAGAAATATATTAGTGCAGACTGCATCATAAAGAAAGGCAACAGTACTAATAAACCGCTATCTTTCCTTCTTATTTACGTTATCTATGGAAATGACATCATGTAACATGAGAAACAAAATCCAAAAATAAATCTTTTAGAGGTTGCCATAAAAACACAATCTGGGAAAGATGTGTTGAGGAGGTGGAGTGGGGGCAGCTCCAATCTAAAAGTAGGTACTTCACCATGACTTACCTGGCATCATGCTGTTGAAGGCGATGGTGCGCTGGCCGATGAAGTCCTGGCCGATGGGGTCATGATCCCACACGAGGAAACGCACCAGGGCCAGCTCTGGCATGTGGACTGTGAACACCAGAGTCTCCTCCCACATTGGGTTGAACCCTAAAGGACGGTCCCGAGCGAGGTCACAGGCAGGGGTGGAGGAGGGGAGGGCGGACAGAGGAAGACGGTAAAAAAGGAGAAATAAATTAAGAAAAAGGGCAGAAAGAGTGTGACAAATAAGACGAGAAGTCAGGCAGATTGAGAGGAGAGAGTGATAGAGACAGAGTACAGAGTGGATGGCCAGGAGCGAGTCAGAGAGTGAACTCAGCACTCATCAATTATTCAGGGTGTGTGTGTGTTTGAAGACTGAGAGGTGCTGCCTGTGCATGTCTCTTTATGCTGACTTCATCAGTTATAGATCAGGACTCATCCAGACTGCTCAAATACACACACACACGTCAAAGACAAACCACAAAAAACCACCCCGAGGAGCTGTCTGTGGACAGGGACAGCGAGTACATTTACATTTAGCTGACTCTTTCATCCAAAGCGACTTACAATTGTTATACATATCAGAGGTCGCACGCCTCAGGAACAAGTAGGGGTTAAGTGTCTTGCTCAGGGACACAGTGGTGGATGGGTCACAGTGGGGGATAGAACCCAGGTCTCTCACACCAAAGGCGGGCATCTTGTCCATTACGCCACCACCACAACAGTATCCACAGCAAACTGGCCAGTGGTTGAAGCCCAGTCACAGCAGAGAGTGGCTTGTTGAAATCCATCTGTGTGTCCTTGCAAAACAGGACCTTCTTGTTGATGCAGGGATTACTTGCAGGGCTAGCTCACAAAGTACTGTAGCTCACTGCTAATATGCTAGCCAGCCAGAAACACAGTAGCTCTCAGCTAGTTGGCTTGGTAACTTTCAGTTGACTACTGTCTCATAATGGACTGCAAACTAAGCCTCTTCTGTTGAGCAGAGCAAAGTCATAAAAAAGTGGATGATGCAACAAAGCTATTTCTGGCTGCTTCCCTGGCTTTGTTACCTCAAATGTTAGCTCTGTCAAGACAGTTAGCTGTTTATTTACCAACACAAGCAGTAGAGTAAGTCCATTGCTCGCTGTGATTTCACTGAAGTAAATTGATAATGCTCTGAAAATCCAACAGGCTGAAAAGCAATGTTTCTCTTTTCATTTGGCAAGGATCCATACAAGGGTATGTACAGTATATAAATACATAGCTACAAGCAGGAGCAGCTTATGACATCAGCTGCTGATCGGAGTCTAACAGAAACAGACTGTTTATATCTTCCCTAAATCCCCCTCTCTTTACTGGAACTCCTGCTTGTGTCAGCACACAGTCAGCACAGCTGGAAACATCTCGCCTCAGTCAAATCATTCTTGGATAGTATAAAAACACATTTCACCCACTTGGCAATGAGTCTTTTTACAGCGTGTTGGAGGAATTTCTTTTTATAGAATTGTTGTAATTCAGCCACATTGAAGACTTTGAGCCTTAATTGCTATTTTAAGGCCATGCCACAACATTTCGATCAGATTCATTATTTTTTATTTTTATTATTTTTGCTCAGCAGTGGTTTTCGTCTTGGAACTCTGCCATGCAGGCCATTTTTTCCCCAGTCTCTTTCTTATGGTGGAGCTATGAACACTGACCTTAACCTGTTGAAAGCTGCCACCTTTTTCCATAAAAAAAAAACAGCTGAAATTACATACCCAAAATGAATCAGGAATAACTCCTCAACCATTTGGCCTAGATGCATAATTCTGGTCTCCTTTGAAAAGTCAGAAGCAAAAGGAATATAAATCCATTGTGTATTAATATATTTTACTTTTACTGACTACATGGACATGCAATAAAGAAAAAATCTGATATTTTTATCCTCGTCTGGGAAAAAAAAGCTATATTTTAATGCAATAAACCATCAAAACCATCCTGAGGAAGCTTTTAATGCAACTGAATATCTTCTAATACACATAGAATGCACTTGTAACTGTAAATCTGATGAAAATAAACTAAAATACAACAGTTATCATACAACATTATCAAATATGCCAGGCGAATTTCCATATTTTGGCAATATTTATTGTTAAAATGTTGACTTTTATTGATAGATATCTTTAAAACACTTTTTCTCTCCATACAACCAAGATCCAAATGAAAAAACATTGAAATACTGATAAAAACAGGAGTATTCATCAACATTCCTGTCACTAAAAGCACTCCCAGGCTTTACAGGCCTGTAGATCGAGAACGGAACAAAAAATTTTTAATCAGTAGCATCGCCCTGAGCACCGTAGCCCCCGCTACAGGGGGCATCTGTTTCCAACAGGGCAACTAAGGCAAGTGAAGCCTGCAGTTCTTTGGATGTTGCTGTGGGTTTTTCTGTGACCTCTTGATGAGTCGTCATTGTGCTCTTGAGGTAATTTTGGTAGGCCGGTCACTCCTGGGAAGGGTCACCACTGTTCCATGTCATTTGTGGATAATAGCTCTTACTGTGGTTTGCGGGAGTACCAAAGCTTTAGAAATGGCTTTATAACCTTTTCCAGACTGATAAATTTCAATTACTCTGTTTCTCATCTGTTCCTGCATTTCTTTGGATTGCAGCATGATTTCTAGGCTTTTGAGGATCTTTTGTCATGCAGGTCCTATTTAAGTGATTTCTTGATTGACTGGTGTGGCAAGTAATCAGGCCTGGCTGTGGCTAGAGAAATTGAAATCAAAATAAACCACAGTTGATTATGTTTTAACGGGCGGTAATCACTTTTTCACACAGGGCCATGTGGGTTTGATTTTTTTCCTCCTTAATAATAAAAACCTTCATTTAAAAATTGCATTTTGTCTTTACTTGTGCTATCTTTGTCTAATATTTAAATTTGTTTGATGATCTGAAATATTTCGATGTGACAAACATGCAAAAAAACGAATGAATAAGGAAGGGGGCAAACCCGTTCACACCACTGTAGCTTTATTTTGGGAAGATAATTTAATCACGTTGACTGGATTGCAGACAAGATCACACCCTGTTATGAGAAACCTGGATTACATGTGTTGTGCAGAAATATACTGGTGTGACAGAAACAGCTTTGAGGCGCACAAGACTTCAGTGAAATCTAGATTAAAGTAGACTTGCCAGTAAAACCAAATTAATCCTATGATTTATTTTCTCTTCTTCTTATTAAATTAATACAGGGTACTTTTATTTTGATAGACGAAGTTGATGAATCGTTCACTCTCCTTCAACTCACCGTTATCATCGACCACTCTGGTCTGCTCCTTGCAGCAGTCCACAGGCAGGCCAATGATCTCCACCTCCACGAAGGGATCGATGATCTGACACAAAGACGTTATGCAGCATTAAGGTATAACTTCATGCTAAACACTGTGATCTTCCACGACCTTTCAACGATTACAATCATTACTTCTTTGTTTTTGCAGTTTTTCAATTGTGGAAGAATCTGATTTACACCAAAGTTTAGCTGAAGACACATAAAAGCCTAATATGTTGCAAATACAAAGTGCTTTTTTTTTTTTTTTACAAGGTATGTTAATGTAGGAAAAAGAAGAACATAAGATGAACTCAAGGTGACTGGTTAGACATACATAAAGTACCACCTCAAGCTCAGATCTGTGGAGGGAAGTTAATTGGAAAAACATTGTAAAATTATTTACAAAGCAACAAACCTAAACACGGTAAATGCTGGAGAATGTGTGGTAAGAGGTCTGCTGGTTGTTTCTTAATGATTCGTCTTGCTGGATAGATTATTAATCACTCACCCCGGGCTTGACTTAAATTTTAGGGTTATGTATTTGGAAACTTGGCCACTGTGCTAAAGTAGTAAAAACTCAACAACCAGGAACTAGCTGATTAACCAACAGTTCACGCAGGGATAGAAATAGTACTACTGGAGACACGGCACTGAAAAATACTGGAAGAACTGGAAATCTTACTCAAATATTAATAGATTGTGTTGCTTTATATTTGCTTGGAGAGCTTTATTCTATTTCTTTCTGTACTAAGGACGACAGACTAGACTCAAATGAATAAAGGACCTCATCCTCCTTTAAAATACACTGGGTTTGTCTGAGCTAAAGCAATGATCAGATTCAGCAATCAGCAATGATTTCGAAAGACAATCATGGGCATAAAAGACCCTCGGAACTTTACAATTCAATTCTTCTTTTTTAAAATTTCCTTTCTTATACAACATCAAGTTAAAAAAGCCTGATATATTACAATATTTCTCCAAGCATATTTAATTTAATATTTAACTGTATATATTTTAAATGTTTGATTAATTGCCCTTTAAAAAGACAGTGCAGTTGTACATGTGGGTGTGTCCTACCTCTCCTCTGTCTCCAAGCATGGAGTCTTTGGGTTTGGGTAGCTGCTGTCCGCTGATGATCTTTAGCACCAGCTGTTTCTTCATCTGACCCGGCAGCGGGTCTTCCAGGTTGGGGTTAAAGGCACCTGCAATGGGAAGAAAGGAAGTACACTGTTAATCTGTGATCACTTTTTTAAATTAAACTGAATGATAATTTCCATTCTCAATATTCTAATTAATTTTGAAAGGCAACTTATTGTACACGTCTTCCATGTTTGTGTCACATTTGTAAAAAGAGTATTAATCTTTTTGTATTGGCTGACCTTCACACATGCAGGCAGGCTTGAGGATGTAGCCGCAGTTGCCATTGCTGTAGAATTTGGCTCTGTTGAGCTGGAGGACTCGGCCCTCTGACTGGTAGTTTAATGCAACTGAAAGCAAAGCAGTTCAATTCATTAATGTCAGCAGGCTGGAGTTTACTTTTATGTGCCAACAGCTACTGTGGGGAGCGAAGAAAATGATATACATCTTGTCAAATTAGTATAATTACTAAAAGCATTGGCGGCAGCCAGCGTGGATCAGTTAACGGGTTAAGGTCATACCAAGCTGACAGCCGGCGCTCCAGAAGGGCTGGGGGGTTGAAGTTGGATGAGTCCACGCGGTATGAGGAAGGGTAGATACGGGACAGCTGTCGCTGGTTGAAGTGGATGAAGGCCGCAGCTTTCTGCTGCATCACCTGGTGGGCTTTGGTCTCACTGAGCGACGATACCTGCCAGCTGCAGCTGGCTGCCAGCAACAACACAAAGACGACTTTGTTATATTCATCAGGCTTATAAACTTCCATTATCGAGTAACGTTCAACTGAGATTTGTGAAGATTAAAACACCTTTTTTTGAGTATATCATTAAAATTGATGTGAAATTCAAGAGTTTACTTTTGAATGTAACTGCAGTGATCTGTTCAAAGCTAAATGGAAAGAGCATTTAAAACTTAATAAAGAAACAAGACGAAGAGTCTGACTGAACATCAGGTGCCAACCTTCAAAACTTGATGTATTCATATTTTGTCAGTATTAAAAGGCTTATAATCAAAGAACCCACCTCAACATCAAACCATTTTATTACACATGGTACTACACTTTCTCTATAATGCAGTTAGTTCTATTATGCATCAGGTTAGCAAGGGCTACTTGTCTGAGTGAGTGAAGATAACAATTTTACAGGCACATGTCAAAACTTTGAATTTTGTGGAAAAGTTCATTTTCTTCTGTTTTTAAATTAAAATGTGAAACATATTCTACATTTATTTAACATAAAGTGCAATATTTTTCGGCAGACGATCACTTTTCAGCACGACACCTGTCGGCAACAACGAACTGAGTTCCCACGGGACTTCAGCGCGAGATTACAGCTAGCCGTCTAAAACACTATTTAGGTGAATTTAAACAATGGTTAAGTTGCTAAACGCATCTTGTTGTCACGTAAGAGCCCTGCTCATGTTGGACAGACATTTTAATTGCATTTTGTGTCTGTTAAGAGGCACAAAGACACTCTTTATGTAAATGCCCCCATATCTGCCGTTTTAGCTACGTGGGAGCTCTGGGCATTAGCTGTAGCAGCTCCGTGTTGCAAGCACCAATCCGGCTCGCTTTTTTTTTCTATAGACAGAACTCACAAAGGTAAAACGATCAAGATTAACTTAAAAATTACACGGAGTTCTCCTTTAATATTGACAGCTCATGGAAATTAAAACTTTAGTATCTCAAAATATATTTTAATTTTAGAATAAAAAATATATAATACAGAAAAGTCGACCTGATAAGAGATCTAATCAGCTGATTAACTCAAATGAGCTGCAAAGGTTTCCTGAGCCTTTAATCTCTCAGTCTGGTTCTGCTGCTCACAGTGAACTTTTTCACCATATTCCATTAAGTTGTTTTGAGATGCACCTGTACAGAGTGAAAAGATCTGCTCACCTTGTGCATCAATGTCATAGAGACCCACAGATCGCGTGTATTTGACCAGATCAGACAGAGCTCTCGATAACTTCATCGTCTTCTTCTTTCTGTGACAGTACACAGGCACAGAGTTGTGCGACAGTACTTTTATATTCACACACAACTTCATGACAGAATTTAAGCCAAAGTTTATGTTACAGATCAATTAAACAGACATTTGTTTTTGCTGGTTTTCAATCCTGATATGTAGCTGTGAACGTCAACAATTTATATCCAAGCTATTAACATCTTACTTTCCTATGTTAGGATCTGGTCTATAGGTGGCGGCAACACACAGATGTGTTTGTGCAACATACTGTACAAGAGGTGTTAGGTGTGTGTAGCATACTTGCTGTGGTGCAAGGGGGCACGGGACGCACTACTTGTACTCTCTTGGTCTGTGTCGGTGTCTTCCAGGCTCGATGTCTTCTTCAGCTTGGATGTCTTTTTCTGCAGAAGAAAGCGTGAGGGAAAAATGGAAGATTGGGCAAATGTACAGATTGACTTTAAACACAGAGCAAAGCAAAGCGAGAAGAAATAAAAAGGCCAACCTTGCGTTTAGAGAAGCTTCCCATGAAGGAGCGGCCGGTTCGCTTGTTGCTGCTGGGATTAGCCTCGTCCGCTGTGTCCGTCCCATCATCACTCTTACCCTGAGAGCAAAGGGAAAAATTAGCATGTTTACTTACCCTCTCAATCACGCAGACATCTTATTTTTGCGCCACATTTCAGTCAGTTATTGGACTGAATTGTTATTTTATTTTCAGGGTTTGTTTGAGATGCTTTAAACAGTTAAATTCTTACTGCTTAGTCCTAAAGAAACAACTGTAGCTGTTTTCTTTGACCTCCAGTTAGATTCCAGTTTATTTGCTTCACCACTCAACATTAATAAAAGATGACATGAGAAAACATGAGAAGACAATTTCAGACAATGAGCTGAGGCAATAACAGAAAAAAAATGATTAATAATAAATATGCTCCTAAAATTGTGGAAAGATGCAGAAAGAAGCTGTATGACTGTAACTGCATAGATTCTGCTTGACTTTGTGAAAGATATTTCCATGAGAATAGGCTGAGCACAAAGAGTGGGAGAGCTGATGTAAAGAGAAGTTAGGGGCCACATTCAGTGGGAAAGTGTAGAACCACAAACTCCACTTTTTTCCCCCAGTGGTGCACAAACTCACAAGTACAGCAGTTCACACACTCACACCACAAACAGCCGAATGTGTGTGTTTGTATTCAGACTTCACAAAACCAAATAACATTATAATTGAAACATGTCCCAAGTGAAGTTAATAAAAATGTAAAACTAAATAAAATCTGTGTAATCGCTTGTGGTGAGAGTGTAAATGTTTAATGGAAATGAGAAGTCAGACCGGAGATTGTAAAAGGAGGAAGTCCAGGTTGGTTTGGAGTGTCTAAGATTTAAAATAACACGCCACAAGAGTGTGTAATGAAGAACAGCATGTTGGCACTCAGGTCAGAATCCCCTATCTGTGTTTACCTTAGAGCCAGCTTTGTCTGTGGGCTTCCCAGCAGGAGGGAGTCCCGCGATGGTAAAGCTATCTGGGTCTTCTCTGTCTCGGATCTTGGACTCCTTCATCAGGTTGTCGAGCTTCTTCTTGGCCATGTTCTCCACCTGCTTCCTGTTTGCTGATGTCTGGGAGGAGGAAGGAACAGTTACACAGAGAATGAGGACAACAGCAATGATTCTATATGATCATACATATAAAAAGGTATGTATGATCATGTCTGGTGGGAGGAATAGCTCATGTTTCACATTTCCCATGACACATTTCACATGCGTGCACAACAGTTGAAGATGTTTTCTATTACTAACCAACTGTATTTCATAAAAGTGCCTTAAAATGCTGATATAGGGTTGCAAGTTTGTACAAAAATCAGTTATGGGGAACATTGTGGAAGCAGAGATGACGGAGGAAAGAGGCCATCATGCAGGATCTCAAAGATGAAGTGATATGTGATGTAATATAATGCAGAACCTGCTAATGGAACCCATTCCACATGTGAAAGCATGACGGTAACTGAGAAGTATATGGTGTGTGTATAGTAGTGTATGATGTATGGAGTCTGAATAATGCGTTGAAGAGTCAGGTCACCGAACTACCTCTTTATATTTAATGGATAAATAGCATTTCCAGTGGAAACTATTCACAGTGTGTACTGGGAATGATTCAGGAACTTCAAACACTGCTGCTGGAATGAACTGTGCTGTGGTGGAGGCTGAAGGTAGATGGAGAAACTGTTCTTATAATCAGTATATGATCAGCTGTCTGTATCTGAGGTCCTACTGTAGAAGGAACCCTGGGGAACCATCTCTTACTGTGAGGTCTGTACTATGAAGCAAGTTCAACATAGCCAGGTCTAACAACCAGGATCATAGCAAGCGGTCACACGACGCTGGTTATCAACTCTGCAAGTCGACCAAGGGTTTCCCAACCCAGCCATGTTCAGTGTTTCCCAAAAGCCCTGGTGCTTTCAGAAGATAACCAAACATACACAAGTCTACTGGCAGCCAAACCAAGAGCAAAATATAATATTAGACAAATATGAAGTTAAACACACAACTGATCCAAGCTGAAAGCAACAAAGCTGCAGCTGTCAACTGTAGGAAGGACAGCTGGCAAAATATCATGACAGAGAATGTGGAAGTTAATAGGCTGATAATATCACAAGTAGATCTGACTACAATCACATTTGTGTTAGAGCTGCAAAGGTTAATTGATTAATCAATTAGTTGTTAACTATTAATTTAATTGCTTAATCAGTTAAAGTAATAAGTAAGTTTTTAGAGAAAATATCTGATTTCAGCTTCTTAAATGTGACTATTTTCAAGTTTCTTTCTTCCTCTGTGACAGTAACCTGAATATCTTTGGGTTGTGGACAAAACAAGATGTTTGAGGATATCATCTCTGTCTCTGAGAAACACTGATCAACATTTTTCAACAGTTTCTGACAGATTATCAAGAGAATAATTGACAATAATAAAAAAAAAAAAAAATCGAAAAATCGTTAGTTGCAGCTTCAATGTGTGTGTTTAATTAAATGAATGTGTTACTTAGATGTAATCTTATGGCCTATATGACAATGTTAGCCTTAATCTTTCAGCTTATTGGCAACCAGAGATGCTCACAAGTCTTCAGTATACAGAGCTAGAGGCCAAGTCAAGTCTCTGAGCAAGAAATTCTTACATACAGAGCACAACCATTAATGTGCAGCTCATAAACTACTGTGAGTCAACACATCACATTGAAGCTGCAAGTAACGATTTTTTTCCATTGTCAAACCAGTGTAACGTTAACTAAATAAAACTGTAATGTTACATGATCAACAATAAACCTGTAACCTGTTTTTCCCAGAACACAACCATGTAATGTGAAATGGAACTAATGACAGCTTAAATTACTCTAAGTCAGTTCAGTGAAACATTAACTAAATAAAACTGTAACGTTACATGAACAACAATAAAACTGTAACCTGTTTGCAACCAATGTTAATAATTAACGTGATGGCAGCCAGCGGGACATAAATGATTATGTTAATCGACTACACAAGTTAGTAGTAAGTAAACAAATGCTCATTCATCTTTTCATAATGAACAACAGTCTGAACTAACCTCAGGTAGACTGTAGCTAAAGCAAGAAGCAAGCTAAAGTTAATGGCCAATGCTGAGCTAACATGTTTACTCACCACATGTTACTAGCCTGTTACTGTCTTTATGTTGAATTGCTCAGCAGCTGCTGTTGTTCGGTGTCCTCTCTCACGTCCGGCTGCGCACAGCTAATACTACATGTTACGTAGGTAGGTTATAGGCAACGGTGGGAGGGGAAAAACAGCATGCTCATCAGACATTTCCAGCCTGAAGTCTTTTGAGGACGAGTCTGAAGTCACTGTGAGTCTGAGTCTCAAACGCGAGTCCCTATCTCTGCTGGCAACATGGCTCAGTAAGTCAGTTCCTCCAAAAATAATTTATTTGTCAAATAAAACACCATTGGGGACAGTCAAAAGGGCTTTGTGGTCTCTGAACACTCCTGCCCTTCTAAGAGACTACTTCACAATCCGTGCACTGAGCTCCACGGGATCTTCTCATGAGTGTATTATTAGAACTTAGGTCTTCTGAATACATTCATAGATCTTCTCTGAATGTTGCTGCCATTTTCCAAAAGAACTGACAGTTCAGTATTGGTGCTTTTATTTGCATTGATCCGTTATCTCAAACATAACCAGCTCTGGAGCAGGTGTGATGTGCCTTCACAAAATCCACATTTTGCTTCATAGTACAGGCCTCTGCTCTGAACAGACTAAGAAGAACACCACATCATGCAGGATCTCACAAGAACTCATATCATAAGGAGCAAAGATGAAGCAGTACATTATGTTATATAATCCGTAACCTCCCAGACTGGCTGATAAATGGACTGTTTAAGTAGTGTAAGCATTTCCACATGTGATGGCATGACAGTGGGAAATCCTTTAAAAAGATGAAGTGGAAGAAATCAGGTCCTGTTGAGACTGCTCAATGCCTTGCTTATACCAATAGGCGCATGCTCACTTCAGCCACATGGTGGCAGAGTGTATCCATAAACCACTTCAGTCTGTAGACACACCACAAGCAACAGCCACATGCTCCATGAAGAGTTTATTCCTGCAGAATGAAGCATGTGGTCCCGTCAGTGCTGTCATCTGATATAATGAATACAATACAGGGGGAGAACATGAGAGCTGATAAATATGACCTTTAATCTGAGCAAAGCCTAATACTTCATAGATTTCATCAGATTGTATTCTTAGTTGCAGAATGCATTAGAATGCATTTAAATACCTGCAGCCTTATTACTTAAAACTGAGAATACATAATGAAATAAACTGCTCACCTCAGCATTTAAGATTATTTGGTCAGTTCATTTCTTCAGTAAAAAGGGAAAAAATGTCCCTGCATGCTGCCAACGTTTGAACTGAACATATTCATCAGGACCTGATAAAAATCTTTCATCAAAAGATTATTTGCAGTAGGTAAGAAAAAAAAAAAACAGGCCACGTTGGTCCATCAAATGTCCTCTTACCTTCCACTGTTGTTTTCAATAAATTAGATATTTAGTACAAAATAAAAAGAGTCATCAGCTAATTCCACAGAGCTAGTGTTGTACAATTCATTTAATTCTTCCCAGATAGTCTCTAATCTCAAAATTTGGAGACAATCCCACTGGAAACACTGTCCGTCCCGTAGCTGGCTGCTAACGCTAACACCTGCCGTGCAAACCCTGCCAGCTAGTTCTTAAACTCAAACAGAGCTCAATATTGTTGATGTAATTCTTATGACTGGCATTAAATAATAATAATGTTAATCCTTTGACAACACATGTAATGGTGTCTGAAGTTTCTTTGGGCCAAACCTTCACAGGCAGGATGAGACAGTATGGTAACATGACTGGGTGAGATTTCTGAGGATGAGCTTTTTATACAATACCTTCCACTTTGAAAGAAGCAAGCAACAGTTGAAGAGAAGAAGGGATGACAAACAGGAAGAGAGAAGAGCAGGAAATGAGAACAAATAGCCACACAGACAGAAAGAGACAGAAGCAAACAGCAGAGAGAGCAGTACAGGAGATCATCATAAGGACCAAAGGCAGGACAGGTGAGGAGACCACCAGGAACCATCAAAAACAGGAAATACACGCACAATTCGCATTTCATCTGCTGGATGTGAGGACACAATGCCCGCTTGTAAATCGGGCAGGTAGAAGTGGAGGAAAAGGCCAAACAGGGTACATACATCTCCGTTCATCAGCTTACAGTCGTCCTCCATCTCATCAGCACTGTCCTCGTCTGACACGTCTCCCTCTTCTGCGTTTTCGTCGATGTTGGGAGGCAGCTTCTTCCCCTGGTAGAGAAACAGAACAGGTCAGCAGAGTTTCACATTGTAATAACAAAGACTTCTACGACTACCAAAGATTCAGAATCTATAATAACCAGGAAGTGTGTGAGATGCAAACAGATAATCACTTGTCAGATCTAATCAGTACTGATTTTGCTAAAATCTGAAATCTTCTAGAGATGCAGGAATATTTATCAGTTTGGAGCCCCTCATATTCTCCCTGAGGGGATGAGTCTATTTGCTGGCATTTGTACTCTGCATGCTTATCGGATGGCAATGTTTCAGGTGATAAACTTCGTTTCAGGTCTCTGTTGCCACAGGTGTTTTGTACAAGTTGACATCACTAATCGGTTTATGGTGGAGAGCATGTAACTTCTTGCTGCTACAGTCTAACTTGGTCTGGTATGACCAGTAGTTTTATTGTGGATACTGTTAGCTCCTGTTAATAAACACATTGCATAGTCCATTTGCTGTTTTGACATTATCTGTGACTAGAAATCCCTCCAAAACCAGAGTGGCAACGCCTTGCAGATGACTTAGCAGCTGGTAAAGACATGGGTGAACCATGTCCACTGTACCTGTTTCACTTTCTATTATTCTCACTGACCAGCCTCAAGAGGAAATAAGGAGGAAGAAGAGGGACATATGAGGAAGAGACTCAACAGTGAAAGATGTAGAGGTTCAGCAGTCGATGGGCTGTTTAGTAACAGATGGGCTCACACTCACTGCCTGAGCCACAGATTTTTCATTAACAAGTGAAGGTAGTTTAGCCCATGGTTAGCAATCATTGTCAGTCGCGGTGTCATGTGGTGGCAGCCAGTAGTGGCTCTGTGTGAATGACATGGTCGGGACAAGTGTTGGAGGGCAGTGGGAAAGCCAGAGTGCTCCTCACAGTGCTTACATATTGGTGCCATAACTAACACATGAAATAGTACAGGTGGAACAGCTGGCTGAGCAGTCCTTAGCATGCCAGGTATTGGCAAGGTGCCTTCTCTTTAGGGGAAGCATCTGGTGTCAGCAAAGCCTCATTAACCTCACTATTGTTCTCTCTCCTGCTGACAGAGGGCTGCTGCTGCTCCCCTGCCTCTGTTGGTTAAAGTCATGCGTGAAACTAATTTTGCTTTAATGGTTTACATTACAAACTTGGCCACAGTGCCAACCCAGACAGATGGTTTACATCAGCTATGGGCTTTCACAGTGACATCATAAACATGATGCTGTGCTGTTTATGACCACTAATTCTACCCTGTGACTTACGGAAGCTGCAAGTTCTCATTTTAGTGGTGGCGGTTTGTCTATAAAGCTACATGTAACTACAAAAAAAAATACATAAATGTCATTTGTCATCAGTTATTGTCTCATGAAATTTTGCAATAC